>OX402588.1:26000000-27200000 GCA_948098905.1 Tiliacea aurago | reverse complement strand
AGACGCACGCACACATTGCAACGTTAACAGCGTGGGTAGGGTAGCAATTTGAAAGAAAAGTCACAAGTAGATAAAGTCATAGAATTAAGACCTATCACAAAAAATAAATTGAATATGTTTAATAATAATGTTTTTAGCAATCTTTCAACAGCCAGTTTTGATTCACAAGACCCCAATATAAACTTCGGTACCTTATTTTCTACAGTATGCCAAGAATACAATAAAGCATGTCCTGTAAAAAAAGTTAGAATCAATACTACGAGGTTTAGTGAATGGGCCACTGCTGGCATTAGAAAAAGCAGAGATATTTTATATAATTTGTACTACGAGAAATCATTGACCTCTGATCAAGCCGTTCAAAATTATGTCAGAAAGTATTCTAAGATATTTAAAAGAGTCTGCGCTCAAGCTAAATCTAAATTAATAAGTAAAAAAAAATAGTATTTCTAATAATAAAATAAAAGCTGTGTGGCAGGTAATTAAAAAAGAAACTGGAAACACAAAACAGCGAGATCAGAATGAATTGTCTTTAAAAATTCATAATGAAACCATTTCAGATAAGTTAAAAGTTGCTGAGACACTAGAAAATTTATTTATCAACATCCCAATTACGAAAAAGGTTACGAAATCTCTCTCCTAATCATCTTTATTAGCTGAATCTCTTCTAAAAGAAAACTACTCTAAGGACATTCAAAGTTTTGAATTCAAGCCCATTTCTATTGTCACGATTAAAAAAGCATTCAAAAGTCTTAACATAAAGAACACTGAAGACTTATGGGGGATTTGCGTTAAGGTTCTTGGAGATATAATTGACACAATAGCCCCTGTCCTAACTGGCATATTTAATCAATGTTTAGACAGCGGTACGTTTCCTGATTTAATGAAACATAGTAAAGTAGTACCAATTTTCAAATCGGGTAGTAAGAGTGATCCCTCTAATTGGCCTATATCTGTGCTACCAGCATGGAGCAAAATATACAAAAAAATAATGCTAGACCAGATGTTGTCACATTTTAATTCAAATGGGATTTTACATAGTCGCCAGTTTGGTTTCACGAAAGGTAGGTCGACGACTGACGCAGGAGTGAAACTCATCAGTCACATTTTGGAATCCTGGGAGGAATCCCAGGATGCCATTGGCATTTTCTGTGACCTCTCAAAAGCGTTTGACTGCGTTGACCACAATACACTGATCTGTAAATTACACCACTACGGAGTTCGTGGACTAGCTGCTGATCTTGTTCTTTCCTATCTATCAAACAGGCAGCAAAAAGTAAACGTTAACGGGGTGACGTCCTCGGGATCTCTAGTAAAGATGGGCGTGCGTCAGGGTTCAATTCTTGGCCCTTTCCTATTTCTAATTTATATAAATGATCTTCCTTACATGATGGCTAACTTATCTGATATAATTCTATTCGCTGATGACACTTCTCTTATTTTCAACATAGATAGAAAAGATTCGGATGTCTTACACGTCAACGATAGTCTAGCTGTTCTTTCGAAATGGTTCGCAGCTAATAATCTTTTACTTAATGCGAACAAAACAAAATGTCTTAAGTTCTCATTACCAAATGTACCCCAAGTGGGTCTAAATTTAAAACTTGATGGCAAAAAACTAGATGCTATTACGGAAACTGTATTTCTAGGAATTACTCTAGATTCCAAATTGCAATGGGGTGCCTACATTAGAGCTCTTTCAGGTAGATTAAGTTCAGCTGCTTATGCAGTAAGAAAAATACGGCAGTTGACAGATATAGCCACAGCTAGGTTAGTATACTTTGCTTATTTCCATAGTATTGTGTCTTATGGCGTTTTGCTGTGGGGATCGGCAGCCGACGTGGATTTAATTTTCATTTTACAAAAGGGGGCAATCCGCGTGGTCTATAGAATGGGTCCTCGTGAGTCCCTTAGAATCAAATTCAAAGAAATTGATGTACTAACTCTGCTTTCTCTTTATATCTTAGAAAGTATTTTATATGTTCGCAAAAACTTAGGCCTTTTTAAAATAAGAAGCGATTTCCATAATATAAATACACGTAGAAAACATGAAATTGTGATACCCTAATTTAGATTAACTAAAACAAGCAAGTCATTTCTTATTAACAGTATCCGCTTTTATAACAAGTTGTCAAAGTCTGTTACAGAACTTAGCGATGGAAAATTCAAAACCCACATCAAATGTGTCCTTATCAAAAAAGCATATTATAAGATTAAAGACTACGTTGAAGACAAGGAAGTTTGGCATTAATTCCTTCTGCACATGTGGCTTCCCTGGTACCTCATTAACGGCAAATATATGTAAATGTCTGCTCCCAAGTTGCGATGTTTATGTTATTTATATTTTACATACATCCTTGTCATAATCGATGTTTTTTGATTTCAACAAGGCTCTAACTTTTATTATGTTAATCATATTTTATATAGTTTTTTTTTGTTAATGTGAGGACGTTGTAGGCTTAATATACTGTAGATCTGTAGACCATTTTCTATTTTGTTAAGTACCTGGTACTTTTGACGGGCCTACGCTGTCCTCTCATACTTTGGAAATATTGTAAAAGCCAATTTTTTTTTTTTAAAGAGTAACCGTGGAGTTTTTTGCCGGCTCTTCTCCATAGGAAACGACCAATTGGAACCGTGCACCTAGCTTCTGACGTTTCATAAGTGCCCATGTAGGCTTATGTGAAATAAAAATATTTTTGATTTTGATTTTGATTTGATTTTGAAATGGACAGCGCCATTATGTCGCAGTAGCTAAGGAAATTTTCGTTGCGCGAGTAGGAGTAATGTATTATGCACCTGTATATTTAAAATAAAATACTTGAAATGCTGTTTATTTTTCCGAGATACTGTTTATTTTCCCACTTTCACCATAATATACTTTATTTCTTGTACAAAAAGTTTGGCAACCCTTGTCGCAAGTGCACTTGCACTCGCTGTACGTAGATGCCTGTCTATGTGTTCGTGCATTTTTGCTCGTTGTATGGAACCGACCTTCTGTAGTTTCTATCTATTTTGTGGTAAAGGTCTGTGCGCCCACATTTGAAGAATGCAGTAGTAATGAGGGGGTTTTAGCCTAACTCACTTGTTCGGCTATCATCAGCTGTTGTCGTGACTTACTCGGCTTTTGAACGCGTTTCCGTCACGAATTGGAAATTGTCAGTAGTTGCGAGGTTGATTATCTGTCATTAAAATGTCAGAGGCAAGAGGTGTGTTTCATTGTTCTGAGGGTGTGTATTTCGATGCCATTTTATAGGAATGCTTGAAAACATGCTGGTCCAGCTCCATAGGACAATCTAGAGTCTAGACAAAACCAAACTGGTTGCTATTTTAATTGTATGATTTGTTATTTTTTTGACATTGATTTTACATTCTGTGATTTACCTAAACTCACACACTGACTTATTATTTTAATTTTTTTAGGAAAACATACTTTTACGATGTTTGTAAATATGCGAACACCATGTATCTATCTCATAATTAAGTTATTTTGCATTGCTTAATTTTAAATTATTTTTACCTATTGTGGTATATAGTAATTTTATTCTAGGTGCATCGTCTTCACATACCTATAATCATATAATTAATATACTTAAACAAAATATTGTAAAACATTTTAAAAGAGTAACGGTGGAGTTTCTTGCCCATCCTTCTCCATAAGAAACTAAAAAGTGCCTCTTATGTGCCTATTTGAATTAATAATTTGACTTTGACTTTGAATAAAATATTTTGATTTTGAATGTGTCAAGGTGTCACCGCCGATTGATGTTTCGATGACCATTTCATGATCGTTCCCACAATCGAGTAATGACAACCTTACCTGGTGTAAGCTGACATTACGCCAGGTAAGGTTGTCATTAAGATTCATAATTGTGGAAACTAATACTAAATACTAAAACTTTTCCTACTTCCTAAGCAAATCGTTCGTCGAATCGAATGGTATTCAGTCTAGTTATTCGACGGTTATAGGATATTGTGTGCAGTCTACCATTTGGTAGTCCTGATGTCCTAGCTAGTACCTCTGTACCAGTATTTGTGCGATACGTGCTACTTTGAGTGGCCGAATGCTGTTGTGTAATCTCGTTGAGTGTACGTAGAGCTGGATGGGGTCCACGGTATTGTGCGTTGTTTTCCGAAAGGCATGTTGTAAACCTATGTTGGGGTAATGATGGGCAAAATCTGGGTCAGCACTAAGATTTTAGATGATGGAAATCTACTGACATACGAGTATTAATTACAGTAATTCTGGATTTTTTCTTGAATCAGGTCACAGTATAATAAAGTAATATACTGTGATTAGGTGTTTAAAGTTGCGACTGGTTCATGAAGCGTACCTACGTAAAGCTACGCAAGATCTTTTCGACCTATAAAGCGTTATGTTGGATGCCTGCCTACCCCACCATTGAGCAGATAACATGGTCAAAGTTGTGCATAGCTAATGGATGCAAGATGTTTAAAAGAGTGCGTTTCAGACTAATCCTTGGAGTAGTTCTTTGTCCAGCAGTAAACGCACTAAACACAAATGAGAATTTAACTAAATAGGGATGGCTCACATCTTAATTCCTGTAGTTCGTATTGGTGCCTTTTTTTTTTTTTTTTGGGTGGGAAATTATCAAATAACTTCTCCCGCTCTGGGCGGAGCGGGAGGGCGTGTCAGACTTTTACTGACTAAAACCCACCCGTATTCCTTCATTTGCCTGTGTGCCAGGGCCACGATATCCCTTTCGGACAAACTCGCAACCCTGGCAGGCATTGGCCCTAACGGACCCCGTCAGTTGCTGCTGACAACTCTTTGAGGCGCGCGTGGAATACAACGCGCCGTCGACCCGGGCCTGGTCCTTATCGGACGGTGAACTACCCATCGCTCACCGTCCGCAAGCCCGCGCCTACGGTGGCCGGAAATCGGCTTGCGACTCCCGACGCCCGGGGCGTCTCCTGCGGCGACTAGGGGCGCGAGGGCGCGAACCTTGCCTCTCCCTCACGCGTTCCGCCTCCTCCTTCGCAAGCATTACTGCTTCGCAGAAGGAGGTGACGGCCTCCCATGCACTCTCGCTCCGAACCATGGCCCGAACCAGGGCCGGACGCGAGAGATCGCCGCCGCCGATCGCCTCCGTGAGGACACGGCGGTGCTCCACCCAAGCCGGGCAGACCTCCACCGTATGCTCCACCGTGTCCTCCGGGCGATCCACACAGTGGTGACACCCGGGCGTTTCCTCCCGCTTTATCCTGAACAGGAACCTCCCGAAACAACCATGTCCGGTGAGGACCTGCGTCAGGCGGAAGGTGAGGACGCCGTGGCGCCTCTCTAGCCACTCCTCAAAGAGGGGACTTATCGCCACAATTGTGGCGTGCCCAGCGCTGGGTTGCGACAATCGCACTCTCCATGCCGCCATGAGATCCCGCCGGAGCTCTGTCCGCTGTGCCGTGATTTCTCGCGGCAGCGGAGTTTCACCCCGGCGTTTCGCCTCCTCGCGCCACTCCCAGATGTGCGCGAGGACTTTTGCCTCCAGATCCCATGGCGGTAGTCCGGCAAGGAGGCCCGCCGCCTCACGGGAGACCGTGCGGTAACCCCGTACCAGCCTGATGGCCATGACCCTTTGGGACGCATTCAATTGGCGGGCTGGTCGCAGCCTTAAGGAACGCTCCCACACCGGTGCCCCGTAAAGGGCCATGGACCGCACGATCCCCGCGTAGAGCCTCCGGCAGGAGGCGTTTGGACCCCCTAGATTGGGTAGGAGCCGCTTTAAGGCAGCCCCGGCCCGTTCCAGTCTGGGAGCCAAACGTCGAAAATGCTCCACGAAGTTCCAACGGCTGTCGAGGACGAGTCCCAGGTACTTCATCGTCGACTCGACACCGATGTGAACCCCTCCTACCGTTATCTGGGAACCCGACAGTAGCGCATTCCGAGGACCATAAAAACACATGGCCTCAGACTTGTGCAAAGCCACCTCGAGTCCCAATTGCCGGATCCTGTTGACGATTGTCGCAACCCCACGTGCCGCCAGTTCGGCTGCCGCCTGATGCGACCTCCCCTGCGCCAGGACCAGCGTGTCGTCAGCGTAGCAGACCACGCTGACGCCGTTAGGGAGGTCAGCACGCAGCACCCAGTCGTAGCCGATGTCCCACAGATGCGGCCCCAGGACCGATCCCTGTGGGACACCGCACGACATCTCTCGCCGGTTCCACTCTCCGTGGTGACCGGGGTAGATAACGGCCCTGTCCGTCAAATAGGCCTCGACCACTCGACAGAGGTAGGTCGGCATCCGGTGATACCGGAGTGCCTCCCTAATGCAACTCCAGGGCAGGGTATTGAAAGCATTGGCGATGTCAAGAGACACCGCCAAGACGACCCCACCCCGGGCAATAGCATCCCCCGTCGTGAGGGCTCGAACGCGCATGATGGCATCCACCGTAGAGCGCCCCTTGCGGAAACCAAACTGGCTGTCCGCCAAATCCGGCCCTAGCCGCACCAGCCGCCCGACAAGGCGGTCTGCAATAACTCTTTCAAAGAGCTTGCCCACCTCGTCGAGCAGCACGATGGGCCGGTAAGCGGACGGAGAGTCCGCCGGGCGCCCTGGCTTCTTAATGAGGACCAGTTTCCCAGTCTTCCAACGAAGTGGGAACTGGCCCCTCTCCAAGCATGCGCTTAGGAGCCCCCTTAGTCGAGGCCCGAGAGCCTCCAAGGCCAGAACCCAGGCTTTTCCAGGTAAGCCGTCGGGTCCTGGGGCGGTATTCTTGGCATTAAGCCTACGTACCGCCACTCTCAAATCTACCTCGGTCACCTCCGGAATATCGTCGTCGTCGTCATTGGTGTGGTCCGCATCGGGCACCGCAGGAGGCGGAGCCATGGGCGGGGGAGTCTGTTCCCCTCGCGAAGGGAACAAAGCGCTCACCACGTCCTCCACGAGCTGGGGCCGGAGACTCTGCGTCAGCGGGGGAGCCCATGGGCGGAGTTTATCTCTCACCCCTTTGTAGGGGCGTCCCCACGGGTCTCTGTTCAGAGTCTCCAGCGACTCCTCGCGGGACAGTCCTCTGGCCCGCTGGATCTCCGCTCGGAGGGCGGTCTTCGCCGCTCTGTACCCCTCGTACAGCTCCGCCTGAATGGCTTCCGTATCCGGAGGGCGGATACGGAGCCTGCGGTGCCTGGAGTACCGGTGGCGCGCAGCAACGCATGCCTCGCGTAAAGCGGTGAGCTCACGCGACCACCAGCACACCTGGCGCCGAGCACGTCCGGGCTGGACCCGGGGCATTGCCACGTCACATATCTCGGACATGGCCTCCCGGAACCACTCCGCCTCGTCGTTGATGTCGGCAGGCCTGTCCGGTGATGACACCCAGGCCTGCACGATCGAGGCTTCCAGGAGGAGCTCCCGGTCCAGCTGCTTCAGCGCCTACCGCGGACCACTCGGGGCCTGTCGGACCAGCGCACCTGAGGTCTGGGCGGAGACGTCAAACCGGATGTTCCGGTGATCGGAATAGGTCTCCACCCCCTCCATGACGCGCCAGTCAATGACACGCGGCGACAGAGCGGGGCTGGCGAACGAGATGTCCACCACTGATTCACCCCGCATCCGCACACACGTGGGGACAGAACCCCGGTTTAGGACGACCAGGCCTGTCTCCAGAGCCCAGTCCTCCACCATCCTGCCTCGTGCGTCCGTATACCGGGAACCCCAAGCCACGTTCTTGGCATTGAAGTCCCCGAGGACGAACACAGGGAGGCGATGGAACCCGACGACGACGACTCTTAACTCCGCAAGGGAGTTGTGGAACTCGGCGAGAGTTCGGTTCGGGGAGAAGTAAACACCTACTACGGCAATATCCCCGAACCGTGCTGCCACACAACCCGATCCCCTCTTGACGGACTCGAGGGACGGAGTACCGGCGG
Organism: Tiliacea aurago; assembly: GCA_948098905.1. NCBI lineage: Eukaryota > Metazoa > Arthropoda > Insecta > Lepidoptera > Noctuidae > Tiliacea > Tiliacea aurago. Next base: position 27,192,115 of record OX402588.1, on the reverse strand, counting down.
CGGCCGACGAAATTAGGGTCACTGAGCTGCTCAGGTCCTCCACCCAGTCATCCCTGGGCGGGACAAAGTACGGCTCAGCGACCACAGCGATGTTAATCGACCACTGCGCCATGCTCTGGAGCAACAGATCCTGAGCGCAGGCGCAGTGGTTGATGTTCGCCTGGAGGAGGCGTAATGGGGCCATTTATTGGCATTCCATATCAGCCTCCTCCCGGGCCCTCTGGGATGGCCCTGTCACGGTGGTAGCGGCGGCGACGACGACGGTGGAGGCGGCAGTGGCGGCGGCAATAGTGGCGGCTGCGGTGGTGACGGCGGTGGCGGAGGGCTTGCCTCTGCCCCTGGCTTTGGGGGGGGGAACACAGGCCTTGCCTCCAGCCCGGTGATCGGAAGGCTTGCCAGCCGCCGCACATGCAAAACAGTGCGGCGTGGCATCGCAAGAGCCCGCCTTGTTCGTATTGGTGCCTAGAGGCATAACCGTTACTTACTTACTACAACTACTTGTAGGTCATACAAATATTTGTTCCGTGCGGGAATCGAACCCGCGACACGCAGCGCAGCAGTCAATCGCTTAACCACTGCGCCAACCGTGTCGTCACCTCAACCTGTACTTATGTATTATGATTTTGCTTATTCATTCAAATAAATTGTTTTTCTTTGAATAATTACTATTGCTACTATTTATTTATTTTTATTGCTATTTAGTTTCATTATGATTATTGTTATATTATTTATAATTATTGTATTACTTATTTAATAATAATTACCGTATCATAAATATATTTTAAACATATCGATACATTGTGTTTAAAACTATTATTATACATTGTGTGATTATCATTAATTATTGTTATCACTTTCTATCTTATTTATTATATAATAGTAATTTCCTTAACGTCTATACGTAAAGTAAAAAAAAATGCATTCCACAGGTCCCTACGTAATGTCTATAAAAATATATAATAAACTACCTGACATAATAAAGAACGAAACCGGCCAAGTGCATGTCGGACCACGCACAATGAAGGGTTCCGTAGTTGGGATGAATTTATCCCAAAAACAAACTTAACATTGTAGTTGAAAAACATGCTCTCCCATACATCGATATACGTTACGGTCAATTCTCCAACTGCAAATTTAAGTTGGTCGACTATTACTCGTTAACTTGTGAAGCCTACTTAGCTGTGATAGTTTTGCTTTTAATTTCGTTATATATACTATTGCCATGAATTTTTTCACATATCCAAAACCAACCATTTAGCTGGCAGGGGGGGGGACACTTGACTCTAACAAAAAATAGCACTTTAAAGCTTAATATTACGCAAACGGATCCCTTAATTGAAAAATGGTTTGGCCAAACCCACAATATTTTTGAACGGCCTATCCAAGGATATCCCACACCATGGAATAGACGAGAAAAAAAAATATCATCCCCATTTCACGTGTAAGGGAGGTACCCTAAAAAAAAATGTTTTTCTTAATTTTATTTTACCATTTTTTCAGCATGATTAATATGTATACCCATGCCAAATTACAGCTTTCTAGGACTAAGCGTCTCTGAGCTAAGCTGGGGACAGACGGACGGACGGACAGGCAGACAGACAGACAGACAGACAGACGGACATGGCGAAACTATAAGGGTTCCTTGTTTACTACGGAACCCTAAAAAAGAGTATTAGGGTAAAGGGTATTATATAAATTAAATTATTATTTATGTTTATCATTTAAATATTCATCTAATGAGTAGTGACATTTGTTTATCAGTAATTTTTTAAGTTTTTTTTATAAATATATTTAACTCTTTTTCTTTCTTTATTATGTCAGGTAGTTTATTATATATTTTTATAGACATTACGTAGGGACCTGTGGTGTGCATTTTTAGCTTGGATGTTGGTGTTTAACCTAGATCGGTGCCTAAGTGTGTACTTTGATTGGATGTCTTCGCGTTTTGTGTAGAAGTCTTGATGTTTACGGACAAATTTACACGTTTCTAAAATGTGGGTAAGAATATGGAATATGGTAAGAATATTATGTTTTAGAAAATAGGGTTTGCAGCTGTCAGTTTGATTAATGTTTGTCAAAATTCTAACTAGTTTCTTTAGTAGGGTAAAGAGTGTCGGTGCATCTGTACTATTGCCCCATCTGTACTGTTGTCTTTTTAATTTCGCGGAGGGCGTATGAAAATTTTGAAATTATTGAACGGGTTTTTTTTATTTGTGTTTTCCAGTTAATATGTTTATCTATTGTAAGTCCAAGTAATGTAAATTCATCAACAGTTTCCAATTTTGAGCTGTTAAAGTTAAAATTTAAGTAGAGAGGAGCTTTTTGATAAGGGTAGAAAGTCATTAATTTAGTTTTAGTATAATTAATTTTTAAATTATGTGAGGTCATCCAGTTACATGTTTTTGTGAGTGTGGAACTGAGTTTTTCTTCTATGTTTGTGTTGTTTTGACATGAAACTAATAAAGATATTTCATCCACGAATAAAATACATGGCCTTCTATGGTTTTTGGTAGGTCGTTGATGTAAACGAGAAATAGGCCACACACCACACACACACACACACACCCCACACACACACCCCAACACTCAACACTTCCTTGAATTGCATCAGATCGCATTTGCTGTCCACGAAGTACGATATTCCTGCCATTAGTTACCTAATTTAACTATCAATATATCCCGTCATAAACATAAAATTTGAAAATTACCAGTTTCATTTCCCATAATTATTTCATTCATTTTTTCATTCAACTACACGTAATGACTGTTTGCATCGACATTTTAACACGATACTCCGTTGATAGTCTGACACCGGCTTTATTACTGGGTGGTGGTACAAGGGGAAGTGAATTGAATTAGTGGAGTTTTGTTTTTACCCGTTCGCGTGTTATTGCAGAGGGGAAAGTGTTATCAACACTATACAAACGTTGGCTGATGTTATATGCGGGGAAAATGTAACATTATTGGAAGTGATACTGTGTCCTAGTTTACTGTTTGTACTGTCTCTATAAACTTATTGGCCGTGTTATGTTTTTGTACACCTACGCAACGCCTATCAAGCTGAAGTTCTAAGTGGCATGAATAATGTAATAATCATTACATAATAATAATAATCTGGCAACACCAACGTCAACAAAAGTCACAAATTTCGTTTTCATATTATTTTCAGTTCTTTTAATTTTAGACGCAGTTTATTTTATTTTATTTGGAACTCTACACTACCTTCACTCTACCTTCACCCCCAAAATAACCACAACATGAAAAAATAGCAAAAGGAACCATTATCTAGACTTTCATCAAAAACTGCCGAGGTGACATCTGTCATGTCACCTCCGATAAAACAAGGATTAAGAAAACGGAAAAATGTTGACGAGAGCAGCTAAACGACGAGCACGCCCACCACCTCCGGACTCTTCGCTCAGCTCCGCCTCGCCGCCGCCGGTACCCAGCCCCACCGTGAGCGCTGTGACGACATCGGCCGTGGTAGTTGCGTCGAGCTCGAGCGATGAGTATTTTTCCCCGCCGACGTCGCCAACACCTGTACGTCGGCAGGGGAGAGGCCGGCCACCAGCGAGCTTGGGACCTCGAGGCAATCAGGCCCCGAACAGGGTCCCCGCTGCCGGTGGAAATGTGTCGCGCATACGATGGACCCAGTCCATGAATGAAAATGTGATGCGCGCATATTATGGGGCTACAGAGGGAGGAATTAATCTTACAGCGTACCGGGGTCGGATGCTCTCTCTGTTTCAGGTACTTGAACCAGCCATCAACGTCACGGCCCAACGATTGTCGGATCAAGTGCGCGTCATTCAACACAATCATAGATTGGATGACGCTACACTTGATCGGCTACGCTCGGAAATGCAGAGTAGCTCTGCTAGTAACCCTCCCCCATCCCAGAATGTCGTGCATGCGCCTGCTGAAGTTCCACTGCGGGAAAATCAGCATGCTGTGGAGGAGGACACCAGGGCTATATCTGCAGATAACCTATGCAATGTGGAATTAAGGAGCGTACTGGAGGATGCAATCCGTGAGTACCGGTTCACATTACCTGACCTTAGACCACGGCTACCACGTTTGCCCATGAATAAAAAAAACAGAGCACTGGTGTGTGCCCTGGATGCGCTGTTACCAAATTTCATTGAAAGTAGCGCAGACCTTTGCGATACACACTCAATCTTGTATTGTACGGCTGTTGCGGCATGTCGTATAGCTCGTGTCAAATTTCCAAATACTGACCAAGCTGTACAACCGAAACCCGCCGCACCAGCCTGGCAGTGCAGGATTGAGCGTCGTATTAATGAGGCCAGGGTACTCATCGGGAAGCTTATCTGCTTCAGGGAGGGCAATACACGCCCAAGGGTGATGCGCTTTGTGAGGCGGGCGTTCTCGGGAACTAGTATTAGTCCTCTAGAATATGTATCCCGTGTCACAGAGCGCATCGACTTCCTGAAGCAGAAAGTTTATGCATGGGCAAACCGTATCCGTCGGTATAAGCGAAGAGTGGATCGGTACACTCAGAACCGCATGTTCCAGAGCGATGAAAGGTGGGTATACAGAGCATGGGAGCGGCCCATTCCCACTCAAGGTGTGACTGACGTACGTCTGCCGGATAAAGAAGCCATGAGTGCTTTTTGGCGAAGCATTTGGTCGGTGCCCGTTAGTCACACTGAAGGTGATTGGATGCGAGTTGTTGAACAGACGTGTGATTCAATACCAGACATGGAGGCTATTACAATTAGTCCTCTGGATGTGGCCCGTGCAGTCCGTCCGTTGCCTAACTGGAAATCTCCAGGACCGGACGGACTGCACAATTTTTGGATTAAATGGCTACAAATGTCACACGCCTGTTTAGCCTCGCAATTCCAATCATCTTTAGAGACTGGGTCGCTTCCACTGTTCTTTACGACAGGAGTTACCCACCTGCTCCATAAATCAGGTAGTACTGCGGAACCTAAAAACTACAGACCAATCACATGTTTGCCAACGGTCTATAAAGTCCTTACATCCATTCTTAGAGCTAAAATTGCACATCACATTGATTGTAACTCAATTATGTCTGTGTCTCAGAATGGATGTAAGAATAGGTCCCGTGGTACTAAGGAGCTACTCCTTATAGACATGGCCATAAGCCAAAAGGTTCGTAGATCCCGTAAGGATTTGTCGACATGTTGGATAGATTATAAGAAGGCCTATGACTCGGTGCCACATACATGGCTCATTAGGGTGCTGGAGTTGTACAAGATAGACGCAACTCTACGCACCTTCTTGATGTCGTGTATGGGGCAATGGAGGACGGTCCTTCTCTATCCAGGATGTCGACGGATCCAGGGGACCGATGAACCGATCAGGATTGAGCGGGGAATATTTCAGGGCGATAGTTTGAGTCCACTTTGGTTTTGCTTAGCCTTGAATCCTCTTAGCACATTGCTGGAGGATTCAGGTCTAGGCTATCGGTTGAAAAGAGGTGGTCAGGTGATATCTCACCTCCTTTACATGGATGACTTGAAACTCTTTGCCCCCAACAATTTGCGACTGATGGAGCTACTGAGAGTAACAGAAACGTTCAGTAGCGCCATCAGGATGGAATTTGGTGTGGACAAATGTGCGGTCATGCATGTAAAGAGAGGGGGGATTACGGAATCCGTGGGAATCCAACTCTCGGATTCCATACACCTTAGATCCCTCTCTTCAACCGAAACCTACAAGTATTTGGGTATGTCGGAAGCATTAGGCATCAATACTGCCGATATGAAGCAATCGTTGAGGGAGCGCTTCTTTGGCCGCCTGAATAAAGTGTTAAATAGTCTTTTATCAGGCGGAAACAAGGTGCGTGCCTTCAACGGTTGGGTCATGCCGGTTTTAATGTATTCTTTCGGCATACTCAAATGGACTCAGACGGAACTTGACGCTCTGGATAGGAAGGTCCGTACATTGCTGACGGCATATCGGATGCATCACCCACGGTCATCAGTAATGAGACTGTACCTCTCGCGGAAGTGTGGGGGTCGCGGCTTCTTAAATGCTAAAACCCTCCACAACCGCGAGATTTGCAGTCTCAGAGAATATTTTCTTCAAACTGACGTGGAGATGCATCGAGATGTGGTCGCAGTGGACAAGGGCCTTACCCCACTCTCCTTGGCGAAAGAGAACTGGCGCAAACCTGCAGTACTTGATACCAACGATCGTCAGGAAGTATGGCAAGGCAAAGAGCTTCACGGACGCTTTTTCCGGGCCCTCCATGGGCCTGATGTAGACTTTTTGGCGTCTGTATCCTGGCTACGTTTCGGCGACCTCTTCGGGGAAACCGAAGGTTTTGTCTGTGCAATTATGGATGAAGTTATTATGACGAATAATTATCGGAAATACATTGTTAAGGACGGTACGGTTGACATCTGTCGGGCATGCCACCGTCCCGGTGAATCAATCCGACATATTGTTTCCGGTTGTTCTCGTCTTGCTAACGGCGAGTACTTGCACAGACACAATCTAGTGGCTAGGATTATCCACCAGCAACTTGCCTTGCAGTACAACCTTGTGGAAATCGAAGTACCATACTACAGGTATGTGCCCGACCCAGTTCTCGAGAATGGGCATGCCACATTGTACTGGGATCGATCTATCATCACTGACAGGACTATTGTAGCCAATAAACCTGATATTGTGGTGATAGATCGACGAGAGCGCCGTGCAATCATTGTTGATATCGCTGTCCCTCATGACGAGAATCTCGTGAAAGCTGAGAATGATAAAAAGATAAAGTATCTTGACTTAGCACACGAGGTTGTCGACATGTGGGATGTGGACTCTGCAATCATTGTACCGATAATCATTACGGTCAATGGCCTAATAGCGAAGAGCCTCGACCAACACCTCAGGAGGCTCTCATTACGCGGCTGGGTCAAGGGCTTGATTCAGAAAGCAGTACTCCTCGACACGGCACGCATAGTGAGGAGGTTCCTCTCTCTAGAACCCTAACCACCGGCAGCTTGGACCTTGTTCCTGATGCCGATGGACTACTGTTTTTTGTATTTTTAAATGTTTTTCTTTTTTAATGTTTTTTATAAAAAATATTTAAAAATATAATCAATATGTATGTTTAAGTAATAAATGAAAATAATAATATAAACTGGATCTTATAATTTTCATATTTTTTAGCAGTTTTAATAATTTTCGACTCAATATTATAGTTTATATGTGCTTTAAAAAAAACCCGAAAGAAGTCTGAAACCAATTTATCCCAAAAAAACACCATATTTTATTTAAGACATGAATAAAAAACTGCCGATTAAGAGATGACATCTGTCATACCATGCCACTGAAAAACAGAAAATAATAATGAAAATTTTATCGAGATGTTGACGAGATCAGCCGTAAGAAGTGCACGCCCACCACCTCCGGACTCTTCGCTCAGCTCCGCCTCGCCGCCGCCGGTACCCAGCCCCACTGTGACGACACCGGCCGCGGTAGTTGCGTCGAGCTCGAGCGACGAGTATTTCTCCCCGCCCACGACGCCACCACCTGCTCGTCGACGGGGAGGACGCCGGCCGCCGGATGGTTTAGGACCTCGAGGCCCACCGGCCTCTGATAGGGTCCCAGCTCCCGGCGGAAGTGTGCAGCGCATGAGATGGACACGAACCATCAATGAGAACGTCATGCGCTCATACTATGGGGCTACAGAGGGGGGAAACAATCTGACCGCGTACCGTGTTCGGATGCTCTCTCTTTTTCAGGTGCTTGAACCAGCTGTCAACGTTTCGGCACAACGACTATCGGATCAGGTGCGGGTTATCCAACGTAATCATATGTTGGATGACACTGTACTTGATCGCCTGCGAACTGAAATGCGGAATAGCCATGTCATCGCCCCCCTGTCGCAGACTGTTGTGGTACCACCGCAGTCCCACACAGTCCAAGCTGACGAGGGGAATGATGACAGGGCTACAAACGTAAGTACCCAGTGCAATGAGAAATTGAGGAGTGCTTTGGAGGGTGCGATTCGGGAATATCGGTTTATGTCACCCGAACTTAGACCACGCTTACCTCGTTTGCCCATGCATAACAAAAATAGGGCGCTGGTGGCAGCTCTGGATTCGCAGTTGTCAAACTATTTTGATGACTGCGAAGACCTCACTGATACTCATTCGATTCTGTACTGCGCGGCTGTAGCGGCATGTCGTGTAGCTCACGTAAAATTTCAAAATGACTTTATAGCTACACGACCGAAACCAGCCGTACCAGCCTGGCAGTGCAGAATTGAGCGTCGTATTGGTGGGGCCAGAGCGCTCATCGGTAAACTAATCTGCTTCAGGGAGGGCAATACTCGCCCAAGAGTTATGCGCTTTGTGAGGCGGGCGTTCTCAGGGACTGATACCAGCCCTGAGGACTATTTATCTCGTGTCACAGAGCGCATAGACTTCCTGAAGCAGAAAGTGTATGCTTGGGCAAACCGTATTCGTAGGTATAAGCGGCGTGTGGACCGATACACTCAGAATCGCACCTTCCAGAGCAATGAAAGGTGGGTTTATAGGGCTTGGGAACGACCGAATCAAGGTGTGACTGACACGCGCCTGCCGGATAATGATGCCATGTCTTCTTTCTGGCACAGTATCTGGTCGGTGCCTGTCGGTCACACTGAAGGTGATTGGACTCGAAAAGTTGAGCGAGCCTGCGATCCAATACCAGAAATGGGGGCTATTACCATCTGCCCCCAAGATGTAGCTCGTGCGGTCCGTCCATTGCCTAACTGGAAGTCTCCAGGACCGGACGGACTGCACAACTTCTGGATCAAATGGTTTGTTGGGTCGCACGCTCGCTTGGATGCTCAGTACCAGATTTCTTTGGAGTCTGGTTCGCTACCCCAGTTCCTAACGACAGGAATAACCCACCTACTCCATAAATCAGGTAGCACCGCGGAACCCAAAAATTATAGACCGATCACGTGTTTACCGACGGTCTATAAAGTTCTTACATCCATTTTGAGAGCTAAAATTAACAAACATATAGACACTAACTCCATCATGTCTGCCTCTCAAAATGGATGTAGGAACGGGTCTCGCGGTACTAAGGAGTTACTCCTCATTGATATGGCCATTAGCCAACAGGTTCGACGTTCCCGAAAGGATCTGTCGACATGTTGGATAGATTATAAGAAGGCCTATGACTCGGTGCCACATACATGGCTCATGAGGGTGCTGGAGCTGTATAAAGTAGATCCAACTCTGCGCACCTTCCTGATGTCATGTATGAGGCAATGGAGGACAGTCCTTCGCTATCCAGGATGTCGAAATATCCAGAGGAATAGCGAACCGATAAGGATCGAGCGAGGCATATTTCAGGGCGATAGTTTGAGTCCGCTTTGGTTCTGCTTAGCCTTGAATCCTCTAAGCACACTGCTGGAGGATTCAGGTCTAGGCTATCGGTTGAGGAGAGGTGGTCAGGTTATATCTCACCTCCTCTACATGGATGACCTAAAACTCTTTGCCCCCAACAATTTGCATCTGATGGAGCTACTGAAAGTAACTGAAACTTTCAGTAGTGCCATCAGGATGGAATTTGGTGTGGACAAATGTGCGGTCATGCATGTAAAGCGAGGGAAGATTGTGGAATCCGTGGGAACCCAACTTTCGGATTCCATAAACCTTAGAGCCCTCTCCGCATCCGAAACCTATAAGTATTTGGGTATGTCGGAAGCGTTGGGCATCAATGTTACTGACATGAAGCAATCGTTGAAGGAGCGCTTCTTTGCCCGCCTGAAGAAAGTATTTAATAGTCTTCTATCAGGCGGGAACAAAGTGCGCGCCTTCAACGGTTGGGTCATGCCGGTTTTGATGTACTCTTTCGGCATACTCAAATGGACTCAGACCGAACTTGACGCCCTGGATAGGAGGGTTCGTACGCTGCTGACTGCATATCGAATGCATCACCCACGGTCCTCGGTAATGAGACTGTATATCCCGCGAAAGTGTGGAGGTCGTGGCTTTTTAAACGCTAAGACACTCCACAATCGCGAGATATGCAGTCTCAGGGAATATTTCCTAGAAGCCGACGTGGGGATGCATCGAGATGTGGTCGTGGTGGACAAGGGCCTCACCCCGCTCTCCTTGGCTACAGAGAACTGGCGCAAACCTGTAGTGCTTGACACTAATGATCGCAGGGAGGTATGGCAAAGTAAGGAGCTTCACGGACGCTTTTTCCGGGCCCTACATGAACCCGAAGTAGACTTTTTAGCGTCCGTAGCCTGGCTGCGTTTCGGTGATCTCTTTGGGGAAACCGAAGGCTTTGTCTGTGCAATTATGGACGAAGTTATCATGACTAAGAATTATCGGAGATTTATTGTGAAGGACGGCACGGTTGACGTGTGTCGGGCATGCCACCGTCCGGGAGAATCAATCCGACACATTATCTCCGGGTGTTCTCGTCTAGCTAACGAAGAGTACTTGCATAGACACAACCTTGTAGCCAGGATTATCCATCAGCAACTTGCTCTGAAATACAACCTTGTGGAATCGGAGGTGCCGTACTTCAGGTATGTGCCCGACCCAGTTCTCGAGAGTGGAAATATCACATTGTACTGGGACCGATCCATCATCACTGACAGGACTATTGTTGCCAATAAGCCTGATATAGTGGTGGTGGATCGAATAGAGCGGCGCACAATGATTATTGACATAACGGTCCCTCATGACGGGAACCTCGTGAAAGCCGAGAAAGATAAAGAAATCAAGTATCTTGACTTGGCTCGCGAGGTTGTCGACATGTGGGATGTGGACTCAGCAATCATTGTGCCGATAGTTGTATCAGCCAATGGCTTAATTGCCAAGAGCCTCGACCAACACCTAAAGAGGCTCTCGTTGGGCAGCTGGATTAAGGGCCTGATTCAGAGAGCGGTACTTCTGGACACGGCTCGCATTGTTAGGAGGTTCCTCTCTCTGGAGCCCTGACCGCCGGTAGCTTGGACCTTGTTCCCGATACCGGTGGGCTACTATTTTTTATATTTTTAAATGTTTTTATATTTTGTTTATATTCTAATATTTAAAAATATAATTTATATGTATATTTAATGAAATAAAGGAATATAATAATAATAATAATCCAACGTAATCATATGTTGGATGACACTGTACTTGATCGCCTGCGAACTGAAATGCGGAATAGCCATGTCATCGCCCCCCTGTCGCAGACTGTTGTGGTACCACCGCAGTCCCACACAGTCCAAGCTGACGAGGGGAATGATGACAGGGCTACAAACGTAAGTACCCAGTGCAATGAGAAATTGAGGAGTGCTTTGGAGGGTGCGATTCGGGAATATCGGTTTATGTCACCCGAACTTAGACCACGCTTACCTCGTTTGCCCATGCATAACAAAAATAGGGCGCTGGTGGCAGCTCTGGATTCGCAGTTGTCAAACTATTTTGATGACTGCGAAGACCTCACTGATACTCATTCGATTCTGTACTGCGCGGCTGTAGCGGCATGTCGTGTAGCTCACGTAAAATTTCAAAATGACTTTATAGCTACACGACCGAAACCAGCCGTACCAGCCTGGCAGTGCAGAATTGAGCGTCGTATTGGTGGGGCCAGAGCGCTCATCGGTAAACTAATCTGCTTCAGGGAGGGCAATACTCGCCCAAGAGTTATGCGCTTTGTGAGGCGGGCGTTCTCAGGGACTGATACCAGCCCTGAGGACTATTTATCTCGTGTCACAGAGCGCATAGACTTCCTGAAGCAGAAAGTGTATGCTTGGGCAAACCGTATTCGTAGGTATAAGCGGCGTGTGGACCGATACACTCAGAATCGCACCTTCCAGAGCAATGAAAGGTGGGTTTATAGGGCTTGGGAGCGACCGAATCAAGGTGTGACTGACACGCACCTGCCGGATAATGATGCCATGTCTTCTTTCTGGCACAGTATCTGGTCGGTGCCTGTCGGTCACACTGAAGGTGATTGGACTCGAAAAGTTGAGCGAGCCTGCGATCCAATACCAGAAATGGGGGCTATTACCATCTGCCCCCAAGATTTAGCTCGTGCGGTCCGTCCGTTGCCTAACTGGAAGTCTCCAGGACCGGACGGACTGCACAACTTCTGGATCAAATGGTTTGTTGGGTCGCACGCTCGCTTTGCGGCTCAGTCTGATGTCATGTATGAGGCAATGGAGGACAGTCCTTCGCTATCCAGGATGTCGAAATATCCAGAGGAATAGCGAACCGATAAGGGTCGAGCGAGGCATATTTCAGGGCGATAGTTTGAGTCCGCTTTGGTTCTGCTTAGCCTTGAATCCTCTAAGCACACTGCTGGAGGATTCAGGTCTAGGCTATCGGTTGAGGAGAGGTGGTCAGGTTATATCTCACCTCCTCTACATGGATGACCTAAAACTCTTTGCCCCCAACAATTTGCATCTGATGGAGCTACTGAATGTAACTGAAACTTTCAGTAGTGCCATCAGGATGGAATTTGGTGTGGACAAATGTGCGGTCATGCATGTAAAGCGAGGGAAGATTGTGGAATCCGTGGGAACCCAACTTTCGGATTCCATAAACCTTAGAGCCCTCTCCGCATCCGAAACCTATAAGTATTTGGGTATGTCGGAAGCGTTGGGCATCAATGTTACTGACATGAAGCAATCGTTGAAGGAGCGCTTCTTTGCCCGCCTGAAGAAAGTATTTAATAGTCTTCTATCAGGCGGGAACAAAGTGCGCGCCTTCAACGGTTGGGTCATGCCGGTTTTGATGTACTCTTTCGGCATACTCAAATGGACTCAGACCGAACTTGACGCCCTGGATAGGAGGGTTCGTACGCTGCTGACTGCATATCAAATGCATCACCCACGGTCCTCGGTAATGAGACTGTATATCCCGCGAAAGTGTGGAGGTCGTGGCTTTTTAAACGCTAAGACACTCCACAATCGCGAGATATGCAGTCTCAGGGAATATTTCCTAGAAGCCGACGTGGGGATGCATCGAGATGTGGTCGTGGTGGACAAGGGCCTCACCCCGCTCTCCTTGGCTACAGAGAACTGGCGCAAACCTGTAGTGCTTGACACTAATGATCGCAGGGAGGTATGGCAAAGTAAGAAGCTTCACGGACGCTTTTTCCGGGCCCTACATGAACCCGAAGTAGACTTTTTAGCGTCCGTAGCCTGGCTGCGTTTCGGTGATCTCTTTGGGGAAACCGAAGGCTTTGTCTGTGCAATTATGGACGAAGTTATCATGACTAAGAATTATCGGAGATTTATTGTGAAGGACGGCACGGTTGACGTGTGTCGGGCATGCCACCGTCCGGGAGAATCAATCCGACACATTATCTCCGGGTGTTCTCGTCTAGCTAACGAAGAGTACTTGCATAGACACAACCTTGTAGCCAGGATTATCCATCAGCAACTTGCTCTGAAATACAACCTTGTGGAATCGGAGGTGCCGCACTTCAGGTATGTGCCCGACCCAGTTCTCGAGAGTGGAAATATCACATTGTACTGGGACCGATCCATCATCACTGACAGGACTATTGTTGCCAATAAGCCTGATATAGTGGTGGTGGATCGAATAGAGTGGCGCACAATGATTATTGACATAACGGTCCCTCATGACGGGAACCTCGTGAAAGCCGAGAAAGATAAAGAAATCAAGTATCTTGACTTGGCTCGCGAGGTTGTCGACATGTGGGATGTGGACTCAGCAATCATTGTGCCGATAGTTGTATCAGCCAATGGCTTAATTGCCAAGAGCCTCGACCAACACCTAAAGAGGCTCTCGTTGGGCAGCTGGATTAAGGGCCTGATTCAGAGAGCGGTACTTCTGGACACGGCTCGCATTGTTAGGAGGTTCCTCTCTCTGGAGCCCTGACCGCCGGTAGCTTGGACCTTGTTCCCGATACCGGTGGGCTACTATTTTTTATATTTTTAAATGTTTTTATATTTTGTTTATATTCTAATATTTAAAAATATAATTTATATGTATATTTAATGAAATAAAGGAATAATAATAATAATAACGTTTATTGTGTCCAAAAAATTATACATGAACAATTTTGGGTTTGGAGTCTTCATTTAAGCAATGCCTGTATTAGAGGACTCCGCTCCTTCACAACAGTAAGTACTTACTTAAAACACAATAAAAAAACTATAAAACAACAAAAAATACAGTAAAAGGACAAATTATAATTATGTGAACTTGTGTGAGCGTGTGGATGAGTGTGTATGTGCTGTTGAGTGTGCATGAGTGTTTTGGATGTGTAATTGTATGAGTATGTGTGTGTGAATGTATGTGTAGGATGAGCGGGTCGTATACTTGTTAAGATACGTTACAGCTCTGAACTTAATGAAGTATTGACGGCAAACTGACAGCGAGATTATGGCATCCGACTTGAAAAAATGTAAAAGAGGTTCTATACTAAAGTTGTTGGCTGTTTGTATAAGTGAGTTTAAATGTTTGTAAACGCACCCACAATGCAGGAGAAATTCCTAGTGTAGGGCAACGTTCTTAATTTAAAAAAAAAGTGCATGGAGGCGACATTGTACAATCCCCACGCTTAGCAGGCGGGTTGGCAATCGCAGTATGGTGTTAAGATGCATAGAGAACGCTGCTGCCCATTCTCTAGTAAATCCCTTAGTCGCCTTTTACGACGCCCACGGGAAGAAATATGATGGTCCTATTCTTTAAGTCCGGCACCACACGGTGAGTTTATGTATGATTGTGTAACTACCACTTTCTTTACTCTGTATAGCTTTATTTATTAAAAATATTGCAGCATTTGATACAGTCTGCAACAACAGTTAGGAGCGGAGAGCGGATACAGGCTCACCGCTTCTAACTTAATTCATTATGTAATTGAAGTCGGAACTAAGTTATCAAATATAAGTTAAGTTTTATTGAAGTGTTTGTAAGTAGGTCGGTTCTCATTAGTTCGTAATAGTTGTCAATGTTGTTAAAGTGGTGTAGTACTTGTCACTTTAATTATAGTGTAGCTTCATATCATTTAATTGTGAAGTGTACTTTAGTTGAGAAATATAATATAATTATATTTAATGTACCTATACAAAATATTGTAAAACATTTTAAAAGAGTAACGGTGGAGCTTCTTACCCATTCTTCTCCATACGAAACTACCTTTTGGAAGGGAGACTAGATCAATTCAATTTTTTTGTGAATTTTGACGTTCAAAAGTGCATTTTACGTGCCTATTTCAAATAATTAATTTGACTTCGACTTTAACATTACAAGTCTTTGATTGATTAACAATTAGCAACAATTCCGGTCGGTCGGAACGGTCACGCGAATGCTAGCGCAATTGATCAGTTTATGGTTTAGAGTTCGATTCTTTACCCAACTACGGCGAAGCAAAGAGGAGGGTTATGATTTGACCGGTATGTATACAACATTAGTTTTTGTTTATACTAAACCCGAAAAGGGGTCATTGTACTCATCATTTGGAACATATTTTTCTATGGGACCAACCTTGAAATCGCGAAATAAAAATCAGCTTTTCCATACATTTTGTCGATTTAAGTGAACACAAATGTATGGAACAGCTGATTTTTTTT
Source organism: Tiliacea aurago (assembly GCA_948098905.1). Lineage (NCBI taxonomy): Eukaryota > Metazoa > Arthropoda > Insecta > Lepidoptera > Noctuidae > Tiliacea > Tiliacea aurago. The sequence goes on along the minus strand of OX402588.1, from coordinate 27,176,577 downwards.
TCGCGATTTCAAGTTTGGTCCTATAGAAAAAAAAAATCAAAATGATGAGTACAATGACCTCTTTTCGGGTTTAGTATAAACAAAAACGAATGTTGTAAAAGTACGTTCATCTGTGCCCTCATAATTTCTAAACTACTTATCATTATTTATTTATTTATTTTTATTAATTTTTTAAAAAACGTTGCCCCACACTAGGAATTTCTCCTGTATAGTGGGTGCGTATACAAACATTTAAACTCACATACACAAACAGCCAGACCCGGAACAACTACTTGTAGGTCATACAAATATTTGCTCCGTGCGGGAATCGAACCCGCGACACGCAGCGCAGCAGTCAACCGCTTAACCACTGCGCCAACCGTGCAGTCAAATACCGTGCCGTGCCGTGAATTATATGTAATATATACATTAAAATATATTACGTGTAAGTTGTTTATTTAAGAGACGATAAATATTATATTAAATAGTTTGTACACAAAGGCTCGTACAGACGGGCGCAGTATCGCGGGCGCGACAAGGGTCGCGCTGCCAGTCACACGAGCGATCTCGCGCTGTTCTGTTTACAATTACAATTTCAGACGAGAATATTTTCTTGTTTCATACTTTGTAGAGTGTGATTTTTCAGTAGTCGGGTTTTAGTTTTTGAACTTACTTTTAAGAAGATACCATGATATTTTTCTTAAGTAAAATATTTGTATTGTATATAAAAAATAAGGGTGTTCTTATCAAATCAAATCCCTTCCGGCGACATCTATTCGATTTTTCTTAGATGAAACTCGATTGTGTTTTCATCAATTTTCTCCATCTCATGTTAACAGATTTTGCGGGGCGGGTATTGTAACTCAAAAACTCATTTTGTATTTGATTCGTTATTATGTTTGGATTCGTTATTGTGTGTGATGCACACAATACCCTTTTCAACAACTAGGCTAACTGCGCTTGTACTGGGTTTGTGCCAAATGTTACCAAATTTAGGTTATGTTACCATATTAATATTAGTCCAATACAGTCTTAGTTACTGATTATGGGGGTAACTTATGATTCTTGGTGAGTCAATCTATTATCGGACAGCTTGATAGGATAGTTATTTTTATTGTTAGATATTATTTAAATTTTAAGGTGTTGGCCATCACATTGTTTAATTAACTATTATAGAAATGGAAATGTATTGTGTAGTAGTGTATAAATCCTGTAATTGTGTAATTTAGTGTGTAAATTCTTCAAATAAAAGTTAATTGTTTATGAATAAATGATTATGAATATGACTATGACTATAGTCTTACAGTAGTATTCAGATTCCATTAAACATGGTTGTGCTGGTTCCCTAAATATACTTAACTGTCGAGTCCGCTACGTCTACCAGTTACATTTTTAATGGTCCTATATGGGCCATTATCGTCATAATTTCAGCCTGTTATCACGGACTGCACGGCGTAGGCTGCATTTTCCTTCTACTTTACTTTCCGGTTCCGTGCATCCTTTTTAGTGTTCCGTACCTCAAAACGAAAAAACGGAAAGGAAAAGCCCTTATAGGATCACTTCGTTGTCCGTCTTCCTTTCTGTCAGTCTGTCAAAACCCTTTTTCTCAGGAACGTGTTGAGGTATCAAGTTGAGCTTTAAAAAAATCAAGCTTGTCAACGCAATAAAAAAATACGGCGATTTATGCGATAGTTTTTTCTAGAATCATGAAATTTGGCAAGAAGCAAGGTACAAAAGTAAAGGAAAAATGCCGAAAATTGTTAATTTGTAGTTTAATTAAAAAGTCAAAATTTAGATTTCATTCAAAATAAGTCAAAATTTAAATTCAGTTTGAGTAAGACTTATAGAAAAAAAAAATAACAAATTGACACGCACAAACAGAATTCTACACAAGCAAAATATCATTTAAAAATTCATCTACGTTATAATAGCACTTCTCTAGTAATAACCCCTGAAGGAACTTTATAAATTCGTTTAGAGGCATACATTTAATAATATCTGGTATTTTATTATAAATATTTGCCCAAAGAAACTCTTTTTCATAAGGGCAATTTTACACTTTTTTTTACATAACAAATTCTTATATTGGGCACGAATTGGGGTTCTCTTAACTGCTGAAAATTTTAGAAATGATTGTTGATTCACTTTAACAAATAATGCAGTTTTTAGAAACATGTTCTCACATAAAAATGTAAAATTAAAAATACTAACTTTTCCATCTATATAAGATGGAAAAGTTAGTATTTTTAATTTTACATTTTTATGGGAGAACATGTTTTTCAACTACAATTTTAAGTTTGATTTTGGGGTACATTCATCCCAATTACGCAACTCTTCATTGTGCGTGGTCCGATACGCACTTAGACGGTTTTTTATATTATGTGGGCCTAATAAAATCCAGATTGCTTTAAAACTTTTGAAGTACCACTTACCTGTAGGTACAGAACATACGTGATATATACCGCTGTGACGCTCGTCTCTCCGGCATCAACCTCCCGGACTAGTAACAAGCTTGATTGACCTTTCAAAAGCCTTTATCTGCTTACCTGTAAAAGAGAGAAAAGCCCCGTTACTAACAATTCACAATAGTGTTATTATAACAGTGGTGCGGAGGAAGTGGCTCGTTTAACACAATCAGTTTGACAGCGCCGCGTAATGCCGCGCTTATTGGTGTGTGGGGGTACATCAACACTGCCGCATAACGTACTACTAACTGCATTCCATTTTATTTGAAATCTTATAAAACTGCGCCACTTTTTGTTTCTCATCTCTAGAAATAACTCTTAAATTGCGAAAAAACAATGATAAGGAAACGCCCTGACTCATCCTATTGATAATCTAGCTTGAATACCATTGTGTAGGGCATTTTTTCTTTGCCAAGAATCTAACTAAGGGGAAAGGTTTGATATTTCCTGACCAAGCGCCTTGCAAGGAGAGATTGACACAATAGCCTGATAGACCTACAAAACAATGTGTCTGCAGGGTCCTAATGAAACAATTACAGCTTAGAATAAATTTACAGCTTCACCAATTCATTGTGTTAAGTAACTTCTAAACGGTTCAGTTAAAATGTCTTGCCAAAGGTAATTGAACCAGAAAAATCAAAGCAACAGCAGAAGCGACAAATCGTGTTAAATTATTCAACAAAAAAAACAAGAACCTTATAACATTTGCATACGAACACTTCATAAACTCGTTCGTTTCGGGTCCCGCCCACGCGGCACGCTCAAAAGGATCATTATGACTATATAAACAAAGCACATAATCCTTTGACAGCCTTTGAAAGTAAACTTGCAGAAGTGGAACTCAAAAATACCACATTAATTGGTTCCATTTTTGAAAAGGTCGCGTCAGGAATTGAAATTCTATTCTTTTGTTATAAGGGTGAGATGTAAGTGAATTTTGAAAATATAAAGGTAGTGTTAGACTGGCGGACTGATATAAGTGAAATAGTTAGTGTTGCCGCGTGAGTGCAGTGTAAATTTGCCGATCTCGTTGTGTGGCAAGCCGTTTATTTCGTCCCTACAGAGGGCTTTGTGATTTGTTTTATTGATATTGTCTTATGTTTGATGGCTGTTGCGAGGAAAACTGGAGTATTCTCGAATTGTGTGTTTTATCTGGAAAGAACGTGGAAGACAGGCTTGGGACATGAAATGCGTAAAGTATTGTCATGCTTTACATAAGTGTAATTTATGCAAAAAGGAAATAAAATGTTACGTAAGGAGTTAAAACATCTCATGTTAAGTAAATGTTACGTAAGGAGTTAAAACACGTCATGTTAAGTAAATGTTACGTAAGGAGTTAAAACACGTCATGTTAAGTAAATGTTACGTAAGGAGTTAAAACACCTCATGTTAAGTAAATGTTACGTAAGGAGTTAAAACACCTCATGTTAAGTAAATGTTACGTAAGGAGTTAAAACACCTCATGTTAAGTAAATGTTACGTAAGGAGTTAAAACACCTCATGTTAAGTAAATGTTACGTAAGGAGTTAAAACACCTCATGTTAAGTAAATGTTACGTAAGGAGTTAAAACACCTCATGTTAAGTAAATGTTACGTAAGGAGTTAAAACACCTCATGTTAAGTAAAGACTTAAGTCTTGGATTTGGTTTGCGGGTTAGGCGAAGTTTAATTAGTTACGACAAAATATTTAAGTACTTAACTATTGTTCAGCCTCCCACTACAGCAGAAAGGGTGCTAAGAGAGGTGGATCGTGTATCCTTGTTAGAAATGGACACGAATGAAAGGAATTATAGAATATTTCAAAAATGTCCATAACTGGCACTTTCGAATGTTGTCCCATTGAATGAACTAAGTGCAATACTGTCTTTGTATGTGTGTATCGAGTTCCAAATATGTGAAACAGTTTTACAACACTTAACTACAAAATGCTATAAAAATATTGTCATAGCTGGTGATTATAATATAGACATGTTAAAGAGAAATTGTCAATCGATCGAGTTTGAATGCCTTCTACTTAACTTCAATTTAAAGCTAGCAATAAATCAACCAACACAAATTGTGAGTCAAACGTGTATTGATAGTTTTGCGCATAACTACAACAAACAATGTACGGAGATCTTGGAATTTGCTCTTGCAGACCATACGGCCCAACTATTAAAACGCCCCGTAATTAAAATATGTACTATTGATAAATATTAGGCTACTAGACGCAATTACAGCGGGGAAAACATATCTATGTTTAAAAGTTGTATTGGAGAACTTTGTTTCTCCGATATCTATGAAACTGATGATCCTAACACTGCCTACAGTAGATTTCACGAAATATTTTCTTTATTTTATAACCTTTGTTTTCCTAAATCTAAGATTACAATCAATTTAATAAGAAAGCCAAAGTGGATATCAAGAGGTATTAAAACATGTAGTAAGAAAATAGACAACTTTTGTGGGCGTACAGATTAAAGCCAAATCAGTTAAATAAAAATCGCTATAAAGATTATTCTAAGATTTTTAGAAAAATCATTATTCTGACAGCGTTCACAGAATAACTTTAAAATTAAAACTTCACACAGCAAATGCAAAACAGCTTGGCAAATAATAAATCAAAGAAAACTTATTTCATCTAAAACTGATGTATTAAAAATTTAATCAGATAATCACACAATTACGGATGCGAAGCAAATGGCTAATAAATTTAATAATTACTTTATTTATAAAATACAACCTACAGCTTATTCTAATAACAAAACTACATTGCCTTCCCTTTAAATTATGAACTCCATTTTCATGGCTCCTTGCGGTGTGCAAGGAGCCGCGGTTCATATTTAGATCAACACACAACCTGTTACTGACCCGCAAAATGCAAAAAACGTAAAAAAAAAAAAAAATTCGCGGGCTACCTTAGCGCATCCGCCTGAAAAATCGCTTTAGGATTAACATCCTTTGATGGTGACGTTTTTTTACATTTTATCACCCAAAACGCTCGTAGTGCTATGAAACAGAGTATTTTGTCTGAGAGGTTTGTCGAGCCCAGAATAGTTTGAATACTAGCCTTATAAGCAACTTAACCGACTGTGAAAATGGGTTCTGTATTTAACCCACGAGTATTAGAATTGGAAATCGTAATGAATAAAATGCATTTAGTATCATACATATTTAATTTATTTAGTTAAGAAACAAGTAGTTGACAACCGAGTTAAACAGAAACTTCAAGCTTTATAACTGAATTTAAATTGCTTCCACGACTTTACATTACAACACAGCTTGGCATAATTTACTTTCTGTTCGATTAAAACCACATGCCTTGTTCAGACTACTGCTTCTTCTTCGGACTTCTGTTCTTAAGACTAGTAAGCTCAGTACTAACTGCTTCTGTAAAAGTGAAGACAAGTAAAGCAGATATGAGGTAAACGGGTCTTAGCTGATTGTAAAACCGTAAATATCTGTGTAGTGCTATTTGGACTCACTTACTATGGGTTCTGGACCAGCACAATTGCTACAGTACTCACTATATTTATTATTTCTGTTTTTGAAACAATAGTATATGCAGTATGAGTCAGATCGAGTTAGATGCTTGTGTGTATTTCTTGTTTTGGTTACGTACCCTTGAGTTTTAGTTTATTTGCCATGACTGTGGCAGCAAACATTGGTAGAGTAAATACACACATTAAAAAAGTCTAAGAAACGCGCATCATTTACAGAAACTGCATGTTTTATTACTCGATACTTTTTTTTTTCTTAACAAACTAGTTTGGTACACAATCTTTTTGTTCTTGGAAACTTATACTGGCTGATTTTAAAAATATAAACATTTCGATTTTGTTTTCATTAAAATAAAAACTAATATTTTTTCCTGATTTCATGCGATTTCGTTGCTTGATAAAATTTCATCATTTTGAGATATACAGTTTAAAAAAAAATTGAGTGGTGAGTAATTTTTTTATGTCGAGGAGTAACGCCATTTGACTGCTGATGAAATGCAGAGAGCTGTAGGATTTCTACAAGCGGAAAGAAATCAGTCCCAGGTATCTCGGCATTTTCTCAACAATCTTATAAATTCAATGAAAAATCGTTACCCAAATGTTTTAATCAACAGAGGCGGTCACACTTTGTATTGAATTACCAAATACTTACTGAAAAAAAAAAACGTTATTTAGTTTTGTAAAACATGAACCCCCTTATTACAAAACAAGGTTTACCTTCAGACCCAGGTTTAAAACATGGTGCCATTATTTAATTTCGAACTTTATTCCGACTAGGGTAAAGTTCCTAAACACAAAACTGACAACTTAGTACCGAATTAAGTATTCAGTTTTGTATAAAGAACGGTATTTCAATCACTGTTACGTTCTTATTACAAAAACTGGCTCCATGGTTTAAGCCATGTCAAAATATAAATCTTGTTTTGTAATAAGGCGGGAAAAGTTTAATTTCGTTTTAACTTTATTTATTTTATACTACGTATGTTACGGTACGCTTATTGTTAATTATTGTGATTAAATGAACAATTGAATGAAAGATTTTGTTGCTTTAGTGCAATGCATCAAAAAAGAAATATAAATATATTGCAATAGTAAAAATCGTTCAAAAGTTCAAAACCGTACATGTTGCTTAGACTTTTTTGATGTGTGTAAATATCCATAGACAGTAGAAACAAATATTCATATTTGTTGCAACACTATTGGTCAATGACAACTATAATAGTCAATTCATTTACCTTTCGTGATTTGGTTTTCTGAGGATTCATTTCCACAATCCCTTTCCCTATTTTTAGGGTTCCGTACCAAAATGGTAAAAAGGAACCCTTATGGTGAGACTAAGTCTATCTGTCTGTCTGTCTGTCACACCTGGATATCTCAAGAACTACTGATGCTATCAACTTCAAATTTAGAATAGTTTAGATGACGTTTGCTCAACTATGAAAGGGGGTTTAAAATTTTGAAGTGAGGCTACTAAGGTATGTGGGGTATCATATGAAAGAACGCTGTTTGCACAATCTCAAACATTTTTTTCTTTTTTTTAGGCAGCATAGATTCCGACTTTTGATGAGAAATGTAAAAAAAAAATTACGTTCCCCCCCCCCCCTTATCTCCGAAGTTCGCGGGGATAAAAATTTGAAATTATTTTATAAAAAAGCTTATGCAAATATTACAGGAAAAATAAAACGATGTCTCTAAACAGTTTTTCAGAAATCATCAACATCATATATTCGTACGGAACCCTCGGTGTGCGAGTCCGACTCGCTCTTGACCGGTTTTTTTTTGTGTGGGAAATTATCAAATAACTTCTTTCGCTCTGGGCAGAGCTGCCAAAGGCGTGTCAGACTGTTACTGACTAAAATCCTCCCGTGTTCTGCTTCGCACATGAGTCGCACACATTATGTTGAGCGATGGCCGTTTTGCGCGGATGCGGCGATCTGCTCCGTGTTTGCTTTATTTGTTCTTTTATGCGTCAAATTAGGCGCAAATAAACTTATTTTTTTTTCTTATAAATATCTTCCGTCTTATAAATAGTAATAACGTCTATTTTTGTGTATGTCTGTGTTTAGTTTTTCTAAAGTACACAAAAGATTTTGATGCGGTTTTGCATCATAGTTATGTAAGAGTAAACTTCGGAATGTGTATGTGTAGGTATGTCGGAAATACGTTTTTCAATACACTTCCTCGAAAACTGGTTCATATCGCACTACGATTAGGTTCACAATGCAATGTATTTCACACGCCTTCGAATTTTTTATTTTCCAACACGTGTGCGGGAATAGAAATTTCCACAGGTAACTTATACCTATACGTAGTCCAAATTGGTTCAATGCCTTTATTCACACGTCTCGCGCCAGAGACGGTCCTCTCTATGTGATTTATTTTGTAATCTCGGCAAAGATTATTTTTGGAATATTTAAATAATGTTTATAAATAGAATACCATGATTATTGCAATAAAAAAAACGTTTATGAACAAATTACCATTTATTTGTGTTCTAAACTCAAAATATTGGATTTTTCTATTTTTCATATTAGGCTGTTTATCGGCTTTATACCTTTGCTTCTCCTTCAACCCGGCAAAAGCAAAGCGCGGAAAAAAAGGAAAATCAAATCATAGTTTCCTAATAATTCATGCCAAAAATATTTTTCGTTATTTTATTTTATTTCTTCAAAAGTGTATTGAAAAACGTCGTTTGATACATGTGGACATTTTTTATTGCAATTCTCGGCTCAAAAACAACCTCGCCTACTCGGGTGTTAATTCCGCCTCGAATGCAATAAAAAACATTCTCCACTTGTATCAAAATGTACTATTGTTACCACCACCGTCAACTTACCTAACCACTTACTAACAGGCAAAGTAATTCAGAAAGTAATCCCCACCTTGAAACACTAACTAATTTAGTACACATGACTTGTAAATAAACTTCCCTCGCTAAGTTTGAAATGAAAGTGTTACAAAACAAATGTTAGTTTCAAGCCGCGTACGAAGTGGAGTAACCAATTATTTAAATAAGTGCCTGTTGGGGACTGGGAACTTATATTTTAGGTATTACTGAGTAGATTTCATTTGATCTTTACGGTACTTCTACAACAAGTAAAATGATGAACTGAAATAAGGTGAGAAAGTTTTGCGACGGGAATTTTTCCAATTTTAAATGTATGACAAACACGACTCAGGTTCAGTTAGCAGTTCGGCCACAGCATAGCAAATTACAAAATAGGTACATTTTAAAAGATTATGTTGGCTTCTTCTTCTTCGTCGTCTTGATGACACGACGGTGAATTCGATTTTGTTGGCCTAAAATTGCGCCGCTTCTACGGCATCGTCGTCGGTGGCAGCGCAGAGGTCGCTTTGACTGCATTATGTGGGTCACAGAGGGCAGGATTAGAGGGATATACGTTAGCTTATTTTTACATTAGAGTAGGGAAGAATATTCTTTATTATGTACAACATATTGATTACAGATATAAATGTAGAAATTTTACATAGGGTGATACAATGAGCAGTCTCTGCAGTCTTATTGCTAAAAGCGTCTTTTTAAAGACAACATTTGGATGGATTAAAGGGAGAAGAAGAGATAATAACGCGGGTAGTCTGTGGTGAACTATTTACTTATAGGTACAATAAATACGCACATACATGACGCAAATAATTAAATATCTTTAAAAATAACAACAGAAACGATACACAAACATAACAACATTCAGATCAACAAAGGAAATATCGTTACAAAAAGTGTCTACAAGTTTTTACTGAGAACATGTCATTAAATTTAATTGTTTCAATACTGATTGCCAAAGGTCAATGAAGTCAGCTGTTTTATTGGGAGTTTACAAACGAAGCTAAACAAAGCACGCGCTCGGCGGCAGCACGCAGACTGTCAGTCAACTAACGTGTCCTTGCATGCAAGTTCACTACCACTCTGAATCTACACGGCCTAACTCTACCGACCCTAACTTCACAAATTCTACTTTGTTACAATTGAGATTTTGTCCCTCTAGATGGAAGAACAAAAGCTCTTATGCAAGGGTGGGTTAATGTCTGCACACAAAGAAACTACAACAGGTATCAAACAATAAATATAATTACATCCAACATAATATATGTAGCCTTACTTTATCATATTAGGTATTTGACACTATAACCTAAAGTATGCCAGTCAGCTTAGATTATCTTTAATAAGAACTAGGGTCGTGGGGGGTTGGTGATAACCCGAGTACTGTTCCGTGTGTCTAGTTTGATTAGATTAAATATTATAGAATAAATCTAATTTATCAATTTATAAACCTTCAAGTTAATTTAAGTTTTTATAAAACTAATAAATGGGCGCCAGGGACTTTGGGGGTCCCGGATCCCGGAGCCGACGATGAGGTCCAATATCCTTTCTGATGAACGTAGGTGTCGGACCCGGAGTCCTTAATTTAAACTTTGTGTAATACCGGTTTCAGATTTTGAAACCGGGCAGGTATTAAACCGGTTACTTATAGATTAACCGTGGTTAAAAAAAAATATAAGTGAAGAAGAGAAACAAAAAAAACCGTCCCGCCAGCGCAATCGCTAGGCGGACTCTGCCAGCCGCACAGTCGTCTCCGCAGGAGGTTTCAAGCCGCTCGAGGAACGGGTCTCGTGTCCAGGCTTCGACGCTTCGCCAAATCCTGGCGGCGAGACGAATCTCTCGAGGTGCCTCTCCTGGAATTGACAATACGGAGACCTAATAATATAATTGGAAACTAATCCATTGTCCTTGCGGTAAACATAGAACGAGCTTGGAAATATAAAACAATAGCCGTTTAACATGGCCTATTGCAAATCAAATCGAATGAGCTACGACTTGTGTTCGGATCCTCCTGAGCAGTGGGACAATAGGAAGGAGGATTACCCACGTGGCGTCTACCAACTTCTTACACCATCGTGGTCAACACTGGGGAATTTTCCATGGCATGTCTATTATTAATAGTCAGTGGATCAAATACTCACGGTTGATTAGGTGTGATTGCACTTGACTGCCGGATCTTCGACGGGTTGGAGAACTATCGCCAATGCGCTGCTTGGGAATCCTGTAATAAATATCCATGGATCACCACAATATACTTCTAAAACCCAGGGAAGGGCTCACAGACCAATCCCAAGCACTAATTCACAACGATCCTTACCTTTTAAGACATGAAGTAAGATTTGTGGTATCACTTGTAGCGTGTTCGTTAGCAAATAAGCTCTCGCATTCCACAACAATACGTCACGGACAATAAACCCGGAAATCCACTGACCAAATGACCACTTAAGAAAAACTCCTTTACGTTAGGTAAAACTCCCAACAAGATCACTGATAATAAACATTAGACAAAGACATTCGATACTTGAAAATCACTAACAACTCTCCAACCTGTAGTGTAACGCCAAGACAATAACCTATTATCACAATAACTAGTTATTTACAATCGGTAATATCGAAATTTGGTGATTGAAATCAATAATGGGGTAATTAACCTAAAACATTAATTCGGCAAGTACTAAATGTGTCTCTTACAACACCGTGCCACAGATAAAATATGGATTGAGTTTACATCGATCTTTCTAGAAGATTCTCCATAATGAAAAAATTATTTTACTTCCGCTTTGGACTAAATAGGCGATTAATGTTTATTATGATTTTTTACCAAAAGCTGAAAATTATTAAGGATTGGTCCATACGATATTATTTCGATGGTTTCCAATCAATAGCAAAGCAAAGTAGACAAAATGAACTAATATCGATTACAACTCTAAACTGTGACTCGGTTGCCATCAGGTGTCGCTATATGACAATTGAAATGAAACACTGGAAACTTATTTAAAAGATTTTTATTTACTTTATTGTGTAAACCTGTAAATACAAGTGAGTTATCGTCAGAAAGTGTTACCAAGGAGTCTAGTGATGGAATACAGTTGAAGGAATGAATCCTTCTATCAATTTCAGGTTAAAGTCCATTGTACAAACTACAATGAAACATTTTAGTTGGAAGCATCATATTCTACTACGTATAATTTCAGGTAAACGTTTCTTTATATGATTGGGTTCGCTGCTGTGAAATACCAAGCCGTGGTAGGTACAAAAAATACAACGTAACAACTTATCAGTAAAAATGAATGGCTTCGCCGTTTCACTACCGTCGTGGAGGTGATGCGAATATTTAGTTTCTGAAGTAAGTAACGAAACAGCCAAGCCATCATTTTTTACTGATATGTAGAATTTGTGAAGTTAGGGTCGGTAGAGTTAGGCCTTGTAGATTCAGAACCTTGGCTCTACATGAGATTTGATATCTTTTTCACAGGGCAAACCTTATGTGGTCGTCTTGGCAACATTTTACATGAAATGTTTTTGGTGGGATTTCAGTTCTTTTGTAAGTTGCCTGACACCTACCATGAGACTCTTGATACTTAAAGTCGATTTGCTCACCTCGTCGTCGACTTTGTTTACATATCAAATTTCGACTTTCTAGCACTTCAGGAAGTACCCTAACATTTTGAAGTCTCATACAAACTTTCACTCCCCATTTTAGGGGATGGGGGGTGAAAGTTATAAGTTTATGATTTTTTTTGTTGATTGCATACTAAACTTAGATTATATACCAAATTTCAGCTTTCTAGCACTTCAGGAAGTAGCCAAACATTTTGATGATCATCAGTGTGTCAGTGCATCAGTGAGTGTGTCAGTGCCGAAATCGGTGTATTTTAGATATCAATAAAATCTAAAGTATTAAAGCTATTCAATTGAGACTTTGTATGTTTAATTAGTTTATTATTGACATCATATCCTGAGAATATGAACTATCTGGTACATCAGAAACCAACTCTATGAGGGTTAAAAAAAACGACGAAACACTTCGAGAAAAGGTAGGTAGTGCCCTTGCGCTTCGCTTGGCGCGTCTTGGCGGGGGCACTACTGTGCCCCCAGATGAATACGGTTTTTATGATAGAAGTATTATTTAACATTATTGACGTTTTACATCTTTCCTCTCGCTTTCTGTGGGAGTGTTTTCGTGAAAAGGGACGGAACTGTGTAACAGAAAGTGACAGCTTGAGCATGGAGTAAGTAAGTACTGGTAATAGCATGGAATTAGTAAGTATTTTACAATAACATGGAATTAGTGTAGATACTCATGGAATTCCATGAGTACAAATACAAACTTTAGAGCGCTTACTAATTAGTAAGCACAGATTGTAAGTATAGAGGTTGAATTTCGACCAGTGGGCGACCAGTAGTAATGAATAATTGTATATTTCATTCAATATTTAGCTTTTTCAATTTTGAGGTTATTTTCTGTCGCTGCTCAGTTGCTTAATAACCCTTGGCACATCTATGATATAAATCCAATTTGCACGAAATCAAAAACAAAGCACTACACAACGACAACCAACTCTTGCCAAACCGAACTGCCAAAAACTGCCAAACTGACGTCAAAGAGTTCCTAATTTCTTTTTTTTTATTGCGCTCCAGAGTCGTGGTTAGTGGTTCTATAACATCGTTCTCTAATATTCTACCAATTTCATGCTTAAAATCACAAAATCCCAGACGTCTCTCAATGAGAGTCAGTCATGACGTGACGTATGTCACCGTCAGACTGAATCAGTCTGATCGTCACAACTCGAACCTATTTTTTGATTGACTGATTCAGTTCGATCGACTCACCATGGGCTGTCAGATGGTATCATGTTACACATCTTATGCGACTTCTGTAAAGCTCACTCTATTTTTATTTTATTTTACAACCTAACTTTAAGCCTAGTCTTAGCTATGATTTTTTATTTCCAACATTAAGCCCATTTACGCCCTGCATTTATCTTTATTCTTCAGACTGTAATCTGAATATTCATTGCCATTATTACGAGTACCATAGATATGAACAATCTATGAATGTTCTAAAGCTAGAAACAAACAATTACAAAATTGAAAACACAAGTGATGTTCTCAGGTCAGGCAGCCGCCGACGGGGCGGCGACACACTTGACATGCGCCTACGCAGCCGCCACAAACAGCCGCAAACAATCGTACGCACATAAATCTGTTTACGAAACAAAAGCACCGCGCGCGCGTGCCATTACGATAAACGTGTGCGTTTAAAGCGATTGCGATACTTATAAATGTGACGTCATTTCATGATAACAAATAGTGGCAATTTTTGAATGGTAGGAGCAAACTTATCCAGGCAAAAACGAAGTTATAAAAATAAACGAAAATCTTATTACACTGATAACGTGTAATTATGATTTCCGTTTAAATACAACCAGATCTCATCGGGTTATCATATCTGCTAATAATTATGTTACCTCAAAAATACTCAGAGGCACTGTCATAACTAGAGCCCAAATCAATATTTGCCTAGCCTTCCAGTCTTACCAGATTCAACTGAATACCCGTATTAAATCAGGCCTCAGGGAGAGGCAGCAAAACCTAAATAAAATTTTAATTTGGATCTTATCTGATTCAACTGAATAGGGTAGGTATTGGATACCTCGAGGAGAGATAGCGACTCAAATGTGATAAAAAACTACGTGAATTTCTGTCTTTTGAGGACAGAGAGCTAAAGCATCGGCCTGTCCTAATTGCCAGTTCAACGACCCGACACACATCAGTCCTAGTTCTTCTGCCTTCACTGCTTAGTGTGAAGGTGATCTCCATTTCAGTAAGAGTCAACGGGGCGGCGACGTAGTTAACATGCGCCCACGCACAGTGGACAAAAGGACACGCTCGTATTTCAACGTATGCACTGCTTTTGTTAGGAATATGGGGAGAATGAATTTTGATGTCACCTGGATAAGAAATAACCAAGCTTTATGGCATTCTTTGAGAAAATATTCTAGAATTTTGTATGAAAATTAACATGCCATGTATGCATTATGATCTAAGTCATTCTAAGCTACTGTAAAATCTAAATAACGCTAACTTAAAGTAAAAACGACCATTATTAGGAAACCCCCAATTGTTTGAATAGGCAACACACAATTTTCTTGTCTCAAAAGCATTTGTACTGCACGCAGTGCAGAAAACCGCAGGCTGTTAGGTATAATCATTTGCTCTTTGGATTGTATTTTGAATAATTATGTATTTATCTTATTATATCTAGTACGAACCTCTGTATAACAGGCATGCAACACCATTACACCACATTTGTATCTTATACCGACACATACATACAATATCTATTACATATCGCTCGATACACAATTGCACAAACTCCCCATGACATCAATCATCCCAACCCCTTTCAATACTTACTCAATTTACTCTGAGCTGAGTCCAACTTGATTTAACTTTCTAGACAGTTATCCTAAGTATTTCTCCGTGTTCGTAATATCAATGTTTACTTTAAAAGTTTCAATCCAAGGAAATATAAGTACTTATAAGTACTTATGAATCTGTGGTAGGTTATTACAACATAATATGCTACAATACGTGTGATTTGTTTTCTACCTCTTTTTAAAAATGAGAGCAATCATTAGTTGCGTTTTAGTTAATAAATAATTAATTCAGTCTTACCAACTCACCGAAATAAATAATAACGAATAACCTATCAACAGGCTATACCAACCACTTTTAGAAGTTACTTAGTGAAAAGAAAAATATTGTTATACATAGTTAAAAAATGTAGAAAAAAGCTAATACTTAATAAATAAATGAAACTAATTATTTTTTTAGATCTAAAAAGTTTATTTTTCCCCTTGTCCATATCGACCCGTCCAGACTCAAATACATAATACTCGTATATACCTACTATAGGTACAGTACTCAATCCCTATCGCCCCACGATGGTCCCCCTAGCGATACATCAACGCCTGCGCATCCCCGCCGCACTAATTACTGAAACACCGCCGACAACGGTCAACGCTAAATAATCAACTGTTATGTTCCTATAAATACGTACAGACAGATATGGGCCCTTCTCTGAATCAGAACTTGTTGCAACTTTATATTTGCTAAATCCACGCAGTTAGGGGCTTGAAGTTATGATATGCATAAAAAAAGGAAAAAAGACTGTTCTTAACTCTCTTATGGGCATTTATTACCATACCTATCGGTACAGGATAGCTTGATGCTGTGGTAAAATATAGTCAGCAAGATAGTAGTGGCGATTATTCACTAATAAATTTAAACATTTTAGTAATTATATACATTTTTATCTTTTATAGAACAAGCTGCAGTTATAGATTCTATAACTGCAGCTATAAAGCAAATTAATTTAAAAATAAATGATTAATTAATAAAAATAAATGATGAAAATAATGCTCTTACAGCCGGGTCCAGACAAGTCATGGTGGAAACTACGTCAAACTATAATATTATATCTATTCTACATACAAGTTACTTCACATTACTTATACGTGTAGGTACATTAAGTAATCGTGTTTCCTAACTTCATCGTTATTATATTCAGCGAGAAAATAAACAGCGCTGTTATTCTTTAATTTTCACATCCCGGAACAAGACGTTGTGTTTATAATAATAATATGCTAAGGAAGATGTTTCCTAAATGAGCTGAGCTTAGGAGGAGCTCGTTTTATTAAAGTTTTGTATTTATAAGGACACGTGGATAATTACTACCATTTGGTTCCAAAACTGGAAAGTTATCGGAGTTTTCCATAATTATGGAGTTTTTCGACCAAAGGTCACAAAATCTTAACGACGTGAATAATCCTATTCTTCGGTCCATTAAGTTGGTTTACGGTAAATAATTTGTTACTAAGTGAAAAAAAAAAACAAACTGGTTTTCCTAGGAATCACGTTAGACGAGAAATTACAATGGGGACCTCACATCTAGCGGGGCGGCTAAGTTCAGCCGCTTATGCTGTTATAAAACTAACAGCGGTTAACAGATGTAGCGACCGCGTGTTTGGTCGGTTTTACCTAGTTCCACAGCATTATGTCGTATGACATTCTACTGTGGGGTCAGGCGGCTCTTTTTTTCTTCTTTTTGTTTTGGGTGGGAAATTATCATAATATAACTTCTCCCGCTCTGGGCGGAGCGGGAGGGCGTGTCAGACTTTAACTGACTAAAATCCACCATGTTCCTTTAAATGCCTTGTGCCAGGGCCACGATATCCCTTTCGGACAGACTCGTAACCCTGGCAAGCATTGGCCCTTTCGGACGCCGTCAATTGGTGCTGAAATCTCTTTGAGGCGCGCGTGGATCACAACGCGCCGTCGACCTGGGCCTGGTCCTTATCGGACGGCGAGCTACCCATCGCTCACCGTCCGCAAGCCCGCGCCTACGGTGGCCGGGAACCGGCCTGTGATTCCCGACGCCCGGGGCGTCTCCAGCGGCGACTAAGAGCGTGAGGGCGCGAACCCTGCCTCACCCTCACGCGTTCCGCCTCTTCCTTCGCGAGCAATACTGCTTCGCAGAAGGAGGTGACGGCCTCCCATGCAGTCTCGCTCCGAACCATGGCCTGAACCAGGGCCGGACGCGAGAGATCGCTGCCGCCAATCACCGCCGCGAGAACACGGCGGAGCTCCGCCCAAGCCAGCAAGACCTCCATTGTATGCTGCGCCTTGTCCTCCGGGCGATCCACACAATGGTAACACCCGGGCGTTTCTTTCCGCCTTATCCTGAACAGGAATCTCCCGAAACAACCGTGTCGTGAAGGTGAGGACGCCGTGGCGCCTCTCTAGCCACTCCTCAAAGAGGGGACTTATCGCAACAATTGTGGCGTGCCCAGACAGTAGCAGCCCTGAGTCTGGAATTGTTCACGATTATATTATTGTGAGTAAAAAAGGTAATTGTTCAACATGATAGCAACAAACATTTGGAATGTTTGGCCGATCCTGAAAAGACGGGTCAGGCTTTAAACCATCGTTGATAGCTGACTAAGTTATCTATTCACGATGGCTTATCATTTACCTCATTAGGACAGAAGAGAAAAATTTGCCATAAGGATAATAGCTTAATGTGTATCGGAACTTGTACGTTAGTTGTGCGGTGCGGGGAGGTAGTCCCAACTATTAGTTGACGAGTACTTCACTATAGCTGCGGTAACGAGCCGATTTGAGAATTACTTGGGACGTGGACAGGGGACAAGCGACTGAACAACACTACGTATTGGTATTTTGTTAGTGGTGACACTATTAGTATAGTAATTATTTAGTGGTGGCTTTGAATTTGATTGTGTTTAGTGATTCTCTCTATAGCAACCTTAAAGCCAAAACTGATGCAAACCATTCTACAAACAGGCGTAGGTACCACAACGTAGCTGAAGAATTAGCTGTTGGTTCTCGTGAGGATCGCTACATGATTCACTTGATTCATAAAATTGCCTCATAAACTAGACCTAAACCACTGGGTATTGAAGAAATGTAAGATTATTTAAATGTAGGACTAGTCAAATTAATATACCTACTTGCTAGACCATCACAGAATGTCAAAAACATGTCCTACATTAGAAAGATTTTGGAATAATCAAGAAAAAAAAACAACACCTTCAATCCTACATGCAAACAAGCCCATATCATCATATTTCCACGGCAATATTTTAATACCCAATCAGAAGAAATCCGGTGGTATTAAGTCAGCTACCAAGAAATCTTTCAGATAAGGATTATATTTTTTATTAAAAAAACTTGGGAACACAGGCGGCACATAAATTACTTTTCCTGAAATATGTATTGTACTAAAACGTTCCAAGAAATTTATTTAGAGAGACAATAATTAACCCGCAGGCTCTGAGGAAACTGGAATTCGTTTTTAAAGATTTTAATTTGAATAAGAAAATTAGAAATTAGTCATTGCGGGGGTGACTTTGTTTGTGAAAGATTGCAAACCGTGCCCCGAGGTCCTTACGGAAGATGCAGCCTACACTGCCGGACTCGGTACCGATATTAGGGAAAGAGTAGTGATAAATAGTTAATTATTTTTCCCTGTATATGAGGACTTTTATCCAAAATCAAATTAAATCAAAAATATTTTTATTTCACATAAGCCTACATGGGCACTTATGAAACGTCAGAAGCTAGGTGCACGGTTCCAATTGGTTGTTTCCTATGGAGAAGAGCCGGCAAGAAACTCCACGGTTACACTTTAAAAAAAAAATTGGCTTTTACAATGTTTTCAAATTACAGTGTTAATAGGTATGAGAGGACAACGTAGCTCATCCGCTTTTATAGTTAGAATAACAGGCTGATATTATTAAACTAAATAGGTGAAATAAAGGGATCGTCTACAAGTGACGGTACCTACCTACTAAGCGTTCTTCCAGCGCAGATCGTGCAGTTAGCCGTGCTTCCAACATGCTAACCGGCTATTTACCACGGCATGGTCTAAAACTTTTGCTTAACTGGTGTTTTCCTGTCAGCAGCACGACAGAAGATGGTTTAATAGTATCAAAAGCCAAAATTGTCTACGCAAGCAAAACCAACAAGCAAATACAGCTCGAAGTGCCGGAAAAGAGCACTTACATCAGCAAGCACTCCCTATTTACAAGAGGGGTATTCCTCTTAACCCTTCCGCGAGTTTCGTGGCTCCTCACTATGGGGAGGTTTCTCTGTAAGTCAATGTTTGAAGTTACACACGACGATTGGAAATAAACTGTGTCTATACGAGGGTAGAAGAGGTGCGATCGATCACTGAGAGATGATAGTTTGCGTTACGTACCCGTGTTGGTTTAGATTCGTCGTGAGTGACAAGTGTGTCTTAAGGGATGCTGGGGAGGGTTTCTGGGTACTTCAAGATGGGTACTATTTACACAAGCTGTAGTATTCCCTACGGCATGGGTATGGTACGTTTATACAACAATCAGTGTAAATGTTTCTATACGTATATAAGGTATTAAATGGATTTTAGATGGGAGAGAGTCGAACTCAAGAACTGAAAAAAAAAAATCTCCAAGTGCCTAGTACAACACATACATAATTACATAAAGTCACGTCTTCTTCCTATGGGGCTAGGCAAAACTACAGAACGCTACCTGATATAATCATTACATACTCCTTTTGCATCGTTTACGTTCAAACACACTGACAGAAAAACCAAGTTTCCGCTTGCAAAATCTGTTTTTTTTTTTCACATTATATTACACATAAACCGACATGGGCATTTATTTGACGCCAGAAGCTAGGTGCACGGTTCCAATTGTTTGTTTCCTATGGAGAAGAGCCGGCACGAAACTCCACGGTTACTTACTCTTTTAAAAATAATTGGCTTCTACAATGTTTTCAAATTACAGTGGTAATAGGTATGGGAGGACAGTGTTGCCCTGTTAACAAGTACCAGTACTTAACAAAATAGAAAATGGTCTACAAATCTACAGTCTGTTAAGCCTACAACGTAACAACATCTACAGTTTGTTAAGCCTACCACGTTCTCACATTCACAAACTATAAAAGAATCTGTATATTATAATATAAACAAAATAATAAAAATAAAAACCTATTTAAAGTTTAAACCAAATGACAAGATTGCCATTCCAACTGTAACTAACCTGAATTAATATCCTAACCACAAAAAGCACTACTAATAGTTGAAATTACAATTGTAGGTAGGTATATAATGTCACCTAGTTATGCCGTTAAAGTGGTACCAGGAAAGTCACATGTGAAGAAGAAATGATTGCCAAACTACCTTGTCTTAACTTAGGTGTCATTCTAATGATTTTGAAATCCCATAATATCTGTTATCAGATTGTGGGAGACAGTGATTATTAGGTAGTTATTAGGCAGTCACGCTTTGCAGCCAGGTGAGGTACCAGATCTAACACGAAGTATTTTATCCACTGCCGATCTGCAAATTACTGTCATGTTTTTGACAATGTTTAGATTATTTTAAGGTGTGTATAGTCAAGATAATGTTGAAGTTTCGCAAAATGTGAATCAGTATTTAATCATTTACTTAAAATAATTTATAATATGAACTATTAGCTTAATATTTAATGGCTCGTCTTGGCGGGGCACGGTAGTGCCCACAGATTGTTTAATGGACACAATTTGACAGAAAAATTAAAAAATAATTCTTATTATTATCAATCATAGATAATAATAAGTTTATTTTTACATTAAATTGTTATATCATTAATGTGACATTGAATCCTACATCCTACACTAGGATACACTGTGTCGCGGGATCCAGTCTCTTTCGACAGGTATTAAATGATAAATGATTTATTTTCTGTAAGTAGGTTTGTACAAACACTTTTACACGTCAAACATATTTAAAAAAAACTAGATGAAGTCGGCGTTTCGTAACTGACTACTCTGAGAAGAAAGGCCGAAACAAACTCAGAGGTGAAAAAAAGGCGAAGGCGAGGCGAAGAGGTGAAATCATGTGAAGACCATGTAGATTGGTGCCTGAAATGATCTTTTGATGAAAGAATCACACAGTTTGAGGGGACCTGTCCAGTCAGTGCACGCATTTGTCAGTAATTGTGCAGCTCAACTCAGAACTTGAGGAGCTCAACGATTCAATGAGCAATACCAATGAAAGGACATTTGGGTAGGCCGCATAAATTACTCAAACTGCCAGACAATGATGAAAACTAACTGAGTAAAAACAAAAATAAACAATAACCCACTTAATCTTCACATTTACAATACTTAATTAAAACAATATAATACTTAACAAAGTAAATATTCATGTCATAGTATATATAAAATTCATAAATGTCAATGTGTATATAAAATACGGATATAATCTTGGTCAGATCATTTGAGGACCATGTAGATAGGTGTCTGAAA
Organism: Tiliacea aurago; assembly: GCA_948098905.1. Classification (NCBI taxonomy): domain Eukaryota; kingdom Metazoa; phylum Arthropoda; class Insecta; order Lepidoptera; family Noctuidae; genus Tiliacea; species Tiliacea aurago. The sequence goes on along the minus strand of OX402588.1, from coordinate 27,154,954 downwards.
TGGTCTTTTGAGGAAAGTATCACACAGATTTTAGTGGACCTGTCTAGTCAGTGCACGCATTTGTCAATTATCGTGCAGCTCAACTCAAAACTTAAGGAGCTCAACGATTCGACGAACAATACCAAAGAAAGGACATTTGGGTAGGCCGCATAAAGTACTCAAACTACCAGACCATCATTAAAACTAAGAGAAAAATAAAACTAAAACAATGACCCACATAGTCCTCACATTCATAATAATTAAAATAATATAATACTTTACGAAGTAAATATTCATGTCATTGTTAATGTAAAATGATATATAAAAAACAAAAAGAAAAATATAAGTAAATAGTGGCAAAAAAAATAAAAAATTATATAAATCAAATCAAGATTCACCGTAAATTTATTAGAGCAGCTCAATCCCAAGACTTTTTGTCCTCAATATAGTCTTTAACAGTATAAAAGGCTTTCTGGCACAGTTTCCGCTTTAAGAAATAGGGATACAAATGCAGTGGTTTATATTAAACGTAACTTTAACTAACTGTGATATGGTGTGTGTGCAAGCGCACTTACGGCCGAACCCAATAACCAATATATCACCAGTTTCGGCCTACTGGAGATATAAAAATATATCTATCGATGGTTTTAACGTCCCAATAATCTAGGAATCACACGGCCCACGCTATCTACTGATGGGAGGGTGTATCGCCTACAACAGATATCTCTTTGTATGAAAATGCCAAAGTATGCGTCCCAATATACGATTTGTTTGACAGGATAGTACTACAGATGGCAGATTTGGCTATTCCCCGAATTGCAGGGATAAACGTAAAGTAGCCAAGCAAAAATGAACTCTTTAGTACTTGCAATAATGATCATAGATGTTTTTTTTTATTTAAAGTAATAAAAAAATTGAAATTCAAATATCTCGAAAACGGTGCACCCTAGGAAAAAAATAACAGAAATTTAACCCCCCCCTTACTAACACCTGTGCAAGCACCATTCCAACATGAATTAAAGTTAAAAAAAAAATAACATTAATGCGCTAAGGTAGCCCGCGAAATTCAAATTTTATTACTTTTTTTGCAATTTGCAGGTCAGTAACAGGTTGTATTTTGATTCGCGGCCATAACAAATATGGCTCTACAGAATTGTATCTTAATCCAGTAACTTATTTAGAACTAAGAAACAAAGAAGTTTTAATATAACCCTAATTACACATGTTGTTTTTTAAAGTGATGTTGGTTGTAATGGAACGCACGGGAGGGTGAAGTAGAGAAACCTACTTATTGTTTTCGTTAGATAGATAGCCTTTATTAATGATTGTGAGACGCCAGCCGAGCATAGATATAATTATACTTTCTATCATCAATAGCGATCTGTCCTTAACTGAAAATAAGTTATTGGGTTCGGCCGTAAAAGTAATACCAATCGATTTATAATTTTATATCGATTTCCCGATGACGTCGCTTAAAATAAATAAACCGTTAACACGTGCGCTTTCAATAAATAACTTCAAACAAACGGGAACCAACTGTTGTATCAATCAGATTGTCAATCACTCAGCAGGTGATATTTTCTCTAGTTTCGTCACCATACGGATAAGAATTAGAAGCACCGCTGTCAAACATGCTGTAATTATTTTCAGAAGTTAACTGCTACTAGTGATTTGTTCTACATTGTAAATGCGTTCGTACACAAATCTTGCGTTCACAAATAGATACCCAGATCCAAAACCACTTAATCCTTCTTAAAACTATTAGCTTGATAAATGCTATCATGAATGAATAAATTAATTTCTGTTTAATGAGTCACGTCGAGGATCTTTGCTGAGTAGCTCAGGGGTCAAACAATTCTAGATTTATTTTTTAGTGGTCCAAAAGAAAATTTATTTTCCTTACAACTCAAATTCAAACTCAAACTCAAAGCATTTATTTCAAATAAACCTATTATAGGCACTTTTGAATTGTCAAGGGGTCAGTCAGTCAGATGAAGCTAGTTGCCCATTCCAAAGCGTAGTAGGTTCCTATGGAGAAGAACGGGCAAGAAACTCCACGGACACTCTTTTAAATCAAAATATTGTTACATAGTATTGGTTACATAATTTATGTTGAAATTATACATGTGAGAACAATGTAGAAAGACGTGCACGTTAAAAGCGTCCGTAATAAAAATATAAAAAACAACTAAAATACTAAGTTAAAATAAGCCGTGGCAGCTAAGAAATGACCAGTCCCTACTGACGGCGCCCGTTCACGAACATGACGCATGGATCAGCACCATTTAGCTCAACCATTTTGAAGGGAACTTAATGATCCAACACATACGCCACCATCAGCTAGACGTTTTAGTGAGCATGACACTCTCAGCCGCCATGGCACATTCAAGTCAATAAAAGACGTACTCAGAAAATGGTAGGTACATAGTGCTCACACATGTGCTATGCAATTATACAATACTAATAGATTGAATTTATACAATATAAAGATAGTATTTACAATCTTCAGCCGCTCCAACAATAGATTTGAATGCTATTCAATTAGTTTATGCGCCCTTGTGGAGCAGGACCAGCGTTAAGCCAAGCATTTTTGTCAGCAATGTAATCCCCCAACTTATAATATGCTTGGCTACATACTGTGCGTTTTATACAAGATTTAAATTTCGTTTCATTTAGTTGGACTATGTGGGGCGGTATTTTATTGTAGCATTTTAAACAGTACCCCATGAAGGATGAGTCTACTTTAGCCAGTCTGAAACCCGGTTGAACTAATTCATCCCTATTTCTAGTCCCATAATTGTGTCCTTCAACTCTTTTACTGAAACTATTTAAATTTTTTCTTACGTACATGATGTTTTCATAGATATATTGACAAGGTACCGTCATGATGTTGATATCTTTAAACAGTTCCCTTAGAGAATCGCGTCTGCGGAGGCCATATATTGCTCTGATGGCTCTTTTCTGCAGAATAAAAATAGACTCGATATCTGCAGCCCGTCCCCATAGTAAAATACCGTAAGACATAATACTATGAAAGTAACTGAAATAGACTACCCTCGCGGTATCTACATTAGTGAATTGACGGATTTTTCTCACAGCATACGCTGCTGAACTTAGCCGTCCTGCAAGAGATGTTAAATGAGGACCCCATTGCAGCCTTGAGTCGAGCGTGATCCCAAGGAAAACAGTTTTATCGACGAATTCAAATTTCTCTTTATTCAATACTATGTCACAATCACTGCTTTTAACATTCGGTAAAGCAAATCTTATGCATTTAGTTTTTTTCCCATTTAATACTAAATTATTAGCAGTGAACCAATTTTGGACCTGCAGTAGGGCGTTATTTACGTCGTCAAGATTTGATGCCCGTCTATTTATCTTAAAGATTAAGGAACGATTGACGACACGTCAGCAAATAACACCATTTGTGGTTGGTTTTTGAATAAATGGGGAAGATCATTAATATATACTAAAAAGAGGAAAGGACCCAATATTGAGCCTTGTGGAACACCCATTTTTACCTTTAAACCGAGTGAATTACAACCTTATTTTAACTGAAATTCATCACTGCAATCATAATCGATTAGTTCGTGATAGTGTCGTTTTGTCTCTCTTTTCTCTCAAGTCTCAATTTGTTTCTTACCGATGTTACCAATTTTTGTAACAATATCTTGATTTAAAAACTTTCAATAAAAAAATATAAACCGACTTCGAAAAAACAAAACAAAGTGAAAAATAACTTTAATTTCGGAAGTCGGTGTCTTTGGATTTGTATTTTAGTTTTTTGCTAAGCCAAGTCAACTGCTCGTCACCGTTTACAAATTATTGCTTTTGTCGAAGCGGGACGTTGATTGTTGAGGGAGTTCTCCTGGTGAGAACCAGGAGAACTGCCACTCACCATATGAATTGTGATGAGCATAAATTGCGTAGTAACTATATTAAAGAATCGAATCGCAGCCCGATAAATACTTATTATTATGTTGTTCCGGTGGCTATCTGTGGACTGCATCATCAGTTCCACTTCACCAAATGTTGCTTTCCGAGAGCAAATTGCACAAGTTACTATAAAAAAATATCCAAATCGCTATAGGTGTGCCTATAAAATTTGAGGATTTCCCTCGATTTCCATGGGTTCCCCTCATCAGATTCTGATTTGGTGGCAATGAGACCACCTCGGGAGCAAACCCTTACAAACAAAAAATAATTTAAAAAATCGGTCCACAGTTGACGTAGAAATCGGTGAATACAAAAAAAAGGAAAGCCTACGGTCGAACATTTCATTATATTCACCTCGTCCTTTTTGGAAGTCAGATAAAAAGAGCGGACATGGAGTTTCTTGACCGTTCTTCTCCATAGGACCTACTACGCTTTGGGAAGGGCAACTAGCTTCATATTTTTGAATAAGCGACTTCTTGACAGTTCAAAAGTGCCTGTAATTTATTTAATTGAAACAAATGCTTTGAGTTTGATCGAATCTTGTAGAAAATGCTCCTTCTCCCCTTTCAGCTTTTCAGCTGTTGACTCAGAATGATTATCTAGTAGTGATTGACAAGAGTTTAAGATAAATAGCGGGTGTCACTGCAGCTGCGATATGTGTGTTTATATACTTTTACACTACTTTAACGGCAGCCCCAGTAAAAGAGATTTTAGAGGTTTAGTGTTGACTGATACGAATTAAATGTGCATACAACAATCATTTTTGATTATTCGGCCATTTCGGAAGTCGGGCAGGGTAGTGTGTTACAAGTAGGGGTTGTTCATAAATGGCTTTAGGAAATCCTACGAGTCACTATGATACTTGTGTCAAATATCACCATTGTTTTATAGTGATAGGTTTATATTTTCATATACTTAGGTTGTTTAAGGGGTTGAAATCTATGTTTTAAAGATTGCTTTGCATGTAGCTCAACCCCCTATAAATTAACTTTAGTTTAAACGCCAATAAAATGCTGACGTTTATGATTTTGAATAAGATATTTATTTAATATCTATGCATAATTTAATTTTGACTTGAATAGAGTTACACTCGCTTTACCTAATAAATATAATAACAATTCCATTCTGTTTCACCACCGCGCCATTTACCGAAACGCCCATAAAGCACAAACAAACGAAAAACATTCACAAGTAATCTATGTAGATATAAATATCATTGTCTTGTCACCACAAGCTAAAGTTAATTTAACTTGAGCAGTACCCACGCACAAACCACGGGAATTGAAATTACCAAACAGTGCTTGCAATAATATATTGTCTTTATTTCGCTATACATTGATGGCTATGTGTGGAAGATATGTAGGCATACAGTGCGAAGCGCGCAATGTATTAGTCAACAGGCAAGTAATTGGTTCGCGATTTGTACACGTGTGTTGTTAGAATTTGTTTTGGTGTGGGGCAAGTTGCGATCTGAAGCGGAGAGTAGGCCAGTAAGAAATTAAAAATGAATATATACTTCAATTTCAATTTGCTAAAATTAGCAATACTACATTGTGCTAGTTGAAAATCAAAAGGTCCTGTTGAAATTACAGGCCACTTTATCTCTAACATTAAAGGCTTCCACAGACAGGCGACACTGGTAGCTCAATTTCTATGAAACTTCATGGAAAGTGTCGCGCTGCGTGTCACGCTGCCTGTCGCGCCTGTGATATCGCGCCAGTCTGCACGAACCTTAATATCATTAGTATAGGTACTACTGAAGCCTGGTTCACAGGGGGCAGTACAGAAACCTTTGTGTTAGAACCCCAAACTGTTGCAACATTTATAATATATTTTAGTTCAACACTACTCAACTCTTATTTTTGCGAGAGTTGCGAATCGACCAACTGAGATCGGCCAAGTAGACCTACTTATTATCAAAGCTCTTGATTATCACTTGGACCACGCCCCAGCTCCTGATGAATGTGGGCACAACAGGCAATTAGGCGGAACACGAAAATAATAAAGGACACTCGCTCTGGACAATGTCTACACGATTTATAAATGTGGTCACAGACTGCACAGTTATATTCGAAGCTAATTGTCTAACTGACTTTAGTAAGGATGATTAAGTACACTATTTAAAGAGTTTTCCTTTGTGTGTGCTTTGAGTTAGTAGATAAATTGTAGCATTTGGTTGCGATAATTTTGTCGTTAGAAGTTTGTGAAATCTACTTAAATGATTTCGTTTTTGTAAATATAAATACTCAAAAAACACCTCTAAGAATTCGATGCGTTTTTTTAAAGAGAATATAAGCATCCCAAAATAGAGGTATAATATAGTAATTTGTCGTCCTGTACAAGGTATGACGTTCTAGCTCACATTATGGTATCACAATCCACTAAACATTCAAAATATCTCCATAAAACAGAACCCCATAAAATAGGCTCATACAATAAATTCAAAGAAATTGAGACTTAACGCGCCGCAGTGGCGTATTTACAAACACCATTCTTCACGGACGCACAGTCGACTGGGTTTGCGCCAGGACGCAGTATACTTGTATAGCCGTATACTACTGCACAATTTATTCATTGCGCAGTCGAACCCGGTAGATTTATGAGCGCGATATCGCTTCCGCGCCGCGTATGAAACATCGATTTCTGGAGACACGACTTGACGATCGTACGACGTACATGTGCTTGGTTAACGAAGCAGTAAAATTTGGGTTATCCTCTAAGGGTTTTTATTATTACAAAATGTCGGACTTTTCCTCGAAACTGTTTTGTTGAAATCTTGGTTCAATTTATGATATCGTTACGAAACAGGTCTCAACTGTCCAGAGACTTTAAAAGCCTTTCCAACAAATAGGCGCTTATTTTAACCGCAATCTTTGTACTCATCAGATTTTATGAGACTTTCTGTTATCATGAGAACTCCTTTCAGTAAATTGTTCATTGGCCTGCCAGTCTATTCAGCTGCTTGAAAATTACGTTTCTAGTAATAGTCTAATATCCTGACAGTGAGCTAGCCAAGTTTCAGGTGGGCGTGAAACATCTAAATTCTCAGAGAAGATAGCAAATGGATGAATACGGCGGGAGACCTTTTGAAATTCATCCCAAGTTTAAGAACATCACTTAGTTTCTCCTCGCACCTGCCATTTTGTAAGCACTCCATTTACTCATACCTCTGTATCTGAACATGAACGCGTTCGGAGGCGTGCCATAACCGATTTATGTGGGGGTCTTGAGAGCCCCCGGGGGCGCCACTAGTTACCACAGAAGCTTTGTTCCACTGCCACCCACTACCTAACTTATTGTCTGCTGATTTTTGAGATATTGCTCACTATATCAAATATATACTAGTAGATTCAGAAATTTGATTTGTCGCTTGGTTTCTGCAGCGAGAAACAGAATTCAACGCACTACAAAATAAATAATATAATTGGTGATAACCTACCTGTACTACCTGTTGGGGACCCATTTACCGATTGCGAAGACTTTAACATAACCCAGATGTACAGTCATTTAAGTATTACGGGAGTTTGAACGGGAAAGAGAATATTATAAATACAAACACAAGCTGAAAACTCGACTGAAAAAAAAAAAACGGGGGCCCTTTGTATCGCGTTGCGTGTCACGCCGGTCTGTACAAGCCTTAAAAAAACTGACTCGCTGGCCCGAAATCAGATCCACCCGACAATCCATCTTCCCAGAGACGGTGGGATGAGCAGCTCTGCAGAGTAGTACAGAATAATTTACTTGACACGTCTGCTACTACTGCGGAGCGTGCGCGCTTGCTGGCTGTGGGTAAATGGGAGTCGGGTCTGTGGCTTCATGCACTACCATCGTCGAACATAGGTAATTTGTTCGACGACACTACTTTCCGCCTCGCTGCTTCCGTCCGACTAGGAGCTCCTTGTTGTTCTCCTCATCGCTGTCACTGTGGCGAAGTTGTCAACAGCCTCGGACACCACGGCCTGTCTTGCAGCCGTAGTGCAGGTCGCTTAGCGCGGCACGCGAATATTAATGACATTATCCGACGAGCTCTTGTCACTGTCGGCGTTCCAGCTGTATTACTCGTAGAACCTAATGGCTTGGCACGTGACGATAGCAAGAGACCGCACGGCATGTCTTTATTTCCATAGAAGGTGGGTAGGCCTTTAGTGTGGGACGCAACGTGTGTCGATACTCTTGCGCCATCCCATCTTCCTGACTCCGCGTGCTGTGCTGGCGCTGCTGTTGCGTCTGCGGAAAATCTCAAGCGGCGAAAGTATAATAACCTTATCGGTAATTATATTTTCGAGCCGTTTGGGGTTGAAACCCTCGGGCCGTGGGGTCCGAGTGCTTATGATTTGTTCAAAGATATCTCCAAACGGCTGGTTGACACTTCCCGTGACCCAAGGGCTGGCTTTTACCTTGGCCAGAGGTTAAGCATTGCCATACAACGTGGCAATGCCGCCAATCTCTTGGGTACATTACCAGTCGACAGCGATGCGGAGGAATTTTTCGACGCTATATTTTAATGTTTTATAGTTTTAGTTTAGTTAGTATATAATTTTGTTATTTTTATAAATGAATTAGTTATAGTACGTAAGCTAAAAATAAATTAACACTTCACATCAAAATATCCTCCCAATATACTACATCCATTAAAGTTTCCATCTATTAAAGAAATCATACACAGATCCTTCAAATATTTTAAGCAGAATTTCCGTTGGGAGCGAAAAAAGAGCAACATGTCATAGCAGCCGATGCATTTGTGCTAATGCAGTTACCTAACAGCGTGCATATTTGATGGAGCCCACTCCGCTCATGTTTGAGGATAAACGAGACGCGCTTAGAGCGTAAAAATGTAGTGCATGTGATGCTCATATTACTTGCAAAATCGGTGGAGATGGTAAGAAAGTATTTTAGAATATTAAAGATAGGATCGAATCTATTGAGAAGCTAAACGAAACAGAATCTCTAGGTAGAAGAAATGAGTTTAAGAAATACATACACAGCAACATTGGATAATACTACATCTGTTAGAATTAGAATTAAAAGAATATAATGAATAGTCAACAGTATAAATACCTGTTCAGTATAAAGGCTTCTACAGACCGGCGCGACTCGCGACGCGACACAAAGGCACCGCTCGTTGCACGACACGAGGGGCCTTTGCGTCGCATCGCGTGTCGCGCCGGTCTGTAGAAGCCTTAAAAGGAACCAGAATACATAATTGCAAACGAAATCAATCAATTCAACGTACCTACTTAAACTCTTTTTAATTTTTAGGGATCCGTACCCAAAAGGTAAAACGGGAACCCTATTACTAAGGCTCCGCCGTCTGTCTGTCGGTCTGTCTTTCTTGATTCTTTTTTATTTTTTCTTGATCCTTTTTTTTTTTAAATACATTGCCCCACACTAGGAATTTCTCCTGTATTGTGGGTGCGTTTACAAACCTTTTTTAAACTCACATGTCACAAACAGCCAGACCCGGAACAACTACTTGTAGGTCATACAAATATTTGTTCCGTGCGGGAATCGAACCCGCGACACGCAGCGCAGGAGTCAATCGCTTAACCACTGCGCCTACCGTGCCGTCGTGTCTGTCTGTCACCAGGCTGTATCTCATGAACCGTGATAGTTAGACGGTTGAAAATTTTACAGATGATGTATTTCTGTTGCCGCTATAACAAAAAATACTAAAAAATAGAATAAAATAAATATTTAAGGGGGCTCCCATACAACAAACGTAATTGTTATGGCATTTTTATAGATAATGGTACTGAACCCTTCGTGCGCGAGTCCGACTCGCACTTGGCCGGTTTTTTAAATTGGTTCAACCAATTTGATCAACACAAAAGTGCCAATACTTCTAAGCATCTTCTCACCCCAAAATAATTAATAGTCATGCTAAGCCAATAAATTCTGTTAAAGTATCAGCCGTTCCAATCGACGCTAACTCGAAATTGATTACTTGTGAAACTTTGTAATCAACAGAAGCTGTAGAAGAGGCTTTTATTAAAATGGTCTCGACACCCGATGGGTAGGTAGCTACTGCCCTTTGGTTATCGGATCGTGTCATTTCATTAATTTGGTTAGACTTTTGATCCCCTGTAAAAGTGTCAACACAGCTATGAGAGTTTTTGGTTTTGAAGTTACATTCTGATGGATTAAAAATTGTTATTTAAAACTATTAAAATTAAATTCTTACAGATGTGGTGGAATGAGACACATCTGTAAGAATTTAATTTTAATAGTTTTCATAGATAAAGGAGCATTGAGAATTTTCCGCAGCAAAAATCAAACTATACAAATTACAGTGTTCTTGTGTAGTACAAAGTACGTTGTACAGATCAAACAAAAAGGTATCAAACGGACCGATAATCGGTTTCCTGTGAACTTCCCAGAACTCTATATTCTGAAGCAAAGTTAAGCAACACACATTATATTCCATAAAGCAAGCAAATCTATATTCCGACGCACGTCTGCAAACTATACCGCAGAATTTCGAACTTTTCAAAGAAAATATTCTCCCATTCATTCACTTTGCGAAACTTATCGACGTCAATACTGTTAACCTTCGGTTATTCAGCAAATGTATCCCATCGCCGCATGAAACGAGTCAGTAAATCACACGGCGCATTCATTGCCGCTTGTGAATGGAACCGGGAGGGAGACACAATAGCGGCCGCGCAATGGACCTAGGCAACATGATTTATGATCGCAGACTTGCTTTGATACAGGCTTATCCTCTAATGGACTGAAACTGCGGGCATTCCGTTAACTATAATATTGGATGGATATGTGGATGTTGCCATGGGGAAAACATTTGGAAATGATATTGCAGTTTTATTTTGTAAGAATATTGTAAGTTTTACTATGTGCAGCCAATTCCATTTTGAGTTTGTCCCGGTTTGAAAATTTAATCAATTCCGTAGAGGAACAAATTCAACAAAATAATAAACTTTATTGGATTTGGAAATGCATAGATATTTGGAACAGAGAACATTTAAATTGAACAGATCAAAACTTGCCAAGCGAAGCAACAATATTTTGCTCTGTGCTGCAAATGATATCTAACCAAAATATTAAACAAATAATAAGCATATAAGTACCTACACAATATGCAAAATTACTTAATATTATGAATTGATAAGGTTATCACATTATATAAATAATGTATTTCAAAATGAGTTCGATAATAATGAAAAATAAACAACGAATATAAATATTGACTTAACTCAGCAGCAATAAAAAATCTCGAAGAATATTTGAAGCAATATAGCCAACGTTCAAATTATGGAGGATCAACATAACTCCGCGTAAACCGTGTCTCACTAAATTGAACGGCCACAAGCAAGATACGGCTATATCGGGCTATAGTGGGCTATAGTCATGCAAAACAACGATATTATGAACGAGTGTATATTACAATATACCACCGACCGAAACGATTTCAGCGAAATCAAAAAGGCAGCAAGCACCTAGTACCGTCTTATTATTCGCTAGTGGTAAAGGCTTCTACATACCAGCGCGACTTGTCGCGCGACACGACACGGCACAAAGGCCCCGCGTGTCGCGGGACGAGCGGTGCCTTTGTGTCGCGTCGCGTCGCGCGTCAAGTCGCCCTGGTACGTAGAAGCCTTAAAGCAAATTTAAGTTTTCAAAATCATTGTATTTATGAAAATTGCTTGAATCCGTCAGAACCTAACTTATGTTTAGTTTAAGTTAGGATTTAAGAAAGAAGAATTAGATGAAATAATACTGCATATTGGGACCCAACGTTGCAGCATATATTTACAGAAAATAACTGTTGTGCCGTCAAGAATACATTCTAACATCTGTGAAACTATGAGCACAAACAAATAGTAACTAGGAATACTATGTAGCAGCTTTTTATAATGTTTGCAGGGTTGAGGATAGTTATGGTAATAAATAAGCCCTTAACTGTTATTGTCGACTTTGCGCGGGGTATATGCTGACTTTATACCTCTGTATGACTTAGAATAAATACTGGAGAAGGTTCACCTCGATAGAATGGATGAAAGAAAGTAAGTCGCGTTTCTCACAACATAATCTGATAGACCAAAGGAATGTAGTCGGATTTTGTTACGCATCTTGGGTTCCAGTGCTTATTATGAAACCTTTTAAGGCTTCTACATACTGGTGCGACACGCGACGCGACACAAAGGCGCCGCCTGTCGCACGACAAGCGGTGCCTTTGTGTCGCGTCGCGAGTCGCGCTGGTCTGTAGAAGCCTTTATAGGTTGGACCTTCTGTTTTTCTTCGTACCATAATAATGTAACGTTTTTATTTCTTTGCAAATAAGTATGGATGATATTGAATACTTGTATTACAACCATCCGCAATCCGATTTGACCTTTTAATAAAAAGGGTTTATTCCAACAGTTTTGTGTCGCGTTGCTTTTAAGGAAACTATTATTTTATGCATTGAGCTGTTGACATTTTATGTTACAAGCTTTCCCTGTAGTGTATGGGCAGTTCAGTGAATGGTACCGGTTGTGTTATAAATGGTTTTGTTGGCGTGAAGTCATGAATGGAAATGATGTAGAAGATTATGTGTATTGCTTTATTGTCGAGGTATGGTCAGGTGATGATCACATTTTGGGCCACAATATTGTTTTTATTCTCGTAGTAATAAAAAATAATGGTTCTCTGCGTGGGAAAACTTAAAAAATCCTATGATGGATCACTAGACTTCCACGATTTTAAGACCATGGCAACCAAACCAGTAATTAACATCGTGTAGAAAATGGGTAATGAAGTGGTGGCTGATGTAACATAATATGTTATGAATAGACACACAAATACCTAAATCCTGTTAAGCAACTTGATGAAGCGATAATAATCAAGAACGATCTTCAAATAACAAATACATTACACAAATCTACAACAATTAATATCCAAGCTAGCTGCTGACTGCGCCGACCATGTTTATAAAACACAAATGGTTGAACCTCTCAATGTTTACAGTTTACGCCGTGCCAGTAATATGAGTATTATCAGAGACAACATTGGCTGTGCCTAAAGCGCCGGATATTGGTAACTTGGCGCCGCGCGCCGTCCGTAGACCGGCCAAATTAAAAATCCTATTGAAATCATTGTGTCAATAATATTTGAAAGGGGATTTCGTAAAGCCTTTTTGAGGTAAACGATGAAAATGTGGTTGAATATGTTTTTGAATTATATGCGTTAACGTGACTGTTTGGCATATTATTATTGACGTACCTAATCATTTTTTGAAGTTAATTTATTGAATGTATGATAAATGTACTAGATAAATTAATATTGTGTAAATAATATGTTGCCATTGTAGGTATCTTCGTAAAGTTTTAAAAAACCATATTTAAACCGTCGTTTATTAAAAACAAAATATTAAACAGATAATTATCTTTGCCTACCTTTTACCCAATATTAACTTTCTGAGGGCACGTAGGAAAAATGATACCGTAGGCGCTGATCGTACCAAACTAAATATAAGCAAAACGATATCCTCTACAAACAAAAAGGGTACTTAAACATTATAAGAAAAATATGTACACAGTTTAATGAAAAACCTTGTGAATCCACTCACGTAGCCATACAAGGCAAATAAAAAGAAATATATGTATTTAATAAACTCCATGCAAGTTTGTAGCTAGTCTAATGCGTAATATCCTGAACAAAGCGTAGTTGAGACCACCTGCTGCTAGGATATGAACTTACTTACTTGGGTACTGAATTCTTAAAATGATAACCGTAATCTTAAATCCCTTAGTAAGTAGGTAAAGTTGCTGAAGACATATAAAGTAGGGTGCAAAAGGATAGGCAGCAAAGCGTTCCTGTCTGTAACTGTGTCCTGGGCAGTGCACTAAACATCTTTTTTTTTTTTTGCGTGGCAAATTATCAAATAACTTCTCCCGCTCTGGGCGGAGTGGGAGGGCGTGTCAGAATTTTACTGACTAAAACTCACCCATATTCCTTCAATTGCCCGTGCGCCAGGTCTTCTCTAGACACCTGGCAACTGCTTTCAAAGCGTTTCTTGTTTCTATGACTTTCAATAGGACTGAGATTGTTGGTAGCTTAAATTATGTACATCCAAAACATTTGCGACTTTTCGACTATCGTTATCGCAGATAGAATTCCACTTTATCTAGGGCCTGTGATATCGGACTGGAAGTCAACCCAAACCTTTGGGAACAAGCTAGGAGGATGATTACTTATCTGGCTGCTAAGCATGGTGATTACCGACTAAGAGCCTTTTGTTCCGTACATGACATGCATAGAGTGTATGAGGTCTGTTCTTAATTCACAGTTAACAGCTTACTTATTCTTGGCTTCCATATAGAATCAACTACTCGTATTCTGTTTTGAAGATAGGTACCGCAAGACAGGAAGTCTAGAACTGCTTGAATCTGATGATTTTTATGATGAGTAATGACAATATAAAGGAAATCTGATGCCGTTGATTTATAAGTATAAAAAATAACAAATAGTGACCCAAAATCAGAGCCAAAATGTAATAAAAGGGCCTTCATTTTTTACTTCAAACATTTAAAAAATATTTTTGCGACGAGTTATTTCAAAGTTAAATTGGTCATATTTTATTTAAATTACTTTCTAATTTCGTTTCAAGTTTTTTCTACGTTGTCAATTTTGATTAGTCTTATGCGCAACGACTTATATTTTTAATCAGTTTTTTGCTCATCTGACAATGACAGACGAGTTACCCTAATACCCTAGTGCCCTCTACAGGTATATCTACAAATAACTCGGGACTAGCATTATAAATAGCTTGGTTCGAACAAATTAAAGTTAACCTAAATAGACTACCTACCATAATAAATGTAGTATAATAATATGATCTAACTAGATTATGCTTGAAAGTATCCCACGGGAACGTATTACCGGAATAAAAAGGAACCTAACCGTCTATTCGTGTGCCTAATTTCATTCAAATCTGTCCAACTCAAAAGCATAAAGAGCTAACAGACAGACAGACAGACGGACAGATAGACAGAGTTACTTTCTCGTTTAAAATAATGCAAGCAAGGATTATAAAAATAATGTAAATTATTAGACGACTCATAAAACGCCTAGTTTCTCAGTGCTCAATCCGATTCAATTCCACAACAAAAATCCATGGAGCTTACAAATATTATTCAAATTTATAGGACCCATATCACAAGAAATCCTAATGTCAGTGGGGCTGTAAGAAGTATTTATATTAAGTCAAGTATGTGTCGCTTCTTGTCGGAATATTAATATTGTTCTAATGTGAGTCTGTAGGAGTGACGCACAGCAGCCATTTATCATATCCCTCTTATTATTCTGTTAGAAAAAAGCCCTCCCTTGAAGAGTGTCAGTCTAAACAAATAACCCTTTAGGCGGAAAAAAACGATGAAAGAAAACACAGCTACTTATAGCAGGGTGTGGCTTGTAGTATGTTGTGATTTCTTACTATGATTTTTAAATAAATAAAGGTAGGTACTGTTTTTAAATTGGTAATACCGTGTTATAGTTTGAAGATCACTTATATAAAAAAAATTATCGTGTTTGACTGACGTTTTCGGTAACTGAAGGAACACTAAGCTTGATATTTCATTTAAATGAACTATATAAAGCTCTGGTCAAACTGAGCTGAACCCCGCGCGGGATTTATTAGCACTCCTTCATATACCTATTGGCATCGATAACTTATAAAACCATATCTTTTACTAGTATCTAATGAACTAAGACTTCAAGTAAGTCTTCCTGAGCAATATATTTACATAGCTGTCCTTGGAGCATAGTTTACCACCACAAATGCGATGAACGGCACGTTGTGGGTATAAATCTACCTGCCAACAGATACCAGCGCAGAAGTGAGACTTTGATCAATGCTCATTCACTTGTCTTACATGATGCATACCATGTTCTAGCACCCCAGTATGTCTTCGTCTTCTCCGTGTTAAGGCTTTTACATACTGGCGCGACACGCACGCGACACAAAGGACCCGCGTGTCACGCTACGAGCGGGGCCTTTGTGTCGCGTCGTGAGTCGCGCTGGTCTGTAGAAGCCTTTATAAAGATTAGCTAAACAGAAAAACCGGCCAAGTGCGAGTCGGACTCGCGCACGAAGGGTTCCGTACCATTATCTATAAAAATGGCAAAAAATCACGTTTGTTGTATGGGAGCCCCCCTTAAATATTTGTTTTATTTTAATTTAATTATTTAGTTTTAAAGTCAATATATATCTACATATTCTGTCAATATATCAAGCATCTACCTGTTGCCGTTATCAATATAGAGCAAATACGAGCAAAAAACATCACGTTTGTTATATGGGAGCCCCCTTAAATATTTATTTTATTCTATTTTTTAGTATTTGTTGTTATAGCGGCAACAGAAATACATCATCTGTGAAAATTTCAACTGTCTAGCTATCACGGTTCATGAGATTCAGCCTGGTGACAGACGGACAGACAGACAGCCACGGCGGAGCCTTAGTGATAGGGTTCCCGTTTTACCCTTTGGGTACGGAACCCTAAAAAGGTTGGTAACGGAACTGACTGACCAAGGTGCGCTTGTCGTAATGAAACATAGACCATGAGCACGGAATAGCCGTGGCGCCACCGCGCCGCCGCGCGCCGCCGCGGCCCGGCAGCTTCTACAGACGGCAGTAACCTAATAAAATTCGTAGCGCCGAAAGTGCGATGAGCGCACCATTTCTGTCACAGCCAGCTTACAAAGCCGTCAGTTTCTATAAGTCATTAGTGTCGCAGTGATAGTAAACGGTGGCAAGCTTGGTTTATACGTCAAGTGTTGAATGCCGCCTCTAGCAGCGGCAGCGTATGCGTGCTTTGTACGTGAGGCTTGTTAATTTCATTGCGAGTAATGACGTGAAAAGATATTATATTTACAGATCAATGTGCATGTTCTCACCACTGTTTTATCACCGGGTAAATAATAGAGCGGTTCCTGAGAATCAGATTTTTAATCTCGTGGGTTAGACCCTACGTTTAGCGGGAACCGGAAAGGAAATATCTGATATCCTATAACTTTCAACGCTGTCACTGCAACTTTTCTTAAAAAGCCATACAAATTACTAGCACCGATTGGTTCATATATCCATTTGTCATGGTACGACATTTCTTGTACCTCTAAGATATTACTCTTGGGGGTGGAGGGAGGAGTTGGCTCTGTTTTCATGTTTAGTCCCGCGTCATTGACCCGCTACAAAAGGAGATGAGATGTTCTTACGAACCTTACACATGAAGCTTTTTTTTTTGTAATGGAAATGAACAGCAATACAGTTACATTATAAAAACTTATAACTGATTTAAGATAAACAATTTTTATAATAATATAACCCACATGCTGTCCACGGGTACACATAACAGTAAACATGAAAGCGTGTAGGTAATCAGTATGAGTATTAGTGGCAGTACGAGCAATACTTAGTTGTGTCATTAGCATTCATAAATAGAAGCTTTACGGAAGTAAGGACAGGGCAGAGTTGGTGTCAGACCACGCACAATGAGGGGTTCCGTAGTTGGGATGAATATTATCCCAAAAAAAAACTTAAAATTGTAGTTGAAAAACATGTTTTCGCATACATATAAGTACGCCACGCTCAATTTTCCCACTGCAAATGTAAGCTTGTTATAGCAATTTTTTTTATTCGCTAAACTATAAATTAACGATTTTCGAGTTTTTCCTGCTCTTGTGTTGTGAGACCTTGTTTCTTGCCAAATTTCATGATTCTAGGTCAACGGGAAGTACCCTATGGGCCTTATTATAAAACAAGGTTCATCTTCAGACCCAAGTTTAAACCATGGAGCCATTGTTGAATTTCGAACTTTATTCCGTCTACGGTACGTCTACGGCGTGCAAATAGCTTCTGACGTTTCATGTGCCCATGTAGGCTAATGTGAAATAAAAATATTTTTGATTTGATTTTGATTTTGGTAAAGTTCCTAATAAAAAACTGACAACTTAGTACCGAACTAAGTATTCAGTTTTGTATAAAGAACGGTATTTCAATCAGCGTAACGTTCTCATTACAAAAACTAGCTCCATGGTTTACTCGTAAGCCATGTCAAAATATAAATCTTATTTTTAATAAGACGGTATATCTTATATATAAAATTGTCGTGTCACAATGTTAGTTACCATACTCCTCCGAAACGGCTTGACCGATTTTTATGAAATTTTATATGCATATTCAGTAGGACTGAGAATCGGCTACTATCTATTTTTTATAACCCTAAGTGTTAAGGGTGGCTTTCCCACGGGATCAAGACTTACGCGGGTGAAACC
The DNA here is from genome assembly GCA_948098905.1 of Tiliacea aurago. NCBI lineage: Eukaryota > Metazoa > Arthropoda > Insecta > Lepidoptera > Noctuidae > Tiliacea > Tiliacea aurago. The sequence continues at coordinate 27,136,768 of OX402588.1, read as the reverse complement.
GCGGGGCGCAGCTAGTTATATATAGGTTTTGATTTACTTGCGAGTTTCAAAATATTTCGCATAAATCACTATATCTTTTTATTATGTTGACTTAGAAGCTTGTTTTTTTTAGAGCTCCAAGAAACTATACACCTGCATATTTGATATTAATTTCAACTTGACACCTCCACGCAGTCTTGAGAAAAAGGGTCTTGACCGACTGACAGACAGACGGACAATGATGTGATCCTATATGGGATCCGTTTTTTCCTTTTGAGGTATGAAACTCTATAAAAGGCAGAAAACTAACACGAGTCACCACATTCTTACAATAGCTAGAAATAGCGAACACTCGCCCAATGAATCTGATGAAATAAAGATCAGAAGAAAGATCACTATTTAACGATTTATAAATTAACCCATAATGATACTTGGGGAATTAACGTACGATTATAAATAACAATATAATATTATGTTGCCAAAATATTGACAAGACCCCGAATGTTCACGCTTTGGTAAAACACGCATTAAATTAATTTATAAACTCATCCTTGTGTACAATATCTTAAAGTACCCATACAGCTCTGCCTAACCCTTCCACTACACAAAACATACAGCTCTGCCTAACCCTTCCTCTACACAAAACGATACACACATGTAGATAATGGGATTTTACATTTGGCCGAACATTGTTCACAATTACTCCACAGAGGTTTGAGCGCTGTGAAAATAATTTAGCAATGAACAAGAATATTTTATTTTAATGAACCGTTCAAACTCAGATGAGAGTAAGCATTAGGTACGTACATAAATATATCTTGTTTGCTGTATATTTGGCTAAACTCAATTTGAATTGGCTCAATTTTGTTACGTTTATAGTAATTTAAAACAGAGTGTTCGTATTTTTTATCTGAATAACCTAATGTCTTCTTTTAATGGCTCTTCCATAAAGAGCTCTCAACTTTCTAGTGTAATATAGTTTCAAGTGTAATGCACCTGTGCTATAAGTGTGGCACTTCAACAATATTATTTGATTTCGGTGACACTGCATTATTGTTCCGGAACATTCCGCGGGTCCTGTCATCAGGTTTACGATGGGAACCCAATTCTGAATAGGACATGGTCTTACCGAGTGAAGTAGGTACTAAGTTTTATTACCTGACCCTACAACCTGGTGCCAGTATAATTATCTCACCTAGCTCATCTGAGTTGTGGCAGATCATCAAAGAACATCATAATTCTGAAGAAAAAACTAAACAAATCCCACAGCTAATTTTTAATTTACTGTACCCGACTCGTACCAAAATTTTACATTTAAGCCTTGCATCATGTCTCGAACGGCTTTACTATTTTGAACTCTTTCCAAAAATGGCATCAGAAAACTTATTTTCCAAGGCAACAGGTCTACAAACCTCCTAAAACAACAAAAATGTAAACACAAACCCCGCAGAACAGGTTCACGAACAATTTGAGTAGCTTTAGATATGAGTCCGTGCGCGGTTGGCGACGCGGTAAATAACGTCAATATTATGGTCCGAATAACATCAATATTGTGTTTCCAATACTGCCACTAAGTTAAATTACTTGCAGGAGACGAAGTTACTTTTCTATGGAACTTCATAGTTGAATGTGTTTCAAAGAGTGGTTCTGTTGCTTGAACAACGTATAAACAGGCTGAATATACCTACGTCATAACTATTTGCTCGGATAAATTATATTTATTTCTGTAAATAGATAAACAAACACTTTATACGTCAATAAAGTAAGTTCCGACTGTCATGAGCCATAGGCTATTGTTCTTGCAGCATCTAAACAATTGTGAGACTTGTGAAAATGTTGATGGAAATTTCGTGGATCTGTATGACAAATTGACAGGAAACCATCTATTTATTCTACGAGTAGTTCTAGGTATATTCTCAAACAGAAAATACTTCAACAAACAAAATGCGTATAATAGAGAAACATCAGAACTAAAAAAAAAACAAAATAAAAGATATATTTGACATTCCCGAATTTATTATTTCACCGGCCGTTAAGCATTAAAAAAATATATTGCTACACTTTCCGCGTTTCAAATGTAACAGCAGAATCAAAAATATCTGCATTTTAGTTGAAAATCCCGAATGGCTATAGAATATATTCATTGGAGGCGAGAACCAAACGAGTGTCGAACAATATGGCAATTCATTTGTAAACTGACGCTTTGTTTAAAGCCATGTGCTGCTAATATGTGGATCACAATGGCTGACAATGGCCGACAATGGACAGATTTTACTGGATATCTGAATATTTGATAGTGATAATGGTTGGAAATAAGCATGGATTTCGGAAAATGTAGTTACAATAGGGAAACGGATATGTTTTTGCTTCGTTTGCCATTCGTATACGAGATACATATAGAAGATACGTTGTTGATAGCAAATGCGGTAGAATGCTCTCCGATTGACCAGTTATGAATATCTGAATATCTCTGCATCCAATGCAAGTTTAGAATTGTTCGTTTTTACATTTCTGATTTAAATCATAATAATTATCTATTAAAAGCACGTACCTCATAATTGGTTGTGAATGTTGTCCGGAAACGTGGAAACTTAAACATACCTAGAAACAAAAGAAATAAAAGTCAATAAGGTTTTTGACTTTTCAAGATACATATTTCAAGTTTATATACAAGTATTTGTCTAAAAAGTGAATTTACACAAACAATATAGCAACAAAATTTGACTCTTCATAGTCAAATAGCCCTTTGGAAAATCTAAATAATATCACGCAAAATACTCAATAACCAAAAACTCCTCTTCCACAAAATGTATACCACAATAACACGTCATAACTGGCACGGAAATATGCCATAAAACAGTGTATGAATGGTCCTATCCAATCTCCACCCCCTCTCACCCTCTCCCCGAACCGAAGCATTTACGTGCACACGAGCGTAAACCACAAGCACGACAGATATTAATATAAATACATGACATCTGGAAGGATAGGATATTATCTGATCAAATAAGAATCAATATAAGAATATCATATATTGGCAGATGATCCGTTATCAATTTACTATAGTTTCTAACAAGGACGAGGTCACAAAAACTGTGGATGTTAAAGGAATAACGAAACACATCTAATGGTTGTCGTATGACCGGCAACTGCAACAGTAGCATATAATAGAATAGAAAATGTAAATTATATTTGCATATAATGTACAGGTGCGTTGTTTCAAGATAAAGTTTGGTCCCAGGTACATTCTACCATTTGCCATGCAAACATTATAACCATTAAAATATCTAATTGGTGACTCTTATTTTACAATTTTCGGCAGTAGTCACCAATTTGACTAAATCATCATAGTAATTTATTGGGTGGCATCGATATCCGTGGGTGGCATAGAGCAATATTCAGCAGTTTACTTTGATGGTATCATTTCATGATGATCATTATGCTGATGAACGATTTCCAGCAGGTCAAACAATGGAGTTGGAACAAGAATGTTATTTTTGTAGAACAACTGAAGTACAATGTACTCATGACTCAAAAATATAGCTGGTACCACTATAGTTTAAGCTTTCCCATATCTCGTGTCTCCTTAATATTATTTATTTTCAAGAACTCGGTTATATATGTATACAGTTTAAAATGTACGTCGTAAGAATACAAAATGAGCGGTGCATGCTCTTTTAGGTTGTCAAAACAGGACGATGTGTTATTTTTAAGGGAGCTTCTGAAATATTATGCACCAAAGTGGGGGCATTATAACAATGAACAATGTTTATGGACGTAACCATATTGTGATCTTAACATTTGTGCTTAAATTCTGGGACATTTTTTGAAAAGTTATTTATTCTTGACAAGAGTTAAGTACTAGAGAAGAAAATTTTGTATCAGTATTCTAGAAAATTTATTTTGAAAATACAAGACTATTATTTTTCTTTTGTTATCTCTATCGTTGGTAAGCTTCAAGTTAAATTCTTGTCATTTTTTTTTAAGTTTAAACGGTTAAGACTATCCCCAATAGAGATGAAATAAATTGCTCCCGTGTCCCGCGATGATAAATGAATCCAAGTTCCAAAACCGCTCAAAGAGAAAGAAAGTTGCCACTAATGATACAGTACTATTTTAAACTCGATAAATCATGACTGCATCCTATTCATACGAACCAGAGTCTAATTGAGTGGGTATCGATCCAATACACTTTGAACGGAATCTTTATACACTTTTAAGCAAATGCAAAATAAATAGCTGGAAGACGGATGGTTCGCGATCAGGTTACCGACTAATGCATTGTGGACTCAAGTGGGAACGGTATTGTCATCAATTGAGGATGCATCGATCATGACGTCATTGTCTGGTAAAATGCCGTGATGGTAATAAATTAATATTGGAAATATTGGCTAGAATCTTTAGTAGACCAACAAAAGGATGGACAAGGATACAAACTCAGGTGTATGTTTTGGTTTTGATACTGTTAAGGCGATAGGTAAATAATAAATCATAGCTCGAGGGGCGTGGCTGAACCCGGGCGCTCAACGCAAACGCACCGCGAGCGTGTCTGTGTTTTGAAGTTTTAGAATAGGGAAGGCATGAGTCCCAGTCCCAGTGGCCAGAAATACATTTGTTTTTTTTTTTCTCTAAATTAAACTAACAAATTAATTATAATTTACATATTATTACTTAATTTAGTATTTTGCTATAATTGAATGAAAAAAAATAATATAACTTGTGTAAATGAACAGGTAACATTAAGACCATATTGATCTAAGAAAAGAAATCGCGTCAGTAAAAAAACCGGCCAAGTGTCGGCCGAGTCGGACTCGCGCACGAAGGGTTCCGTACCATTATCTATAAAAACCGCAAAAAAATCACGTTTGTTGTATGGGAGCCCCCTTAAATATATATTTTATTCTGTTTTTTAGTATTTGTTGTTATAGCGGCAACAGAAATACACCATCGGTGATAATTTCAACTGTCGGACGGACAGACAGACAGACAGACGGACAGGCAGCGGACCCTTAGTAATAGGGGTCCCGTTTTACCCTTTGGGTACGGAACCCTAAAACCGGCCGAGTGCGAGTCGGAACACGCACAATGAAGGGTGCCGTACTGCCGTCCTTACGAAAAGTGCAATAACTCGAGTTTTGCACCGAATTGAGATAAGTACATATTCGGAATTTGCAGAACGAGATCTATATATTCGTTTTAGACACTTTTTACGTATCTATGACGAAGGCGGTTTTAATACTAAGCCTAACTGCAATATCTAGGTCGGTGTTTATGATTTACACATCAAGACCGAAATAACTATAAATAGGATTAACTTACTTTACGCTATTAAGTAATTTTACTAACAATATCTGCAATAAGTATAGTTACTACATTTATAATTAGCATAGTTCGTAAATTTTTAATATTCATTTATTAGTTATAAATGCAATATGTTTGAGTTATTGCAGTTATGTTAAGGTACCTTATTACTAATTATGCGAAGAATACTAAAATTGATGTAGTAAGTAGGTATTTATTGCATTTCTTTGTAGGAAGATTAAACGAATACAGTGTATCTACGCAAAATAAATTGCAATAAATTCACCATTTATTGCGTTTATAACTATATAGCACCGGGCGTGAGGGGGTACAAAGGGAGTAAAATATTTCGTGCAAACGTCAGTCGCGGCGCTCGCTTACATCGAGTCGGACGATCGCACGCACGTGCGAGCCAGTTTGGCCGGTAAGTAATGTATTTAATATTAGGTACTTATTACACACGACTGCCCAAAAAAAGGAGTGTATGTTTTCAGGGTTCATATAAGTATGTATGCAGGTATGTTTGTGAGTTTCTTTATTCCACCATAGCTTCTAAACGGCTTAACTGATTTTAATGTATATGGTATTGCTAGAAGCGTTGAACTATTCCGGGTAACATAGGCTAGTGAACATTTAAAAAAATATAAAGGGGGAGCCATGGTTCATGAAAAAAAACAGTAAAAACGTATACTATCATCGTCTACAGCTTGCTTAGTAGATAACAAAAATATATAACAGTAGTATTCAATATGCATTCGTTCACTAATAACAAAATAAATTAAATAAATATAACGGTAGTATTCAATAACCCATAGAAAAAAATTGACTTATTCTCACCATGCAGCAACTAGAAATCCTGGATCGTCGTAGAGTACCACTTACTGGACCATTCACAGATGGCGAGTGTGTGCGAATATTTCCCACGACAAGACAAATTTTTGCCAAGGGGCAAGCTTATGTAGGTCTTAGTCGCGTGAGACAGCTAGAAGGATTGGCAATAAATTTGGTGTTTTAGATCCACGAAAGCTTATTTACGAGCCCCATGACAAAAAGTCTCTGCAATAACTGAATCGCATAAGAAAAATAATTTCGCATTCCAAAAAAAATAACGTTATCTTTCGTGGCACATTGTGCGTTTTCAAAAATATTGTTTTATCACTAAAAGGTATAAAATAAAAAACAAATAATTAAAAAAAATAAAAAACGCCTGCCATAAGCAAAAAGTGAACTAAAAAATTAAAAACAAGTTACATGATTTTAGTGTTGAATGGCCACAAGGTAGGTACTAAATAGATTATAATATTTACTGTGTAATTAAAACGCCATTATGCCCAAAAGTGGAAAACTGAAAATCAATATTTTCATAGAAGTCGGGGGACCTGTAAAGAACTATTCCAAGGATCCGTCCCGCGTCTGCTATTTCACATTATTTTAAAAACACATCTGAACGCAGCTATGATGAGTAGACTTGACTTTACCGAAAACAGTTTCATACTAAATCAGTGATAGGAGGAAAAATAAAGTTTTGCAAACTTCTATTTATTCATATTTGACATAAAAATGTAACATCTCTGTTTTTCTAATAGTAACAATTTAAAACTTTGGAGTTTTAAACTTGTCTCTTCCTAATGAAAACCGCAATAAAGTAAAAAACTTAATGCACCTTTGGTTAGGAAACAGTTCAAAAAAATATTAAATATTAAATATTGCTACTCAAAAATGCATCATGTAGATTTCCTAACCATTAGTGCAATAAATAGGTTACTTATTGCGGTTATGACTAGTAAACATTCTTTCTATATAGTAATAATACTTAACATTATAGTATTTATTGTTTTTTATAGCGGTAATAAATGCAGGAACAAACATTAAGTACCACATAATATTCTCTACATTGTTATTTATCATTTAGTGAAAGTTTCAATTTGATACCATGTATAGTGTTGGAGATACAAACAAAACAAAAATAAAATCTTTACCCGCGTTTTTCTCGAAATCAGGTTTAACCTAGTTATTGCACTTTTCGTAAGGACGGCAGCGTTGTTGGGATAAATTTATCCCTAGAACAAACTATTATAGTCATTTTTAGGGTTCCGTACCAAAAGAGTAAAACGGGAACCCTATTACTAAGGCTCCACTGTCCGTCCGTCTGTCTGTCTGTCCGTCTGTCACCAGGCTGTATCTCATGAACTGTGATAGTTAGACAGTTGAAATTTTCACAGATGAGGTATTTCTGTTGCCGGTATAACAACAAATACTAATTATATTACTATTAATATACTATTAATTTCATTTTGAATCATTCCACCGGTAAAATAATTTCTCAGGTTTTTTTTATCGTTTTTCAATAACTATTCTTATATATTTCAATGTAAAATAACATTCGCTGTACGCAGTACTCCATTTATGTAAATAAACAACAAATAAATACTCTTTAGATTTGGTAATAATAATAATATAATACTAATACTAAACAATCAAAGCATAAAATCAGCTTGTGCTCGGCTCACTTGGCGGCAGCGCATTGAACCCGTGGCGCCGAGCACGACCGAAAGCTCGCTGCGCTGCCGTACGCTACGTAAAGTACGTACGATCCTGACATACCTCTTTCGCTTCTTCCACAATCATCAATCGAGTCATTCAAGTATTATATACTTACTGAATATGTAATTATTATAAAGACAAATTTACTTTTTATTTTCTGTCATTTTACTAGCATGTTCCCTCAGGCGATTCAACTTTTGGGATTTGTTTACCTTTCGTTGTTTATATTTATTCCCCATAACGGCAATGTAATGTTGTTATTAAATACCTTGTTCTCTTGACAAATATAGATAACTAGCTGACCCGTGCCCACTCCGTTGGGCGGTAAACATTTTTACTCTATGACACTCAAATAACGTGGCTTTCTATGGGTAAAAGAATACCTACCCTACCTGCCTACCCTACCTACCTAACCTACCTACCTACCCTACCTACCTACCCTACCTACCTACCCTACCTACCTACCTACCCTACCTACCAAAAAAAAAAAAAAAACTTCACATAAACCATCTACTAAATAGTCCGAACAAAGCCTAAACCTTTTTTTTTTGATAGGTGAGTCTGTTCTTGAGTTATAAAATTACAACGAAAATTGGCATTGATTTTTATAGATATAGATAAAGGTTATGAATCAAACACAAACTAAAAAAGTATTGGGATAAAAAAATGTTGGACGTTGTACTGTTGCACGGTTGCGGGAGGAACCGACACAGGTCTGTTGCTGGCAAAGGCCGCAGGCGAACTGGGCGGGAATAAGAAAGTGACAGAGTCAATTACATCCACATGCGAAAAAAGAGAACGCAACAATGCGCTGGGACCAAAATAAAACAACGTAAGCGCCAAACCAAATAAAAATTGTTTAAAAATAAATTAAGCTATCTATCAAAAATGTTTTCAGTCAGAATTTTCTATTACCTAATACGCACATTTTGAATTCAATTTTGCAATGAAATTAATTAGGATTTTAGAATTACAGAGAAAATTATAGAAAAGTAGAGGTCTTTTCGGAATTAAATGCTATCGAGCAAATTTAATCCAATTGTTTTTTCCATCAGTCTAAGTATTAATCATATAGTCAATAAACATATATCCAATAATAATATCGATACATGCTGTAATAGTGAAATAAATGGATATGAAAAATACCCCAATTTATTTTGGTATCGCCTTAAACCCAAGCAAGTGCGAGTCGGACTTTCACAAAGGGATTCCCTACCGCAGTACAATATTTAACACTAAATATTTTTAATAGAAAATAACACCGAAGAAACACGTTTTTTGTAATGGAACCCCCTTACATTTTTTACATTATTTTATTTTCATTATTATTATTATATTTGTTGTCATTATTTTATTTTTTGTATAGCGGTAATAGAAATACACAATTTACCTATTACGGTTCATGAGATACAGCCCGCAGACAGACAAATGGACGGACGGACGGCGGCCAGTGGAGAAGAGGCTTAATAAACGAAGAAAAGAATACATATATTACATCCTATTTTTTTTTAATCGCAAAGATAAATTGGGATTTCATAATGATACCGTGAAATACAAAGGTATTCAGCATCCGGTTTAACTGGAATCCTACCCCAACATAGTTGGGAAAACGCAGGCAGATGATGAATGTGAACTACTAAGTTATGTTTTGCAGTTGCAGAAAGTGGCCATATTTAAATGATGATACCTTATGATTTTATGAATCAGCGTTTTTAATATTTTTTGGTTAAATACAGTAATGGTAAGCATGATATTATACAGAAGTTTCAAATTCCTAACTTGATAAATGATAATGAATGATTTTTATTTCTGTAAGTAGGTTTTTGTGCACACAGAATCAGTATGTGCTAACCCCTCAAGTTTGAAAATCTTACACTGCTAAATCAAATCAAAATCAAAAGTATTTTTATTTCACATAAGCCTACATGGGGACTTATGAAACGTCAGAAGCTAGGTGCACGGTTCCAATTGGTCGTTTCCTATGGAGAAGAGCCGGCAAGAAACTCCGCGGTTACTCATTTAAAAAAAAACTGGCTGTTAAAATGTTATCTACTATGTTATCTACTATGTTATCTACTGTCGTGCGAGTCACTTTATCTTTAGGTCTCTGTTTAATCGATAGATATTATAATTTGAGGGTATCCATTAATTTTACTTTATACTTACGTTTTCTTTCTAAAAAAATCCAGACCGTCAAGTTACAACTACAACGTTTGATGTATATAATATAATAATAAATTCATTTATTTCAGGTAAATTACACCAATTGCCAAAAAAAAAAATATAGAAATAGACCATACAAACTATCCAAACAGACAAAAACCCAAAATAACATTATCAACCAAATCAATTTAAACATTAAACAACTCACACACACACACACACTCTCTTTATATGTTCACTTGAAACAACGAAGAGTAAACGACTACGATTTACCCATTGTTATTTAAAATTATTTCTAATTTTATGAGAACTAAAATTGGTGTTCTGTCTGAACAAAATGTGAGCTTATAAGAAATTGCGGTTGTGTAACTGTAAATTATCAAATCAAATCGTAAAATATAAATCTTTGTAGTAAAATAAGATAAAAGTTTTGTTAAACAAAAGCAATAATAAATATTATTAAATGATTATTAAAATATATTATTTTTTTTTATTTTTAAATTCTTGATTATGTACTAAAACAAAATAGAAAAATACTTTATACTTAAAAAATATAATGCATGACAAAAAGCACATTTCGCGCCTAGGATTTGAATCTACAATCTTATACACGGCAAGCGGTCTTGAAACCTCTATCGTAAATATTAACCCTATTTTTGTTGTCGCTATACGCAATAATAAAAGAATTAACGTTTTATTGAAAAATAAACAGATTTAAAAAAAGAAAACTAACTTAAACTTACTTATTCACTAAAACGATACATAATTAAAGAATCTGTGAAAATTTCAAGTGTCTAACTATTACGGTTCATGAGATACAGCCCGTTGACAGACGTACGGACGGACGGATAGCGAAGGCTTAGCAATAGGGTTCCGTTTGGCACCCTTTCCTAAAAATAATTGTAGGTCCCGCAATCATTTTAGAAAACACCTGATGTGTCTATGGGTCTATTTTCCTTCATTCTAATTCAAATATCCGTTCAATGCGTGTTACTATTCTCGTCCCCAATCTTCCCAGTAGATCGCCAGTTCGCCACAACTGTTGGACCATTGCCACTGTATGATTGGCTTCTTTCTTGCTTTCTTTGCTTTTCAATATCTTCCTAAGCGATCTTAAGTTTATCTCGAAGATTCACAGAGTTTTTGCCGACCTAAAATATGCCAAGTTGATCATTCAGTGTTCAGACACAGGTTAGATACAATCTCGGCCGTCTTTAGGGTTCCATAGTTTAGGTAAGAGAATACTTATAGACATCATGTTCGTCCTACTGTTTGTAAAGGCTTCTACATACCAGCGAGACTTGTCGCGCGACGCGACACGGCACAAAGGCCCCGCGTATTGCGGGACGAGCGGTGCCTTTGTGTCGCGTCGCGTCGCGCGACAAGTCGCCCCGGTATGTAGAAGCCTTAACTCTTAAATTTCTATTAAACTGATAAGATTTAGATTATTCAACCGAAATGAAAATGTCTTGTTGGTACGAAAATATTGTTTTAGATTATTTTAGGTATAAAATCTTTGAAACTTCCTCATCAAAATCGTTCAGAACTACCGCAAAAATAACGTCGCAATAGCTTTTAATGCTTCTACATACCGGGGCGACTTGTCGCGCGACGCGACACGACACAAAGGCACCGCTCGTCCCGCGACACGCGGGTCTTTGTGCCGTGTCGCGTCGCGCGACAAGTCGCGCTGGTATGTAGAAGCATTAGAGTTCTCAAGTGAATTCGAACGAATAATGACTAGAAAACCCAACTCTATGTGTGGTCCTATACGCACTTGGTAGGATTTTACACTCTGACTTTGGACCCTTATTATGGGGTATTAATTCTTCCCATTTCGATAATACGATCGCGATTGTGGCTCGTATGGGCCCAAATTGGCTGTAAGCGGCTTAGTGCAACTAATTCTGACGCGAACCGACGACGCCCCAATATTAGTAATGAGATTATCAGTTTAATGTCACTCGAGTCAGATGCGCCGGCCGGTCGTATTCAATGGAGCTGACGCTGACATTGAAATATGAAGATGCAAATCTTCCCGTCAATGATTGTTGACTTAGGGATTTATAGGATTAAATGAAATATAATTTTCGTTCCAGATTTAACTAATCAGAATATAGAAATATAAAAAAAGTCAAAACCTGCGAAAAAATAATATTCTAAACAAAATTGGGGAGTGCGATACAGTTAATTTTCCAACACATGCCTACATAGATCAGAAAAAGAAACGAAACCAAATGACTAGGCTTTGTTTTACATTCGGTGATTAGGAGCAGAGGTTACCCACTGGTGTCAGCCCCGAATTACGAGTAGTAGTAGGCAGGCGCTTTACTTTGTGTAGATAATTTCGTCACCACTGCTCTCAAAACGGTGAAGGAAAACATCGTGAGGAAAGCCGACATGTCCTAGAACCAAAAATTCGAAGACATGTGACATCTACCAACCCGCACTGGGCCCACGTGGTGGATTACAGCCCACTCCCTCTCACCGAGAGGAGGCCTGTGTCCCAGCAGTGGGAATATTATAGGCTGATTAAGATTACCTTAACTCACACACTGACATTATTTTGTTTAGGAAAACGTATATTATCACAATATTGTAAGTAAGTATGTGAGCACCATGTATCTATCACATAATTATATATATATATTTATATGAATATTATTAATTAAAATGTAATCAAAACACAATGTAAATTGTTTCTGATAAATAAATAAATAAATAAAAATTAATTTATCTGTCATGCTTAATTTTTAATTATTTTTATCTACTGTGGTATAGTGATTTTATTCTAGATGCATCATCTTCACATATACTCGTAATTAAATGTACTTACTACAAAATATTGTAAAACATTTAAAAAAAGTAACGGTGGAGTTTCTTGCCCCTTTCTTATCCATACGAAACTACCTTTTGGAAGGAGCGACTAGAATCAATATTTTTTTTTTTGTAAATTTTGACGTTCAAAATATTGATTACCATGTTATTTTAACACCATAGACTTTTTATAGGTTTTCCTGTATTCTTTAAGTAAAGAACTATTTTCTGTATTTTTTTCAAAATCTGAGGCCTAGTAGTTTCGGTGATGGAGGTGGAGGATGGTCAACTTTTATCTGTTTTCTTAAATAACTTTAAAACTAATTACAAATTATAAAAAATATATATATACAACCTGTTTTTTTTGATATCCCATAACTCTAGGGTTATATTCTGTAGGTAAAAATAATACTAAAACTCCTAGAATAGGTGGTCCAAAAATGCATCGTTTCGGAGATATCATCAATCATAATTAAATTAGGTCAAAAATTGTCACCAGTATGACGAATCTTTACTTTTGCGAGGTTGCCAAACTTTGCAGTAGTGTAGTAAAATAAATAGTAAAATAAAATATGTAGGTATGTTGGTATCGGGGCTTCCCGGCGGCAGCTAGTGAAGGGAAAGCTACCTTGTCGACGTTGTCATATTTCACGTAAGGGTGTTTTACATTAATAATCGTGACTTTGCCGAATTATTTTGTATGAAAAATGAAAAAAAAAATAACGAAGGAGGACGACATAACTCATATGCCAGTTGATTCTTTGATATGGGCTCAATCATACCCTAGAGTTATGGGATATCAAAAAAACACGTTGTATATATAATATATATTTGAAACCTCACAACAAGCCCTTTTTAGGGTTCCGTACCCAAAGGGTAAAACGGGAACCCTATTACTAAGGCTCCGCCGTCTGTCTGTCTGTCTGTCCGTCTGTCACCAGGCTGTATCTCATGAACCGTGATAGTTTGACAGTTGGAATTTTCACAGATGATGTATTTCTGTTGCCGCTATAACAACAAATACTAAAAAATAGAATAAAATAAATATTTAAGGGGGCTCCCATTCATCAAAGGTGATTTTTTTGCTCGTTTTTGCTCTATATTGATAACGGCAACAGGTAGACGCTTGAAATATTCACAGAATATGTAGATATATATTGACTTTAAAAATAAATGATTAAATTTAAATAAAACAAATATTTAAGGGGGGCTCCCATACAACAAACGTGATTTTTTTGCCATTTTTATAGATAATGGTACGGAACCCTTCGTGCGCGAGTCCGACTCGCACTTGGCCGATTTTTTATTTGATATGTCACACGGTACAGTTTGCAAAACTTTTTTTAAATTTTCTAATTAGCCCCCCAAAAGTGACCCTCATGTTCAAAATTCTTTACATCATTACATTACACGTCCGTATTTGGGTCACAGAAATTCATATATGTACCAAATTACAGTAAACACTCAATCGGTCATGTAGATTCGGAACAAACCAGCTGGGACAGACGGACAGACAGACATACGAGTGATTTTTTCCTTTTGAGGTACGGAACCCTAAAAACAACAGTCCCAAAATAAGATCAGATGCTTTTCTTTTTACAAAAAGCTCGTTGAATATATGGTAGTTCACACAGGTGGAAGACTCCTATCAGCTAGTATCATCTAGCAAGCGTAACAACTTTCCTTTGCTGTCTCTTACAGCTTTTGTGTAAGTATATTTCATTATGTTTTTGTTTTTAACAGAGATGTTAGTTAACCCAAGTTACTTCAGAAAAATAAGGTTGGGGTTATTGTCTGTTTTGTGAAAGACAACATTAATGGATGTACACGAGATTAAGGATACCGTATTTTAGTATCAAATAATAACAATGTTTCTTGACATCCTGAAAACACACCTTGTAAAATATTTTTCCACAGAGGTTCTACCGGCAAGTTTTCTTGAGTGTTAGTCTAGTCAGTGATTGCACTTTATTCTCTGGCGTTGTTTACCAAGTTAATAGTTGAAGGAAACAATTTACGCGTCTTTTTAGTGCCAACAAGAAGTATAAACCCTCTTTTTAACCGACTTCCAAAAAGGAGGAGGTTCTCAATTCGGCTGTATGTTTTTTTTTTATGTATGTTTGTTACGCGATTGCTCCGTCAATTATGAACCGATTTTGAAAATTCTTTTTTTGTTTGAAAGGGTATACTCCCGAGGTGGTCCCATTGCCACCAAATCAGAATCTGATGAGGGGATCCCATGGAAATCGAGGGAAACCCTCAAATTTGATATGCAAACCTACAGCGATTTAAGTATTTTTTATAGTAACTCGAGCATTTGCTCTCCGAAAGCACAATTTGGTGAAGTGGAACTGATGATGGAGACCACAGATGGCCACTGGAATAATAATGAGTACCTATTTAGCGGGTTGCGATTAAGCAATTTATGCTCGTTACTATGCATAATGGTGAGTGGCAGTTCTCCTGGTTCTCACCAGGAGAACTCCTCAACAATCAACGTCCCAGCATCGGGAAATGCAATATTTTGTAAAAAATTATGAGCAGTTAACATTAGGCTATTGTAACTTAGATAAATTGTAAACTGACCCACTAAAAAGTGAAAAATAAAAAACTTTTTCCAATAAAATAATAACCGATTACCAAACATAACACTACAAAGTGGAAAATAACTTTAATTTCGGAAGTCGGTGGCCAAAAACTCAAATACAGATCCAAAGACACCGACTTCCGAAATTAAAGTTATTTTCCACTTTGTAGTGTTATGTTTGGTAGTCGGTTATTATTTTTTTTGAAAAAGTTTTTAAGATTTTTATTGTTATTCTTCTTTATTATTAATATTTTTTTTAACATCTTTTGTTTTTACTTCTCTAAGTGACATCTCATGTATGCACAAAAGCTAAATAAACATTTCATGATATTTCTAACAGTCTTCACACCTCGGATGGTTTAATAAAACACTAATATAAAAATAAAAAAGTAATATACGACAAATATTTAGCATAGAAACGCAGGATAAATTCACATTTTGGTGTGAGGGGCGGCATCACGAAGTAATCCTCTGACAAAGGGACAGATACCCGGACATTTCTTAGACTTGTTTACTCTTTGTGTGAGAGCTATGTGTGGATGTCATTTATACCACCAGAGGTATTTGAAGAAGGTCCACTTTTGTTCAAAGTATTGTAGGCTTCTTTCTATAATCTGAGATTTTAGAAGTTTTTATTATTTTTTAACCGACTTCACAAAAAGGAGGAGGTTTTCACGTCGTCTGTATGTTTTTTTTTGATTGACTTGTTGATGTTTGTTACCTCAGAACTCCGTCGTTTATGAACCGATATGGAAAATTATTTTTTATTTGAAAGTATATACTTTCAGATTGGTCCCATTTTTATCAAAATCCAGTTCTGATGTTGGGATCCATGAGTAATTGAGAAAACTCCTCAAATATTATAGGCATACATAAAGCGATTTTTATATTTTCATCAACAAGTCAATCATTTGCATTCAGAAAGTATAATTTGGTGAAGTGGAACTGATGAAGAAGGCCACAGATGGCTACCGGAACTTCTCAATGATACGTATTTCACGGGTGGCGATGAGATATCTGGATTAAGATAGTTAAGCGAAGCAAATTTATATAAATGGTACCATCAAACTGATCTGATGATGAAGCCGGAAGGTAGGCACTATAACTCCGTAATACAACAATGTATCCTACCCGTATTTGGTCTTATAGGAATTGTCATGAGATGCACTCTGGCTATAAATGATTTTAACCGACTTCAAAAAAGGAGGAGTCTTCTAGAGGTCTTATCTATATATATAAAAGAGAAGTCCACTCACTGACCGCTCATCACGAAATCTCGGAAACTACTGGGCCGTGAGTGAAAATTAGGCACAAGCACTCTCTATGGGGTGCAGGCGCGCACTAAGAAAGGATTTTCACAAATAAGAATTTGGAAGTTCCTTGATGTTTATTTATCTTTAGTTTTTGCCAAATGCCAATTTCTAGGTGGCCAGTATTTTTCAGTATGCAGGCGTCTGCTAAAAGATAATGAAATGAGGTTCTAATTGGTATTCAGGTAACTTGAACGTTGCAGTTATAGCAATAAAGTCGAGAATGCCAAGGGGAAAACTTCACAATGTTTAAAAAAATGTCGCGGCTTGCAAGCCGATCGTTACAAAAAACGAACTCAGGTATCAATCACAGAATACAGAATACTGTAAAACCCGAGATTACCTAAGCGATACACGTTCAAGCAATTTTTAGCGAAATTTCTGTTCTGCAGTATTTTGTTATTACTTACTACTAATTTGCTTTGAAATATTTTTCATCGTCGTTGTTTGGTTGAAGTCTTCGTATTGGTTTGTTTCGCTTACTAATTTTAAATTGGAGGATAATAATTGTGTTCTTACCTATTGCCTGGTTGGAATTTTGATATTTCTATTTCTTTGCGAATTAAGTACTTATTGTATTTCACACTGTGGTATTACTTACTACTTATAATAGTTTATGGAATGAGTCGTTCTTACTAGAAAAAGTGTCCTTGAATATTTTTTTTTTTTTTGGGTGGGAAATTATCAAATAACTTCTCCCGCTCTCAAACTCGCAACCCTGGCAGGCATTGGTCCTGAAGGACCCCGTCAGTTGGTGCTGATATCTCTTTGAGGCGCGCGTGGAACACAACGCGCCGTCGACCCGGGCCTGGTCCTTATCGGACGGCGAGCTACCCATCGCTCTCCGTCCGCAAGCCCGCGCCTTCGGTGGCCGGAAATCGGCTTGCAACTCGCGACGCCCGGAGCGTCTCCTGCGGCGACTAGAGGCGCGAGGGCGCGAACCTTGCCTCTCCCTCACGCGTTCCGCCTCCTCCTTCGCGAGCATTACTGCTTCGCAGAAGGAGGTGACTGCCTCCCATGCACTCACGCTCCGAACCATGGCCTGAACCAGTGCTGGACGCGAGAGATCGTCGCCGCCGATCGCCTCCATGAGGACACAGTGGTGACACCCGGGCGTTTCCTCCCGCTTTATCCTGATAAGGAACCTCCCGAAACAACCGTGTCTGGCGAGGACCTGCGTCAGGCGGAAGGACGCCGTGGCGCCTCTCCAGCCACTCCTCAAAGAGGGGACTTATCGCCACAATTGTGGCGTGCCCAGCGCTAGGTTGCGACAATCGCACTCTCCATGCCGCCATGAGATCTCGCCGGAGTTCCGTCCACTGTACCGTGATTTCTCGCGGCAGCGGAGTTTCACCCCGGCGTTTTGCCTCCTCGCGCCACTCCCAGATGTGCGCGAGGACTTTTGCCTCCAGATCCCACGGCGGCAGTCCGGCAAGGTGGCTCGCCGCCTCACGGGAGACCGTGCGGTAACCCCGTACCAGCCTGATGGCCATGACCCTTTGGGTCGCGTTCAACCGCTGGGCTGGTCGCAGCCTCAGAGAACGCGTCCACACCGGTGCCCCGTAAAGGGCCATGGTCCGCACGATCCCCGCGTAGAGCCTCCGGCAGGAGGCGCTTGGGCCCCCTAGATTGGGCAGAAGCCGCTTCAAAGCAGCCCCAGCCCTCTCCAGTCGGGGAGCCAAACGTCGGAAGTGCTCCACGAAGTTCCACCGGCTATCGAGGACGAGTCCCAAGTCACTTCATCGTCGACTCGACACCGATGTCAACTCCTCCCGCCGTTATCTGGGAACTCGACAGTGGCGCGTTCCGAGGACCATAAAAACACATGGCCTCGGACTTGTGCAAGGCCACCTCGAGTCCCAATGCCGGATCCTATCGACGATTGTCGCAACCCCACGTGCCGCCAGTTCGGCCGCCGCCTCATGTGTCCTCCCCTGCGCCAGGACCAGCGTGTCGTCAGCGTAGCAGACTACGCTAACGCCGCTAGGGAGGTCGGCGCGCAGCACCCAGTCGTAGCCGATGTCCCACAGATGCGGCCCCAGGACCGATCCCTGTAGGACACCGCACGACATCTCTCGCCGGTTCCACTCTCCTTGGTGACCAGGGTAGATGACGGCCCTGTCCGTCAGGTAGGCCTCGACCACGCGACAGAGGTAGGTCGGCATCCGGTGATACCGAAATGCCACCCTATTAGCAGGGTATTGAAGGCATTGGCGATGTCAAGAGACACCGCCAAGACGACACCACCCCGGGCCACAGCATCCCCCGTCGTGAGGGCTCAAACGCGCATGATGGCATCCACCGTAGAGCGTCCCTTGCGGAAACCAAATTGGCTCTCCGCTAAATCCGGCCCCACCCGCACCAGCCGCCCGACAAGGCGGTCTTTAATTACTTTTTCAAAGAGCTTGCCCACCTCGTCGAGCAGCACGATGGGCCGGTAAGCGGACGGAGCGTCTGCCGGAGGCCCTAGCTTCTTAATAAGGACCAGTTTACCCGTCTTCCAACGAAGTGGGAACTGGCCCCTCTCCAAGCATGCGCTTAGGAGCCCCCTTAGTCGAGGCCCGAGAGCCTCCAAGGCCAGGACCCAGGCTTTTCCAGGTAAGCCGTCGGGTCATGGGGCGGTATTCTTGGCATTAAGCCTACGTACCGCCACTCTCAGATCTGCCTCGGTCACCTCCGGAGCATCGTCGTCGTCGTCGGCAGTGTGGTCCGAATCAGGCACCACAGGAGGCGGAGCCATGGGCGGAGGAGTATGTTCCCCTCGTGAAGGGAACAGAGCGCTCACCACGTCCTCCACGAGCTGGCGCCCATGGGCGGAGTTTATCTCTCACCCCTTTGTAGGGGCGTCCCCACGGGTCTCTGTTCAGAGTCTCCAGCGACTCCTCGCGAGCCAGTCCTCTAGCCCGCTGGATTTCCGCTTGGAGGGCGGACTTCGCCGCTCTGTACCCTTCGTATAGCTCCGCCTGGATGGCTTCCGTATCCGGAGGGCGGATACGGAGCCTGCGGTGCCTGGAGTACTGGTGGCGCGCAGCAACGCACGTCTCGCGTAAAGCGGTCAGTTCACGCGACCACCAGCACACCTGGCGCCGAGCACGTCCGGGCTGGACCCGGGGTATTGCCACGTCACATATTTCGGACATGGCCTCCCGGAACCACTCCGCCTCGTCGTTTATGTCGGCAGGCCTGTCTGGTGATGACACCCAGGCCTGCACGATCGAGGCTTCCAGGAGGAGCTCCCGGTCCAGCTGCTTCAGCGCCCACCGCGGACCACTCGGGGCCTGTCGGACTGCCGCGCCTAAGGTCTGGGCGGAGACGTCAAACCGGATGTACCGGTGATCGGAATAGGTCTCCACCCCCTCCATGACGCGCCAGTCAATGACACGCGGCGACAGAGCGGGGCTGGCGAACGAGATGTCCTACTCTGATTCACCCCGCATCCGCACACACGTGGGGACAGAAGACTTCAATGCCACGTTCTTGGCATTGAAGTCCCCGAGGACGACCACGGGAAGGGGATGGTACCCGACGACGACTCCTCTTAACTCCCCAAGGGAGTTGTGGAACTCGGCGAGAGTTCGGTTCGGGGAAAAGTATACTCCTACCACGACAATCTCCCCGAACCGTGCTGCTACGCAACCCTATCCCCTCTTGACGGCCTCGAGGGACGGGGTGTCGGCGGCGGCCGATGAAATAATGGCCACTGAGCCGCTCAGGTCCTCCACCCAGTCATCCCTGGGCGGGACAAAGTACGGCTCAGCGACCACGGCGATGTTAATCGACCACTGCGCCATGCTCTGGAGTAACAGATCCTGAGCGGCGGCGCAGTGGTTGATGTTCGCCTGGAAGAGGCGTAATGGGGCCATTTATTGGCATTCCATATCAGCCTCCTCCCGGCCCTCTGGGATGGCCCTGCCGCGGTGTTAGCGGTGGCAATAACGACGGTGGAGGCGGCACCGTCGGCGGCAATCGTGGTGGCTGCGGCGGTGACGGCGGTGGCGGAGGGTTTGCCCCTGGCCCTAGGTTTCGGGGGGGGAGCGCAGGCCTTGCCTCCAGCCCGGTGATCGGCCGGCTTCTCAGCCGCTGCACATGCAAAGCAGTGCGGCGTGGCCTCGCAAGAGCCGGCCTTGTGACCGGGCCGACCACAGCGGAAGCAATCCTCGCTGCGGTCCACCTCCGAGCTGCAGCATGCTCCCACGTAGTGTCCCACCCGGCAGCGGTAGCATCTCAGAGGTCTGGGTTCCAGCAGTTTGACCTGCGCGGAAACCCAGCCCACTCGGAGCCTTTAGCCCTCCCCAGCTATTTTTTGGGCCGCCGACACGGGGCAGCTCACCGTAATAGTTTGCATACCCGTAGTGTCAGGACGGATAGTGCCTGCCCTCACCTGCTCGGCAGAGCACCCCCCAGTCCTAGCCACGGCGGCCACAACGTCTTCCGCCGTCACGCAGTCGTCCAAGCCCAGGATGCGCATGTCTGCGCACTTGGTGGGCCTGGAGACTCGGGCCTCCTCCGCATTGAGGGACGCCCTAAGCCTTTCGGCCAGGGCGTCAGCGGTCGGGCCACTGGCCGCACCGGGGATCTCCAGCATACGAGCCCCCGTCGCAGTGACCTTCATGCGGAAGCCATCGGCGACGCCGATCTCCTCCAGGTTCAGTCCTTGAATACCTACGTTCGTATTTTAATTTTATTGTTCAGTATCTTTGGTTTAGGCTGGTGTTGTTGCCGTTTTAAAAACGTTACTTACTGGAGTCATGAGCATTGTTTAATTAAAATGGGTAGTCAAATTATTATCACTTCTAATGGAGTGCAAATTCTTTGCCAAATAGTAAATATCCCTGGCGATGGCGCATGCTTATTTTCATCTCTATCCTATTTGGTGAACAGTAACGTGGCCATGGCTTCTCAAATTGGAGACAGCATTGTGGGCCACGTGTCTAACAACTGGGAAAGATTCCAACCTTTCACCGAGGATCGATCAGGAGCTGTTTATGGTTCAAAGCGTGAATACGTCGCTGAAATGTCTTGTAATGGCACCTACGGAACCACCTTTGAACTCATGGCAGCGGGAGAACTATTCCCATTTGAGTTCCAGGTGTTTCAAGATGGTATTTTTATTGCTGGTTTTGGGGAAGCACAACAGGGAGTAAAAATAATCCGATTCTCAGGAAACTTCAATAAAGGTAATTTTGATGTTTTAATTCCGTTAGCCAATTTAAATAAACAAAATTATCTTTTGACCTCTCATGCCAGCAAAATGGAAAAATCAGCAACTTTTGCTGAATTAGCGGAATGTGTGCATTTGAATTCACAATTCCAGTCCCAATTCACTGCCATTGATTGTGTGGAGAAGTCGCAAATTATCACTTAAATGTATAACGGAGCGCAAATTCTTTGCAAAATAGTAAATATACCTGGTGATGGCGCATGCTTATTTTCAACCTTATCCTATTTGGTGAACGGTAACGTGGCCATGTCTTCTCAAATTCGAGCCAGCATTGTGCGCCACGTGCCTAACAACTGGGAAAGGTTTCAACCTTTCACCCAGGAGCGGTCAGGAGCTGCTTATGGTTCGAAGCGTCAATACGTTGCTGAAATGTCTTGTAATGACACCTACGGAACCACCTGTGAACTCATGGCAGCGGAAGAACTATTTCCATTTGAGTTCCAGGTGTTTTAAGATGGTATTTTTATTGATGGTTTTGGGAAAGTAAAAATAATCCGATTCGCAGGAAACTTTAATGAAGGTCATTTTGATGTTTTAATTCCGTTGGCTAATTTAAGTAATAAAAAAGATCTTTTGACCCCTCACGCCGCCAAAATTGAAGAATCACAGACCATCCCCGACTCAGCGGTAAATGTGCAGTTGAATTCACAATCCCAGTCCCAATTCACTGCTATTGATTTTGTCGAGCGGAAATGGCAAACGGAATGCGAGTATTTTTTTTCTGGCATACAACCACAGCACCAAATTTGTGTCTTCGTTGACGAATAACCAACTTACACTCAGTGTGCACCATTTTCTAACGTGTTCCTTAACCAAATTCCTTCTTTTGGTTCCGAACAATCGGCAACTTTTACTGAGTCAGAGAATTATGACCCTGATTTGGCTAGAGTCGCCAACCGAACATACTCCTGAACTAAGTCCACACGAATCGGTTATTGTAAGTAAAGGAAAAAATAGGGAAGTTCCTGCGTTTAGCAGGAAAAGATTCACAGATGGGATTAGGAAAAAACAATTAAGAAAATCTGCTTCAAAGTATGCAAAAAATAAACCCGACGTTAATAAACCAGCTGTAAAAATACATGCGGATGCTCACATCGAAGCTCACCGTGAGGCTGTTAGTACTCACAAAGTTATCCTGAAGTAGACCGTGAAGCTGTGAGGCATTATGCATCTAATAATCCTTAGATTATCCAGACAGTACCAGCAAAATATTACGCAAATAAATTATTGCTTTGGACAAATAAGCATTTATCTGGTTTTAAATATGAGCCTGAAATTGATTATTCCAAGGATAAGGTGGTTGAACTTGGATCTTATCATTCTTTACTTATTTTAAAAATTTCCTCATTTTACTATTACAACAAACTTAATTTTGCGTATGGATTAACTAAGCTTATACAATTTATAACTTCTACATTTGGTACGGAACCCTAAATGCGCAAGTTCCGAAGTGCACTATTGGTCTGTTCGCTTGGAACATTATAAATCTCATAAACACCAACGTATGAAACACGCGAGTGAAACCGCGCGGGTACAGCTAGTATACGTATAAAAGGAAACCGTGACTGATTGGTCTATCAACACAGCTCAAACCACTGAACAGATTGGGCTAAAATTTGGCACGTAGGCATCCGCTAAGAAGGGGTTTTTGGAAATTTGATCTTTAAGGGGGGGCAAAAGGGGGGTTTTGTTTGCATGAAAAATCTTATTCCTAGAGTTAAGAGTTAATAAACTTGAAACTTGGACGAATACTTACGTAAGTAAATTATAAAGTTTGTATTTTTTTGTTATCTTAACTTCAATGGATGGGATGTCAAAGCTTGTATAGAAGAATTTTAACGCGCGGTCCGATCAACTTGAAACTCAGTATTAATACTTAAAAACAAAAATGAAGAATAACTTGTATCAGGGTTTTTCTAAAATCTAACCATAAGGGTATAAAAAGGGGTAGTCAATTTTACAAGAGGCTTGATTATTTCTCAGATAATGAAAAAAAAATA
Source organism: Tiliacea aurago (assembly GCA_948098905.1). Lineage (NCBI taxonomy): Eukaryota > Metazoa > Arthropoda > Insecta > Lepidoptera > Noctuidae > Tiliacea > Tiliacea aurago. The sequence continues at coordinate 27,112,846 of OX402588.1, read as the reverse complement.
TGTGACATATGTGTGTATTTTAATTAGGTTTGATGATAAGTGTAGATAATGTGTTTTAATTTTATTTGATTTGAATGTTTTAGTATAATATTATTGTGTATGTGTGATTTTGTGATCTTATTTAATGTAATTTTATGGACTATGTCTGAAAAATAAATGAAATTTAATTTAATTTAATTAACCCGAAAATGTATATAACTTTTAAGTCAAATAATGGCAAAGTCGCAAACCACTTTAAAAATTAACCTCTTTGGGGGTGTAAAAGGGGGATGGATACAGTTTGTATGAACAAAATCTTCTTTCGTTGATCTATTGAAAATTCGCCTGAATACTTCATCATCAGTCTTCCTGCCCTAATCTCAATTTATTTGGAGTCGTAACATGTCGAATTACACTATAGATTTAATACATACAAAAGGAAACAATGACTGACTTACTGACTGATCTATCAACACAAAGCTCAAATCACTGAATGGATTGGGCTAAAATTTGGCAAACAGATAGTTATTATGACGTAGGTAACCGCTAAAAACAGATTTTTGAAAGTTCAACCCCTAAATAAATAAAACGCGTTTCATGTTTTTTTTTAAAACAGCTCTTTCTGGGGTTGTAAAGAGGTAAATAGTCTACAAATCAATATGGTGTCATTTTCAAGGGTTTTCAGGACGTTGATCACGAAAAAGTCAACAATTTTGAAGTTGATTACACTTGAACAACAAAAAAAAACTATTAAGTCTTAATTTATTATTATTTTGTATTGATCTAAATAACAAATCTATCTATATAAATAATTGGAGAAACTGACCGACTGATTGACTTACGTATCAACGCACAACCCAAACTACTGGAGTGACGTGAAATTTTGCACTAGGGTTCCTTTTATGTAGGGTAGGTACTTTTAATCCCGGTTCCCGTGAGATTTTTTCTGACATCCACGCAGGTGTAGCCGCGGGCAAAAGCTAGTATTATATTATGTTCAGGCATAATTTATTTGTTTATGAACAGATTTCAGAGTCGATGGCCATAAACGAAAATACAAAACCAAAGACACCGACTTCCGAAATTAAATTAAATATAATAAATGTTGGTGTACTACAGGTACACCTCTGCCCAACCCTTCGAGGAAACAAGGCGTGATGTTATGTTATGTGCTTCCGGAATTAAAGTTTTTTTTCACTTTTTAGTGTTTTTGTTGGAAGTCGGTTGTTTTTTTTTTGTAAAAAAGTATTTTTCATCATGGTGATGCTTTGGTGAACTCTTAGTTTACCAGATAATGTAGATAAGATGGCTTTTCCCTTACACTTTACATGGAATTCAGTCTTTATTATATCACCCTCAGGCTTATAAATGATACCAAATTGATATTATCCCTGTTTACAGACCAATCATTTTTATCGCAAAAAGCATATTACAGTGTGTCTGAATTTTTTGTCGAAAAACTTGTTTGACATAAATTTTATTATAATATAGTGGTAAGTTTAACTATGACATAGCAGTTTGGTTAATTTCTTTTTATAATTAATGTGACTAAAATATTTGTACGCCAATATACTATAAGGCTAAAAATGATTGGACTTTATTGTAATTTATTATCATCTTGCATGCTGTTGTAAATAAACCATGTTTATAAACCATGTTTATACAAATAAATGAATCATATCTTATCTTATCTACACTAGAAGCTGTATTAAGCAAGTACCTAATAATGATTAGAAATGTCATCATCATTTAAATTAATTTCATTTAATTACATCTTTCATTTTGCACCATCTCGTAACACTGTATTGTGTTAAATAAACCTTCTGAATCTACCTACGTGATTGTGTTTCATTTCACAGTCCATATTCACGTTTCATGGCCGACATTTTTCTTTGAGGTTTGTTGTCCGGGTAACGTATGGGTATCTTTTTTTACTCGCCCCACTGAAGTAAATAACGTTTATCACTACATTCCCGTAAAGTGGAGTCAGCCCGTCGCGTCGTGTCGTCATCTATATTATACAAGTTTTCACCAATAGTTAGTCTGTTTTACGGCTTTATAATAAATATTATCCGAGCCAGTCGTGTGAAGTCGGGGTGAGTTATTTTTAAAGATAGGCATCAAATTACTCAACCGGAGTTTTTCAAATTGCTTCAAGTGCCTAAACGAAAACTGCGGAAAATTCTTCACATAAAAAAATAACGCCTTTGATCGTATTACTAACGTTTAAATTCTTGACCACCAAATATAGATAACTAGCTTTCGCCCGCGGCTTCGCCCGCGTGGATGTCGAAAAAACAGCTTCTCTATCAGCAGTATTCCCCCAAAACATTATACCATCTCTTAGTTGGAACCAACGTAAGCGTGGTAAGCAGATAGGAGTGCAGTTTGATTTACAACTTTACGGAGGATAATAATATAGATAGCATATAAAGACCAACTTCGTTTTGTACATACTTGTTCAATATACGTGTCGTTCATTTCATTTGTTTATTTTTTCTACTGTTTTTGTTCTTAAATAATAATTGATGTATACCAACTTTTGAGTTATTCAAGGTACGCAGTAAAATTCTCCCGAAAACTTATTTACCCGATTATTTCTTATTTTATAAGTTATAAACAAATTATTTACCATAAACCAATCTTGGACCTGAAGTATAGAATTATTCACGTCGTCAAGGTTTTGTTACCGTCGGTCGACCAATGACGTGTCATCTGCAAATAACACCATCTCCGGTTGATTTTGAAGTAATTGGGGTAAATCGTTAATGTAAACTATAAACAGGAATGGACCCAATATCGAACATTGAGGAACGCCCATTCTTTTTCAGACCCCAAAGAGTTCATGCCGTTTACTTGAACTCTAACCTTTCTATCTTTCAGATATGATCTAAGTAAATCAAGAGCTGTATTCCTAATCCCATAGTGTTCTAGTTTCAGCAGAAGTGTCTCATGGTTAACGCAATCGAAAGCCTTAGAGAGGTCACAAAAAATTCCAATGGCATCTTGTGCTTCCTCCGAGGCGTTAGAAATGTTCTTTATTAGGGTGACACCGGCGTCAGTGGTACAACGACCTTTAGTGAAACCGTACTGTTGTTCATGAAAGATGGAATTTTTATTGAAGTGACGTAACATTTGATTGAGCATCAACTTTTCAAACACCTTACTGAGAACTGGCAGAATTGACACGGGCCTATAATATTGTTGGGTTCTTTACTATCTCCGGATTTGAACAAAGGAACTACTTTACTGTGTTTTATGAGATCCGGAAAGACTCCTTGGTCCACACTGGTGTTAAATATGAAAGTTAAATAGGGCGCAATGGTTTCGATGACAGATCTATAGACTTTTACAGACATGCTCCATAGATTTTCTGTTGATTTAATTTAAGATCTTTAAAAGTTTTTATAACAGCCTGTAAAAGTTTGTATGCTGAAACCTTAACTCCTAAGGGCATACCTTTACATTCTTTCTAAGTAAGGCAGCAGAAAGCGCGGGTGAGGAATTTAAACTTTCAGTAGTTTTCAAATTCCTGAGCTATTTCTACCTCTGAAGTGATGGGCCCATCATGTGCAGTCTCTAAATTAAATTCAGTATTACGCTGTTTTTTCCTACCTAATTCATTATTTATTATTTGCCAGGTAGTTTTTAGGATTCCGTACCCAAAGGGTAAAACGGGAACCCTATTACTAAGGCTCCGCCGTCTGTCTGTCCGTCTGTCACCAGGCTATATCTCATGAACCGTGATAGCTAGACAGTTGAAATTTTTACAGATGATGTATTTCTGTTGCCGCTATAACAACAACTACTAAAAAACAGAGTAAAATAAATATTTAAGGGGGCTCCCATACAACAAACGTGTATTTTTTTGCTCGTTTTTGCTCTATATTGATAACGGCAACAGGTAATATTCACAGAATATGTAGATATATATTATATTGACTTTAAAAATAAATAATTAAATTAAAATAAAACAAATTTTTAACGGGGGCTCCCATACAACAAACTTGTTTTTTGCCATTTTTATAGATAATGGTGGAACCCTTCGTGCTCGAGTCTGGCTCGCACTTGGCCGGTTTTTTTATTTTATCATCAGCTGATTTTATTTTATTGTTAATATAAAGAGGTTTAGCTATTTTGCACACAATTTAAAAAGTTTTAGAATATTTTGCAACATATTGATGAAAGCTTGTATTATTCATTATGTTGCTTTAGACCATAAAGTTCAAAAAGATTTTCCCTGCTTGTACGAATACCTGGAGTCGCCCAATCACTAAATACTAACTTTGAGTTAATACTTTTAGTCTTCAGTGGTAAAGTGTCATTAAATTGCGTGTTTAAGAGTGAAAAGAACACGGCGTTGAACTCATGGGTCACAAATATTATTAAATTAACTTAGAATTTATTAGATTAACTAATTAATAAAAATTAATCCATCACCGGATGCAGTTGGGCGTTTGTATTTTTATGGTATACTTATAATTATAACTGTTAACGAAGGTATAAACTGGAATAAAAAAAGCTTTCAAAATAATTAAGAGTTGTCTTTGAAGATTTTTTACAGTGCATATTACAGTGTGTCTGAATTTTTAGTCGAAAAACTTGTTTGACATAAATTTTATTATAATATAGTGGTAAGTTTAACTGTGACATAGCAGTTTGGTTAATTTCTTTTTATAATTAATGTGACTAAAATATTTGTACGCCAATATACTATAAGGCTAAAAATGATTGGACTTTATTGTAATTTATTATCATCTTGCATGCTGTTGTAAATAAACCATGTTTATAAACCATGTTTATACAAATAAATGAATCATATCTTATCTTATCTACACTAGAAGCTGTATTAAGCAAGTACCTAATAATGATTAGAAATGTCATCATCATTTAAATTTTTTTGAAGAAATATATTATGTTTAATTATGTTTTGAGTTCCATCACCTTATGCACAAAAGACTTGAAAATATCATACTGTTTTTGTTTTGGAAAAAATATTTACGGTTGAGATACACTGCTTTAGTAAAGTAAAGTAAAGTTACGTAAGCATTTATTTGCTTTGATTGTAGGTACAGTAAATAAGATGTTAAAATATGGGTGATCCTTGTACAATCTACCTTATAGTAGGCATGCAACATTATTGTAAATTATGTGAATTGATAATTATAAACTTAAATGCAATGGGGACAGATCAACAATATTCGTTATGGCACACATGGTAATTTTAATTATTAGTAAAACATTAATTTAAATATGCACAATATATTAGGAAATTGAAAAAATTAATTGAAACAACAATGTCATCATTAGGTTTGTCAAAAATAAATTACAGTCTAATAATCAGTACTTATATGTATGTCAGTGTCATTTAAAAAGTAATTCACAGAATAATAGCATTTTAGAATTAATAATGCTTTCAGTTTATTTTTAAAGTTTTGAATTGTGTCGTTTTTAATTAAGTTAGGTATTTTATTATATAATATTGGGCCCATACTAATAATACTTTTTTTTTGTAAAGCAGTATTACAACTCTCAACATGCAACATATCTTTATACTGACTTCATAAAGGTATCTTTCTGTCTTTTGACACTGCAGTGAAAAGGTTAATGTTACATTTAACGAAAATTGCGACCTCTAAAATGTACATAGCCGGGAAGGTTAATAGGTTGAGGGACTTAAACACAGGAACAAAACTATCCGTCACTTTCATATTAAGTGTTGCCCTTAAGCAACGTTTTTGAACCTTGAACACATGTTCTCTTAGAGTACAGTTTCCCCAAAAGATTATTCCATATCTTAAAATGGACGCGACTATACCATGGTATGCAACCACTGTTGTGGTGATGTTGACCTGTTTCGCTAGATTGTATAAGACATACGCGGATACGCTCACTTTTTTACAAACCTCTTCTGCATGAGGTTTCCAAGTCAACTGGCTGTCTATCAGTATACCTTAAAATTTCACATTTTAAAAACCACATTTTTGATTATTTTTAGAAATCTCCACCTTAAAGAGTAGTTTAAAAAAAAACCGGCCAAGAGCTAGTCGGACTCGCGCACCGAGGGTTCCCTACGTATATATATATGTTGATGATTTCTAAATAACTGTGCTATTTAGAGACATCGTTTTATTTTTCCTGTAATCTTTACATAAACTGCTATCACATAGAATAATTTCAGATTTTTATCTATGCAAACTTCGGAGATAAGGGGGAGGAGAACGGTATTTTTTTTTACATTTTACATCAAAACTATGCTGCCTAAAAAAAATAAAAAAATGTTTGAGAATGTGCAAACAACGTTCTTTCATATGATTTCCCACATGCCCTAGTAGCCCCACTTTAAATTTTTAAGACCCTTTTGCCAAAAAGATATATTTTTTTAAATTTCTTTCTTATTTGCAAAATAGTTGAGCTTACGTCATCTAAAACTATTCTAAATTTCAAGTTGATAGCATTACTAGTTCTCGAGATATCCAGGTGTGACAGACAGACAGACTTAGTCTCACCATAAGGGTTCCTTTTTACCATTTTGGTACGGAACCCTAAAAAGCTTCAACATTTCTAAACTCTGTTCATTTATATTATCCTTCACAACAACAAGCCAAGCATTTTCTTTGAAATGACAACGAAAGAATTGCAATAGTGCACAAAAAGACTATTGTTGGTCCTGGAACGTCAACCGTAGCCAAGTAAACTGTTTTCTCAGTCGCTGTTGACTTTTTCTATTTGCACAAGTAACTGATATGCTTTAGTTTTTCTGTCTTCTACTGAAATGAAAAAGTCAACCACAACATTTGAAATTTTAATGAAGTAAAAATGTTGTGGTAAAGATTTAGAAAGGTCAGATTTAAATTTCATCTGACATAGTGAATGATATTGCTTACGAAGGCAAATAAATGAGGGTTAAACAAATATATAAATTCGTGACACGATTGATGTAAACAAACGCCTATCCAGCACTCGACAGAGTTGGGGACGTTCAGTCATTCAAGTAATTCCGGGACCGCGGCGCGTCCCTTTTTCGTCACGTTGCAGCCAACGCGGTCGCTATGTTGCCCACTTCCTTTCAAAGACAAAATACCCCATGCGTCCTCGCAACAATGCGTGTTACTGGTCCTTCGTTATCGTTCCCTTCCTCACAGGAACATCTTCCGAAAATTTAATAAAAATCCTAGGGACCTAACCGAGCAAGAAAATTTTCGCTGAATCGCAGCCCTTTAAGACGAAATCGAGGTATTTGTCGGATCGGTGGGTCTAAGCCGGCGAGGGCGCGGGGTGCGGGGCGGGATATTCGTCGCGAAACGAATTCAATTTGGATCATTCTTCTATACTATTATCCCGATTGAAGGTCTTTCCTCGCTGTCCCTCGTTCGAAATTGGATCGTCTTTTGCATAAAATGAAAATCGAATCGGAACTAACGAAATATCCTCGGAAAGGTTCCGTCACCCTGAGATTTGATGAACGGGACCTTTTATAGAATTATGAGCGGGGAGGGGTCCGAAGTTGGCCGGAAAATTTATATTGTTATGTGCGAGCCCGAAAATCTGAACGCGCGACAAGTTTGTCCGTCGCGCGTAATGATGTGAGCTACCGGACACGGATCATTATTGGGACAGTTAAGTTGATTACTTGGTACAGGTATATTGTTTCAGAGCCCAACTGAAAATTGAGTCTTGTTGTATTTGATTTATCTTCGCTAGCTTTCGAAAGCAATAAACTACTTGCATTCATCGTTTTGTTATCCACTGCCAGTTTATCCCCAATAACTTCCAAATTGTATGCCCAACTACTACCATTTAAGTCCATACATGTGATATTACTGAAACATATACTATTCCAAACCACTGCTCCGACAGCGGCTGTCTCGCTTAATAAACTAATTCGTTCATGGAGCGTTCGTTCCGATTCAGTACACGACACACGAATTCTTATCCGTTCAGTTCGGAGCTCGTAAAATGTAAAGACGTTTTGATAGAACGATACTCGTGTGTTGAAGCAACAGTTCGGGTGTAGAACGGGTCCCAATGAGGTGGGAACTCGATAACATGCGCCGTTTGTTTCACGAACATGAGACGACGAGCATTAGGTTACGTGATTTTTTTGTGGCTGTAACAAAATGGTTGATACGACTTTTATAACTGATTTTGGTTTGAAAACAATTTTTTAATAACCTTTGAAGCTATCAGCTTCAATTTCCATCTAAAAATATATATATTTCTTATGGTTTAATTATAGTCATAAAAAAATATTATTTTATTTTTAATTATTTTATTAGGTTTACCAACAATTCACTGATACAAACACATACTTAATACATTTTAGGGTTCCGTACCTCAAGTGTAAAAAAACAGAACCCTTATAAGCTCACTCGTGTCTGTCTGTCTGTCCGTCTGTCACAGCCAATTTGCTCCGAATCTACTGGACTGATGAGGTTGAAATTTGGTATACATATCAATTTCTGTGACTCAAACACGGATGTGTAACGTAAATTAATTAATTTTGAATATGTTTTCACATAATGATATAGGGGCAAATAAGGAGATAAAAAAAAAAGTTTTTTAAACTGTACCGTGTGACATCAGACGAAAGGACTTTTTGCAAGGATTTCAGAAATATATTTTATGTTATTTTAAAATAAATACTTTTAAATTTATTTAAGATAATAGGTGAACATTTACCATTCCCTCGTATCTCCAAAACTACCGAGCCTAAAATTAAAATAAAATACAGATAGTAGTTCTTCACTATGTGAAGTCTATGGTCTTAAAATAACATGGTAGATCTCTCATTATTGTACGTACAAACTTACATTTGAAGTTAAAATGTATGAGCGAACAGCTTATTCAACTACGATGTTAAGTTTGTTCTTAGGATAAACATCCAAACTACAGAACCCTGAGTGTGTTTTCTGACACGTACTTGGCCAACTTTTTAATTAAAATAACAGTGCATCAGTTACTTATAGGTAAACACCACATGCATAAAACAATGAATCAGATAAATAAGCTAACTTACTAAGTAATAAGCGCTAACATAAAAAGTTGGTAACCAAGGAAATAAAAATGTATGAAATTCTGATTAAAAAGTATAAAATTGGTAAAGGTGAAATTGAATGTTCTTTAAAGTGACATCAAAACATTGATAAAATTGGAAATAATTAAATAAAACTTGTAAAAAATTATAAAAACTGATAATTTAAAAATTAATAAATTAAAAACATTAAGCAAATTCATAAAGATTATTAACATTGGCAAATACAAAGAGATGTAATTAAACAAATCTCTGAAAGGAAATCAAACAGAATTTTCCGAGTATGGAGGTCAGCATTTTATTTTTACGAGTTTGTTGCTCTCAAAGCTAGCTTGTTTTGGTTATACGTATATAGCTTTTGACCCAAGTATACCTATCTATCTATACGAAGTGACCCATACCCAGTCCTCGAGGATACTTATACATAAAAGTTAATTTTATTACTCGGCATTTCCACAAACGAGATCCTCTGCTCATTTTTACGTAACATAAAACAGCAAAAGTAATTGGAAAATAAAAATATTTATTGCATTGTTTAATTTACGATCTTTAAACCCAAGTCAGTCGTTCTAAAGACAATGACTAAAATTTATAGAACAATGGTGCTTTGTGTTTTTCTTGGCGGTCATTATTGAAACTTAAAAAATTGGTACATCATTACATTACTAACAAAATAATGTGCCACGGTAAATCATAAAAGTCAGTCGGAACTGGGTTAATTTAGTTAATACAGAGAGATTTTTGCGATCGCATATCAGGGCCGAAACTATGGATAGTAGAGCAATAAAATAAAATCAGCTGATGATAAAATAAAAACTACCTGGCAAATAATAAATAATGAAACAGGTAGGAAAAAACAGCGTAATACTGAATTTAGTTTAGAAACTGTGCCCCATCACCTCAGATGTAGAAATAGCTCAGGAATTTGAAAGCTTTTTTGCTAATATTCCCCTTAAAACTACTGAAACTTTAAATTCCTCACCCACGCTTTCTGCTGCCTTACTAAGAAATAATGTAAAGGCATGCCCTTTGGAGTTCTGGGGAATTTCTATAAAAGTCTGTAGATCTATCATCGAAACCATTGCGCTCTATTTAGCTTTCATTTAAAATACTAGTGTCAACCAAGGAGTCTTTCCGGATCGCATGAAACACAGTAAAGTAGTTCCTTTGTTCATATCCGGTGATAGTAAAGAATCCAATAATTATAGCCCTGTGTCAATTTTACCAGTTCCCAGTAAGGTGTTTGAAAAGTTGATGCTCAATCAAATGTGACGTCACTTTAATAAAAATTCCATCTTTCATGAGCAACAATACGGTTTCACTAAAGGGCGTTGTACCACTGACGCCGGGTGTTACCCTAAAAAAGAACATTTTTTGCGCCTGGAAGGAAGCACAAGATGCCATTGGAATCTTTTGTGACCTCTCTACGGCGTTCAATTGCGTAGACCATGAGACACGTCTGCTGAAACTAGAGCACTATGGGATTAGGAATACAGCTCTTGATTTACTAAGATCATATCTAAAAGATAGAAAGGTTAAAGTTCAAGTAAATGGCGTAAAGTCATAAGGGTCTGAAATGGCAATGGGCGTTCCTCAAGGTTCGATATTTGGTCAATTCCTCTTTTTAGTTTACATTATTGATTTACCCCAATTTCTTCAAAATTAACCGAAGATGGTGTTATTTGATGATGACACATCATTGATATTAAAAATAGACCGACGATCACAAAATTTTAACGACGTGAAAAACTCTATTCTTTAGCTCCAAAATTAGTTTAGGGTAAATAATTTGGTTCTAAATGAAAAAAATACCAAATGATTTTAGATTTAGATTTGAATTACCTAGTGTTAGAAGTAGCGAATGTGATATCATATTGAACGGAGAAAAACTGGAATTTATTAATCAAACGGTTTTCCTAGGAATCACTCTAGACGAGAAACTACAATGGAGACCATATTATTTATAACCTATCTTGCGGGGCGGCTAAGCTCGGCCGCAATAAGCTGTTAGAAAGAGAAGACAGCTAACAGATATAGAAACCGCTCGTTTGGTTTATTTTAGCTACTTCCACAGCATTATGACGTATAGCTTTTTACTGTGGGGTCGGGCTGCTGACATTGAGTCCAAAAATACAGAGTGCTTTTTTTACAAAAGGGTTCGGTTTTGGTTCCAGCCTCAGGCATAACTTTTTTCCAAAAACAATAAATGCAGTTTTATTTTCCTCCAAAATCAAGGTCCCGAGTCCTTTGACTGCTTTGCTCTACAACCCAAAGTTTCGAATTATGCTCTGAAGTCATATCTCACAAATCACTGAATAAATGTATTTAACTCGGCTTGGACTGATTACTAAGCTTTACCACCATACAATTTTTTTTAAATTATGTTACTTTCTACTAAATAAATAAGAAGAAAAAATATAAGTCTTGTTAATGGCCGCCGAAAATAAAAACCAGTCTTGGTCATTGTCTTTTATCTATAACCTTTTTTGCTCTCGGGAAAACGGAACCGCTTTAGCTGTTGTCGTATTGGAACGGACAGTGATTGTAATGTGAAAATATTAGTGACGAATCACAGTAGCATTGGCACATCAACTTTTTTGAAACGAAGTTCTTTACAGCGCGGCTTGCGGTAGGAAAAAACTTTTTTACAAAAAAAAACAACCGATAGCCATATAAACGAAACTACAAAACCAAAGACACCGACTTCCGAAATTAAGTAAAATATAATATTAAATGTGGGTATACTACAGGTACACCTCTGCCCAACCCTTCGAGGAAACAAGGCGAGATTATGTTATGTGCTTCCGAAATTAAAGTTATTTTGCACTTTTTAGTGTTTTTGTTGGAAGTCGGTTGTTTTTTTTTTGTAAAAAAGTTTTTTATTTTTCAGTTTTTAGTGGTACCTACCCCACACCAATTCGTATACTACTTGCTATGAAAACAACAGTGACAGGAAGTTTTATAACATCATCAACATACACTGAGTGGATTAAATACGTATTATTGAAGAGTTAGCTGTAAATCTGTAATGTATATGAGACCGCGCAAGCTTCCTTTACCAAATAAAAGAATTATAAAAATCTGTTCATAAACAAATAAATTATGCCTGAACATATATAATACTAGCTTTTGCCTGCGGCTTCACCCGCGTAGATGTCAGAAGAAATCTCACGGGAACCGGGATTGAAAGTACCGACCCTACATAAAAGGACCCCTAGTGCAAAATTTCACGTCGCTCCCAGTAGTTTGGGTTGTGCGTTGATACGTCAGTCAATCAGTCGGTCATTTTCTCCATTTATTTATACAGATAGATTTGTTATTTAGACCAATACAAAATAATAATAAATTAGGACATATTAGTTTTTTTTTTGTTCTTCTAGTGTAATATTTCAAAATTGTTGACCTTTACGAGAACAACGTCCTGACAAACCTTGAAAATGACACCATATTGATTTGTAGACTATTTACCTCTTTACACCCCAGAAGAGGCTGTTTTTTAAAAACATGAAACACGTTTTATTTATTTGTTGACACGAGTAACCCTGCGAGTTGTCGAATTGATACAATTCATATGATTTCTCCATACAAGTTGTGAAACCCCGTTACACCCCTTTTGGGGATGAATTTTCAAATTCTGTTTTAGCGGTTACCTACGTCATAATAACTATCTGTGTGCCAAATTTTAGCCCAATCCATTCAATGATTTGAGTTTTGTGTTGATAGATCAGTCAGTATGTCAGTCACTGTTTCCTTTTGTACTCGTATGTATTAAATCTATAGTGTAATTCGACATGTTACGATGACCCCGAATAAATTGGGATTAGGGCAGGAGGCAGGGGCAGGGGTTAAGGGTAGATTTTCGAAAAACCCTGATACAAGTTATTCTTCATTTTTGGTTTTAAGTATAAATACTGAGTTTCGAGTTGATTGGACCACGCTTTATAATTCTTCTATACAAGCTTTGACATCCCATCCATTGAAGTTAAGATAACAAAAAAATACAAACTTTATATTTTACTTACGTAAGTATTTGTCCAAGTTTCAAGTTTATTAACTCTAGGAATAAGATTTTTCATGCAAACAAAACCCCCCGTTTTCCCCCCTTTAAAGGTAAAATTTTCAAAAACCTCTTTTTAGCGGATGCCTACGTGCCAAATTTCAGCCCAATCTGTTCAGTGGTTTGAGCTGTGTTGATAAACCAATCAGTCACGGTTTCCTTTTATATGTATATATGGCTAGATATATATATATTGAGAACCTCCTCCTTTTTGTGAAGTCGGTTAATAAACTGGCAGAAAACGTACTTGCAACTTTCTTCTTCTAATTTACACAAAAGTGTGAATTTGGTCAAAATGTAAATCTAAGATGGCGGTTGCGAACCTTTTCAAATTTTATGTCATGGGTTTCGTTTCCATGGTTCTCGAGGGTATTAAAGCCGATAGTGTCGTTAAAATGTAAATCTAAGAAGGCCGCTGTGATATATTTTTTTTAATATTCGTCATGCATGAGTACCGTTTTTGTAGTTTTCGAGGGTGCTAAAGTCGTTAGTGAGATTAAAATATAAATCCGAGATAACGGCTGGGATAAATATGTTGATGTTTTAAATCATACGTAAGAAGGAACATCGTCCACACATTTATTGGAATTTCGTTTGCACAAATCAATTTAAAAAAACCAATCAGCACTTCTTTGACGCAGTTTGAAAATACCCGTTACAATGGCCTATTTAGTGTAATGTAAGTATAGCAGTTCCCACAATACCGTTTTTCGTGATCATCTCAAACGTTCGTGGGAACAAAAAGCGTAATTACGTGAAGTTATGTGTTTTCCTCGTCGGCAGGCGGCACAGTCCTACTCCCCGCGGTTCGGCAGCACATCCCTACTCCCCGCGGTTTTCATTCAATCGGAAAACATTCGCTCGTCATGTTCAATGTTAGAATGGAATTCTTTTTTACGATCTTTGGGCTATTCGTCTGAATTTTTTCGCCTACGCGTAGAAAATGAATTACATAGAAACTGTGGTGTCAGTGTGTTTGAGTAAGAATTTGTCGACGTTTGTGAGGGATCCGGGTCGAACTGATAATCGTAATTTTGAAGATGAAAGAAAAGTTTAGAAAATAACATTGTGTAGATTATAGATTCAATATTTTACTAAATATCTATGGAAAAATAAGTATGTATATTTGGGGTTAGTTACCCGGTTCGTTGGTCCATTGACATTTAAATGAAAAATAAAGCTTTCGTTTAACCGGAATCAAACGTCATTGAGGTCTTTTTATTTAAATTATTTTGGGGCTAGCTAGTTAGCAAATGGAATAATATATATTATGATACCTATGATTTGTTAAGCAGCCTACAAAACATTACAGAAGGGTTTTTAGTGTTAGAGAAAACAGTCAGTGAAACATAATTGTTTTATTCTTATACTGAAGTCTAAGTTTAAGATTATAATTATTTAATTTTATTTATTTATTTGAGTCAGACACAATGATCCATATTTACGAGTATGTAAGTATACTTAAAAATTATGTTAGTAACCAAATATTAAAATGCTAGCCACAATAATACTATATTTACTAAAATAAATAACTGCAGTACATAAAATCAAATTGTAAACAATTTTATTTTTTATTTATTAAACATTTTGTAGACTTAATAGGTCAACCCAAGGCGTCTACAAACAAGTTACATTTTCGTAATAAATACGTACAGTTACAATTTGTGTTTTAACATAATTATTATTATTGCTTAACTACTAACTTACACTGAATAAAGCTTAGCTTAGTGACGTTAACTCGTGATATCGATATCACGAGTTAACTTGTATAACAGTGTGCAAGGTGGACATTTGCCGCAGATAGAATTATTTTCGGTCTGTCAGTGAACAGGTTCACATCTTGAGTTAGTATGATCGAGTTGCGGAGGGTAAGAGTACGTCGACTAGTTGCATTTCTTTTGGCACGGGTGCGGGAAGCAGCCATAGCCAGCAGGGGCTACCGCCGATGCAAACCACGCTCACCCGCACCCCGCATGGCTCCCATAGGGACGTTTAGGCTTATATCTATCAGTGCTGAGGGATTGTCGATATTGTTGTTGAGTAAATGGTAAAAGTGTATAATTGCCTGCGAGCTCCTTCGCAGCTTTAGAGTGTCGAGTCCGAGCATACCCGTTACAAAGAGCGAGGGATAAAGAAATGGTTAGTAGCCGTACTTCTTCTTGTACCTATGTGAATCGGCAATTTTTTTTTTGTGTTTTTTCTATCATAACTTTTTACTATGCCTCGTACGGGTCCCAAATGGGAGCATTATACTCTAACCGGCTGCGAACGTACGCGTTGTATAGCATGATTGCCGGTCTGCAATCCTGAAACTTGTAAGTTTGACGCATGATAAAACCGAGTGTTCTGTTGACACGATATTACGAGTATGTTCCCTAAAATTAAGGCGAGGGTCAAATGTCACGCCGAGATCACGCATCTCATGGACTCTTGTTAGCGTAGGGTCTAGTATTCGATAACTGTGTTAAATGGGCGTTCACGTTCTAGTATTTATACGTCATAACTGTGCACTTTTCATTAAATTGTAGACGATTTCTGACGCTCCACTCAATATATTTAGATATGTCGTTCTGAAGAACTTCGCAGTCACTAACCGACCCATGTATAATTTAAAGTCGTGGGCGAACACCGACGACCTGGTGTAGGTCATTGACCATAATTAGGAATAGAATAGGCCCCAGAGTATATCCTTGTCTTACTCCAGATCTAGTGTAGTAGGATTGGGATTTGTACCCAGCGAGTGGAACGTATTGCTTACGGTCACTTATGTGATAATCGGTCCAAAACCTATTTACATAATAGGTTCCAATGTGAAGATGTTGATGGTGTGAAATCTTCCGAGCTACCAGTTCAGTTAGCTATACCTCAAGGCTCAATACTGGGTCCATTCTTATTCTTGGTATACATCAACGACTTACCATTCTTTATAAAGGGTATCTGTGACGTTGTACTGTTTGCAGATGATACCTCTCTTAGGAAAGTAAGACAATACACTGGCGTTAATACAGCCCGTTTAGTCTATTTGAGTTATTTTCATAGCGATAAGTCGTACTGTATTCTGCTGTGGAGTAAAGCCGCTGACATTCAAAATATATTTGTACTTCAAAAACGAGCTGTTCGAGCAATTTACCAGCTGGGTGCCAGAGTTTCTCTAAGAGATTTTT
Organism: Tiliacea aurago; assembly: GCA_948098905.1. NCBI lineage: Eukaryota > Metazoa > Arthropoda > Insecta > Lepidoptera > Noctuidae > Tiliacea > Tiliacea aurago. The sequence continues at coordinate 27,096,612 of OX402588.1, read as the reverse complement.
TTAAAGATATTGGTATTCTCACGGTCGCATCACAATTCATCTTCGCCAACATCTTATATGTTAGGCAAAATATACACTAAAAACAGTGATCTTTACAATATTAATACCAGAAATAAGGACAAATTACGTGCTCCATTTCACCGGCTTCATAAGGTTCATAACTCATTTGTTGGACTTGGTATAACTTTTTATAACAAGCTACCCCCTTCCTTGCTAGATTTGCCTTTTAATGCGTTTAAAGTTAAAGTTAAATCCAATCTTTGTTCAAAGTCATACTATTCTATCAACGACTACTTAAACGATAAGAATAGTTGGTCGCTGTGATTAACTCAAGACAATGTTCATGTTATTTCTCCAGATAGATTACCTACTGACAGGTTATATGAGTTCCTATATTTGTTTATTTTATTTGACTGTCTAAGTCAATTTATTTTAATTTATTAGTGACAAAATCTACTCATTACAATGTTTTTTTATGAGTGGCATTGCAATAAGTGGTTAGCTAGCGACCTCAACAAATTGATCACTTTATTCTTCCTGAGCAACCGGCAGCAAGTTCGTCATGATCCCTTAGATGTCACTGCTTGCGGTAGCGTCGGGGGTCGGGTTGCCTCCTTCCCTCAAATATGGCGAGGGGGGTGATGGCTGATCTTTGCGTTATGCTCGTGAACGGGTGCTGCTTGTGGTGACTGGTCATCTTGCTGACCATGGTTTTGTTATTGTTATTAATAATTAACTATTTTTTATTTTACTTCGATGGTGCTAGTTTATCATTTGTGACATCGAGTTATAGCTGTAGCTTTATTTAAGCGGGCACGCCCATTATGCCTGGAGGCTTTTATTTAGATACGTTTTGTTTACGTTATTTCTGCTTGAGTATATAGTTTTCGACGATTAATAAATTAGTTTTTTTTTTTGTATAGTGGTGTGTGCTAGGTAACAAGGCGTTTAATTTAGTATTTTGTGTTGCGTAATGCAAATTATTTTACATTTTATTGTATAGATTCAAGTTTTATATGTGAACAGACAGCTGTGCTGCGGGGGAGTTTGTTGCGCCACTTCTTCTTCCCAGCTAAAGCACTAGGAAGTGGTGAAACATCGTGGGCGTTTTTGGGGGACTGTCTCATGTAAGTTTTGACGTTCAAAAAGAGCTGATTCTCAGCCTAGTTTGAATAAATGAGTTTTGATTTTCATTTTGCTGAAAGTTTGCTTAGAAGGACATCAAATCAATAAGTTAAATCGCAATCATCTTTAAATTAATTAAAATCATTTACTTCTTAAATCCCAATCAATTAAAATCAAGAAATGCATTAAAACCATAAAACAAACAAATAAAATATATAAAAATCAATTATTATTTCATCAGTAGGTATTAAATAAAATCTGTTACTCTAACAAAAACCTAGTTCTTATCGACATGCAACTGCACACAATGCCACAATATTGGACAGTCGATTCGGCTAGCCACAACGCTAAGAATACCGTTGAACTGCCGCGGGCATGACTAAGCAATGGTGTAGCTCTGTTTCTGGGGATAGTATGAAAGCCATCAATGCGAGCGTCGGAATACATGCCCGAACCACTGCAGTGCCTCGGCAGCCCCATCAGCAATCTAAAGGCTTTGTTATACTGTACGCGCAGGGCGTTGATTGTCTTATGCGTATATTTGTCCCATAGATTTCACTTAAAGAAAGATTGGCTAAACGCCCGAAACAATGTTACTTTTACTGCCGTACTACAGCGTGCACATCTACGAGCCAACATATTGTATCGGACAGAGACAACGCCCGGCGTTCCCTCTCAATATCCTCGTAGTCAGAGAGGTCATCCAAGACACAGTGGCCCAGGTACTTGAATCGCGAAACTCTGAGTAAAGAAACACCATCTATGTCCGTGTATGTTTTTTATTTTTTATTTTATTTTATTCAGGGACAATAAACAGCTACAATATGTGTTGGTACATGGAAAAGATAATAAAAAATTTTACAATATTGCAGCCCACTACATTATCCGCATATTAACAACGAAAATATGACATTGAGTGCCACTAGACAGGCAATAAATAATTACATCACAAATAATAATAATTAATAACATCATGCAAAATTAAATTCAAATTGATTGCAACATAGTAATAATTAACACAAAAAAAAAAAAAAAAAAAAAATCTAGACTAGCTTACATTCCTAATATCAATATTAACAAAATTACAATTATAAGATTCAACCATATGTTGCATTGGTAATGCATTGGTAAGGAGCCAGCTAGAATGTTATGCAGTCATCTGGGCTCCGCATGAAGCTAAATATAGTCTCATGCTGGAGAGGGTGCAAAATAAATTTATTAGATATGTATCTCTCTCTTTCTGTATGTGTCTCTTATTGTGTTTATTTTTAAATTAGTGATTAGTATAGTAATAATATTAGTAAGTTTTTTATTTTGATTTTATGTATTATGTTTTCTCTTTTAATCTTACACACGTTGTCTACATCTCTTCGTCTACTTTCCTTGTCGCAGGTATGCTGGAAGAGATTTCTTTAGAAATAAGCATCACCTTTGTACGTATTTTTCTGTTCCTTTTTTTTCTTGTCTGTATATATGTGTGTACATAAACTGTTAAATAAATAAATAATATAAGTGTTATTACGGAGTCTATCCCTTTTACCCGTTAATGTATCCAACCTTATTTATTTTAGGTATGGTAGGACCGCACCAGGTATGGTGGCGTGCACATCTACGAGCTAAGAGTTAGGAGGGATCTTGCACTCACCTTATATATATTTAAGTTACTGAGAGGGAAGGTGCATAATGCAATTATTTTAGCGCAGGTGAGTCTGTGTGTTCCGGACAGGTACGTGTGGTTCAGACGGCAGCCGCCACTGCTAGTGGAACCGCGCGCTCGGACCAACCTTGTAAGGGAGGCGCCGCTGACGCGTGCACTCCGCACGCTCAACCTCATAGCGATTGAGACGGACTTATTCTGTTGTTCTCTGAGTGAATTCACAAGGAATGCATTGTTTGTAATTTGTTATAGGTAGGAACATTATTGTTAGTATTTAGGATAATTACTTAATTATCCTAAATACTAACAATAATGTTCCGATAAGCGATTATAAGGCGATATATAAGGATAAGCGCATTTACCGCATTACTCTATTTATTTACTCTATAATGGTAGATGTAAGAAGAAAATAAATAAATAAATGTTTGGAACACTGAGAGCTCACTTTTCATTACATTATACCTAAGCCCATGTATTCAACACCATAACTTCAATGCAGCTAATGTTGTTGAGAGCAGCCAATTTTGGTGTTGCTGAGTCTCTCGATGAGTCCGTTTACGTACAGCAGGCTAATTCACGTAACTAAAGAAGTGCGGTAGCAGTGCAGTTGCAATTAAGTTTCGATCAAAACAACACATTTCATATTCTACTATTCTCTACGGCTGTCAGATACTATATATATTCAGCTATCACTCAAACTTAAACTTCATTGCACCTGCACTGCAACTTGATCGGCGCGTCATGAAATTACGTGAAATAGCCCTCAGATTGAAGATACGAGGTGCGGTTAAACCTCCTTGCCTTACTCCACACCTCAGTCTGTACGCATCGGTGTTCGGGCCCCTCCACTTTTAACTTGGTTGTTGTACTAATAATCAAAAATGCTAAGTAATTCTTCAGGGAGGCTGGTTTCTGTCCTCATTTTGTACAACGTTGTACATTTTGCACATTGTAAGACACCAAATTGAAAGCTTTCTAAAGGTCTAAAAAACAGGCGTAGACCGGAGTCTTTCTATCGTTGTACTACCGGACAGTGTGCTTGAGGCATAGAACTGCCGTTTCTGTCGACAGCACGAGTCTAAAATCAAACTGAGCGTCGTTCAGCTCTATGTGACTGTTCAAGATACGATCAAGCAGACGTAGACGGTCCACCACTTTCGTCACGGTAGTAGCTAACAACAAAACGTGCCTATATTCGCTGTTGTAGCACGATAACTATTATATTTTACTCTTTAAGATCTTTCAATAGATACCAAACACAAATTATTAAGTAATCTTTAAAAAAAAAATGGCTACCCTTCATGTTAATCCGCTATAATTCACCATGTTGGATTTTATGTGACGTACAACTTATAGCCTATAACCCGCGAACAACATGACGATTCCAACGATACTCACTTATCAAGAGAGAACAGATGTACATACAACATAGCCTGTTAAAATCCTTTGGCTTTGCCATCGGGTAAAAACTCAGTTTTACGACACTGGCTTTACTGAAAGCCAGCATAGTTCGGCTGTTAATTCTTATTTTAATTTAAATGGCCCCAATATAATATTATCCAGCCCATTTTTCACTCAATTCCCTTCCAATTACACTCATTATAATTAAATCATGCACACGATAGCACAGTAATCATTACGGTGGGTCGTATTCGGGGCTCGGGGGATCAATCCAAAGGATCCGGTGTAAAATGCCTTAATAAGTAGGTATACTTACAATTTATTAACACACCCTTGGTCTTATGGGGTTTAACTGCAAGTGGTATCGATATAGAAATGATGATCTTTTAAATAAAGACGGAACTTAATTATCTAAACATGCTGGTGGATGGTGGCATTATTTCACTGTGTCAGGGTTCTTAGTTAGCAAACTATTAAAACCAGTGTTTCCATAATTTTGTATAAACTCGATTTCTACTCTTTATTATTTGCACTTCGATTACCTAGTTAAATTGGAATTTTTCACTGGAATTCTTAAACTGTGTGTGGTTATTAAATTAATGTTTTTACCTGTATACATTTATAAATGTATACATTTTAGTTGAGTGTCTTATTGATAGAAGTTCATCTATTAGTATCATTCCTAATTCTTAAACTTAGTATATTTTATCTTGCACTCTCAAAAACTTCCAGAAGCATGTTAAACCATCCTCCATTTTCCTTACTTTTCAATACATTGATAAGTCGGCGAGTGCGTCGTATCGACTTAATGTCCTGTGCGAACTGCTTGCAGATACCTCGAGCTCCGCTGAGTGACACGTGCCTAATGACGCATGAACCTCGCGATATAAGCATATACTTACCAAAGATTTTGTTACCAAGTCTGCTACGAGGTAAAAAAAGTTACAGGGAGATATCCCTGTAACTCTTTTTTTAAGCATATTCTTTTGCTGCTCTGATGTGTAAAGTTGTTGTCATAGACACATAAATAGTTTTTTGGTAAAATCAAATGAGGTCGTGTAGAAATATTTACTAACCACATTTTTTATCGAATCTATATTTTTTTAATGATTGCAAATTACTATGCACAAATGTGCACCTATAGTTTTATGGATTTTAATTTCTTCATTCAAGCATATCGCGTCAATGAAGATTAGTTGAGCTTAAAATGCTGATTTGTATTGACTTGTAAAATCTAAAGAAAATAAACATCTTACCATTATTACTGAAACATTTCTGAATCGAAACTGACTCTAAACTGACTTAAAACAAAAGACACCGCCTAACAAAAGCGATGTAATAAACTTTCAGGCAATAAAATACACCTGATAAAGGCCAGAGCTCCCTAATTTAATACAAAGCAGACTTCATCTTCATGATACAGCTCGAATGACCCATTCTTGCATAGGTTACTAACGACCCTATCTTACAAAAAACCATCTTGAAAAGATACCAGAGCCAAGCCATTTCCACCCTTATCACCGTTGCAATAAATTTGAAATTAAATGTAAAAGATAGCGTTGCGGAATGCACAGCTTATCTGCTTTAGGGTTCAAGCGTTCTCGCTAATTATCGAGTAGAAACACTTGGAAAGACAATGATGGTGGTTGCAGAAGGGAAAGTATGTACAATGTCTCACAAAATGCACATAATATTCAGTTCTACACCAAACCTGAGATAATCAAAATGTCTTAACAACAAGTTTTTAGAAATAAAGTATAGTAATGTAAAAATATTCAAAAACAAAACGCAATAAAAAACTACATAGCCGAAAAAAGAAAGAAACTAATAGAAAAAAAAAAGAACATTTTTTAATTTAATTTGTCGAACTGTTTGAGTAATACCTATCACCATTGAACCACATGCGTAAGACAAGATGGTTTTAATGAAATTAGATTCGTACACACAAATGCAAGTTTCTAAGTGGGTAAGAAGCTCTTCAGAGAATTGGGCTTTTAGAGATATTATAAATTCTGTAGTATAATGACTTCAGCTAACTTGGAAGTGGTTTGGATTATTAAATTAGCCGTGTTTAAGCGTCGTCTCATATTGGATAAGGAGGTACACTTTGTATTAACTGATTTGAGTATTATAATATTATTAACCTGAATATTTAAACTAAAGTTAGAATTGAAGTTAAATGCGATTTCGTCTTTAACTATTCCATTCATGAATTAATATATTTTTACTTACTATCGAGTAACTAACTACACCCATCAAAAATGTCTAGGGATCAAGTACATTTTTAACTACAACATTGAAATACTAGTGCTGAACATACAGCTACTAGACATTCTGACTACTCATTGGTGATTTAAGTTTGTAACTGGTTATTTGTAAGTAGCGCCGTGGACGACGGGCCTTATTTTTCGCAACGCAACTGTATCCATCATCTATCTATGCGATTAAGTATTCTTCTTCGTCGAGTCGAAGATTCCAATATTCAATTTTAAATGAGCTGCGATTACTTTTCCTTTTAATAGTTGTGTCCACTCTGTTCCCCACCTCATCTATTCTTTGTTCAGTGTAATGCAATCTTTGTCGTTATCCGTGCTAACGAAGCGACGCGGGTGTCCGCGGGGGTGAAGTGGCTACCTCCGGGGCAGAGGGGGTGCGGGGGACGGAGGGGGGTCGTGAACAGAGGGGGTGCGGGGGACGGAGGGGGGTCGTGAACAGAGGTCATTAAAGACGTTTATCTACTTCAGGTGGCGGCAATCCGCAGATATGATACTGAATGTAAAAACAATTCCCTTTTTCAGGATTTGCGGCGTGAATTTTTAAATAGGAATTATGAGAGTGGAAAATATTCTTGTGTTTCTTTATCTTAATTTGATGTTTCTCTTATGTGATGCCTAGGATGCGTCAGACGAACGTTTAGTACCGACGTGTAGCCTCTTTTATGACACGTTCGTAATTACTTAATTATTACTATTCACTGCCCAGTGCCCAGGGTGAATAATTTACCTACTCTAACAGCTATCCTCTCTGTCATTTCACAGCAATAAATATTCACACAGGACGTGAAGCCGAGCACACCCTATTAATCCCCTTAACACCCAGAAAATAATTATCTCAGGAAAAAAATCTTTAAAATTCTCGTCCGTACACGGCACTTAGCCCTAGTACTAGCTAACAAATGTAGTCAACGGCGTTTATCTGCTGGTATGAGGTGAAAGAAGAAAGGACAGAAGGTTCACTTTCAACAACATCGTGATGATAGAAACCATAGTTCAGTCGTTTTTAAACAGCTGAGTCTTACAAGGCTACAAGAAAAGCTCAATAACAAAAGAAAATCTTACATATTGGTAGCAAACGAACAGGCGGGCGTTCTGATGGCGAATAGCAACTGCCACCGTATAAAATTTTGCAACATCAAACTCATTGCTGACGCGTGTTGACGAAGAAACAAAGCTAAATTAAGTCTCATGGGTTTGGTATTACATATTCACCCACCACCCTTCAAATTAAAATACAGCAACGGCGCAACATCTGAATTAGTGTAGTTCTCTTTCTTAGCACCTGAAGCCACATAGAATGGAAGAGTCTTACCTTCTGGCTCGGTGCAAGCAGGTGTTGAACTAATTCCTGCGATGGCAACGTTCCAGTAAAAATATTGTCTACACCGAGCTTAAATTAAAAGTAGATATTTTATATGGATTATTTCTCATTTTACTAGCTCGAGATGAATGTCGATGCTAATTTTAAAATTAAATTACAATCTAGCCTGAGTTGTGAGGAAAGTGAAATAAAGATTTATAATTCCCAACGAGACAATGTCAACTTGAATTATGTGCAGATTGAAGTATTGATGAATTTGCACTTCTAAGAATGATTTATTAAGAATTATAACAATTTATAATAACAAGAAAATCTCTGAAGATACACTGATATCAAATACACATGAGAAAATAAAAGAAAGAAGACAGACAAAAAGACATAAAATATTAAATTAAGAGAATATATTTTATTGAATCGTGTAATACACAAAATGTTTTCATGTTTTTATAAATAAATTAGGATGCTGTAACGACGTCGCTTGTGAATAAATTATTTGCACTACTTAAACGAATTGTATATTTTAGATGCTTATTTTTGTATGTACCTATTTGAATATTTAATCCGACTTGTAATAAATGCGAACCCGTTTTATTTGCTTCAGGGTAGCCCGAAGCAAATAAAGTGGGTATCAATCAATGGGTAAAATAGGTTTCAATCCGTGTAGATACTATTTTCGTCTTTGACGTCACACCGATTCAGTCGTTAGGAAATTTATCAATACATTGATATTATCATCACACACCAGTTCTTGAATTTACGAGTACTTGATTTAATGCCAAAAATCTTTTGGAAATTCTAACACAGAAACAGTGATTAATAACACCAGTAAAACAGTTATAAAGGCGGAACGCAGGGAACAGATTATAGCTGCTTTGAGGACATGAAACCGATCCTTTCAAGCACCGGAACCTTCCCTGAATACTAAGGAGCCAGGAGCCAGAGCCAACATCATCTGTATTCAAATAATAACATATTCGTTTCTTCATGCCACACACGACATCCCAATATTGCTTTTTGATGACAGTAATTACCATAAAATTAGGTTTATGTACCATATAATATGAAAATGATATTTTTCTCAAAAAATTCATAAAGATAAGGCATAATGGTGAATGGGGCAAATGTGCGTACTTAGATATCAATGATCGCTTTTATATTGCTTGGTTTTGTTATCATTACTTCAGAATGATTGGCGCTGGGTGGTTGTAATACGCGATGTTTAGTTTCATGGTTCTATTTTAAAGTCTTGTAACATTAAATAAGGCTTTGTATGCCGCGAGATATTTTATCAAAACCCCAACACCACACTGAAAAACTAAGCAAAACTAAGAAATTAAGTTAAGATTCTGTTATCACCAAATATCTACATGAATCAGGGATGCAGTTTGCAGTTATAACCCAAGTTTAGTTAAAGAGAGATCTGTTAACATTGTAACAGAAAATAAGTTCAGTAGAGCTACGCTGGTTCAATTCATAAATCCACTGACATAGTTCCACTCTTTAAAATTTGCGCTTACACTTTTAACAATGACTTTTAACAAGAATGGCCATAACTATTTCCCACTCGTCCGCCGCATAGCTCCAGTGAGTTCAGGTGCCCTAGATCTAACTGCGGGCTAAACGAAACTATTTCCCACTCGTCCGCCGCATAGCTCCAGTGAGTTCAGGTGCCCTAGATCTAACTGCGGGCTAAACGAAACTATTTCCCACTCGTCCGCCGCATAGCTCCAGTGAGTTCAGGTGCCCTAGATCTAACTGCGGGCTAAACGAAACTATTTCCCACTCGTCCGCCGCATAGCTCCAGTGAGTTCAGGTGCCCTAGATCTAACTGCGGGCTAAACGAAACTATTTCCCACTCGTCCGCCGCATAGCTCCAGTGAGTTCAGGTGCCCTAGATCTAACTGCGGGCTAAACGAAACTATTTCCCACTCGTCCGCCGCATAGCTCCAGTGAGTTCAGGTGCCCTAGATCTAACTGCGGGCTAAACGAAACTATTTCCCACTCGTCCGCCGCATAGCTCCAGTGAGTTCAGGTGCCCTAGATCTAACTGCGGGCTAAACGAAACTATTTCCCACTCGTCCGCCGCATAGCTCCAGTGAGTTCAGGTGCCCTAGATCTAACTGCGGGCTAGACGGACGCGCCTGACTTTTACCTTGTCCGGTTTTATAAGGCTTTTTGCGTAAAAGGCACGTGAACTTTTTTGGGTACCGTTAGGTAAAGGTACGCTGTTCTTTGTTGAATTTTTGAACTGTTGAAACTAGAGATATTTCTGGAGGAGAGCATTTTAAAAAGAATTGTTATTGTTACCGACCTACACCAATTATGAAAATACTTTAGGTAGTAACGAACATGGATACTATCCACATAGTAATTCTCGCCTGAAAAACTTTGTGTTTTTTTTCTTTAATATTTTAAATAGGGAGTTATAATACGTATGTTACTACTGGTGAGAAATGTTGCTACGTTTCGATTTAAATGTAAGGGATATATAAATTAAAATGTTGGTCGATGCATGGGAAACTCTCATGACAACGGTAGCTAGTTTTCATCAAAAATGCCGATTTTATAAATATTACATAAATAAAACCGTATTAAAAAAATTAACAATAACATCTATTACTCTGAATATTTGCCCTTAGATAACTTACCTTTTATTTCCCAATCTACTTACAACCACCCACTATTCACTTACATGCCATTTTATAATCAAAACCAAATACGATGAAGATCAAAGATTACCTCGTTGTAACATGTCTCTTAACTCATACTTAATTCATAGTTCAATGATTGCTTCTCCCGAATGTAGTACAGTCAAACAGATAATTTGGTATACAGGCAAAAATATTCATCTTTTCCTTACATTGGGCGCCGATTCCCTTGGTCAAAAACTATACTAAATTTAGAGAATTGACATTCCTTACTGACAAAGTTAAGAACTAAGTTAGAAATGTAAAATTAGTTGCCTTGAACTTCGCAATGTTTTAGTCGATATTAGTTCAACTAAAATTCATAGCTCTTATTGGTTTCAGACCTTTTCTTGCTATATTAGTCAGCAAAATATGGAAGTATGTTAAATTAAGTTTACCTTCTGCACAACGAAATCGGCACAAAAACCAAGTATTCATTATTATTGTGTGGAAAGCTTATGGCACACTCACAACGTTGTTTTAAAGTAGTTGAAAGTTAGCTGGCTGTTAACCAATCTCTTGGTTTGGCTGTACACTCATTTGTAACATTTAATATTCTAGTAGGCGGTATGTCACAGGAGAGTTGCGGCCTGGTAGCAATATATTTATTGAATTTAGGGAATTCTTGTTAATTATAGGGAGTATTTATAAGTAATTGGTTTGGTAAATAGATTTTGGATTTCGTGGCGCTTGGGGATAAGGGAATTAATAGTTTGAAGTGAATAGTTTTAGCTGTAAAGCTGTTTGTCAGAGCTAGTTTTTAGTCTCTTAGTCCCGATTCTTATGATTAACAGGTTTTGGTTTAATTAGGACTATTCAAATCTTTCCCAAAAGGTATTTGTATTGATTTTGAGGTCCTAAAAAGGCAAAAACGTCCCAAAACTAGTACGTACTGATCCGTAGAGTGCCATTTGTGGAATAAAATTTTAAATAACAAATTATTCCACTAATGGCACCTGCGAAAAGTATCGATAGGTGCCGTATGTGGAATACCTCAGGTCCCATTTGCTCAGGTACCATTTAAGCGGGTGCCCAATGTGGAATACGTCATATGCTTTATCAACGATTAATACCGAAGTAAAACGGACGATTTTGGTCATTGGAACTGAGCTAGATATCCGGAACTAAGCATAAGTGGAGCATAAGGGAACAGCTACTGCACAGTACGGTTCATCAAAAGTAAGTTTGCATTTTCGTACGACGACTATACGAAATATTATAAGCCAAAAATCCCAAGTCAATTATCAATACAATAAAAACCTAAATTAAACTCTAAACACCTAAGTTCCAAGTATTCATCAACCCGCAAACGCCGACGCGTTATTAATCACCATCAGACAGACAGATCCCGCAGATATCGCTAAACCCTGATTTATCACCACCAGATACATAATTGTGTTTAACAGATAAGATACGAGCCAATCGAGCGATCGTAGAAATTACATAGATATGGTAAACGATTGTGAGTCATCTAGGGTTTGCATATGAAAGTGACGGTAACCCGCGGCTTTTGAAAGCCTGATTAAGTCGCTGATTGGCTAATCTGTTGTTTAATATCATGTTTGATTGGATGAAAATAATGACAGCAATCATTTAAGATGACATAAGATTTAACAGCTGATTAAATTGAATAGAACTAAGAAGTATCACGAAACTGTTTAATAATTTTAGTCTTCAAGGAGACAGCCTTTCTTACTAAACTACTGGCATCCGGATGATGCACTAAATTTAGTTTTGTCTGCTAATATTATCAAAATTTCTGCTAATATTTCACATAAGCCTACATGGCACTTATAAAACGTCAGAAGCTAAGTGCACGGTTCCAATTGGTCGTTTCCTATGGAGAAGAGCCGGCAAGAAACTAAACGGTTACTCTTTTAAAAAAAATTGGCTTTTACAATGTTTTCAAATGACAGTGTTAATAGGTACGAGAGTACAGCGTAGGCCCGTCAAAAGTACCAGATACTTAACAAAATAGAAAATGGTCTACAGATCTACAGTCTAATATGCCTTCAACCACAAACAAAAAAAACAATATAAAATATGATTAAAATAATTAAAGTTAGAACCTTGTTGAAATTAAATTGTAGGTATAATAATGTCAAATAAGAACAACATTATGTCAGTGAAGTTAGTAAAAAAATAAAATAAAAAAACCATCGTAACTTTTATCTTGACATGATAACCATCAGCTAAACTTAGTGATAGTGGCAATATCCCATTTGATTATTTATAGAAGCGGTCTTTAAGAGACCCATTTTCAGCAGCTAATATTTACAGGCTGATAAGTGATGTCAAAATCTGTCACAGAACGTCTAAAACATGATAAACGGCTTCTAGATCCTATTAAGTACCTACAAGGGATTTGCGTCACTAGATATTTAACAGTGGCAACACTACTCTAGAAGTGACATGCTATCTACCTCGTTTCTACGATCTTAGGTATTGCCACTACTATGTGTTATTTTTGGTACTTGCTACTTCTCAGTGAGTTATAGTGAACATATTAAACGTTATTAGAAGTTATTTATTACCTAATAAAATAAGGTTGTCAGAGTTATTTATGGAGCGGTGGTATTTTATAATGTTGTTATTTGTGGTGTAGTGATGGGTCATTAAATGTACTATATTAGTGTGTGTGTAGTAATTGCGTAATAGTGCGTCTTAATTTTACGAAACACGATGTAATTACTGTTCTCCATTTAAGGTGTAGCTTTCGTAGTTAAAACAGGAATTATGAAATATGCCTCATGGTTGAATTGCAAGATAAAAAGAGCAATGACGACGGCCTCAGTTGGAGAGGCAGCACAGTTAGACCTGACTTGCCTTATAATCGGCCTGCATGAAAATAGAGAAGAAAATGAAATAGGTACCTACGAAAAAAGAAAGCAATACTTTACTACACGACTACACCTAAAGAGTTAAATCGTTAGATTCACCCTACCACGTCAAAAGATAGTCACGTTCATAACTTTGTTAAAAGTTTTTGAGTTATTAGAACCTTTCCTGAAGGCACAAGAGATTATTTTAACAGCTGTTTGTGTTGGATTTACCAAAAACAATTAGGTATCTCGGGCGCGTGTCACGCACTGTTTTCTATGACCGAATGATTCGGGATGTGTTAGGTCATGGTAAGGTCACTCAACTCAATAGGTATTGACCTAGTACGGCGAGGGCAAATTGAACGATTTAAAGGCTTCTACATACCAGCGCGACTTGTCGCGCGACGCGACACGGCACAAAGGCCCCGCGTGTCGCGGGACGAGCGGTGCCTTTGTGTCGCGTCGCGTCACGCGACTAGTCGCCCCGGTATGTAGAAGCCTTAAATCTTTATCTCCACCCTATATTCCTACGACCTACTACCGCCTACACGTCACGTGAATTACTTGCTCTGACGTAGGTTTTCTATTTATTTAGAAACATAGTATATTCATAAAATAAATGATTGATTATTAGAGAAATGTTAATGTGTTTTTTTTTGTATTTGATTTCTAATGAGTTGTAAAGTTAAACTACTTATATCTACCTATGTATCATTAATCTCGTGAGCTGCTGAAAATCACCATACAAAGAACACGATACCTACTGGTGAGGAGGTAAGCAGAATCCAGAGCAGAAGCTAGATTAAACAAAAGTTGCTGGGACCATAACATGAAGTTCGTGTGTGAAACAACACGAATACGAGGCTTTACTAAGAGTTAAGATAAACGGTATTCTCTAACAATAATAATCATGGTAGGAGCAGTTCGTGTTTCACACACCCACCAGCCATTACCAGCGTCTCGGAGTGCCATGAAATATTATATTAATACAAATCGAGGCCCGGACATTTGGAACAGCCTCATGCATATCTAACGAGGATATATTTGTCAATTCGTTATCTTACCAGATTTCTCAATCACATAAAATGATTTATTTTCACTTGTTATTACTATGAGTCCTGGTCTGTAGACTTAGGCTATAAGATATGAGGATAAAGTGTTTTAAACCTAGTTTTGCCTGTGACTAGGCCTGGTTTTCCAATCTCGCCTGTTTATGACTTATTGCTGAAGGCCAATATTAAGATCACATTTTAATTGTTTTTTCTTGGATACAACATGTAGCCCGAACTTAAAATATGTTTATTAGTAATTCATATTCACTGACCCTTTAAAACATATTAAATCATTATTTAAAAAAACCTTAAGGTATTGCATCCAGTGCGCACGCCGAACTTCCATTGAAATATGCATGAATGTGGATAAAGCAAAGATAATATAATATATCAAGATCTCTATAATTTATGCTTGTTCACAATAAAAATGGTATCAAAATATAACTAATTTAACCTGTTCTAAATAATAATTAATCTATTAAACCACAATGTACAGACAGAATAATCCAAAAAGATTTACAGTTTGTGTTTGTTAGATTAATAATTATTTATAACAGCAATACACTTCGGATTTAACAGGAAATCACTGTGATTGTAAACTTAGATATAATGAGGACTTTACAGTCGTTGGCGTAAATAATAATAATACATTTTGTGATTTTCATGTTTAGATTAAATACATAAATGTCAGGTGTCTGTATTATCGAACTGTCGTAAAAGTCAAATAAAGTCGTGTATGGATATAGTGGTCAGAGTCATTATATAGGATTACTCAAAGTCTAGTACCATTTTATGTGGATAGAAAGTCCAAGGAAATAAAAGACCCGTCGTGTATGTTGTAAAGCTTGTTTAACCACGATACTAGGTAAATATTACGTTTAGAACGTTTTAAATGACTATAAGTTATGAAGAAATGATCCGTTTTTAGAGTTTAGGAACTGTTATGACTTTGTTACCCTTACAGAGGCAAAATTAAGTTCAAAAACTAAAACCCGACTGCTGAAAAATACGCTCTAAGTATGAAACAAGAAAATATTCTCATCTGAAATTGTCATGTACAAACTATTCAATATTTGTCGTCTATTAAATAAACAACTTACGCTTAATATATTTTGATGGATATATTACATATATTATTCATAGTGATGATGTTCAGAGGATTTGCTCGAGGAGCACGTGGCTAATTAATAACAGCCGAATGGGTCGATCCATCAGGTTAAGCTACGCTTGCCGGGGTTGGTCCGTGGATGGGTGACCATCTTTACATACCAGTCATGAGCCGAAAGTCTGACAACCAGTCTTACCAGGGGGTATCGTATTACCCAGTTACTGGGTTGTGGAGGTCAGATAGGCAGTCGCTCCATGTAAAATACTGGTATTCAACTACATCCGGTTATACTGGAAGCCGACCCCAGCATATTTGGGAAAAGGCGGGCAGATTGATTGAGTGATGTTCAGACAATAGCCGTGGTCTTATGCCGTGTACCCTAACAAAACAATACATTCTAACAGTAGTAAGCGATCTTAATTAAGCTGTAGGGCAAAGTGAGTACGACCACGGCAATCCTCTGAACATCACTATGATATTTAATGTGACGTCACATCCTAAGGGCCTTATCATACTAGCGAATTGCGAGCGTCCTTAAAGCGGAGCGGGCGCGCAACGAATAGGTTACGGGCGCGCAACTAACACGCCGCGCATGCGCAGCGAATTCGTTGCGGACGCGCAACAAGATCGCCGTGAATACTGTCTCGTACAAACGCCAGCCCGGCCGCCCCGCCTCACTTTCTTCTTCCTCACATCCGCGACGTCCTCGCTGTGCAGCCGCGGCGTGTTCGTTGCGCGCCCGTAACCTATTCGTTTTATGATAGCTAGTATGATAAGGCCCACTATCCTAACTAATGTTATAAATGCGAAATTGTTTGTTACCTTTTCACGCCTAAACCACTGTACGGATCATCCTGAAATTTTGCATATACGTTGTCAGGTGTACAGAAACGGACATAGGGTACCATTCATTCCGAAAAAAAGTACTATTCCCGAGGAAAACAACAATAAAGTTCTTATGATAATAGATGGCACCACGTGTCTTTCGAATCATGATTGTATTATATTATTATAGAAACTTCAGTAGTGTGTTAAGCCCATGATTACACCGGCCAAACAACAAGCAGAGTACAACCCAAATTTATTGACAAATTCTTAATAAACGCGAGCGAAGCCGCGGGCAAAAGCTAGTAAGCCTATAACTAGCGGACGATCAAGACGCTTTCAACGATACCTCGATCATGTGTCAAATTATGATAAGTTTATCATAATTTCGCACACCCAGGACAACACTGTGTTGCTTTTAAACATACTAATCCAAAGCACCAATTTCCGAAATTAAACTTATTTTTCACGTTTATTTATAATTATTTTACTCCAAGACATTTTCACTTTCCGTAAAATTACTTTGTAACTTCACTAACCAACCATACTTTCTTAATTCCGCACATAAATTAGAGCTCGAATTAGTGTATCCCACGCAAATAATTATTTCTAACAAAAGCAGCGCCGCTTTAGTTCATGTTAAATGGAATAATCCTTGATTACTACGTCTGGCAGACCTTGGGCACTAAGAGAGTACATGTTGTGAAACAAACTGAAACATGGATCGTTGAAAAACTTCTAACTAGATTTAGAAAAGCTAGGATAGTATATCAATTTCACCAGCTATTTCTAGGATCATTGTACAAATCCCAATTGGTTTTGTATTCATTATTTAGTCATGAATTCCTTATTACTGTACCGCAACACTGTTCTGGTTAATCCATCCTTTCTTTTTCTTCGACTAGCTTAACTTATATCCACAACATTACAATTAAAGTTCGTTCTGATACGAGAGAAGAATCACCTGTACCATATTAGTTAGTACTTAAGAAGTTTTTTCCAATGCAATACATAGTTCTAGTATTTTCGGAATACTTCATTTCTTTTGATAACTCTGCGACATTATTATACAAACTGTAGATTAACTGAACTTACGTAGACAAGTTGAGCTGTTTCATAATCCTACATTTTAAAGCCAGCCATTATCGTTGTTGCGCTAACAGAGCTCAATGTCCATGAAAACGTATGGAACCCTTAGGACGAGGCTTAGGGGAGTGGTAGGTTGTGAGTAGTAGCGTATTTTTAATCACCGTGTACACTTGTGAATTAAACACAGCTTTACTAACGGCCAATCCCAATAGCCTATTTTCAGTGAAAGACAGATCACTATTGATGATAGACAGTATAATTCTATCTATCCTTAAATAACATCTCACAATCATTGATAAAGGCTATCTATCTAACGAAAACAATAAGTAGGGTTCTCTACTTGGCCCTCCCATGCGTTCCGTTACAACCAACATCACTTAGAAAAACAACGTGTATAATTAGCCTTATTATAAAACTTCTTTGATTCTTAATCCTAAATAAATTACGGGATAAAGATATAATTTATTTTAAATTAAAACTATGTAAGTTAGTAGTACCTACATGACATGATACAAGGTTTTAATGCATTTTGCTGAATAAATAGTTACGCTGGAGAGGAGTAATGAAACGTAATTAACAGTTTGACAGAAACACCACACGTTGCTATGGTTACTAGACGATAATTATATAATTGTCGGAGCCGGTCATTAGTACGGACAAGTATCGATTCAAGCCCGCCACCGGTGACATCGCGAGATCTACCGACAGCTCTGGCGCTTCTACAGAGTCGTGATGTTTTGACCCGATGGCGAGGAGGCCATTCAGTGTCTGGTCTGATCGCATCGGAGTTAAGACGTTGCAAAACTGTATTCGATTCGTTATGCTCGGTTATTAGTGGTGATTATAATTTGTAGTGATTGTGTTAATTTGTAATTTCATTAAACGCTGTGTATCGCACCCAGTGTGTTTTCATTGCACGAAACCCAACTTCTGCCCACATGATGTCTGAAGCTAACTGAGTAAAATCTTGACGATCCGACATAATTATATTTCAGTGATTAAGGTGGACCCGCAGCTGCAGTCCACGAAATTCAAATTTTCTTAAATTTTTTGCAATTTGCAGGTCAGTGTCAATTTGTATCTTGATCAAAATATGGTTCGTGACTTTATCAGTTAAGTATTTACAGAATTATAATTATTAGAATAAATAATACATCTTTCTAAGTTAGATTTGTTACCCAATGTCATGATTTCATGAAAAATGCATTCAATGGAACAAACCTAACTGAGAGAGTTGTATTCATAATTCTAATGATTATAATGCTGTAAATACATATCTGATAAAGTCGCAAACTATATTTTGATCAAGATACAAATTAATACTGACCTGAAAAATTGCAAAAAATTTAAGAAAATTTTAGTTCCGCGGACTACAGCTGCGGGTCCACAGTTCTCCGTGAACTAAGTGATTGGACCCCAAAATCAGTTTCCGAGTCGATTACTTTCTATTACCATTTCAAAATCACCTCCAGATAACGTACTTTTACTTGAATCGGACATGTTTTATATGAATATTATGTATAAAGTGTTATTTTTTTATGTAAACAATGCTTAGTTAAATACGATTATCCCTGCAATTAGGGGAATATACCAATCTGTCATCTGTAGTAGCTCTCCTGTCAAACAATTAGCTGCCAACAGGTTATTGGGACGCATACTTTGACATTTTCATATAAATAGCTATACGTAGTATACTATACACCCTCTCATCAGTAGATAGCGTGGGCCGGTAAGATTCCTTTTTGTCTGATAGATTATTGGGATGTGAAACAGACGGCGGAGCCTTAGTAATAGGTTTTCCGTTTTACCCTTTGGGTACGGAACCCTAAAAATCACGTTTGTTGTATGGAATCCCCCTGAAATGTTTTTTTTATTCTGTTTTTTGGTATTTGTTGTTATAGCGGCAACAGAAATACATCATCTGTGAAAATTTCAATGTTTAACTATCACGGTTCATGAGATACAGCCTGACGATAGACGGACAGACAGACAGACGGCGGAGCCTTAGTAGGGTTCCCGTTTTACCCTTTGGGTACGGAACCCTAAAAAGCAAGCTATGGAAGTGTATAGAGCAGATGTTTGCCCAGCAGTATGACGGAGCATGCAGTGCTGAAAAAGGACATAAAACTCAACTAAACAATACTCCAAGATGGGGTCACTCATCATTCAGCCCATCCTGTACCAGAAGAAACGTAAACGTCCACACGCTATCACTTCCACTCCACGGCACTTGGCTCCGGAATCACGGCGGTCATTAGGGCCAATCAAATAAAGTGGTCACCGTCCCGAGGGGCGAGGGGCGAGGGGCGAGCCACGCGGGGGGGGGGGGTATTGTTGCTTACTAGTCGAGTAAAGTATCTGAAAAAGTGGACGTATCGAGGGGAAGGTGTAATATTAATTTGTGTTTTTTTTATTATTTTACAGGAAACTGACCAGAATTTCAGCAAGTGTACCCTAGGTTAGGCAATATACAAACTGAGGCTAAACTTTACAAGATATGGGAAACAGCGACCTTCTTTTTATAACATAGAGCATGATCTTTAGGCACCAGCAACACACTAAGTGTTTGACTCGAATGACCACGCGTTGCTAACTAAATTAAAATATTTCATGAAGGTCGTCTACCGTCCCAGCCATTTTATACCGACATCTACTACTAGAGATATAACGTACAATTATTTTGTCAGTATACAAACAAAACCATGCCAAGTTAAATTCATTACAATCTGTCCCCAATAAACGGGGTCTTATTACCACAACGTCGTCAGGAGCAAGCGTATCTCGTGCCACGTCAGTTCTCGTAAAAATATCGCGTGTGGCTTAAATAAATCCTTCAAGCTGATCGTAAGGGGAAACCCAATTTGTGACATTAAATTAACTCGAGAATCTTCCCACGGGACATTCGCAATCTTCATTTTCATAAACGATTTTTATTTTTAGTGCATGATAAAAATAATATGAAGCATTCAAAAAATCTTTTTAAAAATAGGCAATAATATCTCTATGTTTATAAAGACATGTGTATTCAGGGAAATTGATGTTTAGCCCACTGACTAAGCCATCATCATCATGTGCCTAGTCTTTTCCCAAGGGATATTAAGTTTCTCCATCTGCGATTTCTTAGTAGCGGCCTGGAGTCTGGCTTTGTGTTGGGGTGATGGCGATAGGCTCGCCTCCTATCACGTACATGGGACTTAAAACATATCCGGTGAAATGTGGGTATAGTATAAGTACACCTCTGCCAAAGCCGTTGAGGAAACAAGGTATGATGTTGTGTTAAATATGTCTTTTGACTGTAGAAACGATTTCTAAGCTACATATTCCTTGGTTTGCTCATTTCGTTTACTTTGTCAACCATCTAAGTACTTACTAATAACTTCTTGCAACCGTTTACGGTATCACTAAATCACTAAAATTTAATCTAAAGATCGTGAGAACCGGATAAGTATAAGTTAAATTAAGTTATAAATCAGGTTTATTTTATTATGACATTTAGGTGCCCACATCACAAATATTTCAATTTAGGTGCAGCTTTACTGTAACCGCATGCCCTGGATGACATAATACGGGTCAGTAACGTGGCACTAGTCGTTCTGCGTCTAAATGGATTGCATTAAACTTAAAAGATACACAAAGAAAAACAAGTGACGCTTGAACTTAAAACTGTAGCCGAAGACCTTTCAATTACCGGCCTTTAGTATGTGCTAAATACCTATATGTAATTTCTTTCTTTCTTTTCAAATATTCAAACCGATCACCAGGATTTATCATATTTTAATTAAATATCTTAATTTAAATATGATAAATCCTGGTAATCGGTTTGAATATTATGCATAGGAATCGTATTAAAATCTATAAAGCTTCACAGTAAAATGTTTAATACTTACTCATCAGTCAAGTTGCAAGGAAATAATAAACTAAAGTAAAATAATTACGTAAATGATTATGAAATTGGAAACGGTACAAAAATAGAAGTCAGTACGAAGCAGAAATAACAAGCTCAAAGCTCCCTTAATATTTTAAACAAACGAAGGATTACAGTAACATGGCTGTATTATAATTTATATTGAATGTAAAATAAAACAATATGATTTGATTAGCATAAAGTATAACGGGATAAAGGTAATTGTGTAACGCAGCGATACGCTGCAGTAATTGCGTGAATTGTGATACAATAAAAGTTATCATACAAAATACGCACTATGTAGATTGTGGCTTCACCTTTGCCAAAACCAGACTACATAGTGGGGCGATTAAAATAATTCAAGAAGTCGTCCAATGCATCGGTGAATAATGAGATGATGAGAAACTGTCATTATTCATAACAAATTATGATTTTGGAACACAGGGGCTCTACTCCGGACATAGATCCGACTTGACTATGGCTAACTATGGCTGACTAAAAGAAAAAACAAAACGACAGTCAAAAAGATAGGCCTAAGTCAAAAATTTGACTTTAAGTCGTGTAAGGATTCAAAGTCAAACAAGGAAACTATGGATGTTATAAAACGGCCGAACATTCGGCCGATACTTCGGATTAACACTTCAGAGTAGACTTAAAAGTGTAACTTAAAAGCTACTATAATTATTAATGTTATTTTAGGCTATTAGTATCACCATAAGGTTGCAGCCGTTCCCCTTTCGATTGTTTTGCATTTGCTTATTCTTATTATGTACAGCCCAACATTATTAATTAAAATTGTAATCCTTTGTATCTCTCTTCGTATCCCGGCGTATTGTGTGCTACACAGCGATACGGTGAATTCGAATGCAACATGTTTGGCGTGACACGCCGCCGCGCCGCGCCGCTGTTCGGCCTCGGGGGCGTTTATATAAACGCTGCTCGGATTGACAGCGCTTTGTTCGCTCGGTAAATGAATAATTTGCGGGTAGTATTTATAAATGTATGAGCAGTGGTGGCCCAGTGGTAACGGCCTCGACTTACGAGTTGTAGGTCGTAGGTTTGAACCCAGGCGCCGCGCTTTACTTTGTGTAAATTATTTAATCGCCACTGCTCTCAAAACAGTGAAGGAAAACTTCGTGAGGAAACCGGCATGTCCTAGAACTAAAAATTCGAAGACATGAACTCAAACTCAAAGCATTTATTTCAAATAATCCGATCACAGCCACTTTTGAATTGTCAAGGGGTCGGTCAGTCAGAGAGATGAAGCTAGTTGCCCATTCCAAAGCGTAGTAGGTGCCTATGGAGAAGAACGGGCAGAAAATCCACGGACACTCTTTTATTGGTTACATAATTCATGTTAAAGTTATACATGTGAGAACAATGTAGAAGCGTCCGTAATAAAAAGGTTAAACCATAAAAAAAAAACAATTAAAATAAGTTAAAATAAGCAGTGGCAGCTAAGATATGACCAGTTCCTGCTGACGGCATGTGACATGCACCAACCCACACTGGGCCCGCCTGGTGGATTACGGCCCACTCCCTCTCACAGAAGAGGTGTCCTGTGACCCAGCAGTGGGAACATTATAGGCTGATTATGTATTCATGACTGGCAGTGCGACCTCTGCTTTGTCGTATTTTTAGGGTATCGTATCTCACAAGGAAAAAACGGCACTCTTATAGTATCACTCGTGTGTCTGTCCGTCTGCCAATTCCCTTCGAATTTACTGGAACGATTAAGTTGAAATTTGGTACACATATGAATTTTTGTGACCCAAACACGATCGTGTATCGGCTTCCGTTTTTTTTTTAAGGTACAGAACCCTAAAACTGGTCAAGTGCGTATCGGACCACGCAATTGGCTGGTTTTTCAACTTAGGGTCAGGTTCGGTTTTACCTACTGAAGAACGTCTTGAGATTTTATTATTCTTATTCTGGGTATTTGTGCAAGTGCTTACAAGATTTATGTCTGTAAAAACAACGATACAAAAGACATTTCAGAAGAGAAATGTTTTCTTGCAAGATTTTTTCTGTAATATTTGTACAATGGGCTCGCCTTCAACTATGCCGATAAATTCACGTCTGTGTGCTAAGGGTCAATTTTCCAGTCTTATTTTCTTTCTTTTAAAAAACTTTAGTCCTTGATATACTTCTCCCACAAACCTAAAATTAGTACCAATAATTATAACACCGAAAACAGCCACATACTGTGTCCTTCTCCACAACAGCCGCGTGCACCATCGTTTTATAAATCAGCGAGTTTCGCAAATTTCGCCCAACACGTGCTGTTATTTATCGCGACAAATATTGTTCGTTAATGCGCTATTAATTGCTCCCCACTCGCACAAATATCACCGGAATGTTTCACGCGGGACCAGAATTATATTTTTTGTAATTAATCATTAAATATTGTGTTTGCTGGTTCTTGTTTTATTTTATTTTCGCAATTTCGTTTAAAGCTTTTTTGGTGTTTTATTGCGAAATCTATAATAATATGGTGATTCGATTTTATTGGTGTAAGGGGAAAATACGTGATGTATGAGAATGGTTGATATATTACGATTTTATGGTACGTTAAGGGGGCAAGGATGTCGAAGTTTACCGATTTCGAGTCTGCTGGCTTCGGTTCAGTAAGAGTACAGTAAGTAATAAAACAAAAGAGGTTGACCCGAAGAAAGAGAAAGAATATAATGTTAATCTTCTAGAATGTCAAGATAGTTGGACAGAAGCGAGATTTTTTCTTATTGCGGATACAACGATGTAATTCAATTATTTAAAACATTTTTCTTTCACGATGTTTCAGCCTACCCGATTGAATTTAACTTTAAGCAAATCAAGATCAAATTGTGCGAAGATCTTTGGGGAATGTCCATAAAAGTCTGTACCTCCATAATTGAGACTATAGTGCCTTACTAATTAGTCTTGATATTTAATTTGTGTTTGGATCAAGGAATCTTCCCGGATTTAAAGAAATACAGTAAGGTAATAAATAAATATTAAAAATAAATAAAATAAAAGGTCTATATTCAACCTTAATTTACATATAACAATTTGAGCATACTAATAATTTTATCATTTCACATACACATTTCATTATCATTTATATTATTATTTGAGTTAGATTCACATTGATAATTGTCTTATTTTATGTGCGTGTAAGCAAAATATACTTTAAAATATTTATAATTATAAGGATTTAAAGAAATATTATTTATATTGGCATGCACGTGACATTATTTATTTACGGCAGTCCCATCAGCGGCGTAGGTAATACCACTTTTCAAATCCAGGGACAGTAAAGACACAAATAATTATAGACCCCATACATGTGTTGTCGGTTTGAAAACCGCAAGGTGGTTTGCAAGGTGTTTGAAAAAGTCAAATGGTCAATCATTTTAAAACGAATAAAATCCTTCACGATCAACAGTATGGTTTCACCAAAGGACGTTGTACGACCGACGCCAGTGTAACCGTAGAGACACATTTTTAACGCGTTGGAAGAGACCCTAGACGTCATAGGAATCTATTGTGACCTCTCTAAGGCATTTGATTGCGTCGATCACGAAACATTACTCTTGAAACTTAAGCATTACGGATTTGGAAAACTTGCGCTTAGTTTAGTAAAATCTTATAAAAATTATAGACAACAGAGAGTTCAAATAAATGATCACCCATTTTTACTTTTAAGCCGAGTGAATTGATGACTCTTTTTAAAAGTAAAAATGGGTGTTCCTCAACGCCCGATACTGGGTCCTTTCCTCTGTTTAGTGTCTACTAATGATCTACTCCATTTATAAAAAAAAACAACATAAATGGTGTTATTTGCTGATGATACTTCCTTAATTTTTGAGGTAGTATAAAATTTTACGAAGTAAATAATGCTCTACTGCAGGTCCAAAATTGGTTCACTGCCAATAATTTAGTATTATATGAAAAAAAACCTGAGTGTATACGATTTTCTTTACCAAATGTTAAAAGTAGTGCTGAAGAGATAGTATTGAATCAAGGGAAACTATAATTCTTCGATAAAACTGTTTTCCTGGGGATCACACTCGACTGTAGGCTACAATGGTGTCCTTATTTAACAATTCTTGCAGGACGGCAAGTTCAGCAACATATGCTTTCAGAAAAATCCGTCAATTTACTGCATCTACATACCGCGAGGCTAGTCTATTTTAGTTACTTCCCTATGAAAGTATATCATAATATCTATCTATCCTATCATGTCTTACGGTATTTTACTTTGGGGACGGGCTCAACAATGAGTCTATTTTTATTTTGCAGAAATGAGCCATCAGAGCCATATACACCGTGGCATTTTAATCGTCTTACTACGGCAGGCCACTTCATGTATCCAATGATTACTAAACATTTATAAAAGTAAAAAAAAAAAAATTAACATTTGAATGATTATTCAAATGTTAATAAATATTTTTTTTACTTTGGGGCTACCGTTGTAAGACGATTAAAATGCCACGATGTATAATCTCCGCGGGCGCAATTCTCTAAGGGAACTGTTTAAGGATATTAAAATCATGGAGGATATCATCATCATTAACATCATCACGGTGCCTTGTATTGACAAGTGATGTTTTCATAGACGATATATTGATATTGTCTATGAAAACATCGTACGTAAGAAAAAAAATACATATTTTTAGTAAAACACGTGAAAGACATCATTATGGTACTAGAAATAATAATAATAATTAGTTTATTTATTTTCTCTTACAATAGTTATGTAGCACTTAACAGTTTTGACAGTTTTGAACTATAAAAAAACACATTGTGAGAGCTGGTGCCTGAAGTAGGTTTTAGAAAAAACCTGTATTACAGGTCACCAGGCCCCACTTTGTGGCATCATATAAATAAACAGGCAGGTAACATGTATTTCTACTAAACAATTAAAACAAAAAATAAATAAATGAAAAGGAAAATTAAATTAAAATAACACAACAAACGCAGTCAAAGGGTGAATGGTGATGAATAGGTAGGTGAATGGTATAGAATGGAGTTAAATGTGTAGGTGAATGATGGTGAATGTATAGGTGGTGGAAGTGTCGGCAATTGTTTGAATACAAGTGTTATATAATTGAGTGGAGCAAGAAGTTTTCAAGAAGTCAATTACTTAGAAATAGGGACCTATTAGCTCAACCAGGTTTCAGACTGACGTATCTCATCTTTCATGGGGTACTGTTTAAAATGTTATAATAAAATTCCTCCCCACATACTCCAACTGAATGAGATGAAATTTAAATCTTGTATAAAACGCACACCATGCAAGCATACTATAAGTTGATGGATTAAATCGCTGATAAAAATGCTTGGCTCAATGCTGATCCTGCTTCACAACCACAACTAATTGATTAACATTAGAAAATACTATTGGAGCTGCTGAATATTGTAATACTATCTTTTCATTGTATAAACGCAATCTCCTTTGTATTACATAATTAGCATATAATTATAATTAGCAGCATAGCACAGGTGTAAGTACTATGTACAATAGAGCTACCATTTACCGAGTAATTTGTCTTTCATTAACTTGAATGTGCCCTGGCGCGATGACGGCTGAGAGTATGTCATGCTCACTCAGATGTCTCGCTGATGGTGGTGCGTGTGTTGGATCATTTAGCTCCCTTCATAATGATTGAGTCGAATGGTGCTGATTCATGCGTCATGTTCGTGAACGGGTGCTGTCAGTTGGGAGTAGGTATCTCTTAGCTGCCACGGGTTTCAACATGAATGGTGCAACCAATACTTCGTATCAATATTTTAATTTAAATAGTGTCCGTGGAGTTTCTTGCCCGTTCTTCTTCATAGGAACCTACTACGCTTTGGAATGGGCAATTAGCTTCATATTTCTAACTGACCGACTCTTTGGCAATTGAAAAGTACCTGTATATGGTTTAATTGAAATAAATGCTTTGAGTTTGAGTTTGATGTGCAATATTATAGCAGATCGTGATAGAATATTTCATATTTCTTGCTATAGATACATAACACCATACAGTTTATCTTCACAACTAGAATGATAACACTACCTCCTGATCCCAAAACTATTACAGGTAAATTAGAATATTCTTAATACGAGTAGGCCCTTAAACTCAGGTTAGACGCCTCCAAGCTAAGCCCAAATCCCTAAGCCACATAATCTGGAGCTGTCGCACCAAACAATATAGATAGGCGTATTAATTGCATTGCCCTAATGCCATTAATGCTAAGGCTTCGGCTGGCATTGCCACTGAAACTGCCTTTTAGTCTCACTAAAGCCATTTTTAACGTCTCTGTTTTGTACTTTGTGGTGGGAACACACTGGAGTTTATTTGGAGCGGATACGGTTTGAATTTGTTGTGTGTTTCTGTCAGTATCCGGAAATTTAGTGGCGTTTGTTTTTAGAACGACAATGTGTTTTTGAGTTGAGGACACAGAAGCTTTGA
Source organism: Tiliacea aurago (assembly GCA_948098905.1). Taxonomy (NCBI): domain Eukaryota; kingdom Metazoa; phylum Arthropoda; class Insecta; order Lepidoptera; family Noctuidae; genus Tiliacea; species Tiliacea aurago. Next base: position 27,068,908 of record OX402588.1, on the reverse strand, counting down.
AATTACGTAGCTACCTGGCTAAGGCCTTAGCCTAGTTCTATCAAAGGGTAGCTTCACACAGCTTTTCCCTTTACGTTGAATTTATAGACCAGAAGGAAATTCAATGCCCGAAATATATTCAATTTTTTATTGCTTTTTTCTGAGCTATTCTGAATAAAAGGTAAGTCAAAACATAAAAAAAAGATTCTCCTCGGTGGTCTATCGTCATCTAAATTCACCACAATACCAAAGCATATTTGGCAACATGTGGGTTTACTATAAGTTCACCCCTGCCTAACGCTTCGAGGTTTACTATAGGTTCACCCCTGCCTTACGCTTCGAGGTTTACTATAGGTTGACCCCTGCCTAACACTTCGAGGTTTACTATAGGTTCACCCCTGCCTAACGCTTCGAGGTTTACTATAGGTTTACCCCTGCCTAACGCTTCGAGGTTTACTATAGGTTCACCCCTGCCTAACGCTTCGAGGTTTACTATAGGTTCACCCCTGCCTAACGCTTCGAGGTTTACTATAGGTTCACCTCTGTCTAACGCTTCGAGGATTACAGGCTGGATATTATGTATGTATGTAAAAAAAACTCGCTCAACAATATTCACTCATCATGAAACAAACAGTGACATCCGTATGCCGCACATACTAATCTTCCCCGTACGTTTCCACACTAATACTAATTGAGTGTGCGACTCTCGCCAAGGATTATGCAATAAAAGCGATAAGAAACGCCAATTGTCTGTGTTTAGCCGAAGCAGCTAACTTTTATGTTTATAGAGCCATAAACCGCGCCCTTACTGATTGCGGGGATGTCATTAAATTTCGTTTTATTGCTAAACAATTGTGATAGAGCTGTAGTGATCTGCCGCTTTATTATTATCTTAATTAAGCCTTTAACTTGAAACCGTAACTTCTAGTAGCAAGATCATTATTGTTACGTGGTTCCCGTAGTGATGGGAATTAATAAATTAAATTATCTTTATTTCCTAAAAACACTTACAGGTAATTGTACTTTAAGTTTACAATTTTTGAATTTATGGTAGAGAACATTCATATATACATATTTAAAACATTTGGATGCTGCAGAAATGCTGTATACAATAGATTAAAGTCTGTCTCTTAAACTACGGTATCCTGTATCTTGAGAGGCCATGTATCACAATGAGGTTCCAATTGATATATGTATGTGTTGACTGTGTCGATTTACCTTCAGAAGGGAAAAAAGTTAAATGTAGTTTACTTTAGTATTTAAATTATGTATGAGTATGTGAGAGTGCGAGGGTGAGGGTGAATGAGTGTTATTGTAGATGTGTAGAGTTGGTATGTGAGTGTGGATAAGTAGGTGATGTGGTGTTGGTGTGTAAGTGAGTGGGAGTTGTATATACGAGTGTATATGGATGCGAGGATAGAAGTATTCGTGCAAGCATGGACATGAGTGTGTGCTTATTAGGCAATGTAGGTAAGTAAAGTCTCAATTGCGGCATAGTCCTGTTTGAGTAGCCATTCTGTCACTTTTAATTTTAGGTTGTGTTTGTTGAGGTCTAATATACTTATTCAGTTTTTTATGTATCGAGGAAAACGATACTAATAGGTAAGTGTCGAGAAAATAGATCGCTAGCTTAAGAATAATACAAAAACGATTACGTCACTTGGCGCGCTAATCCTATCTGATCCTCCCAGACCTAGAGCCCTTGGCTCAAAGGTCTTGATACTAATTTACTACCTAATAAGCTGATATTAAAGTAAAAGAATCCGTAGCGCATAGTGACAGGTGTATAATTTTGGATTTACCTACGTACTTTTAAAAAACTTGATGAAGAACAGAGTTGGTAAGGTACCTTAAAAACAGAAAACCCTTTTTAAAACTTAATTTTTGAGTTTAATCTTTTGCTTTAAAAAAAAAGGAGTGACTAGTTTTTAATCAGACAAGTGACTAGTTTTTAATCTGGGATCGTCATAAAGGTACTTATACAAACAAATCGATACCTACTAATAATTCTTTCTTTCTAATTCTTTCTTTCTTTCCTTTCTCTGAAACTACCAGTCGGATTTGATTTGAGAAAAAAAATCTAATTATTTTAATTACCCTCACGCTACGGTCTTAAGTAGCCGAGCAAAAAGAAAAAAACCGGCCAAGTGCGAGTCGGACTCGCGCACCGAGGGATCCGTACGAATATATGGTGTTGATGATTTCTGAAAAACTGTACATATTATATTTATATATTACATAAGCTTCTATCATATAGAATAATTTCAAATTTTTATCTCTGCAAACTTCAGAGATAAGGGGGGAACGGTATTTTTTTTTACATTTTTCATCAAAAGTCGGAAACTATGCTGACTAAAAAATAAAAAATAAATGTTTGAGAATGGACAAACAGCGTTCTTTTATATGATATCCCACATGCCCTAGTAGCCCCACTTCAAATTTTTAAGACCCCCTTTCAGTCCCTTTTGCAAAAAAGATATATTTTTTTAAATTTATTTCTTGCTTGCAAAATAGTTGAGCAAACGTTATCTAAAACTATTCTAAATTTTAAGTTGATAGCATTAGTAGTTCTTGAGATATCCCGGTGTGACAGACAGACTTAGTCTCACCATAAGGGTTCCTTTTTACCATTTTGGTACCCTAAAAAGCAGAAAGAACGCTAAGCGATAACGAATTAATAGGGCGGGCGGGCGATGCGATGCGATGTGGGAACAAGAAAGTTTACGCGGACAAGTCGCGGGCAGAAGCTAGTCTCATTGAAAAAACTCCATCTTAAAGGGTTAGCCGATTCTTTTAAACTAGTTAAACATCGCCTTTTCCTTTAGAAGTAAAACAAAATTGAATTTACTAAACATCCCAGAACGGGGACGTCTTAGACATTTTGGCGAGAAATAAAATATAAGAGGCTGTTTTAAGTCCCAATCGTATTGCTAAGCTGCTAGGACTTTTTATGATATGAAAAGGATATGCTATAAAATGCGGATTTGTTATTATTGAGAGTTATATGGCTGTTTATATATTGTACTGGCGAGAATTGTTAGCCTAGTTCGATATTTATTTCACCAAAAAAGTTGGTATACCTGCCCTTGTTTCAAGCTCGTTATCCATTTAATATTTATAGAATAAAAATATCAAAATCAAAATATTTTATTTCACATAAACCAACATGGGCACTTATGAAACGTCAAAGCTAGGTGCACGGTTCCAATTGCTGGCAAGAAACTCCATGGTTAGGAACTCTGTTAAAAATAATTGGCTTTTACAATGTTTTCAAATTACAGTGTTAATAGGTATGGGCGGACAGCGAAGGACTGTCAACAAGTACCAGGTACGTAACAAAATAGAAAATGGTCTACAAACAGTCTATAAGAACTACAACGTTCTCACGATCACAAAATATAAAAATCTTTATAGAATATTGTTAAAATAATAAAAATTAAAACCTAATAATATCCAGTCCACAATAAATCAACAAGAAATGATATATAGTAGTATATATATATATCTCTTTGTAGTATATTTATGTTTCGATACTGACCCCCGACACTACATTCAATTATGTGCCCTTATCTTTTTGTCAAGTACTGCTACTAGCGGCTCCATCAAATCATACAGACGGGGTAAATCCCATGAATATCTCGACCACTGAGTCTTTCCTTCTCTCCACAATCTAAGATTTGTTCGAATCAATGATTCGGCCGACAGACTCCATAGAGGCCGATATCGTCAGAGGCACACCACAGCTCGTATAATCCGTACTATTTACTTGCGAATCGGGAAAAGGCGGGCCTGAAACAAATTTCCGCGGGGTCCTAACGACCCCGACCGTCATTTAATCAGGCTCAAGTGTTGATGCGATAGCCGCCACCAACGTTTTTCGACGTATCGAAATCTATCATGAAATAACCATTAGCTGTCTCTCTCCTACGCTCGAATGTGCGGGCGCAGAGTGTGATAGAACGATACGGTCGGCCATCTTAATATAAAGACAGGAAATAACCAGTTCCGAGCGGCTCGGGCCGGACGTATCAGGATTTTTCCGGATTTCAGCCGTTTTGTGAGCTCTGACGCAAAGTAGCGAGGCACAGAAGGCCTACTGATAGCTCCAAAGTAACCTGTAGGATTGGTAGCAGAATAATCTTAACCTACTGACACTTCAGATAAAAGGGCGGCAGCATGTAACACTTTCGCTCTCAGGTGTTGCGAGCACAGTGTGACGCCTGCCGTTGATATGGAGTAGCTCCACAGCAACTTGCCAGTTAACATAATAAATGCTGTCAATACTTAATCTGTTTTGTCATAATTTTACATTGGCTAAAGTTGTCATAAAATAATAGGCCCGTTTTGACCTGACCGTCGCGACGTGACTAGTGAAGTAACCATACGACTCGCTACTCGATAATCACGATAAATCGATTAAGTTAAATGTCAAAATGGCCCTATTCTTTTATTATTAACTATACCAACATAATTATTTTAAGATTTTATACAAATGGCACTTCTGAGTATTTTGACATCTAGTGTCTCAGTTAATGTAAAGTGGGGCAGAAGCTCCGATGTTTTGCTGCGAGATCCTGCGACTTGAGTTAGGCTTATGTAGTGGGAGTCGGTAATTGTGATGGTCCAGCCTTTTTGCTGTAACTCGAAGTTTGAGGCGCGGTCACGTTGTCTGTGGAAGTTCGAGGATGTGATTGTAACTTTATGTGTTGAAGGAATGTAGCCTGTAGGGGGTTAATCATGTTCGAAAGTTAATACGTGGTCGCTTTTGTTACTTTTATTAATTAGGTAAAGATATTAGTAATTTTCTGATAATATTACCGAAACTCTACTATTGAGCGAATAATTTATTTTTGGTCGTACTTTGGCGAAAGGCCTACATATTGTTTTATTTACCTAATTGAAAACTGTTTACCTAGGATTTTTTTTTTCCAAAATTGAATGTCAAGTCAATAAAAGACATAAAACAAATCCAATCTAAACCAAAACGTACAGACAACAGTCTACAAATTCTACCCGTAAATTACGAGTACATAACTACGTTGGTCGCATAAATTCAGTTATAAGTTGCATAAACCACCACCACTATTCAACCGTCCACAGTGGCGCTGCGTGGTCACACGTGGTTCACGGCTTTCATTCGTTCACTCACTCATGTACCACTAGACTAGTAATTAAATATTTAAATGAACGAAAAAGTTCAATTAGAATATGTAGTACAGAGGTGTAGCGGGGGAATCCAGAATTAGAAGGATAATTATATATTTATGGTTTATTTGATTTGAAGTTTATGTGAACGTATTTTGGTCGAATTCCGGGTCCTATTGTAAACTGAATAATACTGGTTATTATATTCCGGTTTACAATAAACAGGCAAATGGAACATTTAAACATTATCAGTTACCTACATATAATAAAGGTAAGTATTGAGAAAGTGCAACAGTACCGTTTTGTTTTAAGAAGGTCCAGTAGCATCTTTTCCACCCGCGAACTGTTCAGTTGCCTGTGACTCATGTATAGCTCCAAAATTGCATTACTCTCTAATTAAAACCATCAAATACTTCCCCAAATCCGCTGCAACGCTGTCATCATCAAAACGTCCCACATGCTCCTCGTCACAAAACAGCTAAATGTTAGAAGGTCAGCTCCATCCATACAATGAGCGAAAACTGGCGCACGCACACATAGATGCGTAGGTACGGCAATCTCGAACAGATGCTGATGGTGACTTCGCAAGTGCCCTTGAACTTTATTTATTTGTTTATTTTCCAACTTATATCTTTCAATACAGGGGTAACCTAATACGATAGACGTGTGTATACGAGTGCGAATATTTTCACTCGTATTGAGCCTTCTGTACCCATCTACGCTCCCTCGTTACCGAGTGCAGCGGTCACCCGATTAATTACACCACTCACTGTTTTTACCACAAGACACCCAACGGATATATTTGGCACATTGTTAGCGAGTGTGGAGCATTCTTTTGTCTATTCCACGCTTAATCGCCAGATGTGAGTCGAATTAGTTGGTTTTTGGGAGATGTGTTGGAAACAGACTATATTTGTTTTTGTTGGAAAACTGGATGGAATGAGAAATATACGTTGGAATAAAGTTAACATAACTTCACAAAATTAACATTGGTGTGCTAGAAAAAGAGTCTCCACAAAACGCACGTCCGGTACACCCGGACTTGTCTCTTTTGCTATCAACCTTGCTGACGGGCTCAATACTCAAATATATATTGCATTCCACAATATGAACATAGGTGGTAGGTTCACAAAGACATGATCATTGTGAACCCTGCTGGGCACAGCAAAGTAAAAGAGAGGAAGAGGGATCTAATCTAGTGGATGTAGTGAATGGCCTACCAGCAAGTTTCATGCTTGAATAATTGTTACATATTATATCCAAGATAAGAAGGCTTGGAAACATGCTAGTCCAGCTCCATAGGACAATCTAGAGTCTAGACAAAATCAAACAGGTTACTATTTAAATTGTATAATTTATTATTTTTATGACATTTATTTTAAATTCTGTGATTACCTTAACTCACACTGATATTATTATTTTTTAGGAAAACGTTTTTTTTTTACAATATTTGTAAACATGTGAGCACCATGTATCTTTCACATAATTAATTTATCTGTCATTGCTTCTCTTTTTACCTATTGTGGTATAATAATTTTATTCTAGGTGAATCGTCTTCACATATAATTGTATAAATAAACCCGAAATTTAATTGTAATTCAGCTGCATCAAATGTATCTATAAAAGATATTGTACAACATTTTAAAAGAGTAACAGTGGAGTTTCTTGCCCATTCTTCTCCATACGAAACTACCTTTTGGAAGGGGCGACTAGAATCAATTCTATTTTTTTGTAAATATTGACGTTCAAAAGTGCCTTATATGTGCCTATTTGAAATAAACAATTTGACTTTGACTTTGCTTTCGAATGGGGAAAATACACCAATGACGTCTTAGAAGATAAAGCACACCTAGAAAGCGATCTAATTGTAAATCGAAACGTGATAACGTTCATTAAAGATTCAAAATATCAATTTCATACAAAACGACACTGAATTCATACAATTTATTACAAGTTTATTTCTTTTACGTTATTTTGTGGAATTAATTTTGAAAGATATATTTTAAAAGGTTTATATTTGAGAGCTGTTAAATGGGATTATACCCACCTGTCAGTTGTTTCAGCCTCGGAAACAAGCGGATATCACTGACTCACGGGAATAAAAATAGGCTGGAGTATTAATAGCTACTAGGGCTTGCTCGAAAATAAGTCTCGTCACTTCCGAATGTCGTAAAAGATATTCAGGGAGTCAGGAACAGTGTTAAGGTGTTGGGTAATTAAATAATAATAAGTAAGTACCGATTTGTTCTGAAAAAAAGGGTCTTACTGACGGTCCCATGGATGTATGGTACATACATGGTAATACATAACAGTCGATTTTAAATGGCCTCAATCCAGTGTGTAAACTCTCAGACTATTTCGTGGCTCCAATATATCAGGTCAGTGTATTGAAAATATCTGTTTTTACTAAATTAAATTCGAGTTAATCCTTGCTGCGATACGGCGACGGTCCGAATTAAAATGAATGAATTCCTATTATAAAGCTAACAGTCCGTCTGTCTGTATTTCTGTAATTCAACCCTTTCTCACTTGATCAAAGGCTGGATTTCAAAGTTAATCCTGATTGTCTGCAAAATTGGTGACAAGATGAAATCGGTTGGATTCCAGGCCGAAATACAATTATATATTTAATCAAAGGGTGAACGACTTTAAGTGGTAGTATTACTCCATTACAGAACACCTTCAGGTGAGCAAAGTGCTGCTACTCAAATGCGACCTATGCTAACTATGCTAAGTAAGGAATCAAATTAAAATACCTTAGTGTTGCGGAGTGCAAACAAGTCAGGCAAAATATTTATCTTTATATTTCTTCTTTTTAAAAACATTGCCTTACACTAGGAATTTCTCCTGTATTGTGGGTGAGTTTACAAACATTTAACTCACATACACAATAAGCCAGACCCGGAACAACTAACTGAAGGTCATACAAATATTTGTTCCGTGCGGGAATCGAACCCGCGACACGCAGCGCAGCAGTCAATCCACTTGCCACTGCGCCAACCGTGCCGTCGTCGTACAATGTAACCTAAGGACACGCCAAGAGCTATCTGACCTACTAAAAACCAGCAGTAAGCCTTCAAAATCATCAGTCATACTTAAACCCGTTGATAGGAAAATCCAACAGTGAAATATGAGCGGTTACTTCACAATCGGGCTGGAAAGTGACGATCGATCACCCGACAGATCTGATGTGTTCAACAAGATAAATGATATCTTGGGACCTGCTAACCCTGTGTGTTGGTGTAATAGGGCTTGCCATGTGCTTGCAAACGAAATCTTAATCTAGTAGGTGTGAGACCTACCACGCTTTTGCTTCTCCAGCATGGTAGGTATTTTGTTGTAGATTGGGAAGTAGCCTAGGAAGCTCTATCTAAGGGAAATGGAATTAAATGAAAATGTTTATTCTGTAAATAGGATATCGGAATCACTTTAACAAGTCATATTAAAAACGAGGCAGTCGGGTAAAAATGTAATAATAAGCTAAATGGAGTCGACATAATACATTATCTGACTACGTTTTTACGTATTTGAAGTGACATGCTTGTAATGTATCCATTGACATACCTATTATTGTAGCCAGTGACATTTGATGTAATATTATGACTTCTTCATCATCTTCTTGAAATTAATGTGTTAATAATTGTCTTCTGAATATTTATTATGAAAATTGATTGTTTTACCTAAAAAAAATGTTTGTTAATTGTATGTAATTTCGATTATAAATTCTTGTATTGTTTAAATAGTGTATGCCCTAATGGGTAGTTCTTTGAGTTACAATAACCTAACATTAACCTAACACCTACTGTGTCACCAAAAATCACACAATAAATATATTTGACTTTGACTTTGACTTACCTCTGAGAAGAAATGGCAAAACAAACTCGGGGGTCAAAGTCTGTTTTAAAGTCCAGACATAATCTTGGTCAGCAGGGTAGGTAATTACGTAAACACATAAAATGCCAATTGATCACAATGGGTTTCATTTTGACAATTCATTCTACGTTCATTGCGTGACGTGAGCAGACATAATTTTCAAACTTAAGAAACAATGGATTAGCAATCATCTTCAAAACTCTCGGATTGTGATTGAAAGTATGTTACGCAATTAGGGTGCAGGTCATGTGAGGACCACGACCATGTGGGTTAGTGGCTCAAATGGTCTGTTGTGGAAAGAACCACACAGATTTAAGTGTACCTGTCCGGAAAGTGGAAACATTTGTCAGTAACCATGTAGCTCAACTCAGACCTCAAGGACCTCAGCAAGCAATACCAAAGAAGGGACATTTGGGTAGGCCGCATAAACTACTCAAACTGTCAGACCATCATTAAAACTAACTGAGAAAGAACGAAAAAATATCCACATAGTCCTCACATTCACAATAATTAAAGTACTCGTATTAATATTATATGAGGGCGTCCAAGCAAAAGGGTCCAGTTCTCGGCATTTAGTTTGCGAGATAAACGCAGTTTTGTAAAGCAGTACTGGGTTGGCTGCTGCAGGTGCAGAAAACCTCAAACGGCGCAAACACTTCAATCTTACTGGGACTTAAATGTTTGAGCCGTTTGGGGTAGAAACACTAGGGCCATGGGGTCCAAGTGCTCACTTCGTTTTTCGAGACATCGCCAAGCGGTTGGTCGACTTCTCACGTGACCAGAGGGCTGGCCTATTTTTCGGCCAAAGAATTAACATTGCCATACAACGTGGCAATGCTGCCAGCCTTATGGACACTTTTCCTGTTGACAGCGATACGGAAGAGTTTTTTGATGCCCTATGATTATTTCCCCTCCTTTTTTATATAGGTACTTGTACATATCATGATCCTGGTTGCCATAATCGCCACGCTTGGCAGGTGGGTTTGTGATCGCAGTATGGTGTTAAAATGCATAGAGAACGCTGCTGCCCATTCTCTAGTAAGTCTGTGGGGTTGTAATCTAGGTGCTGATATTAATTTTGACGGACCTTTGGTTTTAAACTTGCAGCTATATTTTATGGAACGGGATTACACAAGAACCTTGCTCATAAGAAATTTGGTAAACTATGGATGCCACCACTAACCTCTTTTACTTCCACCGCCCGTCCCAGGCGTGCGCCAGCAGTTCTCGTTCTTGGTGATCACAAATTATTTCCATAAAATATAGTTCTACGGTAATTTCACACGGTGAAATGAGCTTATGATGAACTATGCATAAGAAAACGTTCTTGATGAGCACTACTTTCACTCTGGCAATACACGGAATACGCACGAGTGTTCTCATATAGTTTCACCACCAAACTGACTCCCTCAGCATCGAGGACGTCGATGACCGGCCTCGCTTCCCGAAACGAGGGTAGTCAAAAAAAAAGTTATTAGTAACATTATTAGCCTACCGTAAATATTCGATAATGAGCAAGGTCTGAACAAAGTCCCTTAGTCGCCTTTTACGACACTTATGGGAAGAAATAGGGCGGTACTATTCTTTACGTCCGGCACCACACAGACAACATACATACATTGTACCTACATATTATTATCATAGTCTGTAACAGTAGCAACCATATTTGTCGATGTGGCACCAACCTAAGAGACGAAGTTGGAATGCTCGATGTTGCTGCGACCGCCATACCAATACCCACCCTTGAAACCTAGACAAATCAAGGTAGAATGAAATAAAAAAACGCAATGGTAAAACTTCACTAAGCGAAACTTTATCACATAAAGCTTTACTCCTATATTTTCTCTCCCATCATTTAAGTCTGGCAATCTGCTTACCTAGTACAAGGCTATATTTACCTAAGCATAATGAAACTAAATCTTTGCACAATATAGAGCAAGAATTGAGCTCACCTGTATAATGCAATGAATCTAAAGCGACTCCCACGTAGGCGGCTCGCTTTAATTAAAAATGTAAATGCCGATGTTAAAACAGTGGAGTTAACGCGTAATATCCGCAGTAACGAAGACCCAGAAGGATAGTTTCTAACAAGGCAGAAAATACAAGGCTAAACGTCTGCACTAGTGCCGATACAGAACGAACGTCTTGTGCATTCTACCATCTTCTTATTTGGGTAATATTTATATTACCTACCAGTCTGTCTGAAAAAATAGTGGATTCAATTCTGGCGAGCAACACCACCGTAGCCCGTCTGGTTGACTAGTCTATACAGAACTGAACTCACCACAAACTGTTTTTTCGGTACTAAATGACCGTCAGCTTTTTGTATGAAAAATTTTAATACTAGCTTTTGCACGCTGGCTTCTTTCGCATGGAGATTGAAAATGACCCCACGGGAACTTACTACCGAGATAAAAAGTTTTCTATGTCCTGATCCAGGTCGTGGTCCATGCGCCAAACGAAACTCAGTTTCAAATTCATAATATTAGTTAGGATTAGGATAAAAGTTAATATAATATCATAGCAGCACTTCTGCAAATGTGTACAGTGTAAACAATGCGTATTCCGGTAACTATATCGATACATCTTGATTAAACTTATCTGTGTTAAGCGTTGAATACATAAGCGGTTCTGTTTGCACGTGCATGTAGAGTGAAAGTACCTTACCCTTATCTTATTATACATACGAGACGACTAACTAGAGAAACGTGGAATATTGATCAGGATATTAGAAAGGATAACGAAGAACAACGATCTTCATTCCTCAGCAGAAACAGGAGTCTGGTTTACAGGTTATTAAGTAATAACCTATAAACCAGACTCCGGTTTCTATAATAAACAAATATGTATAATAACCACTCATCACTCAAGAAACGAATTAAGCCTTGCAGAACTTATCATAGCCAGGAAATTGTAGATTGGTTTCAACAGAATACCTACCCAAAACCAATAATACCTCATTAACATGTTTAATCCATTTTAACAAAAGTCGATCCAATTATTCTCTCAACAGCCGCTCAAAACTAATCGAGTGTTTACGTTCCATTCCCGCTTCAGTAAGGGGATGACATTAAGCGTGGCGACCAAAATAATCACTGGTTGATCTCTGCGGGCATTCGGTCGTAATAGCGTGCTGACAAACAGATTGGGGAGCTGTTTACACGTCATAATTGAGTCGACTTTCGATACGTGTGAAGTGAACGGGATGTATTGTGTTAAGGTATTGGATTGTGAGTAAAACGTTCAGACCGAAAAGTTTCAGTATCAAATTATGAATGGTGAAGTTGATGGAGGTGAAAGAACTGACCAGCATGCTTATTTGTATTAATACCCCACCCTCAGGGTACGAACCTATCATGTTCTACGAAGGTTTTCTGATCCCCTACCTATTTGGATCGAAAATTCTTTGGCGGTTTTTCAATCATAAGTTTAAATCAGTTTTAACACTTGTTTATAAAAGTTGGGAATCAGTACTTCTTGCAGATAATATTTGGTGTATAAACTATATGCTCAATAAAAGTTCGGACAATTCAGGCTTCTGGCTTTCAGGCTTGAGAACTGTCCAGGAAAAGCCAGAAGCCTCTATTCCAGCTCAACGGAAACAAAAGATCTCCAATGACAATCCAAATGATAGTAGTATTGTGAATTGAATTGATTTGTTTTCTTAAGATAATAAGATTCAAAATTGTTGGTATACAAAGCAATTTTAAGCTTCAGAAGAGCGAAGTGTCCTAACACAGGCAATTTTTGTCTAAAAGATCAGTAGATGTAGTAGGTACATAACTTGTGAAAGAAAATAAATTATTTGTAGGTATTTGTATTTTCAAATGAAATATGACCTTATGCTTTGAACGACATCGTTCAAAAGGTATCCCAAAAGCATCGTTTCGTGAAATCCACAAAATATTTAGTTACGGAAACGATAATAAAAAAATCTGGAAACATCATACATTTGACGTTGAGAAATAACAAAAGCATGGGTAACTCGATACGTGTCATTGTTAACGCGAATGTGGAACACATAACCTCGCTCGCGTCAGTCGGGATCGAGTTACATTACGTTCTAGGGTCTTTTATGTTAATTGCATTAACATTTTACCTTTTTACGTTAATACAATTAATGTTATGCACGCCACAAAATGGGTTGACCGCTTTATTCGAATAACAAATGCGTGAAAAGAAATTCCAACTCTTGGGTCAAGTGGTACTTATTCGTTAAAATGAAATTGTCTAAACAAGTTTATGTAAGTGTAGGTACCTATTTGTTGGAGATACCTAAATACTAACGGTTCAGTATTTCCCGATAGCTATTACTGAGGATTCTTTAATTCACGAGTGAATCGGTTACGTAGGACATTCCCGATCAGAATCACGTAAGCCCAACCGGCTAAAACCAATGACGCGACTTCACATTTGGAATCCACTTACGGTTTTATTCCAATAACAACACGCAAAAATGTAAGTCATTTTAATGTAGGTATTTAACTCTTAAAACCGTAAATGGATTCTAAATTTGACATCTCGTCATTGGTTGTAGCCAGTTGGTTTTACGTTATTCAAATGTGATGGTGAATGCCCCTACTTTTATTTGCCAAACGCGCACCATCGTTTACCACATAAATGTAGCCATCCATCGTTGACATAAGTTTACAACTATACAAACTATGATAAACAAACGTATACAAGAAAACCAAATCATAATCACAGTCCCTACCCGCCATTATTATTCACAAAAAAAAAACAGTTCAGAAATCCATCAAAGTGTCATCAACAAAGTTGTATGCGACACGTGTACAGAACATTTTCGAAAAAAACTTTTAAATAGGTGTCGGCGAAGTTTGCATGAAGTTTGTATGAATTTGTATGGAGTTTGTACTCGTATGAAGAAAGTTGGGATTGTTTGCCCGGCGGCATCGGCATCGTAAATAGAACCAATAAATCGATTACCAATTTTATTACGAAACTTGATTTATGTCTGGGCAAGATGGAGACGAAAGGGGTAAGACCAGGCTCGTCGTGTTCATGTCACTTTTTGTTCGGCGAACCCTAACGTGTGGTCACGCCGACAGAGGGCGCCTTCCAGTTTTTCACACTAAAAGAGTCATATAAATTAACGCGATGATCACTTATTCGTGGGAATGATCATTTTGAATATGTTGCGGGGTAATGCGGTCCCGAATGCAAGTCTGTAGATCTAAGCAAAAAAAAGAATCGGTTTCTGAACGCTTCGCACATACCTACCTACCTACTTGTGATCGGAATGTTTCAGCGCTGTGCGGCTGGCGGGGTGCATTTCAACGCGTGAATGAATAAGCGGTGACATGTTTCTTCCAACTGTGGCCTTACTATAAATATGTTGGACTGATCTCTTCACTTTTCAATATCCGTAAATAAGAGACGTTGGAGACCTTAGATATACAGCGCAGCGTGGCGATTTGGGGTGCGTGCAGAAAACCTCCACGTATGCCTGATGCCTGCTGGTCCCTTATGGATACGTTCGAGGGGAAGAGCAGTCGTCGGGCCGGTGCACCCTGGGCATGGACAATACTCTCTTCGAAAAAGGTAGTGGAGTTTTTCGGATAGGGTATTGTTTATGGCGAATTTCTGCGAGGGGGAGAGCGTAATGCTCCTCCTGGGTGGATGGTGGCCTACTCCCCCCTCTGCTTACAGAGGGAAGGTCGAGTGGGCGCAGGTTAAGACCTGAAGGTCCGTGGAGGAAGGGCCCAACATGGGCCGTAGGAGGACGTTTCTCCACGTTGTGGAGAAGCAGGGGCGGCGCTCGTTGTGCACTCACCATGCCAACGAGCTGGCAGCGGGAGAACTGATTCTCCTGACTGCACCCGTCGATATCGTAATCCGGAAAGAGATCACGGTCATGTTTTGTGACTTGGAACGGGACGAGGATCTTGGCTTAGTCGCCCGGATCGCGAGGACGATAACCTCTATAAAAAATCCTCTAATACCAAGTTTTGGTGCGTGGCGAGGGTATGAATGGCTGAGGAGTAGTGCCATCTGTAACCTTGTAGTTGCAGGTGGCGCATCAGTCGTTAGCGCACCCCCAGCCAGGGACCAGTCGAACCCCTGGTTGGGAAACAAATGTTGACTTACCTAGGCACAGGGGGTAAACCTAGGAATGACGTTTTATATCCCCCACACTCGTGGGAACAAAATGGAAAAATTTTTAAAACCAAAACCCAAACGTGGCGCTACAAGCGTAGAGGAAGGAAGTGATGCGACGTCGGAGTCCGACGCTGCATCTGGGGCGAACGGCTCTTTTAAGAGCCCGGAGCCCGTGGAGGTCGGGGCAGCGAAGAACACAAAGTTCTTAAAGAAGAAGCGCTCCAAGCCAGGGGACGGCCAGGGGTCATCCTCTGATGGCGGGCCGAACTCGGCCCGGAGGAAAATTGGCCGGCGGGGAGGGGTCCAAGGACGGGGTGTGGGCAGAGGGCTCACCACCCAGACCAGCGAGTCCAGCCGAGCTAGTCCAGCCGAGCCGGCCCAGCGAGCCGAGAGGCTGCCAATGGAGGGGCTCTCTGATACCTCAGGTGGTGATCCGGACGCCGCTGGTGGCTCTGAGGCGGAGCGAGCCGCCAGCAGCTTTGAGGAGGTCGTGGTAGCCGCAATCAAGGGTGTGGCCTTGAAGAGGATTCAGTCCTCTAAAGACAAGGTCGTACCCGCTGCCACGGCCTCCATTATGGCGGCAGCGAGGGCCCGTCAAGTCCGGCCTCCGTCGGATGAAATATCCGAGATGCGGGCGGAGGTCGGCCGCTTGACGGCCGCTATGGAGCTTCTCCGAAAGGAGAACGAGGAGCTCCGAGCGGACCTGGCCCGGCTTCGAGGAGCTGGCCCCCAGGAGGTGCCCCAGGTGGGAGCGCAGCATGAGCAGGGCCTGCCCTTGCCGGCGGAGGACCGGGTTTTGTCCCTGGTGCGGCAGGAGTTGGCTGCCTTCAACAGCCGGTTCTCCGTACTGGAGGGCATTGTCCTGCGCCCCCCGCTAGCGGCGAGCAGGCCGGCTACCTTTGCGGCTACTGTGGCCGCCGCGGCCAAGCCTGCGGCCAAGCCCGCGGCGAAGCCTGCGACAAATCCCGCGGCCAAACCTGCACTAGCGAAATCGGTGCCACCCAAGCCCAAGAAGGGCGGGACGGCTGCGCAGGTGGGTGCGCAAAAGGCAAGGGCCCCAGCCCTGGCGGCGGAAAGGCTGCCCCCGCCTCCTAATTCTTCTCCGGCCGATGCCGAATGGCAAGTAGCCGGGGAGAACAGGAAGGCGGGTAAGGCCAAAAGGGCGGCCAATAGAAAGCAGAGGCGGCAACGGCGCAAGAAGCGAAGCGCCGCGGCTAGGCTCCGCGCCCCGAAGTCCACAGCTGTAGTGATCACACTACAGCCGGAAGCGGAGAAGAAGGGCGTGACCTACCGCGAGGTGCTCGCCAAGGCGTGGGCGGCAGTGGACTTGGAGGAGATCGGCGTCGCTGATGGCTTCCGAATGAAAGTCACTGCGACGGGGGCTCGGATGCTGGAGATCCCCGGTGCGGCCATCGGCCCGACCGCTGACGCCCTGGCCGAAAGGCTCAGGGCGTCCCTCAATGCGGAGGAGGCCCGAGTCTCCAGGCCCACCAAGTGCGCTGACATGCGCATCCTGGGCCTGGACGACTGCGTGACGGCGGAAGATGTTGTGGCCGCCGTGGCTAGGACTGGAGAGTGCTCTGCCGAGCAGGTGAGGGCAGGCACCCTCCGTCCTGACAAATCGGGGATGCAAACCATAACGGTGAGCTGCCCCGTGTCGGCGGCCCAAAAAATATCCGGAGAGGGCCAAAGGCTCCGGGTGGGCTGGGTATCCGCGCAAGTGAAACTGCTGGAACCCAGACCTCTGAGGTGCTTCCGCTGCCGCGTGGGAAGCCACGTGGGAGCTTGCTGCACCTCGGAGGTGGACCGCAGCGATCACTGCTTCCGCTGTGGTCGGCCCGGTCACAAGGCGGGCTCTTGCGATGCCACGCCGCACTGTTTTGCATGTGCGGCGGCTGGCAAGTCTTCCGATCACCGGGCTGGAGGCAAGGCCTGTGTTCCCCCCCCCAAAGCCAGGGGTAGAGGCAAGCCCTCTGTCACCGCCGTCACCACCGCAGCCGCCACTATTGCCGCCGCCGCTGCCGCCTCCACCGTCGTCGTCGCCGCCGCTACCACCGTGACAGGGCCATCCCAGAGGGCCCGGGAGGGGGCTGATATGGAATGCCAATAAATGGCCCCATTACGCCTCCTCCAGGCGAACATCAACCACTGCGCCTGCGCTCAGGATCTGTTGCTCCAGAGCATGGCGCAGTGGTCGATTAACATCGCTGTGGTCGCTGAGCCGTACTTTGTCCCGCCCAGGGATGACTGGGTGGAGGACCTGAGCAGCTCAGTGACCCTAATTTCGTCGGCCGCCGCCGGTACTCCGTCCCTCGAGTCCGTCAAGAGGGGATCGGGTTGTGTGGCAGCACGGTTCGGGGATATTGCCGTAGTAGGTGTTTACTTCTCCCCGAACCGAACTCTCGCCGAGTTCCACAACTCCCTTGCGGAGTTAAGAGTCGTCGTCGTCGGGTTCCATCGCCTCCCTGTGTTCGTCCTCGGGGACTTCAATGCCAAGAACGTGGCTTGGGGTTCCCGGTATACGGACGCACGAGGCAGGATGGTGGAGGACTGGGCTCTGGAGACAGGCCTGGTCGTCCTAAACCGGGGTTCTGTCCCCACGTGTGTGCGGATGCGGGGTGAATCAGTGGTGGACATCTCGTTCGCCAGCCCCGCTCTGTCGCCGCGTGTCATTGACTGGCGCGTCATGAAGGGGGTGGAGACCTATTCCGATCACCGGTACATCCGGTTTGACGTCTCCGCCCAGACCTCAGGTGCGCTGGTCCGACAGGCCCCGAGTGGTCCGCGGTGGGCGCTGAAGCAGCTGGACCGGGAGCTCCTCCTGGAAGCCTCGATCGTGCAGGCCTGGGTGTCATCACCGGACAGGCCTGCCGACATCAACGACGAGGCGGAGTGGTTCCAGGAGGCCATGTCCGAGATATGTGACGTGGCAATGCCCCGGGTCCAGCCCGGACGTGCTCGGCGCCAGGTGTGCTGGTGGTCGCGTGAGCTAACCGCTTTACGCGAGGCATGCGTTGCTGCGCGCCACCGGTACTCCAGGCACCGCAGGCTCCGTATCCGCCCTCCAGATACGGAAGCCATTCAGGCGGAGCTGTACGAGGGGTACAGAGCGGTGAAGACCGCCCTCCGAGCGGAGATCCAGCGGGCCAGAGGACTGTCCCGCGAGGAGTCGCTGGAGACTGAACAGAGTTCCGTGGGGACGCCCCTACAAAGGGGTGAGAGATAAACTCCGCCCATGGGCTCCCCCGCTGACGCAGAGTCTCCGGCCCCAGCTCGTGGAGGACGTGGTGAGCGCTTTGTTCCCTTCGCGAGGGGAACAGACTCCCCCGCCCATGGCTCCGCCTCCTGCGGTGCCCGATGCGGACCACACCAATGACGACGACGACGATACTCCGGAAGTGACCGAGGTAGATTTGAGAGTGGCGGTACGTAGGCTTAATGCCAAGAATACCGCCCCAGGACCCGACGGCTTACCTGGAAAAGCCTGGGTTCTGGCCTTGGAGGCTCTCGGGCCTCGACTAAGGGGGCTCCTAAGCGCATGCTTGGAGAGGGGCCAGTTCCCACTTCGTTGGAAGACTGGGAAACTGGTCCTCATTAAGAAGCCAGGGCGCCCGGCGGACTCTCCGTCCGCTTACCGGCCCATCGTGCTGCTCGACGAGGTGGGCAAGCTTTTTGAAAGAGTTATTGCAGACCGCCTTGTCGGGCGGCTGGTGCGGGTAGGGCCGGATTTGGCGGACAGCCAGTTTGGTTTCCGCAAGGGGCGCTCTACGGTGGATGCCATCATGCGCGTTCGAGCCCTCACGACGGGGGATGCTGTTGCCCGGGGTGGGGTCGTCTTGGCGGTGTCTCTTGACATCGCCAATGCTTTCAATACCCTGCCCTGGAGTTGCATTAGGGAGGCACTCCGGTATCACCGGATGCCGACCTACCTCTGTCGAGTGGTCGAGGCCTATTTGACGGACAGGGCCGTCATCTACCCCGGTCACCACGGAGAGTGGAACCGGCGAGAGATGTCGTGCGGTGTCCCACAGGGATCGGTCCTGGGGCCGCATCTGTGGGACATCGGCTACGACTGGGTGCTGCGTGCTGACCTCCCTAACGGCGTCAGCGTGGTCTGCTACGCTGACGACACGCTGGTCCTGGCGCAGGGGAGGTCGCATCAGGCGGCAGCCGAACTGGCGGCACGTGGGGTTGCGACAATCGTCAACAGGATCCGGCAATTGGGACTCGAGGTGGCTTTGCACAAGTCTGAGGCCATGTGTTTTTATGGTCCTCGGAATGCGCTACTGTCGGGTTCCCAGATAACGGTAGGAGGGGTTCACATCGGTGTCGAGTCGACGATGAAGTACCTGGGACTCGTCCTCGACAGCCGTTGGAACTTCGTGGAGCATTTTCGACGTTTGGCTCCCAGACTGGAACGGGCCGGGGCTGCCTTAAAGCGGCTCCTACCCAATCTAGGGGGTCCAAACGCCTCCTGCCGGAGGCTCTACGCGGGGATCGTGCGGTCCATGGCCCTTTACGGGGCACCGGTGTGGGCGCGTTCCTTAAGGCTGCGACCAGCCCGCCAATTGAATGCGTCCCAAAGGGTCATGGCCATCAGGCTGGTACGGGGTTACCGCACGGTCTCCCGTGAGGCGGCGGGCCTCCTTGCCGGACTACCGCCATGGGATCTGGAGGCAAAAGTCCTCGCGCACATCTGGGAGTGGCGCGAGGAGGCGAAACGCCGGGGTGAAACTCCGCTGCCGCGAGAAATCACGGCACAGCGGACAGAGCTCCGGCGGGATCTCATGGCGGCATGGAGAGTGCGATTGTCGCAACCCAGCGCTGGGCACGCCACAATTGTGGCGATAAGTCCCCTCTTTGAGGACTGGCTAGAGAGGCGCCACGGCGTCCTCACCTTCCGCCTGACGCAGGTCCTCACCGGACATGGTTGTTTCGGGAGGTTCCTGTTCAGGATAAAGCGGGAGGAAACGCCCGGGTGTCACCACTGTGTGGATCACCCGGAGGACACGGTGGAGCATACGGTGGAGGTCTGCCCGGCTTGGGTGGAGCACCGCCGTGTCCTCACGGACGCGATCGGCGGCGGCGATCTCTCGCGTCCGGCCCTAGTTCGGGCCATGGTTCGGAGCGAGAGTGCATGGGAGGCCGTCACCTCCTTCTGCGAAGCAGTAATGCTTGCGAAGGAGGAGGCGGAACGCGTGAGGGAGAGGCAAGGTTCGCGCCCTCGCGCCCCTAGTCGCCGCAGGAGACGCCCCGGGCGTCGGGAGTCGCAAGCCGATTTCCGGCCACCGTAGGCGCGGGCTTGCGGACGGTGAGCGATGGGTAGTTCACCGTCCGATAAGGACCAGGCCCGGGTCGACGGCGCGTTGTATTCCACGCGCGCCTCAAAGAGTTGTCAGCAGCAACTGACGGGGTCCGTTAGGGCCAATGCCTGCCAGGGTTGCGAGTTTGTCCGAAAGGGATATCGTGGCCCTGGCACACAGGCAAATGAAGGAATACGGGTGGGTTTTAGTCAATAAAAGTCTGACACGCCCTCCCGCTCCGCCCAGAGCGGGAGAAGTTATTTGATAATTTCCCACCCAAAAAAAAAAAAAAAAAAGCGTGGCGATTTAGTGGCGACACTAATTTAACACACGTATACAGTTTTACCTTTAGGTTTTAAGAAAATATTTTAATTTCATTAAACGAAAATTTATTAATTTATCTAAAATTATCTAAAATAGCATCTTGGAGCAAATTGTACTTAATTAACTGTAGCGCAGAGGTAATTAGCCGGGTCATGGATCAAACATCGAATCAATGAAATTAAAACAAATAACGTGCAAGGTGTAGGCGAATTGAAGGAGAGAGCTTTATTATTTAGTTTGTTTGATGTTTTTTAAATTTATATTAACGTTATCAAATAATCTACATGTAAAATCGTCAATCGGTGGGTATGCGCTTCGCACGAACTTAATTTATTAGTGGGCGAATCGAAAAATCCAGAATTACGTATGAGGCAATTGGCAAGAAAAGTATAGGTACTAGAAACTACATTTATCAATTATGTTTGTACAAGTTTATATTTAATTCAGCAAATGTTTATGAGTAAGTCTGGCTCCAACGAATAATTACTGAATATTAAGCCATGAATAAATTAAAGTACAACTTCGTGAAATTAACACGTTACACGTTTAAAACATGATTGTGACTTTAGTTTTCGTGTGTCTAAAGTGCCTGGATACTTACTTTAAAGTAGATAACGTACTAAAATAATTATTTTTCCGTGCTCTGCAAGCGCCAACCCAGTTGCATATTATGAATACATACAAATAAATTAAAGTGTCAGTTTGTAATGTAAAAATAACAGCTTTTTAGTAAATCCATATGAAAGTATATACGGTACCTGGGTATACTACATAAATACGAAAAACTTTATTCTGACAGTCACAAATACGAATTTCAAAATACCGAACCGGAACCGAACCGGAACGTGCTGCTACCTCGGGTCCAGTGTGATAGGGGGCGACGGATGTCCCTAAGTGCGCTGTCCCTGGACCCACTTAAGGGGGCCGGAAGAGGGCATTGTCTGCCCTCTGCCGACGCCCAGTGCGACTGCTGCGGGCTGGGTGAGGGGAGGAACTGTTCTAACCTAACCTTACCCGAATGATTCACCAACTATAGAGGGGATCTGGCGTTATGAGGGTGGCGAGGCATGAATTGCCCATACAAACGTAATACCAAAATCATTTGAAATTTGAGCATATTTCCACCATATTATACTGATATTCGGATTTAGACAGTATTTATCTAGGTTCCTACATCTCTTTTTAAAAAAAAAACTTACCTAGTGTGAAGTTTTAGCGAATTGAATTTCACACATTTTTACAGCGTAAATGACATGTTTTTATATATTTTTTTCTGTATTATATTAACAACAATATTTGAAATATTCTTTATGCAGGAACATATCTTATATTATCAAGTTACAAATTAGCGAAAAAATATTGAAAAACATTAAGTTTTCATTCATCATTTTTGGTATTACGGAACACATCCAAATTTATCATAAATTTTCAATAGCTATCGCGCCAAGCAAATTTCAATGTGTACGTAGTCGTACTGCGCACGGTAACTGTGTGAATCGCTCCGACAGGCACTCACACTAGCGCAACGATTCGGACTGTTTGTTATTATCTACTACAGCTTTCTTTCAGACTTCAGTGTTTTATGGTTTTATTTGATTACTTTACTGTACTGCACGTGCGTACGTATTGCTATGAACTTGGATTTTAATTTGCCTTGTGATTTGGTATCGAGTAACCTATCTACATTCTTACTACCTTTCTTGTGTTTACGGACTTGAAAATTTGAAATATTAGTTACGACCGGGTTTGGTTGGCGACATGGACTCCGAACGTTAGGATGTATCTCACAGTAAGTATTACCCAGTGATATATTATTATAAGTTACCTACCTGCCTTCATAGCTACTAATTGTTTAGATACTTTTAAACTCGGCCCTAGAACATAAAGATATTTTTTCTTGCGCTGTTTTGTACACACGGCTACACATCAAGCTATAAATTTCCAGTTTACGCTGACATTGTAAGGAAATCCTATACAATACGAGATCAGCTTATACTGGAAATGTTTAGCTTGATCTGTAGCCGTGCGTACTAGTGGGTACCTACTTATATTTTGTATAAATTAGGATTTACCTACCTATCTTTAGATAACATTAATTTGACCTAAGTAAATTTAAATGTGTTGAGGAGCAGTAAAAAGTCTAAATTATACACACGGCCGAAACAAGCTGCTAACTGCGGGAATTCCCCGGAAGACGCCCGACCTGTTATTTTGCTCTTATCTAGTTTGTACCTTACACAATTGACATAAAGTTCATTATGCTTTGACCCAATTTGTAAATAAGTGCGTCTAAGTACGTCGACCTTTAGCCAGCACTAAAAAGCAAGGCTCAACAAACTTTGAAGTATTTTCTTCCTGCGTCGAAAATTGATCCGTAAAGTCATTAGAGATAAGGACTACAATCTCGTAAGCAAAAAAGAAACTTCCATACCTACGTAAAAATACTTGCATAGGAAATTGTTCCGTACGGTCTGCATCATCATCATTCATCATTTCAGCCGAAAGACGTCCACTGCTGGACATAGGCCTCCCCCAAGCACCTGCACCACGCGGCTTTCACTGGCAGTTAGCTGATATTATAAGGAGTAACTAAGGCTACTTTTATTTTAGAAAAATCCACACCAGCGACGCCGCGGGCTGCAGCTAGTATTTTATATTCGTATGCAGCAAAACACCACATGAACTCCTCTCATTAACTCTGCAAGTTGATAACATCTTAATGAAGTCACATACTCTACAAAAATTAAAAAAGCCTCGTCCTTTCGCTTAAACTTTGCAAGTTTACCCCCTCCCTCCCGCTCTCAGTTTCCAGTTTCCAGATATTCATGAAGGGGCGTGCATTGGAGGAAAAAATGTCAGTCTCGTCGCCACCATAAAGTGCACGTGTGACGGTACATCGGCGAGTTCGCGCCAACTTTCATATAACACAAGTTTTTCCCCCAAATGTTGGTGGAGGATGGGCGTTTGCGGTACTGTTGGGGGCGTTGGTACTAGGTATAATGTAGTTAATGTCACTTTAACAAAACGATTGGGCAAGAGAATTAGAATTACCATGTTTGGAATCGTGAATAAATAAATGGATGAATTAATTAAAGAAAATATAGATTTCCACTTTTCTAGTCCTTTACAATGTGTATTTCAGTCATACAATGGGTATTTCAAACATGACTAGCACTATGCCGATTATCATTCGTAATATATAATATATATATACCTTCCCAAATTGTAAAACAAAATCTTATCAGCAGTATACAAAGTTTTCAAAGCTAAATAAATAATTTGAAATGTGTTGTACAAAGGCAACAAAACATTTTCCGCATGACCACTACGCAATTTAAAATGAATAAATAAAACGCAATCATATTTTCCATTTGTAACAAATTCACAATAAAATACTACTCTTTTTATGAAACCCACAATCCTCCAGACCAATTTAACAAACAGATTTTATCAGCATCCAATTCAAACGTCCGTGCCGGGAATACCAGAGTCGCATAACTCCTAACATGTGTTGTGACAATTTGTCTCTGCAACAATATTGCGGCCATTAGCCGGGCGCGCTGATTTCCCGCTGACGAGAGGAAAGAAAAGCATTATAACAGCCATTCATCTTGGGGAAGTCGTAATGTAGGCCGCTGAAAAAGATCATTTGCAGCCTAGGTCGCCAGAAGATAGAGTAGTTTTCTGTTTGTGTCGTAGAATAAAAGGAATCTGGAGAATCCTAGCTATATTTCATGCTCCAGCTGCAATTAAAAATTCGCCGACCAAGTTCAGTAACCAAATTGTTTTACTGTTACATTATTGCACTCATATGATTATCTTACATGACACCGATGCGCGACGTGTTGCGAAAACAAAGAAGAAAGAATAATCCAATTAAATAACATAGACCGGTGCTCAAAATTAAATCAGATTTTATTTACTTAGTATATAGTTTATGTAAATAGGTTTAAGTCACTTGTTGAAGAATAACTTAAAATTCCGGAAAATAAGATCGAATTCCGGAAAATTATAGCACCCAACTTCACTTTACAATTCAAAATTCATCATTCATCCTCATTTCAGCCGAAAGACGTCCACTGCTGGACTTAGGCCTCACCCAAAAAGGGAGGGATTTGCCATAATCGCCACGCTTGGCAGGCGGGTTGGCGATCGCAGTATGGTTTTAAAAATGCATAGAGAACGCTGCTGCCCATTCTCTAGTAAGTTCCTTAGTCGCCTTTTACGACATCCATGGGAATAAATGGAATGGTGCTATTCTTTACGTCCGGCACAAACGGACATTTTTTAAAAGAAAATTATGACCAATTCATATCTTTCCATCGTAAAATTCTACATTTATAAGTAACTGCTAATGAACTAGGCGATTTTTCGGCTCAATTAATGTCCGTAACTTCATTTGCAGTTAGAATTATAGGCATTGGAGCTGTGCCCAAATATCGGCGTAGGCTTTGTGACGGCGCCATATTGGAAACTAGTGTCAATTGGAAAATGTGGTTAGTACCCCGTGTATAATTTTGAAGTTATTTTTGATTAACAGAATGTACACTTTGTATAATTTGTAATACTAGGTACAAGCTATGTTTATTTATGGTTGACCACAGATGATATACAAAATTTTGCGTAAGATGCAGATGTGGTGAGATACTTCCAATAAGCAGGTAGGTACAATCAGCCTCGCATAGATAATATAGCTAAATCGATATAAAATCATTTGATTGTCCACAATTTGTGTTCCATAGTACTTTATCAACGTGTAGCTACAAGGAAGTACCCAAAGTGTTTTTGGAAAAACCTTTCCCAAATTGTTATTTTTGTTCAAAGAATTTTTAACGCTAAAACTCGAATTTAATACCTTTATATTGTTACTGATTTGTCTATATTTGTACGTTACTGTTTAACTAACTAGCATACCTACTGTATGCCGTAATGTGTCTGCACTGAATTGTAAGTATTGGTAAATTCTTTTGTACAGACGGCTACACATCAAGCTATACATTTCCAGTATAAGCTGGTCTCGCATTGTATATGATTTCCATACAGTGCGACATCAGCGTAAATTGGAAATGTATAGCTTGATGTGTAGCCGTGTTTACCTATCACATTTTAAGCAAATAAATTATTTTGATTTGATTTGAAAACAAATAAGCTTTTATTACTCAGGAGGATGGCAAGCAGCACCCGGGTCATCTTGACAACAAGATATATACAAGAGACTATAAGTAATCGAACAGAGTTCTGCTATTACTCGATCCATAGGTTTTTACTTTAAAGCCATAAATGATCTAGTTTCATACAAAAACCTCGAATATTAACCAATTACACACATCATGATTCTCTTATTACGTATTTTGCGCCTATTATTATTATTTTAATCTCATAATGTTTCAAACATAAGTGAACAGATATATCTACTAACACCAGGGTATGACAGTACCTACGTGGCACTGAAAGCCAATAAAGTACTTAATTTTATGACTTAAATATAAGGGAAAATGGAGTTGCTTTTAGTATTTTATTCTTTGCTTTTAGTACTAACAAATTTCTCGGAATTCGTTCGTCAACCTCGAGAAATTGAACGAAATATTATAGAAATTGCTAGACTTGACTTCGAGTAATAACGATTCGCGAGTTTTGAGAAAGAAAATAAAACTTTTAGCATTGAAAATTAAAAGGAAATATTTTATAGGAATGGCTTAACAGCATAAGTTATTAAAGAAAACGCTGGGAGATTCCTACATCCTAAATACTTCCGCATATTCATCTAAACGTTCGGTACATAATTTATATATTATGTGATATGTTATTCAGGTTAATTTGAAAAAAACGTTTGACTTCCAACAAAAACAGATATCGTCGAATAAACACAACCATTTCAAAACTTTTTAAAACTCCACAAAGTTTTAAAACACAACCTAAATATTCATATTCCTAAAGTAGGCCTTCTAAAATTTTATGAAAAAATAACAAGAGGCTTACACCAGTTTAAATAAGCACCGGACCGCTCCAACAATCCTTTAAATACAGTAACCCTTCGGCCGCGCCGTAAAAAGATTCCCCACTAAAAAGTACAACGGGGTTCGTTGGACCTCTGCCATGCCGCCCGCTGTCTGTTTAGAATGGAAACAGTGAAATGGCGCAGATTCAACCCTTTTTGTAGCTAAAAAGATTGGATTGCATTCGCCTGACGCTAACATTTATGTGGGTAAGACAATGCTCTTTGTGTACGACGCACAGACAAGTTATTGAGGTATTCATTTGAATTTGTGTGCGATAGAGAGCTGCATACAAATGGGCGTGTTTACTTATAAACACAATAGAAAACTTACTTGTTCCGAATCGTACAGACAACAATACGTTGCTTAATGCATGTAAAGCAACGCCCAGTCTATTAAAATAAGACTCAACAAACAAGAACACGAGTTTACACCATTCATTCTAAGATCATATCGAGTATAAAATCTCGGTATTAACAGTACATCATTTGGAGTAAATCTGACAGCGTGTCTAATGTGTGACAGTATCGCGGAGATCCGAGTCGAAGTTACGCCCGAATCGTGTCGGGATGAACCGGGACCCGGGAGGTCGGACCGGCCGCGGCGGGGGGTTACACAAATTAAATTACGAAAAACGGTCGAATCAATGTCTGGCGCTTATGTAGCGTAGCGACAGACCGACAGGCTGGCTAATATACGGAATCAAATTGCTGTGAACGCGCGGTTTTGGAAAATTGCGTGTGTCGATTTATTTATTGTGATTTGTTCATGTTATAAAAGAATGGACCCAACGATACGCGTTGCGAGATTGGATTTTTAAACCAACCGTGATTGTAAATATCATCAAAATTATGCACTATTGAAATTGTAATAATAATGATTTTCCTTTTGGTAGTAAAATTTTATTAATTTTTGAAATACATTGCAAGCTATAGTTTTGTATAATTTAGAAGCAATTTTTTTTCATTTTTGTTAATGTGAGTACCATGGAGCCGTTTATTATGATAAGATGTATGTTGACTTAAAAAAGCGTGGCAGTTGAGAGTATGTTATGCTCACTTAAATGGCTCGCTGATGGTGGTGCGTGTGTTGGATCATTCGGTTCCCTACAAAATGATTGAGTTGGATGGCGCTGATCCACGCGTGATGTTCGTGAACGGGCGCCGTCAGTTGGGACTGGTCTTCTCTTAACTGCCAGGGCTTATTTGTAATCTTTTAATCTTATATTTATAATTGTTTTTTAAATAAACCATTTTTTTTTACATTGTTCTCACATATAGAAGCAACAAGAATAATGTACCCAGGATGTTGTGTTTCTCAATAAATAACTTTATACAAAAAATATGAATCGTACATTTCGCTAATATTCAGCTGAAATATTTTTACGGACGGATGTGAATGAACTGAAGGTTACTAGTCGCAATCTCATTTCAGCGACAATGTCAATTATTGTTAAAAACAAGTAATAAAAAAAAAAAACAAAAAAACCCGATTGCGTAAAAAATTACTTAAAAAGATGGAAACAAGATTTATATAAATTAATCTTGGCTAAGGCTTGGAGATATTTATTTTTCGTAAACACACCTATAATTTTGATTTTGAATAATACGTGATACTTGCGCAATAAAGACGAATCTAACGACATATCTATCATTCATCAAAATCGGTTCAGCCGTTTAGTAGTTACGAGGTTACATAGAGACGGACATACAGGTAAAACTGTGTGTTTTACCTGTATGTATGATGTATGTATGTACCCTGCTTTTTTGGCTTCGCCGCAGTTGAGAAAAATGTAAGGAAATTCAAAGGATTTTTGGCGGACTGAGACTGAAATTAGTATGCGAACGTTCTAAAATATACTGTAATTGATCCTGTTTGTTAAACTAAATAAAATAAATAAAGTTGTGTTTTTTTTTAACTACGTGTAAAATCAAACTAATCATACTGAACCATAATCATAAACACAATAACTATTTATGCCCATCATTATAACGTATGCGAAATTTCCACTCGAGATACGAACGGATCCAATCTCTTACAAGCTTCCCATCATTTGTGAAATATAGGGTGCAGGAGCCCTAGGCTACGGTATAAAATAATATCAGATATGAAGGGAAAATGGCTGATAAAGGCGCCGCGATCGACGATGCTATCGGGGACTGACAGTAGGCCGGGAGCTGGGGACTAGTTGTTTTTTGTTTCATTTTCACTAAAATATTGGAACAAAAAGGAGTGTAGATGTTGGTAGTACGAGAGTTTCTCTGTATTTTTTAATCAGTAAAGATGTAAAAAAAATTGTCAAAGCAAGCTTTCAGTGGGGTGTGATGAAAATGAAAACTTATTGTATTATGAAGTAAATTTAGCATTTCAATTATATTATATATTTTTACTATCGTTTTGTTGTAAGAATGTCAAGTGCGACATCCCAAATTTCCTCCAAATATATTTTGCTGTGTACTTGTTATCCCAGTCTCTTTTATCTTAACGTTAGCCACAACAACCCTATTGTGTCTATTTTTGTTATGCAAACATGAAAGTACTAACTTCACATGCAGCATTTTCATTTTATATCGACGTACCAACCATTTTGCGTCATATCGTTAAAACTCAAATATTATTTTAGCGATAATGTCGATAAAGTCAGACTTGAAAGTGACTATAGAACAAAAGTGCTAGCTTCTGACCCAATTCTCAGCACTTGACTTTTACAACTAAAAATAAGCATCTGAAGAACTATACATTTCCAACTCCAAGTGCCTATAAAACACGGTACGTGTTATATTCCTGGAATATCTTCAACATCAAGTTTTAACCAGGTGTCAAAAACTTTAAAAATAAATCTAAAACTTTCCATATAAATCCAAGTTTGAGTTAAAACCTAGATACGAATTCTCAAATAGGCAGGAATAATTTTAAGAAAGCAATTTGGAAAGAAATTTTAAAAGTGCTATTTGGCTCTCGGCCTAAAAACATTCTCCGTATGAGTAAGTTTTGCTCAAAACAAGGGGTGAAGCCGGGCGGCGCGCTATATCGCCGGAACATTCACTACTTGCCCCATTTATTTCGTTAAGATACAATAATTTTGCTTTTCTTTCGTATCTCCGGTCTGGTGTATTGCTTTTGTTACAAGTTTTCTTGGACAAAGAAATAACTTCGGTCCACCATGTTATAGTTTGAACCTATCTTCACAATGTTGCAAAGAATTTAATTTCGTGTAGTTTCTTATTATTTAGCGAAACTCGTAAATGTCAACAAAAGATAAGGTTTAATTTTGCCTTTATTTACATTCAAGTACGGGCGCTTGAGTTTTCAAGGCTAACCAAATTGGAACTCACCACAATTTATGACGCAGTCAACATTTTTCATTTTGTCGTCTAAAATGTTATGAGCATAATAAATTAGTAGAAACATGACCATCAAAGGCCTTCCCGCTAAATTGCACCGATCTTATCAAAACTATTTATTAGATATGCCTTGGTTCCTCGAAGGGTAGGGCAGAGGTGTACCTATAGTACACCCACATTTAACATTATATTTAATTTAATTTCGGAAGTCGGTGGCCATAAACGAAAATACAAAACCAAAGACACCGTCAAGTTATACATTTCCAGTACCTATTCGCTGACCTCTCATTTTACGGAAATCCTATACAATGCGAGATCACCTTATACTGGAAATGTATAGCTTGATGTGTAGCCGTGTGTACTACAGGTACACCTCTGCCCAACCCCTTCGAGGAAACAAGGCGTGATGTTATGTTATGTGCTTCCGAAATTAAAGTTATTTTTTACTTTTTAGTGTTTTTGTTGGAAGTCGGTTGTTTTTTTTTGTAAAAAGTTTTTTTTTTAAATAAAAAATATGACCTTTTCAACGTATAATTATAATAAATTACTTTTGATGAAAAAGTTATTATCTTTAACGTTTTCCATTTGGAGCAAAACATTATAATAATTGAACGAATTGCTTTCGCAGGGTAAAAGGAAATAGAACATAATATATTCTAATAGGAATGTACATTAATAGTCATATCAAGAATACGGATAAAATACTCTTCTTGTACATATAGAATTTAACATATTATCTAAATAAAAGGCCTGTTTTTTTTTTTGGGAAATAAAACGTTTCCATCACAGTTAGATTTTTTTTTAAAGTAAGTAAGAATATAAATAAGTACCCAAACATTATTTAGTTCCCACTAAGCATGATAATGACGTAATTTAAGCAAAATCGGTGCTCCATTTGAATTTCAAATCTAGTTATGCAGGTAATAAAAAATAGAACTATTTTTATGAAGTCGTAAAGTGCAGTCAGAGCTCCGGCGCTACAATCCGTGATGTCATATTTCAAGGGAAATGAAATACTTTTTATTGCAGAGTTTCGTAGTAAAATGCTGGCAACACTGTACTGGCGAAATGTTACGGATGATTCATTATTTAATATGATTTTAAACAGATTTAATAATGTCTGTACCCATCAGTAAGTTGGTAAGTAATTGAGACACAATTGACTAGTTGTATATATTAATTATATCTAATCTATACCTAGCTACAAAATATATTTAATTTTATTATTAATACCAAAATGTAAAGTTTAGTTTTTGTCTGCTTATTTATTATGCCTTCTTTGCCTTGCATTATTATGTCGTCTTCTTATACAAGGTATACTAACGTAAATTACATTTTCTAAGCAAAACCACACAAATTACCTCAACTGACCGCTTAGTCCAGAAACCCGTCCGTCAACCTCAAGGACCTTCAATATAAATATCCAAAACCGTTTCATAATACACACTATTAACGTGGTTTAGGGGAAAAATCTCAAGTTCCCCCTTTTCGCAATTTACCGTGAAGTTGGCCGATGGTGGCGGGGAGACGTTTATAGCCCGAGCGCTGCTTTATTGGACTATATATCCTGGGACCCTCAGCAAACCCCTCAATTTTTACACCATATATAAAAAACATGTGCGATATTGGTTTAGTACCGTTTATACGACGCACGACGTCCTCGCAGACGTTCCTTCGGGTATTTTTTGACGATGAAGTTTTAGGCTTGGAAATGGGAAATATATATGATCTGTTTACTGGTGCAAAGTTAAGTTTCGTTATCAACAGCTTTCATTTTCTTCGTAAAATGAAAGCAAAAACAAAAACGTTTTCCAAAAAAAAACAACTAACTTCCAACAAAAAAAAACACTACAAAGTAATATTTTTTTTTTTTTTTTGTAGAACGTTTTTTGTTTTTCATTTTTAGTGGGCCAATTTTTAAAGTCAAAGTCAAATTAATTATTTGAAATAGGCATATAAAAGGCACTTTTGAACGTCAATATTTACAAAAAAATTGATTGATTCTAGTCGCCCCTTCCTAAATGTAGTTTCGTATGGAGAAGAATGGGCAAGAAACTCTACCGGTACTCTTTTAAAATGTTTTACAATATTTTGTTTAAGTGTACATTAAATAGTATGTGAAGACGATGCACATAGAATAGAATTCTATAGTAATTTTATTACACAATATGTAAAAAGAATAAAAAATGAAGCAATGACAGATAAATCAATTATGTGATAGATACAAGGTGCTCGCATATATTACTTACTAATATTGTAAAAAATACATGTTTTCCTAAAAAAATAAAGTAATAGGTCAGAGTGCGAGTTGAGGCAATCCGTATCACAAATTGTAAAATAAATGTCATAAAAATAATAAATTATACAATTAAAATAGCAACCAGTTTGATTTTGTCTAGACTCTAGATTGCCTTAGGGAGCTGGACCAGGATATTGTTACCAAGTATTCTTATTTTGGATATAATCTTCTAATTTGTAATATGATTGTTTACAAAGTGTACTTTTAATATGAGTTTTAAATTTTCTTTCATTTCGTTGCAATATATCACTAGGTACCTATTTTGTTGTAACATTTGTACCCCATAAAAGATGTATGTAAGATAATCTGAAAAGTGGTTGATCTATTTTATCTTTATTTCTAGTATTAAAATTATGTCTATCACTTATTAAAAAGATGTAGATTTTTTTCTTACGTACACAATATTTTCTATCTATAAATGAATTGGCAAGGTACCGTCAAAACATTAATGCTTTTAAAATATAGTTCCAAATAAAGTCAAAAATATTTTTATTTCACGTAAGCCTACATGGGCACTTAAGAAACGTCAGAAGCTAGGTGCACAGATTGTAGGTGATGTCGATGACGTCACGCAAATAAAGAAATCACGTAGACAATTTTCAGGCGTTTATTTTCAGCAGCGTAGTTTACAGGTTTACAGTAAAATTGTGTTACTTTGGATTCAAAATAGGCGCAGTCCCACACAGCCAAGTCAGCTTAGACGAAGGCGGGGGGACGTAATCCTCTAATCCAAAAAATATATGTTTTCCCTATGGGATTTTCTTTACTAGATGCCAACTATCAGAGGTCTTGTGACCGTCGGTCTATTTTAAATATCAATGATGTGTCATCTGCAAATAACACCATCTTCGGTTGATTTTGAAGGTTAATTGGGGTAAATCGTTAATGTAAACTCAAAAGAGGAATGGAGCCAATATCAAACATTGAGGAACGCCCATTGCCATTTCAAACCCTAATGAGTATGTAATTTTACTAAGTTACAATAGTCTGCTGATCAACTGCTCATCACCTTTTACAAAATATTGCTTTTCCCGATGCAGGGGCGTTAATTGTTGAGAAGTTCTCTTGGTAAGAACTAGGAGAACTTGAACTGATAGTGACTTCACTATATGCATTTTGAGGAGCATAAATTGCTTAGAAACCATATTAAAGTGCCTAATCGAATCGCAACCCGTGAAATACTTATTATTGAGTAGTTCCGGTGGCCATCTGTGGTCATCATCATCAGTTCCACTTATACGCCCAATATAATTCTAAAATCTATTTATCTACAAAAGTGACATCGAAAGACCTAATATCGAAGTATCGTCTGTGTCGTAACAAATGTCCTAAATATCGATAATATTTATTATTTTTTGTGTTTTCTTCTTCTCCTTATACATATAGCGTCAGATATCATTTGCTGATAGTGAATCATTTGGGTACGGTTAGGGTAGAACAGTGTCCATTAACGCGCGAAGGTGAGCGAGCGCAACGAGCGTGCCGCGGTAGCGGCTGCCGAGCGCGATCCCCTCTATTGCTGCCTTGTTGGTGTATCATTTGGGTTATATCAGGTTATAACAGCGTGATGTTTCCATAAAATTTACTTATTCATTACTGAGTTTTGGCTGAAAATGAGTTCGTATGAAAATTAGATCACCTGAACATAATATAAAAAGAGAATTATACAAATTGAAAATTCTGTAATGTGATAGATGAGTCTTTCAATTATTATGGACATAAAATGTATGCCAAAAGATGATTCTAACTGTAAACTTTCTGAGTTATTATTTCTGCCTTTTAATGACTATCGATATGGAATGTCCGCTGCCATGAAAAATAATATTATGACATAAAAAGTTCTGCTTTAAAGAGTAGACCCAATTGCTATAGGTGTGCCTATATAATTTGAGGATTTCCCTCGATTTCTTAAGTTTGTAATCGCAAAAAAGTATTTTTTTATGTAATAAAACTAAAAATTAACCATTTTCGGACTTTTTCCTTTACTTGCGCTATAAGATCTTGCTTCATGCCAAAGTTCATGATTCTAGGTCAACGGAAAGTACCTAGGTTTTGATTTATTTGCGAGTATCAAAATATGTCGCATATATCGTCGTATTTTTTTATTGCGTTGACTTAGAAGCTTGATTTTTTTAGATCACCAAGGGACCGTAGACCTACGTATTCGATATTAATTTCAACTTGATACCTCCACGCGTTCCTGAGAAAAAGGATCTTGACAGGTTGACAGACAGACGGCCAACGAAGTGATCCTATAAGGGTTCCGTTTTTTCTTTTTGAGGTACGGAACCCTAAAAAAACAAACATACAGACGAACATAATTATAACCTCTTTCTTTTTGGAAGTCGTTTAAAGAAAAAACAACTTAAAGAAAACTAGGTTCACCATCATTATTTCAGCCTTAAGACGTCCACTGCTGGAGATAGGCCTCCCCCAACATTTAAGGGGGGTTGCCATAATCGCCTCGCTTGGTTCACCATGATTACCTAATAGCAATAGCACATTCGCACTATTTCAATAAAACGGCTTACTGAAATATTTTGAAACAAAACATCGGTTGGGTGCGTCATTATGACCATTGGTGCACATTTGGCCTAAAGGCTTCTACAGACCGTCGCGACTCGCGACGCGACACAAGGGCACCGCTCGTCGCGAGACTCGCGGGGCCTTTGTGTCGCGCCGGTCTGTAGAAGCCTTAACATAGTTCGTACTCTGAAACAAGCAGAACTTCTACGATAACAAGTAAGTAGAGGCAAATCCAGGCACATATATAAGTAGGTAATAATGTATAAATCAGAAAGTAACTCTGTCTGTCTGTTACCTTTTTTATACACCTAAAATACAGAACCGAACGTTATGTACTACCTAATGAAAAGACTAGCTGGTGGGATTCCTTATTCGTTATGAACTTTGTTAATTATTGCTGCATATTTCATCGTGTATTTCAACACTGAAATGTCAAAGGGATAGATTATTGAATAGGATTTGTGCTTTAGAATAATATCAGTTTACAATTTTAATATTACTGGTCTTTAATAAACTGTACGTAACTTAAAATGTAATGAAAGTGCTCAACTTTACATGAAAATCCTTTCAAAATGGCGCAGAACCAAATCGTATCAAAAACTCTATTAAATCCCTATTTCTATAGCAACTTACGAAAACGACTACCAAAAGTAATCTTCAAAATAAAATATTATCGAGTACATTCAGGAACCCTTCTCACATCGAAAAAATAGTTCCTCGGGCTAAACAAGCTTCAGAGAATAGGCTATTTTACAGAATAGATGTTTATAGCCAATCCGTGCTTGATTTATAGACTATTGGCCGTTGTTATTTGAGCGGTAAATGATGGTGCTACTTTACTACCTATGTAATATTCGTTGAAGTTATACTTGGAGGGTGTTATGTTAAATGAGGCTAGGGTTTCGTAAGAAATAGCTCATATATTGGTAGATGAATTAAGAGTTTAGTGTGATTAGTTTTTCTTAGAAAGTGTGTTTTGATGTTTTTTACTGGCATGGATTTGATTAAGTTACTGGGCTTTTGTAATTTACTGAGAAAAGACAATTAACAAGATTGAACGCAACTGTTCATAAGTACCTAACTATCCTAACCTATAAAAAGATTAATACCCAGTAAGAACAAATTAAGAAGTAGCACTATTTCCAATTGTATGCAGATTAGATTTGTTAATAAAAGTAAGCCGTACTGTTATCGGTTTTAGGTAGAATCTACCATTGTTCTATCTGTCCACCAACTTTTTTAAAAAGATCTGTCTCCCGCTGAGAAACTTAACCATATCCAATCCAGAATCATCCAGCACAACATACCAAAACCTCTCAGAAATAAAAGCTACGTAAAGCAAACAGCATGCGTGGTTACAACCAGGTACAAGTGTACAACGACAAGGGTATAAACATTCTGGCAAGGTTCGGTTCGGTCGGCCCGCAGGACTGTTGGGCACCATCGACCCGCGACACGTGCCGACAGCGTGACGGAAATTTAAACTGCTGTATTGACGAGCGTGTGGCGGTGGTACAGAAGGTTGAGGGTTGGTTTTGATTTGCATTGAATCAGAGTAGGTACAGGATGAGTTTAGGAGGTCAATGGTGTGGCCTAGAGCACTTGTCCAAACAAGTGCTCTATGGAAACACAAGACCCTAATTCTTCTCTCGTATAACTGTTTCATTAATAGCATAAGCGTAAGTATAATTGTTTGTAAACGATGTTCTTAGGAAAATGGTTTGCAGATTGCTGGGGAAGAGCAGATGAGTGATTAGGTATATTTTAAAAGATGTAATTCATAAGATTAGATAATTGTTAGTAACTTTATAGGTGCAGTTAGTGAAATTTAAGTGTCCGCACTATTAAACAAAACATTGTAAAATTTTGTTCTGTTCCCACAGACAAACCGTGTAAACGGTTTTGCGGGGCAAAGTCCTTATGTAAAAGTTTTTTTGTAAACGTTTTTAATAAATAAATAAATAAAAAAAAACAACCTAAAACGTTACCTCTGCTGGCACACAGGCCTCCTCTCTGTAAGAGGGAGTGGGTTCATTATTATGAACTTTAAACCGTCTGGTATGGTAACAATCGGTCATCAACCTATACTAAATCACATCTCAGTATAGACTCATAATATGGCCATGTGACAGTCATGATTGTTACTACAGTCCAAACTGAAATACGTAGACAAAATTAAGTACATATAAACATTTTCTATATTGAGCTTTGAAGCTATAACATTTTGATCTACTTAAACCTACAATTTAAACTCTTTAGCATATGCGGTAGTCATAATCGTTAGTGGTCCCGTCGCAGACCTGCAGGCCGCGATACTTCGAAGGAAAATCTTTTCCCTTTTATTATTTATCCCTGAAAATGTCTCTTGAATATTTACTCAGACTATCTTATCAGCTGATGTCATTTTTGTGTGAATTTGCTATAGTCATAATCGATGGTCAAGGAAGACTAGGATCCGTAGGTGGTCTAGGAAGGACTTCTGCAACTCGTGGTTCTAAAAACTGGCAAAAAAAAGGAAGTATTTCTTCCTGATACTAGGTACATCGTTATTCTTTTTAGTCTTAAGTAAAAAACATGGGACTTAATAATGAAAACGACCATTTTGGAGGCGCCTTACGTAATCTTTTAAGTTCAAAAAGTGCTGATTCTCAATGTAATTCGGATAAACAATTTTCAATCTTCATTTTGTCCTAACTCAACCCACTGTTTCCACTGCTATACAACGTAGGCGACAGTTATAATCGTTAGTGGCCGCACCACTGCTGCTCTGCTGCAGCCCGCGATACGTAGGAAGGAAGTTTTCAATGACGTCATCCGTTTTGTACCGAATGCATCTCCGTCTCCTGTAGCAGCAGATAACCGCCTGTACGATGCTGCTGGGATTTTATTGCTTTATTAGTCTAACTATGGAGTTTCTTGCTCGGTTTAACATTGGAAACGACAAAATATGTTCTATGGAAATTTAAAATAAGAAAACTGTGCCCGAGCTTTTTAACACTTTCAGGGACCGACTGCCTCTCGACGTTATTTCGGTATATCACTACGTGACAGTACGGCTAACGGTGAACTTTATTTCATGTAATTTGACAAACCTTCGATAGCTGTTGCTTGCCCATAACATTCCTAGGAAGCACAATGATCTAGTGTCACATAACGCGACTTCATTCGTTCGTAGGTGTCACGGCAAACTATTTTCGACTGATTTTTCAACACACAAATACCAGTGCTTATGCACCAAAACAACACATTCACACCGCCGAGAGGCGTAGACTGAGCCATACAAGTACAATGATGTTGATATTTAGTGTCACGGCGTGAAAATTAAAAATATATGTAATATAGTAGTACGGCTGTAGACGGTAAGATAAAATGTATGGGATTTTGAAGTGTCATATCGTGACATTTGCAAATAATCAAGTGTCCCGGAACGTGTTAAGAGTACATAGGAATAGAGATTCACATTTTTTTTAAGTAAAGTTGTGTAGGAATTTGTGCTTAAGTCCTTTCAGCCCAAACCAACAAGAAACTCAGGTATTTTTCTGCGAAACGCCTACGACTTCTCACCCGCTGCGTGATGTTGGGCTATCAGACACAATCATCTGTAAAAAAGATTGCCCTTACGTAAATTTCGATTTACGGATTAACAAACTTTAAATGCAAAAAGACTGTTCGCTCCTTCTTTCTAAAAACCTAAACTACGACGAAACCGAAGAATTCCTAAAGAAGTGATCACTCAAGCACTCAAATACATACATACATGTATGTAGTGTGTATACATACATACACACTACATACATGAACGAAACACTCACCACACTAACAATATACTCACCACACCAACATACTCAACTTTTATTATTATTTTTATTTACTATTTATAAAGTCTTTTCCAAAATTGCTATTGTTTTAGATTTAAAGATTTTTAGTATTTTTTGTTTTTAAGTACCTAACTTAGTTTGCTGTTATGATTATTAGATAAGTCCACCATGTATGAAGGGGATCGGAACTGTTTCTCCTAAACACAGGTTATTTTTTAACCTATCTAGGAGACCAGTACGGCACCCACTAACTAGATTTAAACTTTATGCTTGTGCTTTATATATTACTTTGTCATGTAATCTAGTCCTAGTTGAACAATAAATCTTTATCTTATCTTATCTTATCTAAATTCGAGATTTTCTATTACTTTTTACAAATTTTGTGAAGATCACAGAAATATCCTGAAAATAGCTACTTCAATCAATAATATTTCTAGCGATCTCTGTATACAGATTAAACCACGCGTACATATTCTGTCGACTGCCCCGGGTCCATCGCTGTCGGGCGTCCAAGTAAATGTACGCGTGAATACGTACTTCCCTACTAGGTAGTTACCTATACCTAGTAGGGAAGGAAATTAATTGAAATACCGATACAAATTTATGGAATAGCGGAAATTTCCCGCTTTGTATATGCCTGTTTAATTTCATCGATTGTTAATAGTCTTTTGTAGATGTTAATGATGGTAACTGCTATCGAATTTGGTCAGAGACTTGATTTTGGTTATAGAAAATTATATAATTATATTCAATTGTAACTGTAACTGCCCGTTAAATTAAATAAATGGTCATTAAGTCTATTACTATAAATGGGTGTAACTAACACGTTAAGAATTAAAATAAATAAAGACGTTACTAGTCTCCGTTACCATTTAAAGAGTCATTGTCATAAAATTAACATTTGTTAAACTAAAACCCATTCCACTAACGTCCAAACAGCGTCTAAACTAAAACTAATTATCATAAATATAGCAAGAACCACGAAATAAACAAACACATAACTTGTGCTCTAATCTTCTAAACCGCTGTGACAATTTTGATAAACTCACCGCCAACTCACTACCGACTCACCTGCTTGATTTGACATTATAAATCGTTTAATGTACACCATAAACATCTAGGGACAGGCCATATCAATAAGATATTCATACCGGTATATCAGTTATTTATGAAAACGATAATAACCTTAAAAGCAATATCGATTACGCACCGGTTTTGAACATCGATTTAACTGTCATCAAGTCACCTACGCAAGAGTGATATTCTTGGAAACCCTTTGTTAATAGTGAATATCAATATTACTTGTTTATTGTATTAAATTTCAAGAATGTTGTGAAATACTTACTTAAACCTTACTTTCAGGTCGTGCAAAGTCACTTATGAAAAATCTGAATTTAAGTGCATGTTGGCTTCAATTTGTTGTTTCTGTAAGAGAAAAACTGACAGCATACTCGACGATATAATTATATTTACAATCAAATATATATATTATGTCAATCCGTTTTTTAAGTCTTGGAACTGGCTAAGGCAACAAATGGTAGAGGGTGAATAACCATTGTTCATGACCACTACATCCAAACCCTTTCAAGAGAAAGCAAAGTAAGACAATAATACTTCAAGAAAACGATGAAGAAAGTGTCACCCGGTATTACCGCAGTTGTATCTACGAATATTGAAAGATATCTAGGCGTAAAAGCGACATGTCAAGTATCACTAAAGTTTATATCTTCGGCCCCAGTCTAATAAACACCCCATTATAACTATATCAGTAGCAGCTCAGCCCTGCTTTAGTTGCGGCTGTAAACTTTACGAGTGCTAGTGCTGCCCAAATAACGTAATGAAATAACCGTTATTTACCGGTATTAACCGCTATTTAACGATAATAACTCAAACATGACAGTCAACTTTGAGGGACGCTTTATTAGTGGTTGGGGTTAATTGTTTTCGTTTAAACACTTTATTATGATAATATTATTTCAGTAAACGTTTTAAATAATTGCGGTTGAAGTTAATTTGATTTCGTATGTAATTTTATTATGATTGGGATATAATTTTGTAAGGCTTAGTTTTAGTCCGTATTTGTGACTACACTTTATGTCAGTTATGTGCGTTTTTAATAAATGCACGTTAGAATGAGGAAACTTCATTTTGTTTTGAAGAACACGAGATAGTGTTATCTTCAGATAGTGTACCGTTTTAAAATCTTTGTAAGTTAAAACTAACTTACATACCCTTTCAAATAACTCCTTTAGATTTTGACGTAAGTAAACATACCGATCCGTTCATTATTATAGGAACCGATAATCTACCGCATCGTCCAACCCTATGACTTCCGACCAGAACACGTCACATGGCCGCATGCCAATACACGGCCAATAAACGCAGTGTATCGGATGTCCATCTCTTGATCCATAACCATTTGGACACCGCACAGATCCGGTATATCCATGGCATATTCCAGAAGAATTATGGTGAGACCAGTTGGCGGGTATACAATGGTCGTTGATGGGATAGGATGGTCTTTGATTGAACTATTGGAAGTTGGAGCCAAGAATTTGAAGTGAAGCCAAGAGTATTAGTTTTGGTTTGCTACGAGCTCATTATTATGTTCTTACGTTTGTCTGTTTGTATGTATATTCAGCAAAAAACAGTGGTATCAGGAGTTTAGACACTGCATTTAATTCTAAGTCAGT
Organism: Tiliacea aurago; assembly: GCA_948098905.1. Classification (NCBI taxonomy): domain Eukaryota; kingdom Metazoa; phylum Arthropoda; class Insecta; order Lepidoptera; family Noctuidae; genus Tiliacea; species Tiliacea aurago. The sequence goes on along the minus strand of OX402588.1, from coordinate 27,027,488 downwards.
ACCTATAAAAATAGGTTATGTACAGTTTATTATATTCTGTTTCATAATAGGTATTGGTTTGAGTTTATAAAAATATAAAAAACCCGCTCCGATCCTCTGATAATAGTCTTTCAAAGTTACCTCGCTTCTTTTTGATGGAATTCCTAGCTCTGAAGGATTCGAACATGACCATTTATAAGCTTCCACCTCGGTCTTATCTAGATTTAGGGGGGTACCAACATAGAGTAAATTGCCTCGAGAAGCAATACATGAATAATCAGTATCGCTAACATCATTGATGATTGGCTTTTTCTCGGCATTTCCATTCATCGTTTCATATGAATACATCAAGAGAATTGAAGTCTGATGCGAAAGACATGATTAAGCTTAACATGAACCAATAAATTACGTTCTACATTGGGTCCTACCGATCTGTCGTCTCTATAATGACAATTCCGCAAAAAAAGACATTCTATGCGATGTCCAGCTGTCACACAATTGGACAAAGGCGCTCGCCAACTAGTTGCGACAAGATAATACTAATAGTAAGACTGCGGTCGGTTATGTACACAATTTGTACATATGCACATACACACATTATGCCCTCTAGGGTGAAAACGCTGCAACGATATAACACTCGGATTAAATGCGCTGTCCCATGTAGGTGTCTGGATGCGAAGATTCCTGAAAGCGTTTACAGTTTAGATAGCTACGTAAGTAAATATCTTCTGTTTTAATCTAACACCGTTTTTTTTTTGTATTTCTCTAAGTGCGTATGAAAATCATAGTCATTAGCATAGACAAACTTAATTGTAATTTTTTATGTGTCAAATTGTATGTGATGTTAATGTGACTTATGTGTTACTTAGTGGAACTCGACACCACCCATCACTCAAAAATTTGCTGAAGCTCACGAACACAGACTTCACCGACATGTGAATGTCGAGGCAAAGCATTCAGCTGCTAGACAACACGGACATAGTGCGTAAGCTAAAGAGAACTAAACCATTTGAGTTAGTGTAGTGGATAAATAGTGTATGAATAATAGTAACAATGCTGTGCTTTACTTAATAACACATGAACAAAGTTTTTTTAATTATCAGACTCTTAAGAAAGTGCTACGGAATTGTGTAAAAGTGCAAATTGACACTATTCTTAGTTATAACGTAATCTGTCACGTAATATAATAAGTTAGAGTTAAATTGCTTATTAGTCTATTAGGCTAGATTGTAATAAATTATTAAGAACTTATTAATCAAGGAAAAAAAAATGTGTTACTACTTGAATTAAATTGTTATTATTATTATTCTATGCTATCTTATTAGTTCAGAAGTCACTTAAGGAAACTGCCAAGTGTGAGCGAGGGTTTGGATTCTTCTGATAAGAATTTATCCGTTCGTTGGTTCGTAGAACATGCTCAGTGAGTAGCAAAAGCTACAACATGAAAGGATCGGATCGATTTAATCGTATTATCGGCATCAGCTTTTGAATGTAATGTTACGCTGTGCTAGGTTTAGAACAGAGGATATACAACATTAGTTTTTGTTTATACTAAACCTCTTAAGGGGTCATTGTATTCATCATTATGAACAACTTTTACTATGGGACCAAAGTTGAAATTGCGAAAAAAATATCAGCTGTTCCCTACATTTTGACGAGTTCAGCGAACTTAAATGTAGGGAACAGCTGATTTTTTTTTCGCGATTTCAAGGTTGGTCCCATAGTAAAAGTTGTTCATAATGATGAGTACAATGACCCCATAAGAGGTTTAGTATAAACAAAAACGAATGTTGTATATTTGCTTAAAAGGGTACTTTAATAAAAGCATGAGATTTAATATAAAGTAAATTGTGGTTAATTGAACAAACGGATTACCCGATATACTCTGTGTCCCATGAATATCAGCACCAGTGGAGCTCATCGTCCATCTGATATAAAAAAATACTAAAATCTGCAGCCCCATATCTTCCTGTCGTATAGCATAGCATCCCCAGCCACCCTGCACAAATTAACTCACAAGTTAAAACAGCATAACTTTGTGGAATTAGTATGCATTGTGGACTGTGGAGCGTTTGCTTTATCTAGAGAACAATGCACTTGTAACACTGTTCATAATTATTATTTTGGGAGCTAGCTGCTGCGCCTGGCTCTGCTCGCGTAGTTTTGGTAACTTGGTTTTGGTAAGTTTTGGTAACTTAGGAATAGAGCAGAAACGTTAGTAGTAGAAGTAGTATTACTGTTACGAAAATGTGTTACAACAACCGACTGTTTTAAAAAAACCGCAATTTAAATGAATATAGTCTTCCATATTCATTTTAATAGCGGATTTTTTTTAAGAATTTTCTCATGCTAAACGTAACAATTTATCATCATGCGTAATTTAAAAGCATGGTTTTCTATAAATGACCAAAATCATAATATATGGAATTACTAATCAATCGGTTTAAAACAGTGCTATTCAAATGGCATAAAGAAAAATCATTCTATTCTGTGAATAGTACCTAAACTTTAAATATTTACACATTTAACTATTATAATTTGACAAATGTTTGACATTTCTATTGTTAATTTATTATCTAGGATTTATGTTCCAATTTTATTATCATTGTATTAATTATATTTGTATCAATTATTATGTAAGTAATCAATTATTTTACATGCTAGTTTTAGCGAATTGTTTTAGAAACTTAAAAAAAACCCGACCATCTGTAATGTGTGTCTTGCAATAAATTTCATTTACAAAATTCAGCTGATAATATTTTTCTCGCTAATAAATTATTGTAGTGAAACTGCAAATTGATCTTGACAGATAATTGTCACACTATCATACTATTCTATTCTGTTCTCTCTTTTTTTCTTAGAACCAAAGGTTTTCACTTTTTCACTAGAAGAAAAGCCGAAGACTGCCCATTATTTTTTATGAGTTGAGCACAAAAGGAACCTTGGAAAAAAAACTTAATACCTAAGCACTGAAGAAAAAACATGCGGGCAGCCTTTGGGGACTGCCGATAGAAGTGAAAACAGTATACATAAAGCTCATGGAAAGCGTTCGGTGACGATGACGCGAGTTCCATGATTTTTGTTCACCCAAAAAGTGCTCAACGCGCCTAGTTTTCACTTTAAAAAGTGCTAACACCGAACGCTTCAATAAAACTTTATTTAGTCCTTGAAGAGACCTCTGAAGAGTGTTACTGTGCTAGTACTCGCCCAGTCTGCGAGACTACTATAGTTTTATAATCAACTATTGTTTCTAATGCCCTTTAATAAAATTTGTATGGAATGATGAATGGAGCGATCTGTCTGTGTGCAAATGTTATCTTACTTCGTTGTCGTAAAGCGAAGTGTAGACGAATGGAAATTAAATTATACTGAGAAGTTGATTTGTCGAAAAAGAGTGCGTGACAGTTGTGTGAATCGTGCAAAATTGTTGTTTAAATCGTGCATAATAGTTGTTTATCAGAGTCATAATTTAGGTATAGAAATAGAAAATAGCAAACATTTAGGTATTCAACACAACAACAACGATCACAAAGTAGTGAGTTAGCAAACTGATATTGGATGTTAAAGCCTTCGCATAGCGCGTTTATAAATAAGACTACTAACTTCAAGGCATCTCAAAATAATGAACTCTCATTCTGCCTGCTTTATTACTCTCGGTGTCCTCACATAACTCGTCGCAGGGTCATTTAAACCCACCCGGCTTATTCCACCTAAACCCATGACTACACCAACTTTTACGACTCACTTCCCACAGCACCGCGATATTCTGATTTTTACAATTCATGTATCACAAGCTTTACAACCGAAACTCAGAATATCGCAAAACTAAGCAACCTCTTAGAAACTTCACTGAACTAATTTTAAACCTAATTTACTTCAATATAAGGTGGATATTTGTATATTTTCTTGAAATTTAATTTAAAACTGCGGTGTGCACTTATATCTCGAGGGATTTAGCGTCAAATTGGATTGCTTTTGTACAAGTTGTGCATTTGCATAAGGACAAAAGATGTTAACGCCATTGGTCGGGTGTATTTGTTGCTGCAACGAACAGACAGTGGATATAATGTGAAGTTTTATCTCGAATATTTAGTCATAAGAGTACCTATGCTGCTTTTACTAAAGTAGCCAAAAGAAGACACTACAATATTATTTGTATTAAAAGCTCCACAAAACAGCTTGATGTTTTTTTATGACATATAGCATCGATCACTAATAAGGAACTAGTGATCGATGACATATAGTCAGTACGAAATACTGTTTAACAGTGGCTATTTCTAACGCTTTAAAAACTGAAGCATCATTTTGTACCAGCATGTTCACAAAAACATTTGGAGAATGTTTCACAAATTATCAAAGTGGAAAATCTGCATCTGCATTTTTATCGCGAAAATACTCTTAAAAACGTTAAAAATATCCCGACATTTTAAACGGTTTAAGAGCTAAGCTTTAAATAATATCAGTTTCTGTGTCTGCGAAGGAAAATACATTGTAATCGTGTGAAATTAGAGCTCATTTTGGTTTGGAAATAAAAGTATTTACAAGATGCAAAAGCAATGCATGGTGCGCTGAATGAAATATTGAAAATTCCGCGGGACGTGTGTGCAAAACCACTGAAATTCGTTTTACAGCTATTTTGGTCCTTATGCTCTAGGATATAAGGACTATTTTTCGGATACTAAATGTATTATAAAATATGTTTTGTACGTGTTTCTGCGACTGGATTTGACACTTGTCGCGATGTTATTCAGTCTTCGCTTTAAAAGACCTTTCACACGCAATATTTGTCGCGTCTCTATACAATTACGGAATGTAAGTTTAAAACTCCTATCCTCCTATCCTCCCATACCTTTATATACCTACCTAGAAGAAAAATAATTTATATTCCTTACATGCGCAGACCAAACACTCTTCTTTAGTTTTATTATGTTTCTGATATCTGAAAAAAACTGTAAGTAGCATCTAGATTCTTACAAAATTACTTCTACGTAAACCTACAAATCTTTTCTACATTGACAATTAGAGTAGAAGTCACTGTATACACAATCAATCATAGCATTATTTCAAATTACTGTCCAGTGTGAAGTTTTCTTGTCCTCCCTGCAGAAAATCCCAAAGAATACTTATATTCCCGCCTCACTAGCTACTACAAACCGCAGTGACTTCAATGTATCGTGTGGCAGCGTATTTAGATTGAAAAATATTAGAGTACGCCATGACACCTACTGTCATATTAGTGGCACGTGGGTAAACGTTAACAAATTGCATGTTTAATGTGATTTGTTAGCGACAGAAGCGCAGTGACACGCGTAGATTGCTGCTTTTCGTTGATAAATTGTATTACATTGCGTTATTAATGTCGACGTGTAGCTGCGAATTGCGTATTTGTCGCGTGAGTTTGACTTAATTCTGTGATTATTTGGAATGCTTCTTTAATACTGTGTTTGGAATTTCTAGTATTTGAATAACTTGGACATGTCCGTGTGGTGCCGGGGTTTCCGTGTGGTGCCGGACGTAAAGAATAGCACCGCCCTATTTCTTTCCGTAGGTGTCGTAAAAGGCGACTAAGGGACTCACTAGAGAATGGGCAGCAGCGCTCTCTAAGCATTTTAACACCATACTGCGATCGCCAACCCGCCTGCCAAGCGTGGCGATTATGGCAACTCCCTCCTTTTGGGGGAGGCCTATGAGGAGGGGCGTCCAGCAGTAGACGTCTTTCGGCTGAAATGATGATAATGAACTTTGACATTTACCTGGGAATCTAATTCCTTATTTCAAAATAACGAGGAACATATCAAGCGGAAAATTCTCGTACTACTTATAAGACGAGCGGCGATCTAAGTGGTATTGTAAAGTCATTATGATGAGTAAAATTATAAATTTCATGAAGTTTGAATAAAGCCTGGAATGTGCTACTTCCAGCTTAAGTTAACGTAATACGACAGGCGTCTAGCAATCTTATAGTCTAGACCAAGGCCCTCTAAACTTTGAAGCCTTAGAGCCATAATGATATTTTCAGTATCAGAAAAAAAAAAAAAAACATTTATTCAAACTAGGCTGAGAATCGGCACTTTTCGAACGTAAAAAATTACACGAGACAGTCCCCCAAAAACGCCCACCCTTCACCACTTCCTATAGTGCTTTAGCTGGGAAGTATTTTCCAAGGGCCAAAACAGTCCCCTGGTAGAGTAGAAACTTTGTGAGCTTTTATAGAATCATGTTAAGTTATTACTCGTACATAGGTACAATAATAACATCACAAAATAAATAATCGAAAACACACTGCCAACCTCGTCCAATCCACTAACCGTAGTTTAAATAAAGTTCAAAAACTTCTCCACCCCTTCAGTCAAAATTACTTCTCGAAAAACCTAATCAAATAACATTCCAGTCATGTAGCGATAAATCTAAACATTTTCCAGAAAACTTTGTACTTAGTGGAAAAATAGTAAGTGAACGTTTCCAAAGGCGCCCCCCGCGAGCCCGCGACTGTGTACTATAACGGAGTCAATTTATTTCTTAAATAAAACTTTCCACGCGCGTACATCGGGACGCAAGTTTTGTTGCGTGGGTTCATATACTTACTTTAGTATAAATATGTTGGGGTTCACACTGAACGAAAAAGTCGTAGCGTTTTAAGTTAGTCAAAGGAGGTTTTCAGAAAGCTTTTCCAAATCGTAAACATGGCGCTTATAAGATGAAAATGTAGTTCTCGATTACGACAAAAAGACATATTTTACGAATTTTTTTTCGGAGCTCTTATGGCATCATTGCAGTCTTCGCCTAAGTTTTCGATTTTCCCTGAAACTATCCGACATAACGGAAATGTAGCTCATATATTTGGTGTGGCGAGCTACTTACGAAAAACCGGCCAACTGCATGTCAGACCACGCACAATGAAGGGTTCCGTAGTTGAAATGAATTATTTATCCTAAAAACAAACTTGTAGTTGTAGTTGAAAAACATGTTCTCCCTTATATCGATATAAATCACGGTCAACTGCAAATTAATGTAACTTGGTTGACTATTACCCTTTTAATTTAGTTATATGTACTACTGCCATGAATTTTTGCACATATCCAAAAACAACCATTTAGCTGGTAGGGGGCACTTGACTGTAACAAAAAATAGCACTTTAAAACGTAATATTATGCAAACGGATCCCTGAATCGAAAACTAGTCATCACATACCCGAAATATTTTTGAGCGGTCTATCCAACGATACCCCACATCATGGGATAGAAGAGAAAAAAATATCATCCCCAGTTTACGTGTAAACATTAAAAAATGTTGTTTAAAGAAGAGTTATTTTCTTTGTTCAAGTTTTTTTTTGTTTTTTTTTTTACATTAGGTAATAATGACAATTGCTGATAATGATAAATTGCATTTGTAAAGCTTATTGTAAATATTTACAATAGATATTAGACTGTAGGCTTTCTGAAGAATTAATAAATAAATTATTTGTACAAACCGTCGCGTTATTTCCTCCTAGTGCGTACACTATATAAGGCTGGTCTCTTGCGAGTTTAAGCTAAGTGTATGGAGATTGTGTAACCGAAGCGGCCGCGGTCCACGACGTTCACGTACTACACAACTGGACCTAATACAATACTGTGAAGTTTCGTTGTGTTCCAAGAATTCATCGAATACTGTTGCATTTTCGATAATATAAAATTATTTCTTATAATAATATAGAAATAATTTTGAATGATCTACCTACCAGAGAGGCCATTCCCGTATTTTTAAAGAACGTTTACATTCTAATCTCATTATCATTCTGTAAAAAAACCACTAATTTTCAATAAGTTTTTGACATTGATGGTCGTTGGGATGAGATTGTGACTTGATTTTCCATGTTGTTACGGGAATTGACCTTCTGATAGTACTTTAAAACTTATTCCAAACGATCAAACCAAGTATCTCCTTAATCTCTACGTTAATCGAGATATATTAATATGTATAAGCATCGTTCTAGAATACGGGCCCAATCTCTGAAGCAGTGTAGTAGTTTTGTAAAATAATATCAAAATTTTGTACCACAAATATGAAGACACATTGATCGTGTACACATATGATATATCTAACCATCTTCATTAACCCTTAAACATATTATCTTCAACAACAAATCTACGATCCCTTACTATAATAAATCATGAAAAGGAACATCGTTCATAGCACTTAACATTAGCTACTGATGACTCATAATATCAAACATATTTATGTTCTACCCTTTTAGCGAAAAAGCTTCATCTTTATCTATACATAATTATAAATTAAAGTCGCTTTTCGTGTGTCTGTGTGCTCGCGTTGTTCTTTTAAATTACGCAACGGATTTCGAAGTGGTTTTCGCTGATTTAGAAAAAAAATCCGGGAGGTCTAAGTGTATAATATATTATTAATATGAAACATTTGGATATTAAAGAAATCTCAAGTCAAGTCGTAAAAACCGTGCAAAGCAGGGACGGGTCGCACGTACATATTTATATAAAATTGAGTCGTAAAAAGCAGTTCTCAGATCGACAAATCATTGGGCTACGGGCTCATTACTCTCAAGTTGACAGACGAATTTATAAGGGCGGCCATCTTGTGTACACATCTCATTTGTCAGGGTGTCTCGTAAATCCTTCCAGTGAATCGCAGTATGAGTCAGTGCTGCTGTGCTGATGTTTTTGAAGTCTGTTTTGCTGTGTTAATGGATCATTAGGTTGATGTTAAAATAGGATGGGTGACCATGATGGTTCTTGAAGGTAGCTGCATAATTTATGCTAAGAATAAATACTATCACCAATTTATCTGTCCAACCTAGTCGTGATAGGCTAAAATTATGTGACCTGTGAAGTTTTATGTCTTGGCTCTCTTCTATAAATAAAATAAAATCATTTTATTTCAGGCATTTGTACATACAATATATTATATACACATTTCACCCATAGTGACTACGAACATGTTGACATACCTGAAAAGCTTAACATCAGTTTTAACAGGATGCAATAAATGAAAGATACCTATCAACTATACCTAATAGGTCGTTTCTGACTGGATAATTGATTAGACTCATAAATTCAAGCATGAAGATAAACTTGTAATAACATAACTTTGTTCATAAACAAACAATTTCTGATTAAAATCAATTCACGAGGTTGTTACCGTATAATTTAGACATACAAACATACGCACCCAAATATCTAACAAACAGTAATTAACATATTTTTACAAAATCAAACGTCGGGTTAAATAAATTATTCGCTCGTTTACTTTATAACTTGTCTGTACAAACAGCCCCGGGTTTACCCGAGCACATGGGTTATACCCGGGTCGGGTTGCACCCGGTTAACCGTAACCGGACCCTAAATACGGTTCTTTGTTGGTATAAATTTATTGAGCGCATAATTTCATGCGCACTGGTTTTCTAGGGTTAATTGTTGGGTTTTATAAACCGGATATGCAATTGATTGAAACAAATTGAAACGTATTGCCGATTTGATAAAATAAAATAATTGTTAATCCATAATCCACACTAGCTTTTGTACGTAGAAGAATTGAACGAATATTTATTTAGAACTGGGAATCTGGCATTTTATACGAAAATCGGAGACAAAAGAAAAGGGATCACTCACATTGCATTTAGATAACTTAATAATAAAATTATGCCACATAATAATTATTTAAACGTGAAAATAAGATGAGATAAAGCATAACGCAGCTACAATTCATAAAACTAATAACTAGAAAAAAGACGTATTTGATAAAATAGTTTGAACATCAAACCTTTTTTGTTAAGGCTTCTACAGACCAGCGCGACTCACGACGCGACACATAGGCTCGTCGTGCGACACGCGGCCTTTGTGTAGCGTCACGTGTCGCACCGGTTTGTAGAAGCCTTTACAACAATAAAATAAATACCCCAGCACTAATAGTCAATAAAAACGTGAAAATAGAAGCAAATGTCCTCTTCAACGAGATTTGTTTAGACAAAACACTTAACTAATATTGCCAAAGTAATGCAATAAAGAGACGTACCTATAACGCCCCATGTAACAATTATAGACGCCTCCCTCGCGTTGTTAGTATATGTTGTAAGGTAACAGTTATGGAGAGATGTGGAAGTTGTGGTGCAAGTATTACAGGGAGCGCGCTTAGGTGGGTAGCGAGAGGATGCGAGTGGATAGATAGACTTTGGTAAAATAACAGGCCTCTGGTAAACGTAGATTTTTCACTGGGAATCACTGGGGGAGTCCAAATTTTTTTTGGAACGCTAGCCAAAAAAATGATAAGAAAAATAGTTCGAATAATATTTAAATTAAGAATGAATTTTAGAATTTATGACTTACAGATGGAAAGCTTTAAAGGCAAACCTAAAATAACCCAAAAATGAATATAGGTTACGTAATAAATAATGTATTAGTAATGTAGTTTATTTTTATATAAGTATTTAATATTTTAGGTTTAACTTGTAATTTTAACATTTTACATAGTTCAGTGTACAGTCGCCAGCACCACAGGTCATACCAAACTGACAAATTTCTCTAAATGATTTTACATCTTAAAATGTTGATGGTTAAGTTTAAAATCGAACGAGAAAATTTGACAGATTGTGGTAACCTGATGTGTTGGCGACTGTACCTACAGTTAACACAGCAATGATTCCGTTCTAAACATCTTCCGTATTTCATTTTAATCTTTTTATTTCAAGTCATTTACAACAATATAGATGCTTTTTACAACAAATAACCACTATTAACTTAACGGCGCAGGATAGCCTTTACCAGAAGTGGTCATCGTACTAGTGGTTCAGCAGCTTCCATATCATCAGGATCGTGCCGGAATATAGCAGCTCGTTGTGGACGTAGTAGCACAGCGGTTCCCCTGAAATCATCTTCTGTCATCAGAAGACAGCCGTCACGCAACCATCGATGCGACCGACGCCGCGACGCTCCGATAGAGTGAATGTCACCAGCCAGTGTCACTTTTATCTGGCCGTTTTGGTGATCCTAGTAACTTCGTAACAAAACGAGGGATTGCCACTTTCTGCGCCGTTAAACACAAAAAACTTAAAAACATTATCATTTCGATCCTCGAGCACAAGGAAATACATGACACTGACATTTAAGGCGAGGGTTGCGCGCGCGTCTATTCTGTCTACCTACTTAAATATTTCGTTGTTTTTTATTATCCTTAAGAATTTGTGTTCAATGCATAGTAGCAGCAATAAGCTTGTAAAAGGTAAAACTGCTAAAGCAATTTCTGATTAAACATTTAAAGTAAATGAACATGATTTTAAAATTTATTTGGATTAACAGATACAGACAATATCTGTATAACCGGAATCATTTAGCTCGGCTATTCGTTTGCAATTTAATCGGTGTTGAAATAAAATTATCGTAACGTAAATTACTGTTGCGTTCCAAAACAGTTTAATGTTTGCAGTAAACTAGCTATATTAAATTCTATCTGTATTAATTATCATTTAAATGCTTTTAACATTTAATAATTTTGCCAACAACACATTTGAGCGACATATTGAAATGTTTTATCTAGTTAAAGACATTGATGTAAATAATTATTGGTATTTCAACACGAGAATTATTAAATTTATCTTAACAATTGTGAGTTCGCTTCAGTGCACTTTCTGAAGTCACAGCCCTATTCTGTAGCCCGTTGGAACTCGCGGAGGCTTCTTTAATTCCGGTCCATGGCGCCTCAGATAAGAAGTAGATCGAAGTAACTTTCCGATGCGAGAACTTCAAACAATTAAGCCTTTATTTCGCGCTTCCAACAATGAGAAGTAATTAGCGGAGTGCTTGACGATTCCGGCATTTTTTACAAATGGAACTTTTCAAAATACCCTCCTATTGTTCGTAAATTTCCATCAAACTCCGCGCTGACCCCCGGGAATCTTATTAACGAAGCGACGCTTCAATGTTTTATTGAACCTATTGAATCTATCGAATGGAGGCCCGACGGAAACAACCAATATGCCGTAGATAACAAATCTTTGAAGCAATTTAAAGGGCCATTTTTTTAATATCCGCTCGAGGTCAACATCCTTCTCTTCGCACGGCCCTGCCAGTCCCCGCTGCTCTATGTATCATTTAAATTGAATAAAGGTTGATTTGTAGGCCTAAAATAACGTTTTCAATACTCCTTGAACCATTATGTCTAATGGCTGTGACAATAGGGCATTACAAATTTGTCTCGTCGAGCTCAAGCCGGGTACCATAGGAGCACAAGAGGAGGATTGATGTCAGAAGACAATGTAGATCTTATCGTTATCGTGTGAAGGTGGTTTTTTGAGTGAATGCGGGAGATGTCCCAATTGAGTTTATCACCGGATATTGTAAAATGGTCGTAGTTAGTTGGCACAATGTGTCGGTAGGCATTGACGGCCTGAGGCACGCTCGCAGCCCCCGGTTGTTTTTGGGACTATACTCACATTAATTTGATGGGTACAGTCCACAGCTAATGGTATTACCTTGGAAGCGGTTGAAGCGTAATTAAACCTCAAAATAAAGCAAACAAGCAAGCAGTTAACCGGAACACAAAGTAACTAAAAACTGGAGTTTCTTTGTTGTGTTAAATTTCAACACTGGGTTTTAAAATTTAAAAACAGTTCCTTTAGGGTAACTTTTACTATGCACAAAATGTTCCTACGGTCTCTACTGGAATATTTGATTATTTAAAAAAATGCTGTAAATTTTGAAGTCACTAACCTGGTGGACAGATGCAATCTCCTACATCTCGCTCTTTCCGGGACAGCTCCGGTCGTGCACTCAGAACCGGTTCCTCCACCTTCCCTGCAGCTCCTCTGGTGAACTCTTCGAAGTGCTTCTCCAACACTATCACTCGTTGCTCCAGGGTATGCTGCCTATACAACCCGTAGCCACAAATTATAAAAAAGAATAAACAACAACACCACAGCACTACAATGTTCAGGACATTCTTGTCACCGTCCTGTCTGAAATTTGGATTAGCCATTTTTGAATGAATGATTAATGATAGCTAAGGATCATTGTCAAGACCGCTATGGCCGTGAGGTCAGACGTGTGTGGATCAATTGGCTCGTGTGGTCTGTTGCTCGGTAGGCCGGTGGGTTGGCACTGGGGCCTCTGCGCGCTCCCGCGGGAAAGGAAGTGGCCCGTCCATCGTTAACTGCCCTTCTAGTTGTGTCGATTACCGCTCGAGTACCCTAACAGTACCAACTACCAAACTTTGATGGACGTGTTACATTGTGTGTTCCGGATGCAGGTTTGTGATTGTTGATCAGATCCGTTCAGTTATTTATGTATGTGATGTTGGACAGATTAAGCGTCGACATGCAGATGTAGGACTACGGGCAATAGCAATGCATAAAAGAATCTAATCTAAAGTCGGTGCAGAACTAGAAATATTTACAGATTTAGCGACGCGGACGCTGATAACTAATTAGAGGATCCATAATTGGATAATATGAATCACAGCACAGTTGAAATGTGATTCGTCTACGTTACCTACTCAAGTTTTAAAAACGATGGTCTTCTATTTCAGAAACACATTCATATTAGCAGATACCCAAAATGATATTACCTAAATTTTTTTTATTTATTTTTTTATTTAAGCCGTGAGCCGTTAATCCGTTTTTTCCATGATGAAATGTTGAATGTCAAAATGTACATTTTCCACGGATGTAGATAATTAAGGAACATTATCTGGAGGATGAATAATTGAATTATGTCAACGATTAGAATTTAATTATGAGTGAGTCTCGTAATGTTTCAAAAAATCATAAATTGAAAAGCGCAAACATTCAGAACGCAATGGAATATTATAAAGACAAATGTCAATCTGGGTGTATAAACAAACAAACACTAATGATCCTTTTCATCGGAAATCTTTTCATATATTCATAGCAGTAATTCTGCACTCGAGTTCGTGTCCGTCAAGGTTCGTGGCCGTCGTAATATCTTCAGAGTACTAAACAAACCGCACCCAGCCACCCTTTATGATAGCAGTAAACATGAATGTCATATAAAATCAGAAATCTTCGGCTCCATTACCATGACAATAAGCAGTAACTAAACGATTTGCATATATATTGCATATAAATTGTTCTTCAATCGCGTCGCCAGCAATTAAGGTTATTTCTGGGTCCTGTTTCACATGGCGGCTAATGTAGTAATGTCCCGGGGTGACGCTGATAAAAATGTAAATGTCCAAGTTAACCTACGGTTCCTATTAGTTCTACCAACTGTCAGGGGACTAAGAATGTTTCATCTCCCCCGCTGTGAATAAATCTTTCGAATCTAGAAGACGGTGTAAGGATCCCCCTTTCTGTCCTGATAGTGTTTGCAAGTGATAAATGGTACGGCGACAGGTGAATCTCTGTGCGTTTAGGATGGCCCAATTTCGGATTGTGGATTTGGCTGTGAAATATGTAAGTGGAGATGATAAAACGTTCTTGAGAAGGCCGCAATTTTGGGGCATCGACTGATATTGATGGTCTTTTTTTATGGCAGTGACTAAGATAATATTATTTTGCTAGCATCCACTTAAGTAAACTTTGCGTGAGCAACAAACTAAAAGCAGAAGTTTATTGAATTATTATTAACATTGAGATAAAAAGCTTGTTCCTTTTTAAGTGATCTGAGATTGAACCAAATGATTAGATATTATTTCATTAAATATTTTAGATATTTTGTCCACGAGAATGGCAGACATTCCTCTCATTTCTCTGTCACTCAGCTATTCATTATCTACTTAAAAAGCGCGTTAAAAGACATTCAACATTTAAAACGAAACAAAGTTCAAGAATTCCTCGGATCCACTAACAACAAGGCCGTCAGCGATCCAGACATTATTATAGCACATTACACCGGTAGTAATGCGACACGCAGTGCAGGGTGTCTCCAAACATGCCTCTAACAAGGGTAAATTAAAATTCCTTCCCCGTTTTATACGCAGTGGGGTCACCCTTGTTTTGAGGCAAATATCTCCGCAGAAAACTTTGTTGAAACGATCTTTACACCATTTTCCAAGTCCAAAGCCCGTATTGTATACAAAAATAAAGTGGACTACGCATGTTGAATCAGCAATGTATGCTTAACAAAGCGTTAGAGTAGACATTAAAAATCACCTGCGTGACAACGCGTGAGGTGTACATGTAATTTATGGGTTACCTGGGACGCGACGGGAAACAAGATTTTATTACACACTTGTTTAATTTCCTAAACATCTCCGAAGGTTTATGTTTATAATTAAGTATGGTGTTAATTAAGGGGCAGAACCTCGAAGAACGGGGTGGTTGACCGGGGATTCCGCAAATCTTAAAGTTAAAGAGTCTTGAAGTTCGTTTTAAGCAGAGGTTGTAACTTCATTGACAATTAAAAGGGAACCTGCTAGGTTTTCTAGTAAGTTTTATGAATTTTATGGCCAAATAATACTCTGCATACTTATTAAAATAATTATGATAATTTCCTTTACAGCTTTATTTTACTGAACATTCGGTTTATCGTTATTATTTCTTTAGACGTTTTTATGGTGCAAAAGATAAATTACCGTTGATAAATTGCACTTGTTTAAAAATCGTTTGGATTCGTTTCAATTTGTTTGAACAGTACTTATGTAGATTGAATAGCTTGTGTGTTAGGTGCAGTATTTTCCATCCCTTTTTTCAAGCGAACACAGTGGAGGCTGATTTTTGCAAACTTCCAGCTAACCATTGAGGAGGAATTACCAGAGATTATAATTCAGTACCGTTCTTTGGAATTGGATGCAAAGGCAAAATTACTGGTCACTGATCCAACACAGTTGATAAGTAGGTTTCCACCTAGATTATGGCTATGTATGGCAATATCTGAACAGATTAAAATAAAAGTAATCTTCAAAGAAATTTCCAAAATCACACAAAAACAAACAACTTGGACACGTAAAGGCTAAAAAGGCACAGAATCTAACAAGCTTCATTCAAAAATTCAATTAAGCACTTTTAGGGGAGGGACAGGAGACTCGGATAATGAGTTACAAACGCCAGAGAGCAAGCTTAAACCCATCCGATTTAAAACGAGAAAAAACGGATCCCGGTTAATCGGCATTAGATGGTCTGGTGAGCACGGCGGACACCTGTAGTACTGTATACATTTGTTATTGGTAGCTGCGCATGTGAGACAGGGTGTATGGTAGATTGTTCGTTTTGGTGAAATTGGGGTGATAGTGAAAAGTTTGCAGAATTTGTTGCCCATGTGGGAGTTTGTTGCGCGTGGTAGAATTGGATTTTTAAGGACCTTGATTGAATTAATATGAGGATGAGGATTTTCCTATAAGTAAATTATTCAGCACCATGAGTTGTTTTTTTTTATTTTATTTTAACTAATCCTACTTGTACGGCGAGTTAGAAAAAGCTTTCAAGCTCTTCACAACCGATTTTGAAACTGGTTATAATTGTTACTAATTCATTTTAATATATTAATACTAATAACCATAACAAGAAACCAACACCAAATAACGAGTCCAACCAATATTTACATCAGAATCTTATCCTCGTGCCACCCACGTGAATTTCGGTCGTTGCAAAACTACATGTAAATCAAAATGTACGTTGTTTTAATATGAATTTATGGCATGTTAATGGCGCTTGTAATTCCTGTAACGACAGCCAGAGTGCTGGCATTAATCTAGTCCAATTGTGAGTTATTGTGGGCCTGGACTAGCTGCTAATTGACGAGGTACCTCGATACCTAGGTGTAGGTGGTGTGTCTCTGTACTGGAGTTCCGTCATTGCATCTATTTATATTTAGGTTGTATTCTTACTATAAAAACAAGTTTTTAAATTAAAATTAAACTCAACATGGTTTTTAGACGGGAACCCTATTACTTAGGCTCCGCCGTCTGTCTGTCTGTCTGTCCGTCTGTATCTCACGAACCGTGATAGTTAGACAGTTGAAATTTATAAAACATAAAATAAATTTATATCACAGATGATGTATTTCTATTACCGCAATAACACTAAATACTAAAAAACAGAATAAAATAAATATTTAAGGGGGCTCCCATACAACAAACGTCATTTTTTTGCTAGTTTTTCTTCTATATTGATAACGGCAACTGGTAGATGCTTTAAATATTTACAGAATATTTAGTTATATATTCACTTTAAAAATAAATAATTAAATTAAAATAAAACAAATATTTAAGGGGGGCTCCCATGCAACAAACGTGATTATTTTGCCATTTTTATAGATAATGGTACGGAACCCTTCGTGCGCGAGTCCGACTCGCACTTGGCCGATTTTTTTTACAAGCCTCTGTGGTTGTAATGATGCTATGTTTATATGTTTTTTAATTATAATGCAGTGTCTGACTAAAACCATCACATTTAGATACCACATCAAACGAGTTTAAATCACGAGATCCTAAAAAAACTTTTTACAAAAAATAAAAACAATCGTCTTCCGTGAAGTCGGGTGTTTATTTTTTGTAAAAAGTTTTTTATTTTTCACTTTTTAGTGGGTCAGTTATCCGATGCTGGGGCGTTAATTGTTGAGGAGTTCTTCTGGTAAAACCAGGAGAACTTGAACTGATAGTGACTTCACCATATGCATAGTGACGAGCATAAATTGCGTCGCAGCCATATTAAAGTGCCTAATCGAATCGCAACCGTTAAATACTTATTATTAAGTACATAGTTCCGGCGGCCATCAGTTGTGGTCTAAACCATCAGTTCCACTTCAACAAATGGTGCTTTCCGAGTTCAAATGCATGAGTTATTATAAAAAATACCCAAATCGCTATAAGTGTGCCTATAAAATTTGAGGAATTTTTACTGATTTTGACCGTACCTACCGAATTTGAGGAACGATTTTCAAGGGATTTGTCACCAAGTCAGATTCTGATGAGGGGTCATCAGAATCTGACTTTGTGACAATGGGATCACCTCAAGAGCATACCTTTTTGAACAAATTTTGAATGAAATAATTTTGCAAATCCGTCTATAGATGACGGAGTTCTTTTAAATGCCCGAACATAAAAAAAAAATAAAGATCCGAATTGATAACCTCTCATTTTGGAAGTCGGTTAAAAATGATATCACCACGTTCATTGACAAATGTTTCATTTTCAGATTCTCCAATAATGGAACTACCTCTATCTCTGTATGGTTAAGCCAGAATCGAGGGTCACCCAGTCTTGGCTCCGCCTGAAACCTGCGGAGCATCAATTTTGAGAGAAACATAGCTACTTACACCAGTACTACGATATCCTGTTGTCTATGTAGTGATACATAGACAACAGGATATCGTAACTTGTAATGTCTTAATATTAAAATTCCTGTCAGTAATAAACTAATCTTTGGTTCTTTCTTAATCAATCTCAAGAATGAATAAGTTTTATCAATTCAGTAGCAGATTCAAACGCCAGTAACAACATCACAATGCTTCAGTGTACCGATTTATTGAGACGTCCGAATCTCCCAATGCTCTAAGTGCTTCCCGTACAATTAGGAACAGATAACTGGTCGAAACCAGTTGCTCTGTCAATATAATTGCCTTTAGAAGTAATGTCTCAATCATTTGAAGGATTTATTAGAAATTGTATCAGTCTATTCCCCCTAATGGTACACCAGAGCGTATAATTAAATTTAAACGTGATTTTAACTTGAGATTTATTGGTAGTATTCTAGTATTGCGAGCAAACTGGTCTTCGTAGGAGGAGATGGATTGGACAATAGCATTCGCCTGTGATACAACGAGGCTGAGATCCATTTTAATTACACGGCTGGGATACAGGAGGCACTGATAGCTTAAGACAGAGATCTGCTGTGGCTGCCGACACCAATGACCTTCAGAAGTACAGTGCAGGCAGTAAAAATACTTACCCAGACTAGTGATTAGGTGATGTATCGGAAAATTGAAGGATGAAGTAAGATAATGATTTTCTTAATTAACGGTTTCTATTGCTCTTCTTAGATCGTGGTTGTGATTAGAATAGAATAGAATAACGTTTGTGATTCTGGCAGTTGGGTGCCCATCAAGCCATACACCTTGACGGTGAAGAGTGGACCTTGGTGGGGCATATCGTCCCATCTCAATGCAATGTTGCAGTACATTTTGGTTATTTATTAAAGGTCTATCCAGAAAGTAAGAAGCATGTGCATCGAATTATAAGCTACGCAAGTGACACTTAAAATAAATGCAATTGCGGCGTTTTTCACATTTTCTAGAAATACATATTCAAAGAAATAATGAATTCTGTTTAACGCTTGTTAAATCTACAGCAACGTGCAGTGAAGTGAACCGTCAGATTATGTAAACAGTTGAAATATTCCGTTTTCTGTTAAACCAGTAGAATTTGTTCAGAGAAAGGGGGTGACTACTAAGATTACGGAATAGAAATGTATGGAAGAAAACATGCTGCACTGAAACAAAAAACATGCTGCACTGGAACAAAAACATGCTGCACTGGAACAAAAAACATGCTGCACTGGAACAAAAATATGCTGCACTGGAACAAAAAACGTGCTGCACTGGAACAAAAAACATGCTGCACTGGAACAAAAAAAAAACACAGGAGGATGGTGATGATTATGACTGCAGGATATTAATAAATATTTCACCTACTTATACTCGGTGCAGATACCTTCCTTACCATTGATGGTGATGGATGTGGACCCGTTAAGTGAAAGAGTGTATAATGAGGTAAACGAACATCATTATCATCGATTCTTTATGAATCAAACGAATACATTATTTGTGGGACAGACGTAAATTAAATATAAGTTAATCACTTCTATGTCCCTCGTTTTGAAAGTCATTAATTTTTCATTAAGTAACAACTTTAAGTATGCTTTTGTTCAGTCACACATGCCAATTTATTAGGTAACCACACTAAAAGCACCTCCTAGTGCCTAACTGAATGCTACTCAAACTAACTAAAGAGGAAATAACCATAACAGTTTTAACAACCACCAGACATCTTTGAAGCATTTTGCATCCTCGGAGGTAGTTGTCAGAAGCAAGCCAGAGTCACCTCAGAGTAATCCGAAGCACTTTAGCAAATGGATCTCATTTAGGAGCTGCCGTTACCAGCTAATATCTGTCGCCTTAGTAATTAATTTACTAATTAGTCGATAGAGTGCGAACCAGCCGGCTCGGTAATGGCATCTCGGCATCAGATGACATTATCTTAACTTACTTAGACTGTACTTCTGCTTTAATAAGTCAATAAGTATATTAGGGAGTCTGTAGTGGAGGAAAGTTGTGAGTAAGTGAATTAAACTGTAACTTGGGATAATAGTTCAGTTTCGTTGTCGGCTCTTTGTGAGTTTTAAATTAGTTTTCATTTAAATAGATGGTTAAGTTCATTAAATTAAGTGGTTTTATTTGAGAATTTTTTAAAAGTTCTAGCTGCAGTTTATTTAAGGTTTATTACATCTCATTCATAAATAATAAAGTATTAGGCTCAAATTGTTCTTTGTAAATTATGGTAGAATAAAGGCTTTTTTATTTTATTTTATTTTATTTCTCATTCATAATAGATACTTTTAATTGAATAAGAATCCTATCTTGTTAAACTATTAGTTATTTATTTTATACTAAAACATCGTAACTTTTAATATTATAAATGTGAAAGTGAGTTTGTTTGTTTCTTTGTTACGCTTTGACGCTAAAACGACGGAACGAATTTGGATGAAATTCGGCACATAGGTAGGGTAGACCATGACCAGATGGGTAGGGTAGACCATGACCTGAATTAGGACAGAGGATACTTTTTATCCCGGTAGTACGATCCCGTGGGATAATTGCTGACCACCACGCGGGATAAATAGTTTTAATCATGACACAACCATCCTATGAAAGTAGCCAGCTAGCCCAGCAATCCACAAGAAATATTGTCTTTCACAAATCCTTATAAATATCTTCCTTCACCAACTGCACAGAAAGCATTAAAAAAATGAAGAACACATTTTATTTAGTGAATAAAATAAATCTGTTTAGAGTTAGATCGTTAAGAGCCGCGGAGGGTAGTCGCGCATAATCCGAGGCACTCTCACAAATGTCACTTGAGGGAGAGTACCAATAAAGTAACCAGTGAATACTCAACGATTATTGTTATAGTGCCTGAAAGGCTTTTGTTTTGGTACTTCTTCTTAACTTTTTCGCTTGCCTTTTAAATCTGCTTTGAATTGTCTTGCGTTGTCTTGAATTGTTTGTTTTTGTTTTGAATTTGATGCAAAAAGTGTGCGTAAAGATTCTATTAACACGCTGAAGTCATAGTAACAGCTTGTATTGTAAGACCAATTAACCAATTTCTGTCGTACTATTTTTACCAAGACAATAAATATATTGGTGTTGTGCTATTGACAGACTATCCTGGGTGTTATAAAAAAGACATCGTCATAAATCGCCCTAGGGCCAACAAACATCTGACGTATATAATAATTGTAATTATATTTTACTATGCTAATTGCAAATATCTATATGAAATGGATATTCTGCGTTCCATAATGAATAATCAAAAGGGCGGTAACGAGTAACGACATCACATCAAAAATGCCGCCATCTTTGACAATTAGATTTGACATGACTATAATTTATTAGTGATGCCCAAGTAATCTCGCTCTCGATGTGTGTGAAATGAAAGATCATTTCACAAACATCGAGAGCGAGATTACTTGCGTTGTCCACCTGCCAATCTATTCTCTAAAAATCTCACCGAACTAAGGTGAAGTGACTTTTTTTTTTATAAATGCTTTCTGCAAGTTATTCGTCTCTAAACCTTGTCTTCATGGGCATATACTTGTAACGTAGAACACGCAATATAGTTATTTATGATATTAGTACGGTAAGTTGTTTTTTACAAACGAGTAGACGAATGTAAGCCCGAGACGAAGTCGAGGCCTTACCGTAGTCACGATTTTGTAAATATCAATTTCCGCGCGTGTGTCATACAACGTTTTTCAACACATTTGCGAGAAAACAGTACAATAGGTAATTTATTACCTATATATTCTACTGTTTTCACGCAAACAATGATGTGATCAAAACATTTTAAGAGAATGATTGAGTATTTCTTCGAGTCTTCCATAATATAAAATTATTGTAAATGATTAAATAGCACTCACGCTTTTGGCGGCTCATTCAAGATATCAGGTGCAATAGATTCCATATGAATATCGGATTCCTCGCTTGAACTCATATTATTATTTTGTAAATATCAGTCGGAAAGTCGCAATAATCTTTGACATTTCTAATAAGAAAATGGCGCGAATTTGCAAATGGCGCCACGTGCACATGGTGAAAATTAGTACTACATCTTTCGTCTCATTTTCTTTTTAATAATACATTGAGATAAACGTATTGAGCAAAAGCGCTTCCAAGGAGGTTCGATCATTCAGCTTATTTATTATCGTAATTTGAAACTCCTTGGTGGAATTCTTATATAATTTTTATGTTAATTTAAAAAAAAACCGTAAAGGATACGCACGGCCCTATACAACCAAGGGGGTGGTAAAAAAAATATCGTTTAATTCAGGTATTAAACCCATAAAAAAAATACAAAAAAAAAAAATGCATTCCATTATAAATTTAAATTAAATTACATGCATCAAAATGAAATTAAATTACAATAGAAAATAATTTGATTTAAAAAGATTTTTAATTGATTATATATATAAAAGCACGTCAAAAATAGGAACCTAAACAAAAAACGATTTATGACATATATGTTTGTATTGATTAATAATTATTTATGCATTTCAAGTGTTATTATAATATCAATCTAAGATATGTTATTTAAGGTAACCGACGTCCGTAAGTAAACTCAATTGCGTGTCTGTAAATAAAGTTTTTTATTGTAAGTATTACAAAAGCTTGTTCTATAACGTGAGTAGTACTAATTCTTTAGAAATATTACTTTACTTGTAAATCAAGAAACAACATTCAAAGCTTGTATTTCACGAATATCGTCTCCTTTTAATCCTTTAAGTATTTTATCTAACAAAATAGTTTAATGTAGCAATTATAACCTCAAAATTACAATGACATGCACAACATGACAACCACCAAACCATACAATCTATCTTGTATCGGTCATTCTATAATTAATCACTCACGCTTGAATGAGGGCGGGTAAATTCAAATTAAGGAAATGATAGGTATGTAAGTAGGTAATCATTCCTGTTAGGGACCTAACTAAGGACTTACTAAAAGACAATGGACTTTATCTAATGAAAATGTAATCCAAAATAGGTACAATAGTAACTCGCTGTTGGTGAGCGTATGGAGTGCGCGCGCGTGCCGTCGTTGGAGATCGGTGGTGGAGTGGTCCGACAGCCCGCGCCCCGCACGCCGCACCTCTCGCCGCCGCCCGCCGCCTTCCACTCTCGCGACAGCAGCCGAAGACTGCCGAGTGAACGGAGGCGCCCGAACATCCTCCCCGGGTTGAAGCATTCAAGTGAGAGGAAGTGGGCAGACGTTGTTGTAAGCCCGCAGCACCGTTCCTCTCTTCGTCTTCAGCTCCACTAACCGTGTGGTCCCGTCGCAGCCAGGAAAGACCTTGATGACACGCCCCAGTGGCCACACCAAGGGCGGTTGGCCTTTCTCTTTGATGAGGACTAGTGCTCCTACTGAAAGTTGGCTTGTTGACGCTGTCCATTTAGTTTTTAGCTGGAGCAGAGAAACATATTTTAATTGAAAGCGATTCCAAAAATGTTGTTTTATGTGCTCCACTCTTTGGTAGCGCTCCAGTCGCCCGATGTTCAGATCAGTAACCTGTGGATGCGGAACAGATATTAGTGGTCGCCCAATTATGAAGTGTCCAGGAGTAAGAACGGAAAAATCTAGAGGATCAGTGGAAAGAGGGGTAAGAGGACGGGAATTTAAGACGGCCTCTATTTGAGTCAAGCACGTGGCCATCTCCTCGTATGTGAAGTGCGTTAAGCCTAAAAGTCTCTTTAGGTGATGTTTAGTCGATTTGACGGCGGCTTCAGCAATGCCATTGAAGTGGGGGGAGTATGGAGGCGCAAAAGAAAATTTGATTCCTTGTTGAGCAACTTCGGACACGAGATTCGAGTCTTGTAAAATCTTACCTAGCTCATTGCAGGTACCTATAAAGTTTGTCCCATTATCGGACAAGATACTTTCGGGTTTACCACGACGAGCCACAAAACGGTTCAAAGCAGCCATGTAAGCTTCTTTCGTAAGGTCTGTAACAAGCTCGATGTGAACAGCCTTGACGGCAAGGCAAATAAAAATACACAGGTACGCCTTTATAAGCCTGCACCCTCGCCCCTTGCGATCAGCTATCAGCACTGGCCCAGCATAATCCACGCTACAGTTTAAAAATGGGTGTTCTAAATGTGTCCTTGAAGAGGGCAACTGACCCATTGTAGGTTGCACGGTTTGACACTTGTACTTAAAACATTTGATACATTTTTTAACAATACATTTGGAAAGATTTCTGCCACCAAGCGGCCAGTACATTTGGCGTATAGTTGCCAAGAGCAGCTGAGGGCCAGCGTGTAAACAGTCGATATGATATTTATGAAATATTATTTTAGTTATATGGTGCTTACCACATAATAATACGGGGTGCTTGACATTGTAATCATACGGTGAGTTGTCAAGTCTCCCACCTACGCGTATGAGACCATTCGAATCTGTAAAGGGACTCAAAGATATAAACCTATTTTTATTTTTTGGTAAAGATTTTCCTGATTGCAGTAAATTATACTCATCTGGAAACATATCTGTTTGAGCGTGACGTAAAATAAAATTTGTAGAATTTGTAAGTTCTTCACAGGAAAGGGAACCAAGGAATTTATTATGTTTATGTTTTAAATTGTAAATAAATCTTAGTATGTAAGCGACGACTCTCTGTAAGTGATCATAATTTGAGTATTTGTGAATAAGTGTTTTAATTAATGAATTATTATTATTATGATGTGACAAATGATTTGAAGTTAAATTATTGTATGATTGATGATGGGATGAGTGATCAGTGAAGTGTGATGATACGACTTCAGGTAGACCTTGCTTCAAGTTCTCCTTTTTTTTTTTGATTTTCCTTCGACAGCACGTAGCTCCACGTGTGCCCTATAGTGCTTTCTTGTATTTCATTAATGCGGTTACGGACAAAAGGTTTTAATAAGTTAGGTGTCATGGAAAGCCAACTTAACACTATTGTCGAATCGCACCAAAAGTAACATTTACTAACGGGTTTGGTGAAGGAATTACGTACATTAACACACAGTATTGGTCCTAATAAAGCCCCACATAACTCAAGTCTAGGGATGGTTGTTGGCTTGATCGGTGCAACACGATTTTTAGAGACCAACAGCCGTACTCTTACCAACCCATCCCTAGAACTTGACTTTATATAAATACATGCACCGTAGGCCTTTTCGGATGCATCTGTAAACACATGAATCTCGTTTATAGTTGAATTGTCACATGAAATCCACCGAGGTATTTTAAGGATATTTAAACATGGTAGACTATTCACGAACATTAACCAGGAGGTATGTATATTATCTGGTACTTGCTCGTCCCAGTCACACTTAGCCGTCCATAGAGTTTGAATGATAATTTTAGCCTCAATAATGCAAGGACCTACCAGACCTAATGGGTCAAATATTTGACTAATCACAGATAAAATGTGGCGCTTTGTGATTGGTTTGTTGGTATCGACCGATATTGAAAACTCGAGTGAATCAGATTTACATAGCCAATATAGGCCTAACGTTTTAGATGACACGTTTCTATCTTCAGACAAGTTCAACCTACCAGAATGTCCTGGAACACCGGCTATTTCTGTTAAAATATCTAAACTATTAGATTGCCATTTTCTCAAATGAAAGTTAGCTGACGCTAAGATGGATGCAACTTCTTTACCCATCTGGACTACCTTGGAAACCGAGTCGCCACCACTCAAATAATCGTCGACGTAGAAATCTCGTTCAATGGACGATTTTACAATGTCATTTGAGGCGGTTGTTGCTAGACTGACTAAGCTTTTAGTAGCTAAATAAGGGGTGGAAGCTGTTCCATAAGTAACAGTATTAAGACTGTACGTTTGAAGTGGTAGCTTAGGGTTAGCACGAAAGATTATTTGCTGTAAGTTACGTTGTGATGGTGTTACCTGTATGGCCCTATACATCTTCTCTATGTCACCAGAAATAACAAACTTGTGCTGACGGAAACGCAGCAATAAAGAGATCATCTTGGACAGTGGGCCCCACCATCTGGATATCGTTAAAAGACACTCCAGAGGTAGTCGCTGCTGATGCATCGAAGACTACCCTGAGCTTAGTTGGGGTACTGGATTCTCGGATGACTCCATGATGTGGCAAAAAATACTCATTTTTGTTACCTGAATTAGGTTTCCTTGTTGAGTTATTCACAGTCATGTGCCCTAAGCTCACGTACTCCTCGATGAATGCAACATATCTTTCCTTAAAGGCAGGATCACGTTGGAAACGACGTTCCAAAGATAAGAATCGACGTTTAGCCATTTCATATGACTCGCCTAACTCACTAGGATCATTTTTAAGAGGCATTGTAACTATGAATTGCCCGTTTTGATCACGCACAGTGTTAACACGAAAACTTTCTTCGTATGCTCGTTATTCCTGTGACAGGGAATGCTCAGAAGAAACGGAATCGAGCTCCCAAAACTTATTGAGGCTATTATTTAAATCGTTCATGGACATATTACAAAAATGTGAATATATATTTTTAGATGGATGTTTTGGAAGAGCCACAGAGCCTGATACTATCCATCCAAGCTTTGTCTCATGTAGTTTGGGCTGATTTTTTCCTAAATTAATAGATGCACTGCCTAGAATATTCCAAAATATTTCAGCACCAACCAGTATGTCAATCTCTGATGGGACGTTGAATGACGGGTCGGCCAGATTTAAATCTAATGGTATGGGAATGCTACTTATGTCGACTAAAGTAGACGGCAGTAATTTGGTAATTGTAGGTAATATGAAACAATTTATATCTGTCTTATAGTTGCCGCTACACGATTCAATGGTTACTTTGCAAGACCGTGTACTTAATGTAGTATGACTGTTTATACCTGTCACCGTGGAACTCGTGCTACGTCGAGGAAGTCCTAGCTGATCACATAGTTTCTGCGTAATAAAATTTGCTGTGCTACCATTATCGAGAAGGATCCTGGCGTCGCTCTTGATGCCTCGGTGGTTCACCACTCTCACCAACGCTGTGGACAGTAAAATATGCGAGGTAGTATGTTGCGACCGAGCGTCACTCGACAGGGAGATATTTTCTGAGGTGCCGTTCTGTGGAACGGCACCTCAGAAACCTCAGTGGGCAATGCTACACTATTAGGCATAGGATCTTGGAAATGAGTAGACTGTTCTACATGTAAAAGAGTATTATGTCTACCTTTACAATATTTACAACGAGCTAATCTACAACGTTTTGTTACATGACCACTACGCAAACAGTTAAAACAAACTTTAAATTCTTTAACCCTTAATATACGTTGTTCTACGTTTAATTTTCGGAACCCTTCACAAGTGTATAATAGATGATTTTGATTGCATAGGGGACATTTTGTTTTATATTTTTGATTTGAAGTATCGGCTTGATTAGTTGCTATTATTAATGATTTATGTTTGCTTCCTACTTGATTGTTGTAAGTGTTAGCGTTATTTTCTATATTGAGTGTGATTTTGTTATGTTCTAATGTCTCCAATAAGTCAGCTTTTTTACTAATGAATGAACAAAATTGTGAAACTGTTGGTTTTGTTGCTATGATATTACGATGAGCTTCCCATTCCCTGCTGGTGATAGGGTCTAGTTTAATTGCCATCATAAAAAGAATCAACGTATCCCAACTGTCCGTGGGCTCGTTCATTGTGTGAAGCGCTCTGATATTTTTGTTAATTAGGTCAATTAGACGACGTAAAGAACTGGATGATTCTTACATGGGTATCTACTAAAAGCCTACTGTTATCAAAGCGGTCACATAGTAGGTTCCACGCCATTTGATAATTATCACCTTTAAAATCTATATTTTTTATCATTTCCAAGGCATCGCCTTCAAGCGACGCACGGAGGTAGTAAAACTTACTAATGTTATCTATGCAACTACTCTTATGAATTAGTGACAGATATGTATCTCTATACTCAAGCCAGTACTGATAACCACCATCAAAATTAGGCAAATCAATTTTAGGTAAGCGTATAAAGTTTCGTTGTTGGAACGATTCACCTGATTGTTTGTTCACCGAGCCTGTCACAGACCCGCCATCACCGCTCTCGTCACTGGTAAGCAGGACCTGCGCCTGCGCTGCGAGTGCATGGTAACGGTCTTCGAACTTAGCTCTCTCTGCATACGCCTCGTCAGGATCATCCGAAAGCACCTCGATTTCTACCTGTAAGTTGTCGAATTGGTCGTATGTAGCT
The DNA here is from genome assembly GCA_948098905.1 of Tiliacea aurago. Taxonomy (NCBI): domain Eukaryota; kingdom Metazoa; phylum Arthropoda; class Insecta; order Lepidoptera; family Noctuidae; genus Tiliacea; species Tiliacea aurago. The sequence goes on along the minus strand of OX402588.1, from coordinate 26,999,103 downwards.
TCAAAATTTTTAAAACGGCTCTCCAACTCTAAGCGTTGAACGTCGGAAATAGTTTTGCAACTATGAAGCACATTCACGTAATTGGTGAAATTTGTAAGCTTTGCCTTAATGGCACTTCGCTTTTTCAACAATAAGTCTAAACAGGCCATAACGTAATCCAGTAAGAAAAGTAATAGGTACTATTAACACTAATTGATTATGCGTAGCAAAGTTTCGTAAAGAAATTGGCAGTTAAGTTTGAAGAAAACACTATACAAAATGTGAATGAATAGCCGCGTGACCTTGTTGAATGTCACGGGAGCCGGCGAGCTACACCGGTCAATGACCGCTCAGCTGTTTCAATTATGTAATACGCACACAGCCGATCATGCACCCAATTAACGGTAAATAGTCTAGGGATTTAGCAGTGCAACAAGCGTAAGCAGTGCATAAGAGTGAAAGAGATAACTATAATGTTAACCCGTATTAACTCAAATATGAACGTGAAAACAGAAAATAATTTGAAATTAACGGAATGAAACAATTTCTTAATTTTTTGAAAAGGTTAAAGAAGGAAAAAATTGGAACGACTCACACAATACCGAATCTTTATCCACAAGAAACCTGTCCAGCATTCCTTCCAAGCGATGACTCGGCGTAAATCGTACAATCCAGTCGATGTAATAAGCGCCGGCGTCGTTATCAAGACTTGGTGAAATATAAAACTGTCCAGTTCTTGTTCTTCTTGTGTTCAATCGATTTCGGTAGAAAAAACCGTAGCTCCGGTGACGCAGCGAAATCCAGGAGTCCAAAGTTCACCAACGTCGAGTCGTAATGCCAGTAGCCGATGAAGTTGTTTTACCAAAACGCGACTATATGGAGGCTCGAAGGACCATTTGTTAGGGACCTAACTAAGGACTTACTAAAAGACAATGGACTTTATCTAATGAAAATGTAATCCAAAATAGGTACAATAGTAACTCGCTGCTGGTGAGCGTATGGAGTGCGCGCGCGTGCCGTCGTTGGAGATCGGTGGTGGAGTGGTCCGACAGCCCGCGCCCCGCACGCCGCACCTCTCGCCGCCGCCCGCCGCCTTCCACTCTCGCGACAGCAGCCGAAGACTGCCGAGTGAACGGAGGCGCCCGAACATTCCCTTACATCAATATTTAGAGAAACGAAACGTTCCTTCAAATAGATGCAGAATGAACGAATGAAAGAATGCCATTTTTGTTTCTTATCTGTGGAACCATGAACTTACTTTGGTACTAACTGATCCGCGAAAAGTCTTCGTTTTGTAATCAGAACACGTTTTGAGCCTGATATTAACTTGAATACCGTATCAATCCTAGACCTTGTGGTCTTGGTATAAAACAGTACGCATTTTTTTGTAATAAGACGGCCAGTGTCATAGTAACCAGGAATAACTAACTATAACTATAAAGGTATAACATAAAAAAAAACCTACTTACTCAAGCGGGTACTACTTACAACTTAACCAAAATATTTACTAAATAGGTGCATGAACAAATTCAATATTAGAAGAAAAAATTTGTCATAAAATATAAATACATTTACTTGAATAAGTACCTTAATAAATTAAACACAAATAAGCGCTCTTCCTCCTCTCTCCTACTATGCTGTGCCCGACAGGGTCCATAATTGTGTCTTTAATTATAAGCCATACCACCTGTTTTACTAACTTATGGAATCCAAAAAAGGAATGAGAAGTGAGAGCCATAATAGCATCCAAACGGGAGTTATAATGTTGTACTGAATTTCATTATGCATCTCCTTTTCAAAAAAAGGACATTGTCATGCCCGCGCGTTTTACTACCATAGCGCCATAATTAAAAAAAAACTCTTTGGTTATTCGAATTGACGTCGAATCCCGCCATTTGTGTTCAATATTAATAATGCAATTTTTTTTAAGTACTTTGTTATTTACAAAAATGAGTGATACAAGCTACAACACACCACCAGATATTTCTAATGCAGCAAAGGACATTTCTAACCAATTATTACCAGAAAAGTCGAGAAAACAATATAAAAAGGCGTACCAAGATTTCATGAATTGGAAAATATCAAAGAGGTACTACATCATTTTCTGAAGATGTGCTATTAGTGTATTTTCAAGAATTATCAAAAAAATTAAAATCTTCATCCCTATGGACTTTCTATTCAATGCTCAAAACTACGCTGAGTATTAATCACAACGTGGATATCTCAAAATATTTAAAATTAAATACCTTGTTAAAACGTAAAGCAGAAGGCTATACAGGGAAGAAATCGAAAACGCTTTTACCTATTGAAATAAATAGGTTTTTAAGCGAAGCGCCTGATCAACTATATCTATCAGTAAAGGTATAAATAAAAATAAATAAATAAATAGTAAGTTTATTGATTCAAAATATACATAGTTACGGGTTGTATACTAGTTACATGCTAAGACTTAATCAACTAACAACAAGTGGAAAAAATAAATAAAAAATAATTGTCTATAAAAACAAAAATTTAAATCCTGTCTTCTAAACTAGGGATGACCTGTATCTTAGGCGCTTATTTACTTCATTTATTCTCTTATAATCTTATTTTCTTTGTAATACGATGAATAAATATTACAATATCATAATTTCTTCTTGTTATTGTTACAGACTGCGCTAATATTCGGAACCATGGGTGCATGCCGCCGTCAAGAATTATACGCTTTGTTATATACCGACTTACATATAAAAGAAGCTATAATTGTGGTCAATATAAATAATACAAAAACCAAAATAAACCGCATATTTACTATTACAGGCAAATATTTAGAACTTTGCAAAAAATATATAGCACTGCGTCCGGATCACTGCAGCAATCCGTGTTTTTTTTTTACAATACAGATCTGTAAAATGTATATCGCAGAGGATCGGCTTAAACACATTTAGCAATTTAGCCAAAACAATTGCTAACTATTAACAACTTCCCAATCCTGAGTTGTATACAGGGCATTGCTTTCGCAGAACATCTGCCACATTATTAGTTGATGCCGGAGGAGACATTAACCGCCTTATAACAAAACAAGATTTATATTTGACATGGCTTAAACCATGGAGTCAGTTTTTGTAATAAGAACGTAACAGTGATTGAAATACCGTTCTTTTTACAAAACTGAAAACATAGTTCGGTACTAAGTTGTCAGTTTTGTGTTTAGGAACTTTGCCATAGTCGGAATAAAGTTCGAAATTCAAATATGGTTCCATGTTTTAAACCTGGGTCTGAAGATAAACCTTGTTTTGTAATAAAGGGGAACAAGTTTAAAACGGCACGGTGGATGGAAGTCGACATCTGTTGCTGAAGGCTACATTGATGACTCTATAGCCAACAAAATCCACGTGTCCAATCAAATTTCAAATTCGATAGAAAATAAAAATAATGAAGTGGTGAATATAAATATTCCGAGTACATCAGGATCTGCCAACATTCAACAAGGTGCAAATATTCAAGTGCATTTCAATAATTGTACGATCCAAAATGTAAATAATTATTATATATACGAGTACATAGTTTGTTTGTAGGTATTAGATACTCAGCAATTAAACTTTCCATGAATTTACATAGAGTTCTTACAACACTGTACACACGGCTACACATCAAGCTAAACATTTCTAGTTTACGCTGATCTCGCACTGTACGTAAGTCCTATACAATGCGAGACCAGTTTATACTGGAAATGTGTAGCTTGATGTATAGCCGAGTGTACAACACCCTATGGTTTCAGAACGTTTTATAGATGATTCATAACATGGGTGTAGATAAAGTCGGTCAGTCTAAATAACTATGATAATCTGAGATGGAGATGATAGAGTTATCCGATATAATAGTAAAAGAAAAAAAGAAAAACTGTTTTAGGTATATAAATAACCGGCCAAGTGCGAGTCGGACTCGCGCACGAAGGGTTCCGTACCATTATCTATAAAAACGGGAAAAAATACGTTTGTTGTATGGGATCCCCCTTAAATATTTATTTTATTCTGTTTTTTAGTATTTGTTGATATAGCAGCAACATAAATACATCATCTGTGAAAATTTCAACAGTCTAACTATCACGGTTCATGATATACAGCCTGGGGACAGACGGACGGACAGACAGACGGCGGAGCCTTAGTAATAAGGTTCCCGTTTTACCCTTTGGGTACGGAGCCGTATATAAACACGGACAGTTTTAATAAGTATGTTGCTACTTATTCTAAAACTTTTAAAAATGTCTGCAAAGCGGCTAAAGCTTCATACATTAGCAATAAGGTTAAATCAGCAGACAATAAAATAAAGACAGTTTGGAAAATAATTAACAATGAAACGAACAGGAACAAAAGACATAATACTGATTACACACTGGAAACTTCCCGCGGTCTCGTTAGCGATAGCATTAATGTTGCTGAGGAATTTGCAAGGAATTTTCTTTACAAATATTCCAATTAAAACTACAGAAACTTTAAATTCCTCTCCCTCACTTGCGATTGATCTATTAAAAGCGAATGTTTCAGCTTGCCCTGTGGAATTTAAATTTAAACATATAAACCCTGTGGTCGTTGTAAAGACTTTTAAGCAACTAAAGATTAAAATTACCGAAGATCTGTGGGGCATGTCTACTAAAGTTTGTCAATCCATTATTGAGACAATTGCACCATATCTAGCTTTAATATTTAATTTGTGTGTAGATCAAGGGATATTTCCAGATTTAATGAAGTATAGTAAAGTTATTCCACTTTTTAAATCCGGTGACAGCAAAGACACTAATAATTATAGACCTGTATCGGTTTTGCCTGTTTTCAGCAAGGCGTTTGAAAAAGTAATGTTAAATCAAATGCTCAATCACTTTAATCGTAATGACATCTTACACGATCAACAGTATGGTTTCACCAAAGGACGCTGTACAACTGACGCCGGTGTCACATTATTGAAACACATTTTTAACGCATGGGAAGAGGCACAAGACGCAATAGGCATCTTTTGTGCCCTTTCCAAGGCATTTGATTGCGTGAATCACGAAACACTGCTCTTGAAACTTGAGCATTACGGACTGGGTAAACTTGCGCTTAACTTAGTAAAATCATATTTGAATGATAGATTGCAGCAAGTTCAAATAAATGGTGTGAATTCATTGGCTTTAATAGTCAAAATGGGGGTACCGCAGGGCTCAATATTGGGTCCGTTCCTCTTTTTAGTATATATAAATGATTTACCTCATTTACTGAAAAACCGACCACAAATGGTGTTATTTGCTGATGACACATCACTGATTTTTAAAGTAAGCAGACATGCACAGGAGCTTGACGACGTAAATAACGCTATGATTATGGTCCATAATTAGTTTACTGTAAATAATTTGGTATTAAATGAGAAGAAAACTAAATGCATAAGATTCGCGTTACCGAATGTTAGAAGTAGTGAATGTCACGTTGTATTGAACAAAGAGATACTAGAATTCGTCGAAAAAACTGTTTTCCTGGGAATCACGCTTGACTCTAAGCTGCAGTGGAGTCCTCACTTAACACCACTTGCAGGGCGGCTAAGTTCAGCCGCCTGCGCTGTTTGGAAAATTCGCCAATTAACAGACGTGGATACAGCTAGACTGGTCTATTTTGGTTACTTTCATAGCATCATGTCTTACGGTATTTTGCTGTGGGGACGGGCTGCAGATATTGTTTCTATCTTTGTTCTGCAAAAGAGGGCTATCAGAGTCATCTACAACCGCCGCAGACGCGACTCTCTAAGGGAACTGTTTAAAGAAATTAACTTTATGACGGTACCTTGCCAATATATTTATGAAAATATAATGTATGTTAGAAAAAACCTACATCTTTTCAGTAAGATAAGTGACAGGCATAATTTTAATACTAGAAATAGGAACAAATTAGATCAACCACGTTTCAGATTGTCAAAAGTACACACTTCTTTTATGGGGTATTGTGTAAAATGTTATAATAAAATACCACTCGATATTCTTCAACTAAATGAGAAGAAATTTAAAACATGCATTAAACGCACACTATGTAGACAAGCATATTATAGGTTGGATGATTATATCGTAGATAAAAATGCTTGGCTTAATGCTGGTCCTGCTCCACAACCACTTGGGCTCACTTGTTAAAATTATAATATTTGGAAGAGATGCTTCCCCCCTTTTTTTATGTACTGACATTACAATCATTTTTATTAAAAATAAAATGTACTTAATCAAATTTTAGTTGTTTAATACTTCAATAGGTAATTATGTTTATCCTTTTTCTAGTAAAACTTTATTTATCTTTGAAATGCATTGCAAGCTATAGTTTTGTATAATAAGCATTTTATAAATTTTTGTAAATGTGAGTACCATGGAGCCGTTTATTATGTTAGGATGTATGTTGACTTAAAAAAGTTTGGCAGTTAAGAGTATGTCATGCTCACTTAAATGTCTCGCTGATGGTGGCACGTGTGTTGGATCATGCGGTTCCCTACAAAATGGTTGAGCTGGATGGTGCTGATCCACGCGTCATGCTCGTGAACGGGCGCCGTCAGTTGTGACTGGTATTCTCCTATCTGCCAGGGCTTATTTGTAATATTTTATATTGTTTTTTTAAAAATTTATATTTTTACATTGTTCTCACATATAGAGGCGACAAGAATAATGTACCCAGGATTTTGTAATATCTTGATTTAAAAGAGTGTCCTTGGAGTTTCTTGCCAATTCTTCTCCATAGAGATCTACGTTTTGGAATGGGCAAATAGCTTCAACTTTCTGACTAACTGACCGACTCTTTGACAATTCAAAAGTGCCTGTAATTGGTTTACTTGAAATAAATGCTTTGAGTTTTGAAAGCAAAAATGTCAAACGAGGGAAAATAAATAAATTGACGATTCTTGTTATTTGCATTCATAGCATTTGTGGATACAACAAAATACTTGTTATTGTTTTTTACATTAAAATACTTTTTATCTAACAAGTAAGCACAAAATAGCATAAATAAATAAATGTATTTTAGTAATATTTGGAAAAATATTTTCACATTTTTTTTGGGATGATTATTATTTAACAACTTAAATAATAAGCGGGAAAAGTACCTACTTCAGTTATTGAAAAATATTTATTGAACAATTTCCATTAATCAACGAGGGATATGAATACGGTTATGCAAAGTATACAAAGAAATTAGATAGCTAGTTGTAACCGAACATGGGCGAAAGCTCAAAGAAATCAAGATCGTTTCGAGCGTCAAAACGCAAGTTGGTTATTTGGTGAGTTTAAAGTACCTACCATTGAACTCGTGCAGTAGTAGGTACTTCTTCTGTAATTTTTGTATGTTGAAAATTTGATTTTTGTATTTTTTTTATTAAATAAATTATATAGTTTTTAAAGTAAAGGTGTATTCAGGAATAATTGTACGAAATTTCAATTCAAAATGTTAAGAATCAAAAAAGTTATAGATTTTTGAGATAGAACGGCGATGGCTGCTTCGATTCCAAGCCTAAGCCCAAGATACAATACACAATCAGGTATAAGTCAGGGATCCGTGTTAGGGCCGTTTCTGTTCCTGATCATGAGCAATGACCTCATTACTAATGTTAAGTTTGCCAAATGCCTGCTATATGCCGACGACCTTAATTTCGCACAAATCCGTTCTGACGCGGATTGCAAACTCCTATATACAAAGGAAAATGGATGCGCTATGTTTTAATACAAGCAAGTGCTACATCATGACGTACGGTAGAGCATTGCGACCAATCCATTATGACTATAGTTTGGGTGGTGAAGTAATTACTCGTATCACTAACATAAACGACTTGGGAGTGACTTTCGACCGCTGTCTGACTTTTATAGACCACGTTTCTACGCTAACGAAGGAATCTTTCAGGCGCTTGGGATTTGTTTTGCGAATTGCTCGTGACTTTCGCAATCTAAATGTTACTAGGCTACATCACTCTGGTTCGAAGCAAACTCGAGTCCAGTGTCTGTGTTGGGCACCACCATACACCCAGACACTGATGGTAGAAAAGGTACAGAAAACTTTCCTAAGATACATCGTCCAAAGGTTATACCATTTCTTTTCCAACATGTACCCTACGAACTATATCTTAGGTACGTTTGGCTTCAACTCGTTGGAGGTGTGAAGAGACCTTGATCAGCTCAAGGTGACCTGTAAGACCTTACGGGGACGTACCGACTGCCCGGAGCTCTATTGCCTTTTCTGGATTATTTGTGCCCGACAAATACATCGGACACCGTCAGAGCCGTCACAGCTCAATCTGTTTGCACAATTGCCATGCAAAACTGTAGCCAGAGCCGAATCCCCAGTCTGTCATACTCTAAAGAAGTTAAATGCCCGTCTGTCTGCCAACCTTGAATGTGAGGTGTTTGCGAATGAATGGAATAAAATTATGCGTATATGTCTGGTGTTCTGTGAAAGAAAGTATGCAAGGGTGTCCACTGTTCCATGTTAGTTTTAAATTAAATTATATACAACATAAATATTGTTAACGTAATAATTGTTTTTATGTTAATTCATGTAATTGGTGTTGTACCGTTTTAATTAACTATGAATAAATAATACTTTTTCAATATCTTTGACAACCTGTCCCATTGATAGGAATTTAAATTTCAAGTCGATCAGACCTGTGGAAGAAAATCTATTGATCTATTAGAAAAGAGGATAAGATCTTCAAACGGATGAGACCTTTCAAACAAAAAAATACAAAATCGGTTCATCCGTTCAGGAGCTATGATACCACAGACAACACACAGATACATAGACACCAGTCACCCCTCTTTCTCGTCTGGGTTATTATAAAAGAAATGAGAGTAAAATAAAAATTACAACAACCGTCCGGAAGTCCTAAATTATGCATTGCCCAATGTTTACGATGAGAAAAAGTCCAAATAAGAAAAGTATTAGCGTTAAATTTAAATTTTATGAGTGAACTTAGCCGACCCTCTGAGAGAAGTCTCTCGACCCTCCTCTCTAAATAATAAACCTGGCTAATGATACAAAAAAAATCTTAATGAAAAATCCCCATTGAATATTTATTAGGGAAATATTAAAGTTGGGTAGATGTAGAACGCGAAGGTACAAGAGATTAAGGCTTGTAAGAAATAAGAAAGTGGAAGCTTTGAATAAAAAATAAATTCTAAATGTTAGCTTTGATCATTAAAAAATAGGGTGCAAGTTTAAGTAATTTTAAAATGCCAACACGATTGTTGTAGGTAGCTGCTATAAATAATTTAGTAGCAAATTTTCCTACTATTGATTCGATCAAAACGATAAACTCATACCGTCTTATTCCAAAACACGATCTAAATTTAGTACTAGGATAATTACTAGGTTTGCCACCATGACTCAATAAAACGTTATTATAAAATGAAGTTTATCACTAGTTCATGAACAAGCTATGGTACTAAAGTTAGTCCGCCGAGACCCCTAGTTTTTCTATGGACTAACTTCGGTACTAATTTATTTGAGGTTAGCGTTTATTGTTATTGTGTGGCTTTTTATTTACAAATCGACTTGATGGATTTGGAAGATTTGGATAATCAAAGCATTGCTTACCTAATATTAATTAATCCATGTTTTGGTCAGTGGGTTGTCTTAGGGTTTTACTAAGTTTATCTTCAACGGTTTAACCAGACACAACTCACGAACAAATCACATATTATCAACAGTACCTAATACTAAGATTTATTATTTATGGACGCAACATAAAAATTTGTCTCAAATTACGAGCGGTGTTAAAAAATATGATAACTTGATTATAAAAAGCACGTCAAAAGTACAAGTTGTACTTGTTCATTATATTGTAACCTAAACAAAGAACAATTTATGACATATTTTTGTATTGATTAATAATTATTTATGCATTTCAAGTGTTATTATAATATCAATATTTAGAGAAACGAAACGTTGCTTCAAATAGATGCAGAATGAACGAATGAAAGAATGCCATTTTTGTTTTTATCTGTGGAACCATGCACCTTCTTTGGTACTAACTGATCCTCGAAAAGTCTTCGTTTTGTAATAAGAACACGTTTTGAGCCTGATATTAACTTGAATACCGTAACAATCCTAGACCTTGTGGTCTTGGTATAAAACAGTACTTAAGCATTTTTTTGTAATAAGACGGTTAACGATTATTGTACTTTTCTTACTGTGCTGATGAAGTATCTGTAACAAAGCCAAGACAAAGAAGCTAGAACAAACCTAGATAACTTATAAAGTACAAAGTATTCTGCGAGTACCTACCTAAGTATCATAATAACGAAAAGAGTTATTTAAGGGAATAGCCTCTCAATTATAAGGTAACAATCCTTTAACAATCATGGATAGTCAAATTAACACTCGGACAGAACGTGGTCATCCATTTTACACTAAAATGGTGATTTATATCGTACATGGCATCACTCCAAACCATCGCTAGTTGTGCTCAGCTTGGCAGCGAAAAAGTCGCAAAAAGCGGAGCGCAAACTACATTTTCCGGACCGCCGCGCGCCGCGCCCGGGACACGCGGTTCAAGTTTCAGTCTTTTACTATATGTTATTCTGGTGTCTAGTATTAAATATTAGCTTAACTTAAAATGCAGTAGCGTAAAACACAAAATTTTTTTTTTTGAAGATCCCATCGCAATGCTTATTAAGGCCTGCCAGGGTTGCGAGTTTGTCCGAAAGGGATATCGTGGCCCTGGCACACAAGCAAATAAAGGAATACGGGTGGGTTTTAGTCAGTAAAAGTCTGACACGCCCTCCCGCTCCGCCCAGAGCGGGAGAAATTATTTGATAAATTCCCGCCCAAAAAAAAAAAAACTTATTAAGGAGCAAAATGATACGGCTTACCTGTATCATTTTGCTCCTTAATAAGTTTTTTTTTTCCATGGTTCTATCGATCGATTTACAATGTAAAAGCAACATAATTTTTAGAAAATGAGACGGTGACGCCTCGCTCAATGTAAGAATATGTTTCAATGTTTTTTTTTTTTCTCCTTTGTTATATAACACAATTTAAAACAAGACTGAGAGGAGTAAGTAAAGCATACGTCATAATCGTGCGTTCATAAAGCGAACCATATTTTCACATAAGTAGATAATAAAACTGATACATTTCTTTCTCACCGCCATGGATTGTAAATCTAACAAAATATGCCAGCCTGCCGTCTGATACGTACTTAAGTTAAACTTGCACATATGATGTGCTCCCTTAATGCCAACATTACGCTTGACAAATGGTAGGACTTGCTGAATGTCAGTTACGTGATCTGCATACAGAATCACAGTAATATCTAACATTCACGAGAATGACGTACTGTTGCTATACTATGTATTGTCTTTTGTCTTTGAATAAACTTGGATACGACCTCATAACTTCTAATATTGCAATGCTTGAACAATCGTATTTTAGCTAAATTTCATTGTCTTGATGTCGTTATTGCCCAGTGGTAACACCTCGCCTCTCATGCACGAGGTTTTAATGTCAAATCCGGGCACTACGGATGTACGGTTAAAGATATTTATTTTCTCAAAAGAATTGACTTTGAATGTGACTTTTTCAATTCACATATACTTTCTGAGTTTATCTTGGACCTTTGTGACATCGGTGAAGGAAAACATCGTGAGGAAACCTGAAATCGCCAACCGTGTTGAGCAAGCGTGGTGATCGATGCTCGTGCCTTCTGTGTATCAAAAGAGGACTTTGCCCGGAAGTGGGACAGAAATAGGTTGTTTTTTTTTCATTGTCTTAATTTGACCCTGTTGTAGAGCTGGGGTGCCACAAAATCAGTGTAGATGATGAATAGTTTAATTAGATAACGACTCGTCTATAGCCTATTTCAAGAAGAAATATCAGCATAATACAGATTATTTATACATATATATGTCATATTATGTCACAGGGCTTTACAGGTTAATATCTCTGTGAATCTAGAGGAAGAAAGTGAACCCTACAAAAATAATTTGAGATAGATTTTCAAACATGAAAGCAGAAAGTTCAAGTAAACGTGCGTTCTGCAAACGAGTATTTATTAAGTTGAGTAGTTTTACTAAGTAATACTGAGTATAAACGATTCATCAGGCTCATTAAAGTCGGTAAACCAAGTTGGCCGCAGAATAAAAAGAAGTAAATCTGAAGTTTTCACATCGGGAGAAGCAATAAGTTTGTTATAGTGGTGCAACTTATAGGATACTAGCGATTTACTGTGTGATTAAGATTTGTCTTAAAACTCTATTTTTTACACATAAAATTACGTCTGTAAGTAATCCCCGAAGGGTTTTGCAGAGGTGTGCCTATAGCACACTAACTTACTTTGGTACACAAAATCATTTAAGTATTTGTCTCGCAGTTTTCACCAGTTTAGTTAGAATTGAGAATTAGCACTTGATGAAATGGTCAAATGGGTACATATTGATTGGTATAAACATATACTTTATATAAATGATAAATGATAAATGATAAATGATTTTATTTCTGTAAGTAGGTTTGTACAAACACTTTTACACGTCAATCATATTTTAAAAACTAGATGAGGTCGGCGTTTCCTATCTGACTACTCTGAGAAGAAAGGCCGAAACAAACTCAGAGGTATATATAATATATTTTTTCCTTTAGTTTTATCACATTCATCGTATGTCTTTTAAAACTTAAAAATGGTACGTGACACGTTAACATTTTCTTTTATTATTAATAGGTTCCAGTTTCGTCACTATCACACCTGATGGTAATCGATGATGTGGCTATCTCTCTCTATAATATACTCTCAACTTAAAGACACCCAGGTTATACTTACATATCTGGAACACGGGCTTCGTCACAGTCAAGTTATTCCTTACCTTATACGTCGTACTATGAATGTATTCCCAAAACGTTCAACAATACAATATCACACCCAGTGTATAACTTCCACCAGCCCTGGGTTCCATAGAACAAAGTGTGGTTGGTCCAGTTGGAGTTTTATCAGCAGTTTATTGGGCGCGTTCCCAACGAAGCTCTAATGAATAAACCACTACGTATTGGAGACAAATATTTCTTCTTGGAATTACGCGGGACCAACACGATACAGTACAAGTTGTAGGGAGACCACAGAGAAGTAGAACAAAGAGTTTATGTTACCTATACATAATGTAGGTGCGTGTGTGGGTTAGCGAAGATAGTTCTATAGTATGTTTTGGTACAGCAACTGTTTTGTTTATAATTAAATTACATTTGTTTCAGGATCAGTTAAAAAATAATATCACTGTTGGCCTCCTCTTCCTGTGAGAGTAAATGGGCCGTAATCCACCATAAATTGCTGTTGCTTTACCTTAACTTAAGTTTGTGGATGGCCCTGAACAGCATAAGATTTTTGATGTTGAAAGTTTTATACTGACAAAATGTCGATACGACGAAGACAAATAAAAGTAGGCACTATGTAAGTAAGTACTTCTCGGAAACGACCGTTCATCGTCCCTGTTAATCATATCTACCTATGTGGCAGGTGGCAATTTGTTTGTAAAATTCTAAGGGACATATTATTATAGCGCCCGCCGGGTCCATAAAATCAAGAAGTTTGATATAAACATAACAGGTTTTTTTTTGACTGTCTAAGTCAATTTATTTTAATTTATTAGTGACAAAATCTACTCATTACAATGTTCTTTTATGAGTTGTATTGCAATAAGTGGTTAGCTAGCGACCTTAACAAATTGATCACTTTATTCTTGCCTGAGCAACCGGAGCAAGTTCGTCATGCTCCCTTAGATGTCACTGCTTGCGGTAGCGTCGGGGGTCGGGTTGCCTCCTTCCCTCGAATATGGCGACGGGGGTGATGGCTGATCTTTGCGTTATGCTCGTGAACGGGTGCTGCTTGTGGTGACTAGTCGTCTTGCTGACCATGGTTTTGTTATTGTTATTAATAATTAACTGTTTTTATTTTACTTCGATGGTGCTAGTTTATCATTTGTGACTTCGAGTTATAGCTGTAGCTTTATTTAAGCGGGCACGCCCATTATGCCTGGAGGCTTTTATTTAGATACGTTTTGTTTACGTTATTTCTGCTTGAGTATAGTTTTCGACGATTATTATATATATATATATATTTGTATAATGGTGTGTGCTAGCTAACATAAGGCAAATAATTTAATTTAACGTTTTGTGTTGCGTATTGCAAATTATTTTATATTGTATTGTATAACTTCAAGTTTTTTATGCGAACAGACAGCTGTGCTGCTGGGGAGTTTGTTGCGCCACTTCTTCTTCCCAGCTAAAGCACTAGGAAGTGGTGAAGGGTGGGTGTTTTTGGGGGACTGTCTCATGTAATTTTTGACGTTCGAAAAGTGCTGATTCTCAGCCTAGTTTGAATAAATGACTTTTGATTATTATTATTTTTTTTGGATTTTTCTTTTGTAAATAAAAGCCTCAGCAATTTAATTTAAAAAGCACATTCATGAACTCGTCTGATATTGATTATTTTATTTTTATTATAATAATATCGTATTTCTACCGGATCAACTATATTTTGTACTTTTCGTATTCGTCGTAGATTCATTTTTGTGTTCAAGGAACTCAGATCACACATGCATACTCACTCATACCTTCTGGACTTCTGAAAACACACTACCAAACACAGACACACCAGGATAAACATAATATACACACCTTACTCCTTTCCTTTTTTTCTCTTTACTCCTTTTGTTTATATCTTTGTTTGTTTATTACAAGTCAATTGTTATTTTTGTGCAGAATTTATTAAATATGAAATTGTACAAAGAATTATCCTGGTTGGTCCGGAGGAAGGCGATGGCATTCGTGAATCCTAGTACGAGTGCCAAAGCACTCTTCTGACGCCTAAGTGCACATTACTTATGACCAAATTTGTTTTTAAGAAGATTTACTGTACTCATTCTTCTAGTAATAAAGATTTTATTTATTTAATTTACAGCAACTTACGTCGTGAATGGTATATCAGGCAGCAGTGTCGGCTCGGACATGAAACATATTCGCAGCTTTGTACGCAGCGCGCGGGCGGGTGGAAAATCTCACAGTTTTCCGGTCACTACGCACAATAAATACGTGCTGCTTGTGTGGTAAACTAGTTAGAGATAAACTGATCGGCTTGTGGAGTTGGGGTTTCTTTACAATATTATTATTATAAATATTATACAGGGTTATTTTTAAAACGTCAATAACCTCTTAATGGGTCATTGTACTCATCATTATGAACAACTTTTACTATGGGACCAAAACTGAAACTACGAAAAAAAAATTTGCTGTTCCTTACGTTTACTTAACAAATTATTCGAACATAAATGTAGGGAACAGCTGGTTTTTTCGCGATTTCAGTTTTGGTCCCATAGTAAAAGTTGTTCATAATGATGAGTACAATGACCCCTTAATAGGTTATTGCCTTTAAACTTGATGATTTTAGAGCAACATAATTATTCCCGATTCGCAGATTTAGAATAGAAATGTAGCAGACAAGAAAGTTAAAGAACAGCTTAAAGCAGAATATATTACCAATTTCAATGTATCCGATATGTTTCATGTATAATATTTATTGAAATGCAGTCAGTCTGTTGTATCCAATACCCAAATATGAACAACACTGGTTTAAACATGTCCGAAGTATAACAGTCATATTATGATTTTCGAAAATTGGTTTGTACGGGTTGAACACCACTATACGCACTATGTACGGAATTTAAAATATGTACGTACACGTACAAGTTTTACAACTTGACAATATCATATTAGATTATAATGTAAAGTTGTATACAGGACAATTGACAGGAATAAATTAAAGAAAATATAATTTTTATCTATGAACTTACCTTTACTTACCGTATAAGATCACAAGAAGATCGTTTATTGAAGTTCAAATCGAAGCTTCTATGCGGAAAATATGAATGTCTATAAGAATGTATGAGTAGTGATTGCGAAGGAATCAGCGTGGGCTGATGAAGTCTTGTTCCGTTTCCCTCGTGAGGAGTTGATGTGGAAGTTAAATAATGTGGCGTGATGAGATGTTTCTTTGTTTGAAATTGTTTAAAAAGAAGAATTGGGTAATTTTTTTTATGGTAATGAAATAAAAATAATGTTCCTACAAAAATAAAAGACTAAGCAAAAATGTTGAACGGGCAAACATAATTACTAGCTCGTCGTAAAATTGATTAGATTTCATTGTTATTTTATAATTTGTGTCGAATTGTACATTTACATGACAAAGAAGACAATTCCAATTCAAGTATACAATAACAACGGACACATGATAGTTGCAGTAGCGAACGAATAATGTGCCATAATTTAACTAAACTTTAATGTGCCCGGTATATAAAGTGTACAAACAATCCAAAATTAACAAGATTTAAAGTCTCAGAAACAAAATCCGTTCAACGAGTAAAAAGCATTATAAAAAGTGGTGCAAACTGGCTCCGGTACAAAGGCAACTTTTCACAACGCGCTATGAAACTGTCACGCCTGTGGCTGTTGGAACAACTCCAAGCTTCAAGCCTTTATTTAACCAACCTCCAAACTAATTACAAGCTTAAGATTTTGTACATAACGTTCATTGTCGACTGGACGTTCCTTATGCAGTTGATGCGGTACTTCGTTTGCTTTAAAAAAAATGTCCTTTGCCAATTTTTTGTTTTTCTTAAATGGTGAAGGGTTTGAAAGGCTTAACTGTTGGGTTAGTTATCTTTAGTGATAAAAAATTGTAAAACCTTTGAGCTTAGCTTCTACCGTATAACACAATATCTGATCTAACCCAACTTTAACCTACCAAATTAAAATAGAAAATTCTCAAATTGTCTGATTGATAAGTAACGAGTATAAATAATAATTGATTAAGTAGCTAATTGTAGTTGCAAATTAAATGAAGGCAAAAACATTACATAGGCACAGAGTTAGTATTCCTGGATTTCGAAATAGGATTAAATGTTTACTTTACGAAAACATCCTAAAAGAACTAGGTAGGTATACGTAATTGTTATTGAAACCATACAAACATCAAAACAAATTTTAACAGAACTTTAAAGGGTGGTAGGGAAATCGACGCGTAACCTGTTACCATGGATTCAGTACATGATTCTGGACCCCATGCGTTGATATTTGATCATATTATGCTGAATTCATGGTAACAGTTTGCGTGTCGATGCCATCCTGCATGCGTATAATAATATTAAACAAAAACATGAAGTATCTCTAATTCCATGAATCAGTATCAGAGAAAACTTTGTACACACCAAAGGGTTTGTTGTTATGGATGTTATTAGACGCAAGATAACCGTACAAATTATTGTAATTAGAGTTGATCCCGTACAAACTTGGCAAATAGAACCCATAGTTTGATAAAAAAACAGCGAGCAATGGGTCTACGGGTAAATGATTTAAATTATTATATCCGTATGGCAACGGAATCCGGTAGGCACTAGATGTTGGATTTTGAACTTTACGCTTAAGAGACAAGTCATAGTTTTGTAGTTTATCTTCACTATTGATATTGTATTTGGACAGGATTTTGTAGAATGTAGATGTTAGATTTTGGGTTTCGGCAGTTGGTGGATTATATTGGTTAACCACATTTTTTGTTGTATAATTATCTTCTGTTGCTGTTGATTTATCATAATCTTCAGTTACTTCGTATGTTTTTGAAGACGCTGCAGCTGTTTTGAAATTGTCAATAGCGGTTCCTTCATTTGTCACACTAGTTTTAGAATCATTTTCCGTTAGCTCCAGAACATTATCGTTACTGATACCATCGTCATGGGTCCACACTTTTTTAGCTTTTCTTGTGTTTTCCTTATTATTCAAAATTGCTTGATCACTGTTGTCTGTTGTATTTACAACTATGACAGTTTCAAAAGAATTATCATTTATTTCTTCGAAAGTTTCCTTGAAATGTCTAAAATCTTTTTTGTTATCAGTTTGCCTTTGCAGTAAATTATTATCATAAGCCATGGGTAGCTTCGTATTCAGGGAAATAGGGTATTCAGTTGATTTGATAGTATTAAGCGCGTTTCTTCGTATTTGATTGTAAATATCATTGCGTGACATTGGTATCCAGCCATTGCTATTTATTATCTGTTCTGTTGATATTTTATAGACGAAATTGAAGATCTGGAAATAAAATTAATTAATTAGAAATCTGATTTTGATCGATTGATGTAGCATATAATAATAATAATAATAATAAAAGCCATTTATTCAGACCATTGAAACTTATGCTACTAAAATAAAATTATTGACAAGTTGTAAAAAAAAAATAAAGTTGAAAAGTAAAATAAAAATAATTCTATTACTGACACCGGCTGTTTTAGTCTGTGTGCCCATTGGCAAAGGCCTCCTCCATTTCCTTCCATTTCTTTCTATCGACTACTATTCGAGTCCATAATTTTCCTGCCGTGATTTCCATCTCGTCGTTCCAGCGTTTTCTCTGCCTTCCTCTATGTCGTTTGCCATTTCTCGGATACCAGACGGTTACTCTTTTGCTCCATTTGTCTGAGCCTCTGAGGGTGTGACCAGCCCATTTCCATTTAAGTTTCCTGGTTTTCCGTGTGACGTCAGTAACCGTCGTACCCTGTCTTATTACTTCGTTTCTAACTCGGTCTTTTCTTTTTACTCCCATCATGCTTTTTTCCATGGCACGTTGACATACAGCTAATTTGTTGGCTTGTGATTTTGTTAAGGCCCAAGTCTGGCATCCATATGTTAGGACCGGCAGCACGCACGAATCAAATAATGTCCCTTTCAATTTTAAACTAAAATCCGGGCTCTTCATAATCTCTTTCAGGGACCAATACCGGTTCCATGCTTGCGCTACTCGTCGATCAATTTCTTTTACGCCCTGGTTATTGCTGGAGATAATTTGTCCTAAGTATAAGTAATCATCTTGATATTCGATGGTTTTGTTGTTTACCATGATTTCTTGCTTTTGATGGTTAGTTATAAGTTTTGTTTTTTCGGTATTCATAGAAAGTCCAACTAACCCGCTTTCTTTAGCTAGCTCTACTAACATTTCTTTGAGGGTAGTTGGTGACTCTGCAAAGATAACTACGTCATCAGCGAATCTAAGGTGGGTCAGTCTAGCTCCATCGATCGATATTCCTGAGTTATCCCAGTTCAGTCTACGAAAGACTTTTTCTAGAACGGCTGAGAACAGTTTTGGGGAGAGTGGATCACCCTGACGTACACATCTTTTGATTTTTATGTTTATACCTTTTTTCTCGAGTTGTATTTTTGCTGAACTTTCTGAGTATACATTTTTTATAATTCTTATGTATTTGTTTGGGACGCCTTGGTCTTTGAGCGCCTGCCAGATTGTGTCGTGTTCCAAAGAGTCAAATGCCTTACTGTAGTCGACAAAACAGCAGTACAAGGGAAGGTTGTACTCGTTATATTTCTCAAAAATTTGTTTCACTGCGTGTATGTGATCTACGACAGAATATCCACATCTGAATCCTGCTTGCTCAATAGGTTGATTCTCGTCCAGTACTCTAGATATTCTGTTTAGGATAACTTTGGAAAACACTTTGTATATGTTGGACATCAAGCTGATTGGTCTGTAGTTATTGATATTGTAGATATCACCTTTTTTGTGAAGAAGGATTATTGCTGATTCAGTCCACTGGGTGGGAATATATTCGCTGATCAGAATCTCGTTAAATATTTTTGCCAATATTATGGCTGATAACCGTTTTGTTTTTAGTAAGATCTCGTTAGTTACATGATCTGGTACCGGACATTTTTCAATTTTTTGGGTTTGAAGGGCTTGTTCTACCTCTCTCACTAATATTTCTGGAGTCTGGTCTGTATCGCCTTGAACGTCAACCACCTGTCCTTCTCTTTGATTTTTGTATAGTGCAGTATAAAATTCAGTGGCTGCTCCTATAATTTCTGTCCTTTTAGTCCTGGTGCGACCAAATTTGTCCTTCAGCTTTGGAACCCAATGTTTTTTGACGTCTAGTTTTTTCTGCGCTTTTCGTATTCCTCCTGATTTGGTGATTTCTTCTTCTATTATTTTTAATCTCTTTCGTTTCTTTTGTTTTCTAATATTTTCTCTTATTTCCTTGCTTAATTGTGATATTTCCATTCGAATTCCTTTGTTCTTTTTCCTTCTATTAACAGGTTTCTCCTTTTTACTAGTAGTTTTTTTAATTCATCCGGTACTTCTGTGTCTATAGGTTTATATTCTGTCTTGGCTGTTCGTTTTAAACTTTTTTCTATCTGGTTGTATTTTTCTTGTACTGTTAGTTGTGTTTCTGTCTCATCGTATTTTTGAAGTAGGTTTTCTAGATTCTTATTTATTTGGAGAGGTTCTTCATGAGTTAATCCTGCTGGTTTTGTATGATAATTGTACCTAGATTTTTTTGTGGGTACAGCTTTGAGGTCCGCTCTTATTATTCGATGGTCTGTGTTGAAGTTAAAGTTGTTTAGAGCGTTAAAATCATCGAAACTTTTTGAATTATTTGTGAGGATAAAATCAATCTCGTTTCTAGTTTCTCCATTAGGGGATTTCCATGTCCATCTACGGTTTTGTTTTTTCCGAAATTTGCTGTTGAGAATCGTGAGGTTGTGTTCGAAAGCAAAGCTAATGAACATTTCTCCATTTTTACTTCTTCTTCCTGTGGTATGAGGTCCCATTACGGTTTCCTCGAAGTCTTTCCTAATTCCAATTTGAGCATTGAAATCACCCATTACGATAAGATTTTTATGAGCGTAATCTTTAACTGTTTGGCCTAATTCTGAATAGAATGTTTCGATATCTTTTATTTTCTCTTTGTCATTTGCTTCTGTGGGTGAATAGAAAGAAAGAAAAAAAGAAAGAAAAATAATTTTATTCGTCACAGAAACACGTGCCTAGGAAAACACAAACTCGAGCAAGTAAACATTAAAAAAAAAAAAACCTATCTACATTATAATCAGGAGCACAAAAATAACAAATAGTCGGCAACTGCACGTCATGACTGTGACAAAAAGGCTTGCACTCAGCATGATGCTGTGCTATGGGGGACCCACAACACAGCGCTGATTTTTCTGAATACACTTGGATAATAGTCCATTTATCTTTATAGCCTGGGATCCTTATATTCAAGACGGCAATGCGTTCTGATATGCCAACTATTTCTTCGACATTCTTTGCATGCTCTTCCTTTATTATGAAACCCACTCCGTGGTGACCTGGCGTTTCGCCAATATGGTAGAATAAAAATCGTCCATTTGTTTCTATCACTTCTCCTTGCCTTCTAACTTCACTGAGGCCCAATATGTCCCAGTTTGTGTCGTTCAGAGCGCATTCCAGTTCTATAAGACTTTCTTCTGATTTTAAACTTCTAGTGTTAAGTGTTGCTATGTATAGGTGTTTCAGTTTTTTCTTTTGCAATTTTGGATATGGAGGGTGTTGGTCGATTTCCCCACGGTGACCAACCGGATTGGGGATATTATAATTATTTGTTGTTTCATGTGATTGTTTTATTGGGTGTTTTGTTTTTAGTGTTGTTGACGTATAAGTTGGTTTATGTAGTTGTTTTTGGTTGCCGGTGTCAATTATTTCCTATTTTCTACTATTAGAATTCTTATTTTCTGACAGCGAAGATGATCTTGCGCGCATGTATGCAAATGCATCTGTTTTTTGTAACTTAGAATCTAAATTAATTACTGTTGCCTCTTTATTTCCAATGTTTTGTGGGGAGTTTGTGTTTGTTCTTTTCCTTTTTTCACTTTCTCTTTTACTTCCAGATTTTTGCTTTCTTTTCTGTAGTTCTTCTTTAGTGAAATCCTGCGTGATGTAGGTGGTAGGTTTCATATTCTTTTTTTTTTTAAGATTTCGATCTTTTTTAAGAGGGTAGTGGTAGTAAAAAGTATCGGTCTAATTTTACCAGTTTCACCTTTTTTGCCAAGACGATTGATTTTTACTATTTCATTTTTCCCCTTTTCCACTTCTAATTCCTGAATTGTCGACAGGATTAGGTCTGTTAGATTTTCTATAGATTCATCCTCTGATTCTTTTACCCCGTGTACAATAAGATTATTTCTTCTTGCATTTATTTCCAAGTTTTTTATTTTTATGTTCAAGGTAAAGGACTTCAGATTTTAATTTCTCATTTTCTTCCTTAATTGGTTTTATCTTTTCTTCGATGCTTAGCAATACGTTTGCAGTTATTTTATCTGTAAGTTGACTGGTTTGCTTCCCAAGTTCTTCCTGTAGTTTTGGAAATAAAAGTGCCATTTCTGGTGACAATTGTTGAGACATTTTTATCTGTTTCCGAACGCACCTTTAGGATTCTTGCCAAAAGCCACGTTCCCAGAGTGACAGTACTTAAGTTGGTAGCACTGACGTTGTCTATGGTCGTTAGATGACAATCATGACAGCGCTTATTTTCCCGTTGACGTTACCCTAGTTGAATCCTTTGTTTTGAAAAACGTTTTTCACTATAGTTCTTCGGTATAATGTGCTGATTCAACACTTTAATTATAACTTGTGAACTGTACGTTATCGTTCATGTGAGTATTTATTACGGATAATCACTTTGTACACTGGAATTGTATTTTTAATCAGGAGCACTAGTATGACACGACTTAACTGTACGATACCGGAACCGGACTAGCATACTTGTAATCAAATCGCATTCTGCACCTGAATAACTAAAACATTCTTAAAACAATCTAATGTAATGCTAATCAACATACATCACTAATCATTCAGCATTCTAAATAAATAGATAATTTAAAAAATAAAAATGTATTTTTTTAACAGCTCAATTTTACCATAACCATCAAACACGAGTAACCTCTAGCAACAAATAAAACTGTTTCAAACGAAACTTGAGCTTTCCAACAAAGAAAACACTTTGCCAACAATAAAAAAGCGACTCACAGTGAGTAAGACGAGGCCCCGGTTCCTCAGCATGTCACCACTTAGGACGAGTGGTCGCAGCCAGCTCTCGCGAAGGTATGACATCTTTGTGCAGCATAGTGGATGCACGCATTACGTAAAGCTGAGTTACACGTGAAAGTCAGGATTTTATGGGCCATTATCGCGAGTTTTGGAATATAAGGGATAGTTCCTACGAGTGTTTAAAGAATGGTTTATGCATTATCATGAGCTGGATTACAACGCAGTGATTTTGTGTGAATTAAACGTATTTTCTTTTGTTTCTTTTCTTTCTAATTATATAATTTTAAGAATATTGAAACTTTGATTCTTGTTCATTACTTAATTATTTACTGTAAATTTTTGGTCTATGAATCTTGCAAGTTTTGTGTTGCTTATCAAATTATCAAAACAAACACAAAGGAAATTGCGACACACGCTAAGAATATTTTATTTGTACTTACTGTATAGGTTAGTTTAGTATGTACATAATCAGCCTATACCTAATGTTCCCACTGCTGGGACACAGGCCTCCTTTCCGTGAAAGGGAGTGGGCCAAAATCCACCACGTGGGCCCAGTGCGGGTTGGTAGATTGTCACATATCTTCGATTTTTTTGTTTTAGGACATGCCGGTTTCCTCACAATGTTTTCCTTCACCGTTTACAGTTTATTATGTAACTAACATTAAAATGTAATCTCAACTTCCTCCTTACTTTGTCAAAGAAAAATATTTATAAAAGCACATGCATTCTTTCCCAAGAACGCTATCATGGCCGCAGCTTAAGGCAAGCAGCGCAGGGCGTGTACAAGCGTTTTCTCATCTTAATTGCTTCTTTGCACCACTCAGTGGGACAAGGAATTGCTTTCAAGCGCAAGCCGCAATCGCACCTACGTTTACATTGTCTGTTTTACTTTATTAACTCTAAAGGTTTTTTTTTACTTTCTTAATGATAAATGGTTAGCGTTATTATCGTTTCACTAGTTTATTGCATGCAGATTTGGGATGGTTTGGGTAAAACATTGTTTTGTCGTGTAAATGTGTCGCTTTCGGAAGTGATGCCTGTATCTGTCGTTAAAGATTCGATATCTTATAAATTAATCTCAACTGCGTTATCTTTTATCCGATATTATAAAGTAGGTATGTAAAGCTTTTGTTGTTATTTAAGAAATAAGCCAAGGTTTTTCCCCTATTTTTAACCGAATTCACAAAAAGGAGGAGGTTCTCAAGACGTCTGTATTTTTTTTTTATGTTTGTTCCCTGAGAACTCCGTCGTTTATGAACCGATTTGGAAAATTCTTTTTTTAATTGAAAGCATACACTTCCAAATTGGTCCCATTTTTTTCAAAATCCAGTGGAGCTGATGTTGGGATCCATGAGTAATTGAGGGAACTACTCAAATATTATAGGCGTACATAAAGCGATTTTTATATTTTCATTAAAAAGTCAATCATTTGTATTCAGAAAGTATAATTTGATGAAGTGGAACTGATGAAGAAGGCCACAGATGGCCACCGAAACTTCTCAATGATACGTATTTCACGGTGGCGATGAGATATCTGGATTAAGATAGTTAAGCGAAGCAAATTTATCTGACGGTGAAGGCGGAAGGTAGGCACTGGAACTCCGTTATAAAACAATGTATCCTACCCGTGTTTGGTCTTATTGGAATTGTCATGAGATGCACTCTGGCTATAAATGATTTTAATTGACTTCAAAAAAGGAGGAGGTTCTCAACTGATCTGGTGATGAAACCGGAAGGTAGGCACTGGAACCCTGTTATAAAATAAAGTATCCTACCCGTGTTTGGTCTTATTGGAATTATCATTTAAAAAAATGTATGGTTACAATTTGTTTGGGGTAGGTACCACTACTAAAAAGTGAAACATAAAAACTTTTTCAAAACAAAAAAAAATCCAAAAAATAACACTGAAAAGTGAAAAATCACCAAAATTAAATTAAATATAATATTAAATGTGGGTGTACTACAGGTACACCTCAGCCCAACCCTTCGGGGAAACAAGGCGTGATGTTATGAATGTGCTTACGAAAATTAAAGTTATGTTTTACTTTTTAGTGTTATTTTTTGGAAGTTGGTTGTTTTTTTTTTTGGAAAAAGTTTTTTATATACTATAAACTACTAACTTTCTACAACTACTACAACAGCACTGAGCACCAGTATCCTAATGATCATAATTTAATGCAATTCTTTTTCCAGCAGATTTCTAGGAAACCGAAGTTCGATGATGTAGTATCGAGATCATGTCCGATGCATTTACAAGTCATGGGAGACAGATGCTACGATGTCCCCTAACTAAGGTTCACTTTGCTTCATAACTCTTCGCAAACCACTGAAATACCGAAAACCGTCCAGACCAATTAACATGCAGATAAAATTCGGAACGCTCCGTAAATTTTTGTTAGCTGCGGTCGACGACAGAGGGCGTGCGGATACACAAATTTATCTAATTACCGACTGTTAAAACTCTCCTGCAGACTTCAATTATACGTTCAACAGATCTAAGTGAAATCTCTTAATTTGAACAAATTATTAGTACCTGTTTTAAGTGTGAAACTTGGAGAATTGGGCTTTTGAAGTTTCTCGTCTTTTATGTGTATTGTTCTAGTTAAAGTAAGTAATGACTGTCTTGCGTTATGACTGTCTTGCGTTCTGGAAAATGTATGAGACTTAATAAGGCAGCTTTGTATGATTGTTTCTTATTTACTACAATACGAATATTTTCCATTGTCCAATTAATTTTCCATATCAGTACAAATAACAACAATATCTCGACTGGACAAAGGTGCTGTAATGGGAACTTCAATAAAATGATTGTACATAAATTGAATAACTTAGTAGTACCTTTTAGTTCATTTGTTACATCCATCTAGCACTCGATGTACGTTGAGCCGTACAGATTTGTCCAAACAATCGTCCACTGTAGCCCGATCGCGTCCCATGTTTTATTTATTTATTATTTATTAAAACTTTATGCACAAGTAAAAAAATACATTGTACAAAGGCGGACTTAATGCCTGAGGCATTTTCTACCAGTCAAACTTAGACCTTAACCCATGTTCCTTGCATGATCTATCTATGGCACTTATAACGATAATATCTTCTCCAACATGACACCTGGCAGGTTCGTCTCATAAACACTCATCATTCAGACCACCCCGTGCCGCGTCATTATCATTAATCACTTGACTAAGATTGATGACTCAAATATATTCACTTTTCATATTTTTCTCGTTAACACGGTTAGATTTTAACTGTTTGCGGTGTGGGGATGAAAATGTTATCCCTAAACGTCAGCATTTTAAAACCTTTTTATTTAACGACTATTCATATTTTGCATGTAGGTACGTACCTATATTTAGTTTGAAGAAGTTAATCATATAGTTTTTTTTTAAATATACTTATAGTCACGATTCCAAAGGTTCTTTCTCAGACAATATAAACGGTGTTTATTTTTGAAATTGGGTACGAGTCATCTAGAGTTTTGCCACACAAACTACTAAGTACTTAAAAGAAATACAATATGGGTATTTATATTTTCTTAAAAGTAGTTTGCTGTTGTGTAGAGTTTTGAGTAGAGAGAATTGTGTTTGTAGATTTTCTAGTGAATTTGTGTGAACCAGTGCGAGCCGAGCCCGAGGAGTGTGTATTTTGTCTTGCGAAGGTGGTTTGTTGCTGTCTGTGTCTTACGCGCTGTTGTGCCCGTGTGAATTAAAATATTCTAAGAGCAAAGTCATGAATGATATTTTAACGAAGATTAATTTATTTTCTCAATAATTACATGCTTGCTAGTCGAAACTTGATCCTTAATTCAGTCTTTAGTTAAGTCTATAACGACATTCTTATTTTTGGCATCCAATATTTCCAAACACATAAACTTCCTGCGTATGGGTAGTTCTTCTGCAGGATCATCATGAGTTAAAGGCAGCTGGATATTGTTGACCGGAACCGGATCTGAGGCATTTTTGACAGGATTAAAGGTTTTAACTCTGCAAAACAAAACATGATCTTGTATTAATTCGTTCTCACCCACTGCAATACTGAAAACTCTCTCATTACTTCTACAAGACTAACGACGTTATGAAAGTTTGCGATGTTCAAACAATAGTTATCAATAATTATAATAGGTAGTTCTGGCCCCTTCACGGATAAGATTTCTTAATTGAGGCCTTTAAATCCAGAAGATAGTTGTAGCTATTACTTATTTATAATCATTAATATTTCTGTATTGTTTTTTATTACCTTCTGAAACTATCATCTATTAATTTACAAAGTTTTTTCATGTCAGATCTCCGTATAGACATGGTGATTTAGCAATGTATCTATCAGTTGAGCGTTATTTGACTGAACGCCTGACTGTCTATGCTTTTGCAGTGAAGACGATGATAGCGCGATTCAGAATAGGACACTTTCAGAACAGTGACATCTAGGCCCAAAGTAGTAAACTATGAAGATATATTGAAATGCACGCCATCTATCGTGAGAACGGTGAACAAGTGAACTCGCTTGTCTATCCTCACTAGACGCTCTGTCATAGTTTTAGAAAGTAATAAAAGATAGCGCTGTGTTCTACTAAAAATAAACAGTGTTGAAGTTGAATACACAGAACAGCGGAATAATCACCAAAATTATGAAATGGGGCTTTGTGAAGGCATGGAATGGCAAGCAAATAACAACAACATCTAAATAACAACTATGGATGCTGATGGGCTGCAGTCCTAAATAGTGGGCATCGGCAGACAGACAGGGATATAAGACAACACGACATTCCATGAGAGGAGTAAAAATGTGTAAGAACTAGTTACTGGAAACGTGAACAATGATAACAAGATGAATAATATCAAGTTATATCTACACCATCAACTCGTTTGAACTAATAACATTCCGTCTGAGTGATTGCTGGTAAAAATATCAACAGTTGAAACCTATCAAATTTGAATCATTTAAAGTTAGTGTTTTTAATAATATTTTTTTTTATAACATACTGCTCATAGTGTTATGCTTAAATCGAAATGAGTCATTCAGTTTTAAATTTTTGCGTGTATAATTAATGATTGCTAATCTGTAAATTAGAGAATAATTTACAGATTAGCAATCATTAATTATATACGCAAAAAATTAAAGAAGATTATGTTATAAGAGGAAGTTTCCTCTTATAACATAATCTTCGACTCATAAGGATCCAAAATATTCAATTCGAAATACCAAAGAACTTAACATTTTAGAAATTTACATTTCCATATTGGAGAAGACCATAACTTATAACTATTCACTAACAATGTGAGAAAGTGGTTTTATATGAATTGGTAATGGAGGAATTATAATAAATGGCGATGTTGAATATTTGCCTGACGTTGGTGGACATGTTCATGGACTAAATAATTTGGATGCGGCGGTTTCTATTCCATCTTTCTATTCTGAATTAATTTTTCAAAGTCATAGTAATTTATTTGCCAGAAACACGATACATCAGATAATGTTCTTAAATTTTATAATGACATTGTGAGATTCATTTCAGAGGTGATTAAATAAACTGTTTTGAACATTAACAAAACTGCACTTTTACCGGATGTTCTGTCTCATCTTTATTTTTAGTTAAAAAAAAATATTATCGAAACTAGTCCTGTACGACTCAGACTAACTATTTCACCAACAAGATTATCAAAATGATCATCAGTAGAATCGTTATCTTGTGAGCCAAAAGGTCTACTATTGTTTCTAACCCACAATTCTGTCTACAAATCTGTTTACAAATCGGACAGGATATAGCACTACAAATTCTTTTAGTTTCGAAGGTTGACCTTTCCTAACAAAATTGCCACATCCATTCTGAAAGCTGCTCTAATCTCTTGGCCAGTGAAAGTAAAAACTGTGTGAGTGTATAACACGTGCAAATGAACTCGGAACCGGTCGCGGTCACTGTCTGATCATGATCACTTAGTAACGTTTTATCTGATACATAATCTTTCTTTAGTAATATTGTGATCAATGATTGTTCTGTTCATTAGTCTTGATAACAACTAAATATTGTAAGCAAGCCTGCGCAAGCAAAGCCTTTGATTGTGTCACCAAAGACTTCCTCCCAAAGTGTCATTGATACCGCCGTCAAATCCGTGGTCACAAGTACTGATTATGTTATTAAAATGTACCAATAAACTGAACTGTACAATTTCTAACAAATTGCTATTTACTTGTCGGACTTGAGGTGCTCCGGTACGCTTCCTGACCTTCAACCGGTTTGGAGTTCCTTAGGTGGAATGGATTTATCAACGGTTTCGATATGATTGGATTTTTTTACTGCATTCTTGCAAGGTTCAGAAAAACCAATCCAAAATTAAGCAAAAACGTCAAAAAAGAAGACGGAAACTAAAGAAGGAGGAACGAAGACTAAAGAAACGGAAGAAAAATAAGTTAAAAAAAAAATATATGTTCTTAATAAAGGCTCGATGTTGAAATTATGAAAATATCACAGAGATAATAAAGAAATTGTTACATAGTTCTAATAATAAGCAGATATTATTTCAAATGTTGCTGTTCTATGCACTTCACACATTCAGACATTAAATAATTACTAGATACGGAACCCAACTCTTTGCACTTACATTGTCCAGTGCAACTTTTAGCTCAGGAAGTCATCGTCGGTTTGCAAACTGTGGAAATGGATATGTCGGAATATCCGGGAAAACTGTCTGATAGCCCGGAACGATGAACTGACTCCCTTGTATAATATAGAAATACTGTGGGCTTGGGACCAGCTTGAAGGCAGGTTTTTGGCGTTCGATTTACTAACAACTGAAAAAGATTTGAATTAATATACACTAGCTTTTGCTCGTAGTTTTGCCCGCGTGGATGTCCGAAAATATTACCGGGAACGTACTACCCGGATTAAAAGTACCGTAAGTGTTAATTAAGGTTATAAACGATCTGTGTGCCAAATCCAACCAAATTCGTTCTAAATATTACGCTGAGTTTTTGCGCGCGCAGCACCAAAAAAGCACATTTAAAAATTAAATTTGTGGATCGAATTGTTTGGTATTTTAATCTAGATAAAATGTAGAAAACGATGGTCTAATTTAATTTAAGTAGGATACGTAGGTACCCCACAAATGCTTTAAGGATATTATGTTTAAAAGCATCTTCTATCAATATTTTTTCATTATTGTGTGTTAATCTTAGAAGATAGGGGTACTTTCTTACTTTCCCTACTTGAAATCAAATGACGTGAGATCAAATAATACTTGCTCGAAAACGTTAACTTGATAGTTCTTGCAATCGATAAATGAAGAGCGCGACAGTTCCCTACCTCGATGCAACAAAATCTCGAATAACTATAAGCTTGAATCATCGGCAGCGCGAAGGCCAATTATCTTGAAACATCATTTCTCGAACGACCATCTAATCGATTTACAGAATAGGGGTTTTTATTTGGGTACAATTAAGACCAAAGACTTCTTATAAGTTTTTCTGTAATCTATATGTAAATAACTATTTCTGTTTTTTTTTTAATTTTTATCTCATTGGTTTCGGAGATAAGAAGGAATTGGTAAATTTTCATAAATTTTCGTAAATGATAAAAATATATATATCTGAAATCCATACAATAAACCCTTTCATTTGATATGTTACACGGTACCAATAGCATTTTTTTTTTCTAATTTGCCCCCTAAAAGTGACACCCATATTCCAAATTCATTTAATTACGTTACACATCCGTGTTTGGGTCACACAAATTCATATGTGTACCAAGTTTTAACTTAATAGGTTTAGTAGATTCGGAGCAAATCGGCTCTGATAGACGAACAGACAGACAGACACACGAGTGATGCTGGGATCCGTTATTTTCCTTTTGAGGTACGGAACCCTAAAAAATATTATTTTGTAAAGTTTAAGGTCCTATAGGATCGAATAAAAGCACATCTACTGACTACAAGCTTTCCAATAAGCGGCATGGGTCTTCTCAAATCTAGCCATATCAATACGCAACCAGATAAGTACCATTTTTTTTGTTTACTAATTTTGTTAATTACACCATAACACAAAAGGATGCAGCCCCCGACCCCTTAATTGATATATAGAATACTTTATTATGCACACCATGAAAATTACACAAATGCAATCCCAAGAACCTTCGCTAGCAAACCCTACCCTGTGCTAAAAACCAGTCCGCGAAGAATGACATCAACATTTTTCTTGAACCATACAGATGACGTGATCGAGTAAATATGATGATACCAAAAAATAACCAGTGATTGGACAACGGTAGTTACAAACTATGTTATTGTTGCATAATTCGTAATATTCACGCCTATAAGTACGAGAATAATTGACGATACGGTGTATAATTAATTATAATATTGCACCATGACACTACTGCTCAATAGATGCTCCTCGGGCGTGGAAATTGTATCACAAGACAAGGAAATAAATATGAGGGCTGTATACTTAGAATAGTCACTAGTGGATTTTTTATTGATTGTCTTCTCTGTGCGAGAAGAGGCTTTTAACTTGCAATTTGTTGGAAAATAATGGGCTGGTGTTACTTTATTAAATAAATGTAAAAAGGAAAGGAATAAGAAACCTTGATGGGCCGTAACTAGGGCGGTGCCAGCGGTGCCCAGGCACAGGGCGCAGACCCTGGAGGGGCGCAGAAATGACCAAGGTTTGGATCATACATGGAAGTTAGTAACATACATAATATATTATACAATACCTATTATTTCTACTAACGAGTATTTGGTGTCATTTGTGTTTTGTATTGTGTATTTTGCCAAATATATTCCAATAAACGTTTTTCTTTAATTTTTTCCTAATTTATACATAGATACTTTATTCATAATTCCACCAAGATTTTTGAGAAATTTTGTTTTTGGGTGATAGATTTATTTACATAGACTGTCTATTTTATTGTCAGGTATGATTAGAACATTTTTCGGCGCAGTTATACATAGAAGCTCGCACCGGGCGCTGATGAGACTAGTTACGGCACTGGATGGGACATGCTGAAAGGACACAAAAAATTAATCGATCTGTCTGCATTATAACGACTGTTTAGGCACATCGATTCGAAACAGCCGTTAATTAAAATTGACCAATGATATACATAATTAAGATTGAGTGTTTTGTCAAACTAAGATAACTAGCCAGATTTCTTCCAGTTTTATTTCTAGGCTGTACTCCTAGATTTTATATGACAAAGTTGCCCGTCTACTAGATGATGTTCATGACTCCTGTTGACCATTGTCCATTTAACTTTAAAGACTTCTGTTCTATGTAATTAGAAAGAGTTGCTAATATACTGCTTTGGCCGCCCTTGTCACGATTGTGAAACTCGTAATTGGCTAATTGGACCCTAACACACTTTTCATAATTCAAATTGAGTGTTTTGTATGTACACCGTCTGCATCCTTTCACATTCCTGCATCGTTTACTGACCTTAGTCCTTTACTATGTGCAAGTTATCCACATGTAGAATTAAGTAAAATTTCATCATTCTCTTGCCCTAATCCCAAATCATGTGAATTCGGGGTAGTATGTATCCCTTCTTTCATAGATCTCTATCAGCCCTCATCTCTCATCTCAGACTTTCTAGTTATATCATCTTTCACACCGTCTATCCATCTTTTCATTGGTCATCATTATTTACTTTAAAATCTTGGAAAAATTAAAAAAAAAAAACATTGACAAATGACCTGTGCAAAAATACATAAGATTTGAAAAATCATGAATATTAATCAAATCGCGCCACCGAAAGAGAAATTGGTTTTTACATAAATCACTGAAAGTCTAGGAGCTCACAAACAAAAAGGATAAATAATTTATAAGATATAGAAAGCATTACTAAATACATTATGTTTATGTCACTCACTGTAACACCATAACATGTTTAACATGTTTAACATTTAAAGAGTCCGAACCGTATGTCAAGTGAACAAGGGTCTCAATGATGTTCAGTTTTGTGATCAGTTCCGCGTTCCTAAACTATTCCGTGTAACAATAGTACTTTTAAAAGCATTACTAAATTGTTATATAAGGCATTAATTACTTGACTTGCTCACTAGGAAGAAATAATACTGAAAAAGAAACAAAAAGCAGTTGGTTTGCATGTAATAAGAAATAATGCGCCGTTTTCGTAGCTTAAGAATCTTGGTAGCCAATATCAAACAAAGTTAGAAGAACTTCGTTTTCTTTACCCTGTATTTATAAAAACCGACCAAGTGCGAGTCGGACTTGCGCATGAAACGGTCCGTACAATTATCTATTAAAATGTCAAAAAAATCACGTTCGTTTTATTTTTATTTAATTATTTATTTTTAAAGTGAATAAATAACTAAATATTCTGTGAATATTTCAAGCATGTCTACCTGTTGCCGTTATCAATATAGAGCATAAATGAGCAAAATAATCACGTTTATTGTATGGGACCCTCCTTAAATATTTATTTTATTCTGTTTTTTAGTATTTGTTGTTATAGCGGCAACAGAAATACATCATTTGTGAAAGTTTCAACTGTCTAGCTATCACGGTTTATGATCCTGTCGACAGACGGATAGACAGACAGACGGCTGAGCCTTAGTAATAGGGTTCCCATTTTACCCTTTGGGTACGGAACCCTAAAAAACTGTTGTGTTACAACCAAATATTGATTTGAGCATATCAGAGCATATTCCACAATGCCCAATGACCAGATTTTATAAAACACTCAAACTCAAAGCATTTATTTCAAATAAACCTATTACAGGCACTTTTGAATTATCAAGGGGTCGATCAGTCACTACTCATCAGGATGGCGTTGGCCAGCTTCAAAACCTGGTTCAACCAGAACCACTTCATCATAATAATTATGCTAGCATTTTTCCAACTATGTTTAAGGTCGGCTTCCAGTCTGACCAGACGCAACTGATGCCAGTATTTTACATGGAGCTGCTGCCTATCTGACCTCTACAACCCACTCAGGCAAGACTGATTGTCAGACTTTCTGGTCCAACCAGAATTATGGTCTTAAAATTTCTTAATATTACAACCCACAGCACTAATTAGAAGCAGAAAAGCATTTCACTCAAGGCATCCTTCCTGACTCGACTATGTGCATGTATTAATCAAATAGTGTCTGTAATACTTCGCTGTGTGTATATTCTAAGACGCTGATGTATTTTTTATTTAATTTAATGTAATATTTTTTTTTATTTCTATTGTAATTTAATTTAATTTTGATGCATGTAAGTAATTTAATTTAAATTTATAATGGATTGTATTTTTGTTTATTGTTGTAATTTTACTATAGGTTTAATATCTGAATTAAACGATTTTTTTTCTACTGTAGATTTATGAATTACCAAGCAATGGGTTAACATACTGGCCTATACCTTATTGCATCATAGTGATGTTCAGGTCAAACGTAAACCAAATCTAAAGTTGCGGATTGCTTCTGAGTTCCGCACGCATCAGTCACGGTAGCAGGCAACACTGGGTGCCGTAGAAAGCATCACTAATGGTTGCGCAACCCGCCACTATGCTATGGGACCTTAATATGCGTAAATAGTGAAGGGTGATGATCATCACCGAACAGTGATAATTATAGTTGCAATTACGTGGGCTATTGACTAATATCCTGGTGTGGTGGGTTATGCATGGAGGCTTATGGGCCAGCTGATTGAGGAGCAGGGAAATATAATTACCATTATGATAAACAGACTGTAGTATAATAAAACACAATGTAGGACGGAATCCTGTAATCAACTGTTGTGTGGACCAAAAAAGGAAAATAATCAGTTTGAGAGTAGGTGAAAATTGACGTAGGTACTCAAAATTAATAAAAACTTTTACTTTTAAATTCGTAATTATCATTACAAGCCTTAACCATTTCGTTTCTAACTGTATCACTTTTCCAATTATTTATTTATTAAAACTTTATGCACAAGTAAAAAAAACTACTGTACAAAGGCGGACTTAATGCCTGAGGCATTTTCTACCAGTCAACCTCAGGGTGATGCAGAGACAAAACATGGTAGGTGCAATATGGGGATAGATAACTCGAAAAACAACAATATATACATAGATACATACATACTTTTAAACAAAATAAAAAGTGTCAGGAGAAATAACGATTGGTGGAGGAGAAAACGATCAGCGCTGGGAAGATTCTGCCAACTTCTTACGAATATATTCCCGTGCCTTCACAATTATGTTTCTTTTCCTAAATAATATTCAACCCATGGTCATTAAAATCTGCTGCCTTTTCTCAATTGTGTTGGGGTTGGCTCCCAGTCTAACCGGATGCACCTGGATACCAGAATTTGACATGGAGCGGCTGCCTATCTATAAAAAGAAAAAAAGAAAGAAAAATTATTGTATTTGTCACAGAAACACGTGCATACGAAAACATAAACTCGATTCGGTAAACATTACACAAAACACATCTACAATATAATCACGAGCACAAAAAAACCAATAGTCGGCAACTGCACGTCATGACTGTGACAAAATGGCTTGCACTCAGCATGATACTGTGCTATGGGGGGCCCACAACACAGCGCTGATCGCGCTATCTGACCTCCACAAGTCCACAAACCAGTTACTGTGTAACACGATACCCCTTGGTAAGACTCGTTGTCAGACTTTCAGGCAGACTACCCGTAACGACTAATAATATAATAAAATACTACTTGGACCCTGTTCCTGATGTTGATGTCGATATAAAACTTTTTTTTAATGTATAAAACAGTGTCCTGTTTTACACATTAAAAAAAAGTTTTATAAAAATGTAATTAATAAGTAGGTATGTAAATTTAATAAAGGGTAATAAAATTATATTCAAACCATTGTTTACTTATATTTAACGATAAAACTACGATATCAGTGACTCTCGATCAAAGGCCGATGAACTTTAGAAGGCGATTGAACAAGTTTCAACAAATTACAACTTTCTTAGAGATATTGAATAATTTTCGCATAAACTTTTGCATATAGAATGTATAAATAATACATTAGGTAGATGGATTTCCATCGTCTATCTGACATCAAAGTCTATTTGGTTTAGTTTCAGGCTTATGCAATGCAAAAGTTACAATATTGGGATTAGGAATTAATTCAGAATGACAAATATTAGAAGATTTACTGATTTAAAGACAATGTGTGCGATCTAACACTAGGAAGTACCTAGAGTACTGAAAAATTGGAGTTCTGGGGGCTATCTTTTATTTCTAGAGTTACGCGTTCAAAAATGTTGGTTTTCAGCATAATTAGACTAGGAATTATTAAATTTTTTACGGAATGCCTGCGCTTGAACACGATCTCGACTGTTGGAAAGCGATAGATGAGGTACACGATCTTTCTGACCAAGGTAATAACTGCATGAACTTACCGATTCATAGTGGAAAATAACACTAAACGTATTGAACCGGCATTACTTATTAACAAGCTGTTACAATTACGTGAAGGAAATGGGCTGTTACGGCTGTTAGCCAGCAACCTGTTGATAATTGACTGGTATCATTTTTTGTATGAATATGTTTAGTAGTTGCCCCTTGTATGGTATCGTCCGGGGAAGCACTGCAACTATACCTAATTCCGCTTGATTTGATGACTGATGTGTTCCGGTTCAGAAAGTATCATCCTTATTATTATCAGCCAATAGCTGTTCGTCGCCGTGGAAGTGGCGTAGTTGTGGGCCAACAAGAACTAAAATATTGTCAAGCCAGCATGCCAGCGTAAAAGAGTTTAAAAGCGTTCACTGTTGTATGGCTGGTGTTGAAAGGTATGGGTCCTGAAAAGACTCCAGGCACATGAAAAGTTTCAACTTTTCGATAATGAGGTCGGCAACGCATCGATAGTCTGCTGAGGTATTGCAAGTATCGTAGGTTGTGGTCGCCGGTTGGAAACCGATAATAAAATGATAATTGCTACGAGTACTCCTATTAAAACAATGGTTCAAGTTCTGACTAGGCTTATTGTGATTTTACGGTTTTGGCAAATTAATTTGATATTATAGCTAGCATTTGCGTTACTCAATTCAGTAAGTTTTATAACGTTTCCTCAGTTTTACACAACACATTGTAATCTGATCCAATGTATACATACATAATGGTGGTGGTGGTGGTGGTGGTGGTTGACTGGTAGAGAATGCCTAAGGCATTAATTCCGCCTTTGTAGCTTATTGTGTGCGAGAAATTTAAATAAATAAATAAATATAAATATTTTGCACAATTTTCTAAAGAGCAAAGGTTATAGCTGCTAAAATGCAGTGATGACGAAACAAAATAATACTTAAATATGTTGATATTATGTTATACCAAGCACACTTAACCTGCTGGTCTTTTTGATAGAAAGTGTTGCATAGTACAATTGATTGAATTTATCGATTTCTGAACAACTAAGGCCTGTGCCTAAATATAGAACCACTTAAATATTTAATCAGTTGATTTAAATATTGGTGAACACAAGGCATAGCACTTCTTAGATATTGATTAATTACTTATACCCCAAAACTTACATAAAATATTAATTCCCGATTGTAATTTAGTATTTAAATTTCAATTAGGTTTATTGCAGAGTGGTGCGGCGCGGCGGTGATTCTAATTTTTGTTGGTTTATTTAAATTAATAGTCCATCAAGCCGTTTAACTGCATTATTAATTATGTTCATTGTATAGCAGACAAAATGAAGCCAACAGAAGAATTTAGTTGGGTTGGGCAGCGTTTAAAAAACCTCGTCAAGTCTTCTCGTTACCTATTTCAATATTAATTTTATTGAAATTAATATTTCAGATAAAATCTTATCTATGTTCAATATCGCAAACTCATCAATCTATTGCACTACAACGGGTGTGGTCACTTGACCAGTTACTGCTATAAAACACAGTATACATCAAATCCGACATAAATCGTTTAGCATATTAAACTCCACCACCATGCAACATGTATTGTGCAATAAATATCTTCGGAACAGTAGTTGCAAAAGATGCGCTCCAATTTGATGAGGTGACTCTCGCAATAGGCGATATTATTTGGTAAGAAATTCGGAATAGCGTTAGTTGCAAGGTTGTCTAAGCAGATGTTGTTGGATAGCTAATACCGTCTATTTATGAAACGATATCTCTATAGACCTCTCAAAAAGAACGAAAGGACTGATGATGGGATGCAATCTTGACCTTTGACATCCTGTGGTCCTATAAACAATGACCATCTCAAAAGTGACACAATTCTGACTGAGGATTGTCCTGAAACATGATTTGTTTACATTATCTTAACTGGGTCCATATTGGCTCACCTAAAGTTCTTTACCCGAAATTGTTCTTCCTAATGATTTGTAATCCGAATGATCATTCTTCCTTAAATTTTTCATCCTAAAGTTTTCATTCATACTATTTGTAGTGCTACCGGTGATGTTCATAACACTCATGTTTCCGAAAATTGTAATTAATAATATCATTAATGTAAATATATTTAAACTCCTACTGTTTTTTATCATAACGCTTTTATCCCTAAAACTATAACTATACCTGAGATAATTATGTCTAAAAAACCAACTGTTTAGAATGATTAAAGGTCGTCTCACTGATCTTTGTCTTAATTGAATGAAATTCAGGTCAGAGTGTCGTCTTAGGGGCACTATGAAAAAAATACTTAGAAAAATTTCGCGACCAATTTCGAGGTAGCACTCGCCGGCCGCTGCCGCGGCACCGCTCGCTTCGCTCGCTCTTCTCGCGCGTAGTTGGTCACAGTTCTAACCTAACCTATGGATATCTTTGCAGGTACACACCGCTATAAATAAAATTAAAATATGACTTTGAATAATAGTGTAAAAGATGGTTTGTTGAGAAAATATAGGAAAACAAATAAAAATATAATAAATGTTTATTGCTACTGACATTATGAAGTTGAATGCTTCGGAATTATGAACATTAGAGACAGAGTAGTTAGGAATTGTGATTGTTAGGATAAAAAATGTTAGGAAGAACATTTTCGGATTACCAATTATCGGAGTTGAAAATTTAGGTGAACTTTGGCGCACCCATCTTAACTTCCTAACTAATATTATAAATGCGAAAGTAAGTTTGTTTGTTTGTTACCTTTTCACGCCTAAACCACTGAACCGATCATCCTGAAATTTTGCATATACGTTGTCAGGTGTACAGAAACGGACATAGGGTACCTTTTATCCCGAAAAAAAGTACTGTTCCCGAGGAAAACAACAATAACATTCTTATGATAATAGATGGCGCCCCGTGTCTTTCGAATCTTGATTGAATTATATTGTTATATAGAATATTTCGTGTTAAGAGTTAGCTAGTTGTGTATATAATCAAGTTCAACTTTCAGTCATGCTGACTTCGGAAAATGCTGTTTTTACCTTCCAAGAATTCCAAAACTTGCTCTAATATAGCCTTGTAATTTACAAGTTCTTAGTAACCTTTGTGTGAATATGACTGTGAAGCAACTTTTCGAATAAAACTAAAATGTATCGCTGTTGCTCTTGAACCACAAGCTGCACTCATTGGGCCTTATTACAAAACAAGGTTTATCTTCAGACCCAAGTTTAAACCGTGGAGTCATTATTGAATTTCGAACTTTATTCCTTCTACGGTAAAGTTCCTAATACAAAACTGACAACTTAGTACCGCACTAAGTTTTCAGTTTTGTATAAAGAACGGTATTTCAATCAGTGTTACGTTCTCATTACAAAAACTAGCTCCGTATGTCAAAAAATAAATCTTGTTTTGTAATAAGACGGTGTATGTGTATCGAAACATACACATTACTTAAAAGTGTTAAGTCTAGGCTTCTCACGCCAGCTATTATATTTTATAGATTAAAATTAGAAGATAAATAAAAAATATCTTTTATGATTAGATTTCTTTTCCAAGGTCATAAACTGATTGCCTGTTAATAAAACGTTTGATTAAAATGATCTATTTGATAACTATTTTAACTATCTCTTCAATCGAATAAATACCAACGAAGTCAATGTGTGGGCGTTTACTATTAAAAAATAACTGCAACTTATAAAGGTTAAATCGGGGATGAATATTATTTTGATAGAAATTGTATGCAATAGATTTTAATAGTTTATTATAAAATAAACATGAACTATAGTATAGAATGGTCATGATTGCATTCATTAGCAGCATGTTTTACTTTTATAATAGCTAACAGCATACACACATTTTAGCCATGCATTGAAGGGGCACTTAGCAGTGAAAAATAATTTTATGTGCTGACTGTTCGGACATTGAATCAAGACGTAGGCCTGCAAGTGTCAAATAACCTTTCAACTATTTGACGGTTGTTACGTGTACAAGTGAATCCGGGCGTAAAACACTGCAATTTCTCTCGGATAGAGCACAGCATCAGTACCGCTAATCCCTTCAGGTATAACGGGCACGTATTACAATAATTTCACTCGACGTTGCTTGTGGTCGCACGTCGCATCCCGCGGTTTATCTTACAAAACAACGGGGATTTACTGTTCGAACATTTTCGTTTGTTTTCAGTGATTTTGTGGGGAAAACTATTATGTTTGGTAAAGATTTAAATGTGAGGTGCCGTGTTTGCTGTAGACTATACCTCTACCTACATTACTATACTTGATACTGTGGTTGATTTGGTATACAATTAATTTTATGGTTGTGGAATGATAACTACAAAGAAATGACTCTGGACAATGCTAGCGAAGATAATGAAATAACCGACTGTTTAGCAAAGATTCATTCATCTGTATCAACCAAAAGATACTATTGAACAAAGTCTTCTTGTCCAAGACTCTCGTCCCGCATTCATTACCACATTATATTTGCAGCAACTTTAAATGTATTTCTCAACGGCCATTAATTACATACAGATGCTTTATTAAGTACCACATACTTTTTTCTACATTAATTCAGATATACCTAAATGAACCGATAGAAAGATTCCTCCAGAGTAAATAGACCTTACCATTACAATATGAATGACTATGTATGTCATATAACAACGCGACTTAATAACACCTTTCACGAATTATTGTATAACAGTATAACAAAGATTGCTAATCTTATGAAGCTACCAGGCTATCAGAAATTACAGGCAAGCTCGACTCATCGCAGTGCTATCTTCCATACCTACATTATTATTACACCGATGTTATCATCTGAAGTTTAAAGTGTGAAATATGCTATTTGTTAGCTCTTTGAACAACGAGGGGGTATATTTTTGCAACCGAAGATGCTTATAACAGTTTTTAGATAACAATTTTATCTGGTTTTGTGCGAAGACTGTAGTTGGTTGCTTCAATTATGCGTTGTTAACTTGGGTTAGGGGTTTATGGTGGAATTTCATACAGTGTGTAGTAACGCTTTTATCCCTAAAACTATAACTATACCTGAGATAATTATGTCTAAAAAACCAACTGTTTAGAATGATTAAAGGTCGTCTCACTGATCTTTGTCTTAATTGAATGAAATTCAGGTCAGAGTGTCGTCTTGGGGGCACTATGAAAAAAATACTTAGAAAAATTTCGCGACCAATTTCGAGGTAGCACTCGCCGGCCGCTGCCGCGGCACCGGCGGTAAAAAAATAATCAAGGAACCATCGGGATAAATTCAAGACTTGAACCTGAAATCATCAATACATAGTGAACAAGTTAGGGAGTCAATGCGTGTAAGTTCTCTGTTTGAGATGAGGTTTTTGGCTTGCAGTGCACTGCAAACTCAAACTCAAACCCCCTTATTACAAAACAAGGTTTATATTTTGACATGGCTTAAACCATGCAGCCAGTTTTTGTAATAAGAACGTAACAGTGATTGAAATACCGTTCTTTATACAAAACTGAAAACTTAGTTCGGTACTAAGTTGTCAGTTTTGTGTT
Organism: Tiliacea aurago; assembly: GCA_948098905.1. Lineage (NCBI taxonomy): Eukaryota > Metazoa > Arthropoda > Insecta > Lepidoptera > Noctuidae > Tiliacea > Tiliacea aurago. Next base: position 26,957,421 of record OX402588.1, on the reverse strand, counting down.
TAGGAACTTTACCATAGACGGAATAAAGTTCGAAGTTCAATGATGGCTCCATGTTTTAAACCTGGGTCTGAAGATAAACCTTGTTTTGTAATAAGGGGGAAAGCATTTATTTCAATTAAACCAATTACAGGCACTTTTGAGACGTCAAAGAGTCGGTTAGTTAGTCATAAAGTTGAAGCTATTTGCCCATTCCAAAACGTAGATCTCTATGGAGAAGAACAGGCAAGAAACTCCAAAGACACTCTTTTAAACCAAGATATTACAAAATCCTGGGACATTATTCAGTGGTACAGTTATTATTCTTGTTTACGATTCTATTCGACTTTGGTCTCGGCCGACCGGCCATGCATATCTCAGTCTCTAAAAATTGCAACGTCATTTTATTTTACTCAAAGAACAGTTACATCATTGATTCACAAATGGTTTCTATGAAAAATTGCCGTACATTGAGTGTACAAATATAGGAAAAGCAGATACGATTGAGCATAATGCTAGTTTGCAATTCTTATGACCAGCGAACATAAAGGAGCAGAAGTCTCACTTGAAATGAACACTGTGGATAAAAAGAAACTCTAGAGGCAAAAGTGAGAGTGCAATTCCAAAAATAAGAGAAATATAGAAATCATGAATTTTAATTTCAGTTGATAAACGAAGCTAGGTATTGTAATCGCAGCATATTTACGTAGGTATGTATCAAAATGAATTTCTTGTAAAACTTGGTTCTTCTTTTCTCCCTTAAAAAAAAAGAAGTTTTTATTGATTCTCATACAATTCCACAGCACAAAATTGAGGCAGCCTCAGTAAGTTATAAGGATACTTGTAATGGGGTTACCTCGTAATTTCCCATAAGTTACTATCTACAATGTTGAGACATAATTAAAAAAGAAAAGAAAATGTTTAAGTTAGGATGTTAGAAAAATTGTTGTAGCATGTTCAGGTATGTGTAGTGTTTGTGTGTGTGTGCGTGTGGGGGGTGGATGTGCGGGGTGTGTGGGTTTGAGTAGGTATGTGTGTGTGTGTGTGTGTGTGTGTTTATGTTAATGATTGATTTACTGATGTGTTTTTTACGCATTTTAACACCATACCTGCCAAGCTTGGCGGTTATGGCAAAACGCCTTTGGGGGAGGCCTTTCTCCAGCAGTGGACGTCTTTCGGCTGAAATGATGAATGATGATGATGGACTGATGTGTACGTATGTTATGAGTGGGTACATGTTCTTAATTAGTATATTCTGGTTAATATAAGTTCAATTTCATCGTACTTTTTTGATTTTAACCATTCCGTTAAAGTATTTCTTCATTCGTACCGCAACATATGGTAAATATTCAATTTGAGGTTCAATTTATTATAAATATAAGTTGATTGAGTATTATACTGACGCCTGGCGAAAACCGTATGGACTCGAGGAGACTGGGCCACAATATCTTTACGTCGTTTATCGAGATTTGATGGATCAAATGAGTAGGGTATTGTGCAGATGTATGGTTATGTTCAATATAATGTATAATTTCCTAATAGTGAGCAGATAACTAATCTTGTAGAGATCTTTTGTCCCAACTATTTTTTTAGAGCCAGCAGTCAACATCAAAAGATCTGCTTCTCGCTTATAAAACTTGATGTGTCTTGAACCACGTAAGTATATTATAATATAATGCGGACAATGCACTTGGTCATCATTCTACGCACGCAGCATGTCTACGTATTCCATTAATACTTCCATATAAATTTGATTTAGCATAATTATTATATTTTTTTGCTTGTGGCCACATTGTGGACCTTCTTTAAATATTTATTTGACGTGTTACGCCTGCGTTGTGTACGCGTGAGTTTGCGGTCTTGAGTATTTGTATAGAGGTGTTAGTTCAAGAGTAACAATATTTGGGAGCAAAATAATATTTGAAATAAAGTTTATTTTGTGATGAATGAATGAGTTGGTTTGTTTGAAGAAAGTGATTAGGCTTATTTGCAGTTAAATATTCAAATAATGTTTTTGGGTTTGCTTAACATATTTTTTTGCAAAGCATGTTGGTTATTTAGATTGTTTCATAAACACCTAACTGTACCCATTCCAAAGACAAACAATGTATACCAATGCTTGTCTTTAAAATGATTTAGGACGAGATAAATGTCTTATTCAATCATTGTTAATTCAGAAACGTATATTAAGATTCTACAAATCTACAGCTCTATACAGTTCCTTGCCCGCCCGGTATGGACAATAAAGCCCTATCGTTAAGAATATGTAGTAACACAACATTACATCGAGGATGTCGTCGGCCCATGAAATTGTCTGCTGCACCGTCCGCTTCCTAGTTTATAGCTCAATCTACAAATAGCTGGGTGGGTGCGTATGCTTGCACTGACATAAGTAGGGCTTATTCACTAGGGGCAACACCTGTCAAGAGGAGCTCGGATCGTACATGGAAAAATATAGCTCTATGACTTTACCGACAAAAATCTTATAAATAATAATTGAATAGTGTTGACTTTTGTCTTTTGATTTTATCGTCACACAGAAATAACCGAATCTGATACCGACCATAAGAGGGACAACTATCGACAGCACAAACGAGTCATGTTGTAGTTGACTGGATATGAGTACTCTAAGTACGAGTACTGGGTAGAACTGGCACCAGAAAAGAGAGGTCTATGAGCAGTAGGGGAAGGCGAAATGTGGATGATTATGATGATTAATCTAAGTTGCACCGTATCCTGTCCCATCTTCAAAAAGTAAATGCCCCGTAAACTTGCCAATTTACTTTTAATTTTAACTGAAAGATAGTATGATAATAATGATAAATTATAAATGATTTTTATTTCTGAAGTAGGTTTGTACAAACATTTTTACAAGTCAGTCATATTTTAAAAAACTAGATGAGGTCGGCATTTCCTATCTGACTACTCTGAGAAGAAAGGCCGAAACAAACTCAGGGGTATCAGTGTCTTTTAAAGTCCAGACATAATCTTGGTCAGATCATGTGAAGCCTATACAGATTGGTGTCTGAAATGGTCTTTTGAGGAAAGAACCACACAGATTGAGTGGACCTGCCCAGTCAGTGCACGCATTTGTCAGTAATCGTGTAGCTCTACTCAGAACTTAAGGAGCTCAACGATGCGACGATCAATACCAAAGAAAGGTCATTTGGGTAGGCCGCTTATATGACTTAAACTGCCAGACCATGATTAACACTAACTGAGAGTAAAAGAAAGGAAAAAAAAATAACCCACATAGTCTTCACATTCACAATAATTAAAATAATGTAATACTTTATTAAGTAAATATTCATGTCATTGTGTTTATGTATGTAGATAATCCAATCTTGTAAAAAAAACTAAAACATGTGCATGCTTACTGACATTTCGCTAGCGTGATTTATTTTGTTCATACCGAAATAGAAAATTATAGTTCATTAGGTTAACGTCCAACGGACTGTGACTAGAACCTGCTGGTTCACTGTAGGCGATAGTTTGATTAATTTGTACGTTTTTGTTCAGTCGAGAAACCTTATTGTTTTGGAGTTCGTTGCGTGACTGTACTCACGTGTAATTAATTGTTACTACTTCTTTTGTTTCTAGATTTATTGACTCTATCATGTCGTGTGGATATGGAAAGTATGCTCTTTCAGTTTTTTTTATATTATTTTATTTTCTTTGCAATGCTACATGTCAAACATGTTGTTACTTATTTTGTTGGAAACCTAAAAAGATGCAGAAACATTTTTCACAACCGTCCCAATATGGATCAATGGCATAAGTAGTGACGGCACGGTTGGTGCGATTGACTGCTGCGCAGCGTGTCGCGGGTTCGATTTCCGTACGGGTACGGAACAAATATTTTTATGACCTACAAGTAGTTGTTCCGGGTCTGGCTGTTTGTGTATGTGAATTTAAATGTTTGTAAATGCACCCACAAAACCGGAGAAATTCCTAGTGTGGGGCACCGTTTTAAAAAAAAAAAAAATTGTGTTAAAAATAACTGGACCACAATTATGTGAATGAAAACTCTATTGAATAAATTTCAGATAAAAAAACAAAAATAAATATTGTTCTTGTTTAGATATCTGAGGTCATCGGAAAACTTGAGACTAGAGATTTTATAGTTCAAGCAGTGCGGTTATGGAATGCCTTGTCCGTGTCGGTAAGGCGTACTCAATCTTCGTCCACTTTTAAAATTCAGGTAAAAAACACTTCCTCTCTCCTTAAACATCATCATTACATAATACAGTTCCCTGCTCTTGTTTCATGAGTATTATTGTATATATATATTTATTAGATAAGTGTATGCTTTGCGTATGCTGTATATAATGTATATGTTAATGGTACACCACTGACTACCTGCAGTATTGTCTCTCCTTCTCCCTTTAATTCATCCAAAGGTTGTCTGTAAAAGATCGCTTTTAGCGATAAGACCGCCCATTGTGTCACCTTATGTAAAATTTTAACATTTATATCTGTAATTTTTATGATGTACATAATAAAGAGTATTCTATTCTATTCGTGTATGAAAGTGAAAATATCGAATTTAAATAGTCAGAAAAACAAGTTTACAATGATAATTTTTAGCTACTTATACAGAAGCAGTAACTTAAAAAAACATAATCAAATATTATGCAAGCTAATGCATAAACATATTGCACTGCAAACTTTTTACTTCAATTTACTCTGCATATTTTTCATATGTTATGTAAGAGGTTTATTTTCACTTATTTTATACAAATGGGCACTACGTATGCATTTGAAATATTAAATTTGTATTTTAACATAATTTTAAAATCAGAATTTGTTGAAGAATTGATTGAATACTAGGTATTTAATTAATTCCTCGGTGATTAAATGATCAAATGCAAGAAGGATCCGTATTTGAAATAATTTAATATTGCACAATAAATAAATCTCCTAAAATTATTCAAAAGAAAAAGCTGAAACTATCTCTAATTTAAATTCATGAAAAAATAATGGTTATTAGATAGTCATCAAATGCAAAATTAATTATGAAATCATACTCGATTAGTTTCTTGATGTTCTGCGGGCAAAAATGGTAAAAATTTCATAGCTTATAACTCTTCATAAATTCCCTAGAAGGTACCATAAAGGCTGGTAGGCGATATATTAAAAGGCTGCTTCCACCTGTTAAACATGGCAAGTAATCATTCGCGCTCTTTGTAATAAAATGGTATAGGTACTAAAACTTGCTCAGAAAACCTAACTATTTAATAAAACACATAAATAAGATAACTGGAACGTACCTAAACGGGGGGTTAACAAGTAGAGAAACGTTGCGTCTGTTATGTTAGGATTTTCAATAGATTTTTTGTTTCTCATGCCCATATTTCATGTCTTCTGTATACACGAGTAGGTACTACAGTAAGCTCATAAAATGTGAAATCCCTCAAAACCGCACGACCGCGCATGTATCGCACGCGCATTAATAGTAATAAAACGCATTATCGTGACTGTACTGCGCAAAGTTGGGCAAACGCCAAACATGAGCGCTTTCTAATGAGCGTACAAAGGGTGAGAGAAAGTCAGGTTAAATGAAGAATTCAATTAGTTTGTTATGTTTATGTAATTGGCAAGCACGTGTTCAGCAGGTGTGGTATAAATTACTTTGCAAAGAAATAACCTTACTTTTCCTTTACAGTGGTGCATTTACAGACACAAATCTCACATGCAAAAACTTTTTACAAAAAAAAACAACCGACTTCCAAAAAATAACACTAAAAAGTGAAAAATAACTTTAATTTTTGGAAGCACATAACATAACATCGTCTTGTTTAGTTTAAAGTTATTTTTCACTTTTTAGTGTTGTTTTTTGGAAGTTGGTTGTTTTTTTTTGTAAAAAGGGTTTATTTTTCACTTTTTAGTAGTGGTACCTACCCCACACATATTGTAATCATACAGTTTTTTAAATGACAATTCCAATAAGAACAAACACGGTAAGATACTTTATTTTATAACGGAGTTCCAGCGCCTACCTTCCGGCTTCATCATCAGATCAGTTGAGAACCTCCTCCTTTTTTGAAGTCGGTTAAAAATCATTAATAGCCAGAGTGCATCTCATGACAATTCCAATAAGACTGAATACGGGTAGGATACATTGTTTTATATCGGAGTTCCAGTGCCTACTTTCCGGCTTCATCGTCAGATAAATTTGCTACGCAAAAAAAAAAAAATACAGATGACTTGAAAACCTCCTCCTTTTTGTGAAGGCGGTTAAAAATCAAACCATTTATATTTCAACAAGCCATGTAACCAATGGGATCTCCCATCGGCAAAAATTAAGAACATCCATCAAAACTTTTATCCCGCATTAACCGTCAAGAGGTGACATTTAGAAAAGTTTGTCAGTGAATGATTGAATGAATGAATTTAAGATTTTTATAAAGCAGAAGATTAGATAATTACCAGGCACTTTATGAGTAAAAAGAGAAGGTGAAGAACAATGCAAATTTAGTAGTTTCCTATTGAAAATGATCTACAAGCATGCACAACACATGGAAAAACCAATGGACGAAACAAATAATTTAGTTAATATCTGGGCCGACGAGAGAATGCGTTCCTTAGCTTGTAGTTATCAGTTTACATCTGACAGCAACTTTATAGCAATGATAATAAAGATCACTGAGATGCAAAATCAGAGTGAAATTAACTGAAAGCAACAATTGAGTACAAAAGAATATGATTGTGTATTCTAATTTCAACTTTATTAGTTCCAGATCGTGTCCAACTGACAGGTGACAGGAACGCATTCTCTCGGTGGCCGGAATTTACGTGCGTAAATCGAACCCACGACTTGTGATACAAAAGCTAATAGCTCAGCCGAGACAGCGCAAAGCGAGCCGTCAAAGGTTAAGTCGTATTTTCTTCATCAATAATATAGGTACCTCATTGTTAACAATGGTTTATGCGTGTTATATGTTTGCATGCACTCGTTAACCCTGAGTCTACATGCAAACTGTCTTGTTTCATTTAAAATTAAACGGGTTCATGAATAATGACAAGTTTTTGTGAAAAGAGAGTTTACATGCACGAGTTAGCGCAAGTAAGGTGTAATGTTGTGCTGGTGTATTTAAACAAATAAAATAAATAAGTTCGTTAAATTGAGTTGAAAGAGTAATCCCCAGTGGAACACCCCACGCGTTTTTTATAATAGTTTTTTTTTGTTTGGTAGAATGGTCCCTTTATTTACTTCTGTGATTTTGAAAATCCCAGTGTGAAAACTATTTGTACGAGAAAGAATTCGATTCAAAGTTTCTTTCGGTATTGGTGGGATATTGGGAGAACTAAGTGTGGGGAAGATCAGATGGCGGGCCCAAATTTGTTTCCAAGCAATAATACGTACTCGACGGAGCCCGACTTAGCGGGCGAAGTCTTTGTTCGCTTGCTAGGCTCACTCACTAGACCCCGCCATCCCCTTCGAACCTAACCTCTCCGAGTCGGGGACGCCTAAGTCCTGAGCTCGCTCCGCTTGCTGATAACATTGCCGTTTTACTAAATCGAGATGTTATTTATAATATGTTGGTTTGGTGCATAGTATAATAGATTCGGGGATTTCGGTGACACCATGGTGTCAATCAATCTATGCACATTGTTGCAATCAGTTCATTCCAGTTAATATTTAGTTTAATTAATTATATTATTTGCTTCATAAATGAGAGAACGCTGCTGCCCATTCTCTAGTAAGTCCCTTAGTCGCCTTTTACGACACTCACGAGAAGAAATAGGATGGTGTTATTCTTTACGTCCGGCACCACACGGAATACCGTTCGTGATATTGGTTGCCTAATATTCAAGGAGACGGAGCATAAGATGGTAACTGGCAACCGCGCCAATGTTTAGGAATGAATTTAAGTTAAAAATTTACAATAATTATACTAAAAATCGATAGAATTCGCTGTCACTTTGTCTCAAACTCAAACTCAAAACATTTATTTCAATTAAACCTATTACAGGCACTTTTGAATTGTCTGAACGTAAGACAGAACAACCTAGGAGTGAAATTCGTACATCATCTGTGGAAAAATTATAATTTTAACCGTAAATAAGTATGTGGCAATGGACACTTTAGGAAACTAGGCGTATGCGCAGTGCGAAATTTTGCAAAAGCGTTCTACAGGAAGATCTATACGCTAAAAAAGCTTGGCACGCGCGGGTGTTGAAGTACAGTGGAGCCTCCTGAGTAACTGAAAGGCTATTAAATTTCATCTGTTATCAATTGAAATTATAAATTGACTTCAATTTGATCAAAAAATCGGTCAGTGGGTTGTCTTAGGGGCGCAGTTAATCGTCATTAGTTAGTCTGTCACATTATTTTACAGCTTGAATAATGAGATTCGTGAACAGGCTTCCAAATCCGGAAGTTCACGTACCGTCAGAAATAAAATAAACATTCCAAATAGCACACTATTATCTTTATGTTTCCTGTCTATTTCAATTATCATAATTTTGAAATCTTTCGCAACTTCGTACGTAGTATTCAATTCATAAGACACATAGACACACTCGTTTTTTGATTTCACTTTATTTCTGAGAAATTTAAAAAGAAAAATCGTTAGGTACCCGCTGATTACAATTAAACTCAAATTCATGACAGTGCTAACAGCTCATTGGCCACACCCCTGAAAATCAAAACGATGATGTGATTTTCATAACTTTACCTGTTCATCATCAACGCCATCATTTCAGCCGAGAGACGTCCACTGCTGGATATATGCCTTTACCTGTTACACAGAAAAAATCAAACTCACTATAGTAACAAATTAAAAATTAATACGTCATACCTATTATAACTACGGTCATTTTCAGAGGAGTTGTTAGACACCGGCACCATTGCCATAAAGAAAAATAGAATAGTAGTGTAAAACCTAAGTTTCCTTGCACAAAGCGCATTCGTGAATTCTATCATCTCTATATCTCATCTTCACCTTTCATCCATTACATAAAAATCGCGCTAATATGACATTCAAAAGTTACATCAGATGTATTGGTTGTGTTGCGCGGGAGTTCGCGTATCCAGTCGCGTTCCGTACAACGTCGGCGAATGACGTGCGCGTTCCAAATACAAACGATTTGACGCTTTCTGTCGCGTGGAAATTTTATGTCAAATATTTTTATTTTTGTTTTCAATTTTGGAAGTGTGTAACGTGATTGTGTTATAAGCTGTTTTAATTTGGATGCTTATTCGGGATACAGGTCAGTTTATTTTATATCAGTTTAGTAAAATAAGCTTTTCAGTGTGTGTTTATTTTAGCGGTATTAAAAATTATTTTATAAGACATTTTCAAAACAATATTTCTGATAATTTAAAGCACAAATAAATATAATATCATTCCTCATAATTTTCATTTGTTCGCTATTATATTGTTCATCAGTTCATCAGTCATAAACTTATGTTTCCTTCCTTTTCCATATTTAATTATAGCTTTTCCCAACACAAACAGTAGCTCGAAACTGTCTTCTCAGAATTACTATGGTAGTACTAGTGGTAGTTGAAATGTGCATACAGCTACCAGCCAGTTATGTGTTATAACTGTAAGAAGAGATCGTATCTGTAATTAAAATGTTAGAACCAACGACTGCAATGTGTTAACACTTAACATAAAAATATGCAATAACAGAAATTTTCTTGTTGTTGACCACGGTTCAACAAGTTTGTAGGTCAATTTTTGAAGATAATTTTAACTTTACTGTTTTTCGTAATAACCCTTTAGGGCTTTATTCAAGAGTAAAGGCATCATAATAACCTTGTCTGCTAATTACACAAACTGCAATCACCAATGCTTCTGCCAAGTGTGGAGATTAAAAAATAACATTGCTATTTATGACCTGTTTAAGCAGTAATTACTAAACTCATTTTCTTTTTACTATAGCATAATACAGTATTTCTAGGATCTAGACTTTATACATAGCTTTTATTTTCTAAGTTGGTACTATTCATACATTAAGTTTGTCTTATTAAATTAGCAAGGTCGTTGACTCGTCAGTTACTGGTCTAGTAGAAAATAAACTGCTGTGCTTTTATAATTTTCTTCTATATTATAATGCATTAGAGTTAACGATATCCATAATTACAGCAATAAGTAATCATATTAATTTCACGAAAAGAAAAGTTTTGTATCGGTCGATGTGAAAGCTTGGCTATTATCTTGTAATATTGTCAATATTAAAAAGGTGTTATAGAAGAAAGATAAAAATTTAAATCGAATAAAATACCGTAATTAGGCGCTAGTGCTATTCTGTGAAGTACACTTCAACCCCCCCAAGTGACCAAGATAAATATATTTACGTCACTGAAAATTAAAATATCATAAGAACGGTCAACGATATTCTCATAATTATAACGCTTGGAAAATGGGTTGGTACCCACAGTTTATTAATAACAGTATTTAGTGGCTGACTGGAGGGTGCTGGTCACACTTTTGACTTAAGGCGAAACACCCCGCCAAAATTTTTCATTTTTTTTTGCAATAAGCACATTGTAGGTCAGCATCAGGTTGTACGTTGATCAAAATATTATAATTTGCGACCGTAACATACCTATTTTATGTATTAACAGAATTATGACTATTAAAATCATCAATACAACTCTCTAAGTTTTAAGTAAATTTCTAACTAATAGAGTTGTATTGATGATTTTGAATTTGAATTTCGCGGCCTTAACGCATCCCCCTTAACCGTCGGATGTTTTCCAGTGGGCTTGTTTGCAAAAAATCTGACTAAACTATTATCAGTTTACTATCAATGCATTTATAATTATCAACATGATAGTTATTAATCAACAAAATAACTAATGATGCTGATAATTAAAGTCGATGAGTTTGAGATTTGCAACAGTTATTTAATGTGTCAATAAGGTTACATAATTTGTATTTTAAGGTATTGAGGTCAATTCAGTCATTCATCGTTTTATAGTTGGCGATAAACATCTTAGTATGTGAAAGTTACCAAATAATAATTGATCGTGTAATTTGCAGTAGCATTGGAGTTTATTTGTAAGACTTTGTATATTTTAACATGGTACACAAAATCATAACACACACATTACGTAGGAGCCTCAGGCGTTAGATTTTTACAAATTCCCTGGACTAAGATTCTGTGTCACGGGCTCCAGCAATCTCTTCCCAACACACACTCAATCACTTCACTTCACTTCTACTATGAGAATAGAAAAGAGAATCACTGCCTAGACTTCTGCATTCAACCACAAATTATGCGTTTAGTTTTCTCGGATTTAGGGTATGCCTAAATATTTTGGATAAGTCCGACATCCCACATGATCAGTTTAAACTCCCTAGCCAAAGATTTCCCTTTCATTCTTGTTCTTAGCAATTTACTAAAATTGTTCTTATTGTAGTTTTAAAATGTCGGTAGCCAATTTTATAAGTATTAAAATGTATGTAACCCTACGCACTATTGCACTTTATGTATGACCATCATCAAAGCCGTGTTAAGGTCTTATTATGATGTCGCATGCGTTTTCTTCCTAGCAAAATCAGGATCGATTCATCGATGATGGCTAAGAATTCAATGACTATTCAAAAATCGTTTCAGTGCTCATTACGCAGTTTCTCCTGCTTTTCTTTTCGTGCGGCTAATATATTTTGATCTTTCCAAGTATTCCGATAAATCTAGGCAATGTCTGTTTATCTCAAAGAAAATGTTAACAGTGCCCTAGAGCAAGCGAAAGCGTTTCTGAGATTAAAGAAAGTGCAGTTGCAATAGGTTTTGTAAAAGAATGAACAGATAAAGCAAGTGATTGAATTACGTTTTAGTTAAAACCACTAGGTATTAAAGAGATATTTTTCTTGTACATAGTCTTTCTTAGGTCTCACTAAAGGGTTGGTTCATGTACAGTAACAATCTGGTAGTCATTAAAAACAGTCTAAAATACAACCCATTTTGAAAATTTGGCTTGGAAATGAATTCAGATTCATTCGGACTGTTTGAAAAAGTTTATCTCGTACCCTACATGATTTGCTTCAGAACATTTGCTACGACAAAGATAGGTATAGATTCATACAACATAACATATCATCACGCGTGTATTCCCCGAAGGGTTATGCAGAGGTGTGCCTGATAGAACACCCTCATTTCGTCAGTTATGTATAGGTCTAATGTATCAGGGAGCGAGCCTATTGCTATGGCTGCTACCGAGAAGTTCCATATGGAAAATCCCAATAAAACTTTCCCCGACCCGAATATGGAACCCAGAATCTCATAATTATACTCAGTAGTACCGCTTGCGACTACTAGACCAACGAGGCAGTCAGTAACTTCATATAGTAAGTCAATAACTCAGTCAGTCTGCCCATCTATTCCAGATATCAATCAAAAACAAACCAGAACGTCTACTTAAAATTCAATTCCATTCCAACTTAGTCAACATCAACGTTTGAAACCCAATTTATTTAATAAATTACATTTATTCATACAAAATCAGCATATGAATAGCTACACATTTCGTTTCGGAGAACATATAGTTAGGAAACAGTTACGAGAAAAATGAAATCTCTTAATATATTCGTCGTTATTTTTACAATTTGAAGTCTTCAATAGATTGCATAGTTTTGCGTGTATATAGGGTCTACATAGTGATTAGTGAACAGTTATTGTTCGTGCATTATTCATGTTTCTTTGCTCGGCTTGCGCAACAGTAACTATTTGTTATTAACATTATGTACTTTTTTCGGAACGATGAATGTCTTACGTGTGTGGTTCCGTAGTGGTTTTAAAATTAATAGCTTTTTAATGCGGACTGTACATTGACATACCTTTATTAAATCCTTTGGAATGGGAATTTAGTCATTTGCACTAACTACTTCGCACCGTACTAAACTAAATACTTATGAAAGGAGTTGAATGCTTCTTCCTTATCATAAAAAAATATGCTCTTAATATAATTCAGCACACGAGACGATTTTTATTATATTTGTTGCTTTACTTAAACCTAAAATAGAAAATATGTTACACAGATCCCTAAAAATCTAAAATTAAATAAGTGGCTGATGTCCATTGTCTGTCCATCGCAGCTCAGGTACATTTTTGTGAAACAACTGAACAGCGCAATCATTTCCGCTAACATTACTGAGAACAAGAATACTCGTAACTTGTAATGTAATAGAGTTACACGAGTTTTACCATATCTGCTATGAAAGCTAATTGTATTTGTTCATATCGTCTAATACTGTGCTTTTTTCGTGTATTTTTTCTAAAAATCTTTATTATTAAACGTCAAAACATTAACCCACTACGGATCATTATTAAACTGCAAAGAAATATAGTGAAAATAATATTGTTGTAATTTAATTACTTCACTTCGACGTACTTAGAAGACGTAAACACTATAAGTAATTAGACTTAGTAATGCTTAGACTACTATTATTATAAGAACAATCTACTGAGTTCTTTCCAACACGAAGCCTACTCTCGATCTCGCATATTAAAATACTAGCTGTACCCGCGCGGTTTCACCCGCGTGTTTCATACGTTGGTGTTTATGAGATTTAGTGTGAAAGTTTAAAATTAGCCAACGGAATTAAAACATCAAAATGACCTTCACTAAAGTTTCCTGAGAATCGGATTATTTTGACTCCTTGCCGTGTTTCCCGAAAAACCAGCAATAAAAGTACCATCCTGAAACACCTGGAACTCAAATGGGAATAGTTCTCCCGCTGCCATGAGTTCACAGATGGTTCCGTAGGTGCCATGGCAAGACATTTCAGCAACGTATTTACGCTTCAAACCATAAACAGCTCCTGAACCATCCTTTTTTTTTGGGTGGGAAATTATCAAATAACTTCTCCCGCTCTGGGCTGAGCGGGAGGGCGTGTCAGACTTTTACTGACGAAAACCCACCCGTGTTCCTTCCGTTGCCTGTGTGCCAGGGCCACGATATCCCTTTCGGACAAACTCGCAACCCTGGCAGGCATTGGCCCTAACGGACCCCGTCAGTTGGTGCTGACATCTCTTTGAGGCGCGCGTGAAACACAACGCGCCGTCGACCCGGGCCTGGTCCTTATCGGACGGCGAGCTACCCATCGCTCACCGTCCGCAGGCCCGCGCCTACGGTGGCCGGAAATCAGCTTGCGACTCCCGACGCCCGGGGCGTCTCCTGCGGCGGCTAAGGGCGTGAGGGCGCGAACCCTGCCTCATCCTCACGCGTTCCGCCTCCTCCTTCGCGAGCATTACTGCTTCGCAGAAGGAGGTGACGGTCTCCCATGCACTCTCGCAGATCGCTGCCGCCGATCGCCTCCGTGAGGACACGGCGGTGTTCCGTCCAAGCCGGGCAGACCTCCACCGTATGCTCCACCGTGTCCTCCGGGTGATCCACACAGTGGTGACACCCGGGCGTTTCCTGCCGCTTTATCCTGAACAGGAAACTCCCGATGAAAATTATTTCAAAGCAAATTAGTAATAATAACAAAATATCGCAGAACAGAAATTTCGGTAAAAATAGCTTGAACTTGTATCGCTTAGGTTTTACAGTATTCTGTATTCTGTGATTGATACATGACTTCGTTTTTTGAAACGATCGGCTTGCATGCCGCGACATTTTTTTATACATTGTGAAGTTTTCCCCTTTGCATTCTCGACTTTATTGCTATAACTGCAACGTTCAAATTACCTGAATACCAATTAGAACCTCATTTCATAATCTTTTAGTAGATGCCTGCCTATTGAAAAATACTGGCCATTTATAAATTGGCATAAAACTTTAGAACGTTATCACGCCTGCGTATTACTGAAACATACTGGCCACCTATAAATTGACATTAAAATTTGGCAAAAACTAAAGATAAATAAACCTCAAGGAACTTTCAAAAATTATTGTTTCAATGTAAAATATGCATTAACGCGTTGTTGTAAAATTCAATTTGGATCTTATCGGCCTCCGAATTCTAATTTCAATGTAAAGTATACAATAACGCGTTGCCGTAAGATTCAATTTGGATCTTAACTGGATTTGGTACATTTTTCATACAAATATTAAACACCCTTATTTACACCCTTATGGGCCGAATTTCGTAAAATACTTTCTCAGTGAGCACCTAGAAGCCGAAAGGAACAAACAGGCCAACATTCATGTCTCTAACTTTAAAAACATAGAACTTTCATACAAACTTTGACACCCATTTTCAACCCCTTAAGGTGCGAATTTATAAAAATCCTTTCTTAATGCGCACCTGCACCTCATAGAGAGTGCTTGTGCCAAATTTTAGACCTCACGGCCCAGTAGTTTCCGAGATTTCGTGATGAGTGGTCAGTGAGTGGACTTCTCTTTTATATATATAGATTAACGCAATGCATTTACACCACAGCATACATAATTTTTTTGCATGCATACATTTATTTTGTAGACTACCTAGCATAAGATTTACATTTATAGACTAAAACTACTGTATGGATTCTCTGTGGTCTGAAATAAAGGATTATTATTTATCATCTAGCACGGCACCTATAATAATGGTAAATACCACCCACCGTTGGTTTATTCTAAGACTTGATCCTAAGAAGTACAAGATCGTAAGTCAAACCAATAGAATCTCATCTAACTAGTTATCAAGTATTAACTGGGGTGAAGTGGATCATGGAAGTTTTTGCACGATAACATTAATAAGCAGAGAGTGGCTTCAGACTAAACTGCAGTTAGTTCTACTAACTTGTAAAGCTATTTATAAAACCTAGTTTGTGGTGTGTGCACAACCAAAACCTCATCCAGTTATAATAAGCAAACTGACGTGCAAAAGTGGTATTTTTGACCAGTTTACGAAATAAATAAGAACTCTTTCTGTAATTGAACTTGGTCCAAGTAAGTACATAGCTCGAGATTATAATTCCTATTCTATAACTATGTGAGCAATAATTAATTAAATAATTCCGTCCATACTATGGACATCACGATAGTGCAACTAGTGTAACGCTTACAATTGTCACTATGCACTTATCATAACGCAAAATGTTCCAGCAACAGAACCTATTTATTACACCATAATTATTTCATATTAACCAACGAAACAAGTCAATAAATCCCATATATTTCTAACGAGCTATATCTTCACCGATCGTAATTAATCCTCAATGAACCGCGTCGTAGTACCGTATGCGCGCGCCGTTACAGCCTCCCTCCTACTCCTACCTCCCTCGGGCACTCCCGCCTGCTTATAGACTAGTGAGACGTTCAGACACATGGCTTTGAAATAAATGGCACACGCAATGTTTATATTTTGCACAACTTTGGTCCCTATAGTTTATAACTAGCGAGGCATTCATCGAGATTCTTGTAGAATCTCCTCCAAAGATATTGATAAATTGAAACCGTGGAACTTTTCTCGACTTTTCAAGTGCCATTTATTGTAAATAGAATTTTGGAAAGACTAGGCTAAATGTTAAGTGCTGTTTATTTCTGTTAGTTGGTTTACACAAACACTTTTACACGTCAATAATATATATTTTTTAAATGAGCTGAGGGCGGTGTTTTCTATATTCTGAGAAGAACACTGAAACAAACTCAGGCTAGGTTAGGCGCCTCAAAGAGTTGTCAGCACCAAATGACGGGGTCTGATAGGGCTTATGCCTGCCAGGGTTGCGAGTACCCCCGCACCCGTATTCCTTCATTTGCCTGTGTGCCAGCACACAGGCAAATGAAGTAAATACGGGTGGGTTTTAGTCAGTAAAAGTCTGACACAAGGAGCGGGAGAAGTTATTTGATAATTTCCCACCCAAAAAAAAAAAAGCTAGGTTAGGCGTCCTTATAACTTCTACAATTACTGAGTATCTTACAGGAAACCCATTTGATGGATAGGGATATTACAATCACAATCAATCCTCTTTAGGTTGTGATTGTTGAATTTGTGAAATTTGATGTTTCACTATGGAAAACAAAGAACTTTTTCAGTCAAGGCCACTAGCGTATTTTCTCAATTAGTATTATTTTTTCATAGCCACAAAAACATTCCGAAACACCTCCACTTTTAAACAACCCACAATACTTCATACTTATAGAGCCTTACCAGCTGATACGATCTGCCCATCTGTCAGGGTTCCCCTCGCATCTGGAGCCACGTACAGTTGGTAACGGTACGACGCATTTGTAACAGCCTATCTGCCTCTTGCAGCCAGAGGCTTCGCTGCTAACTTTCTCGGTTCTACATTATATTTCTCAACCCAGAGGTTAAGTACATAGTTTATATTAAGACAAGTCTGGGAGGATAAAGTTAACATTACCTGAAAGTTTTAAGTAGTTTAAGATGATGCGACGTGAACAATGCTGACCCTTTCATTATGATTATTTTATATAGTTACCAAACTAAGGGGTAAGAATCGCAGCAGGTGGCGTTCTCTTGTTTCTGCCTACCCCCTGGAAAAAAAGCGGAAGTATATGTATGTATGTGTGAAAATAAATAAAAAAGCCTTTTATTCCATGCAACGCAAATTACAGTAATTTTTCAACTATGATAAAATAAGTAACGATTCAATTAATAAATAATTTAGCTTTGTTTTGTAATTTTGTTAACTAGGTAAATAAATATAAATTTATTTTTTTAGACTTTTGTTAATTTGTAATAATAAATATGTTAATCAAGTATTATTACAGTTTAATTTGTTTCTATATATTTATTTTTTGTTATTACGCTTAGTTTTTATTATTTATTTACAATTAATTTGTATGCCGTTATATATTATCTGGAGGGACATTGGGTCCTAAATACAGGCTTTTAGCCTAGTTTAGGAAGCATCAGTTCGCCTATTAATGTGACTCTATAGTACAACATTTATTTAATCTTTGTGTACCTACACAAAGATTAAATAAATGTTGTACTTAAGTATGTTTACAAAGTGTACTAATAAAAATTTTATTTTATTATTATTATTATAATCTAGTAATATTTATATTTCAAAAACAACCGTTTAGTATAATTTTATTTCATGATTATTAGATAGGTATAATATTCTTATTTGCAGGGACCCCTCTTAGGTAAAGGCCTCCTCCGAGGGTTTTCATTCATCTCCATTCTTTGCTGTTAGTAACCAGTTCGTTCCTGCGGTCTTCTTTATATCATCCTCCCTTCTCATGTAGGCTGCTCGGCGTTTGCCTGACGGGCCCTTCCATGTGGTCACATTAAAGGTCCACCTGTTATCTACGTATCGGGCAACATGGTCGGCCCATCTGAATTTTTGTGTTTGGGTATAAGTCAGCGCGTCTATTGCTTCAGTATAATTTCTTATTTTTTTGTGTCGAAAATAAGAAATGATGTGTGTACTTACCAAACTTTAATAGTAAACACGTAAAAATAAAACTTCATTTGAAGCAATTGATATCAATAGTTTTTTGCAGTCGAATAGAAAATATTGCTTTATCGAAGTAGTTTCACCTGACAACATTTTCCGTGAGTAAAAGACTTCAACGCGCGCTTTATCAGTCATCAATGTTTCAAAACAGGTAGTCTACTCCGAAGCGATAATCCGACTTATCGGCCGAATGTTCGGCCGTTTCTGACTTCCATTTGAAATTTACCTTTATTTTTATTTTAGTTTAGTTTAACATTTGTGACTTCGAGTTATAGATATAGCTTTATTTAAGCGGGCACGCCCATTATGCCTGGAGGCTTTTATTTAGATAACTTTTGTTTACGTTATTTGTGCTTGAGTATAATTTTAGACGATTATTATATAAATTATATTTTTTTGTATAGTGGTGTGTGCTAGCTAACATAAGGCAAATAATTTAATTTAATGTTTTGTGTTGCATTTTACATTTTATTGTATAGATTCAAGTTTTTAAATGAACAGACAGCTGTGCTGCTGGGGAGTTTGTTGCGCCACTTCTTCTTCCCAGCTAAAGCACTAGGAAGTGGTGAAGGGTGGGCGTTTTTGGGGGACTGTCTCATGTAATTTTGACGTTCGAAAAGTGCTGATTCTCAGCCTAGTTTGAATAAATGACTTTTGATTTTGATTTTACATTTATGACTTTGAGTCCTCACCCGACTTCAAGTCACATTTTTGACTTTGACTTATCTCTTTCACTGTCGTATTTTTTTTCGCCGTTGTCAGCCATATCTAGGAAAGAAACGGCCGAACATTCGGCCGGAGTAGACCCCCTGAGTTTTTTTACACAAAATACGTTTTCTTATCCAAAATTCCACTTTTCATACGAAAAATATTATTTGCTAGGTATGTAGTGATACAAGTTTTTTTATCGATCAATCCTGAGAATATTCTTAACATTAAACAAATATCCAAATCGTAGATGGACTAAGACTAAAATCCCTGTTTTCATAAACAAAACTGTCGTTTAACTTAACACTATTGTATTTATTTCCAGGTGAACAATGAGGCAGTGAGGGTGTTTCAGTGCCTGTTGTGACGATGCTCGGCAGTGTGTGATCAGTGATCATCATGTATACCAAGACCTATCTGTTTATAGTGGTCGTCGCCGTAGTAGCCAGGCAGACTATATGTGAGTATTAATTTCCATTTACTGACAATATGTACATAATAGCTTACTATGTATACAACGTGAAGACATCGACGCTTTAATACCTACCACAAATTCAGTACATGATTCTAGACCCACCAGCCGTGATATATTAAGTTGGTTATTAAAAACAAACTGATGTGTAATACAAAATTGCAATACCTACACGCTTCGATCAATGGTTGATCGAAGCCTACACGGTTAAAATGTATTGAATAATAGATTACGTATTGATGTATTGTACACATAAAGTAACCGGAAAAAAACCGACCAAGTGCGTGTCGGACCGCGCACTATGAAGGGTTTCGTAGTGGGGATTAATTTATCCTAAACTTA
This sequence comes from Tiliacea aurago, assembly GCA_948098905.1. NCBI lineage: Eukaryota > Metazoa > Arthropoda > Insecta > Lepidoptera > Noctuidae > Tiliacea > Tiliacea aurago. Next base: position 26,937,611 of record OX402588.1, on the reverse strand, counting down.
ACATTTTAGTTGAAAAAAATGTGCCCTCATACATTCTAACTGCAAATATAAGTTTGTACGTACAAAATTGAGAGATTTACCACGGTATTTTAAGATCATAGACTTCATAAAGGTTTTCCTGTACCTATTTTATAAGTAAAGAACTATTTATTGTATATTTTTTTTAAATGGTAGACTCTGTAGTTTCGGGGATAAGGGGTGGTGGTCAATTTTCTTTTATTTTCTTAAATAATTTAAAATTATTTATTTTAAAATTATAAAAAAATAAAAATATCGGAAATCCTTACAACAAACCCTTTTATTTCATAAGTCACATGGTACAGTTGGCAAAACATTTTTTTAAATTTTCTAATTGGCCTCCCAAAAGTGACCCTCATATTCAAAATTCATTTATTTACACAAATTTAGTTAGTTCAAATATTTTTAGAAAAGTAACCGTGGAGTCTTGCCGGCTCTTCTCCATAGGAAACAAACAATTGGAACCGTGCACCTAGCTTCTGACGTTTCATACAGTACCCACGTATGTTTAAATGTAAAAAAAAATGTTTTTTTTTTTTTTTATATTTGACTTGAGTCCCGTGTTAAAATGTCGGAGAAAACAGTTCAAAATATAATTTACCGTAGCTAAGATTTTATTTGTTTTGTCTGCTGATTTTATACATAATTATTTTATTAGCATCACTGTTTTTAGTTGTAAGAATGTGCAAGAAATGTTCAGTATAAAAATAACAGAATATACTTTTCTTTATGTACACCATAACTTAAATGATTAATAATGTGCATTCTTCCTAAAATATCACGCACGCCTTTACAGCCATAACAAGTGGAAGAAATGCCAAAAATATCTAATCTAACAACAGATACAATGAACTTGCACCATAAACCATAACTTTAATGATAAATAATACAAAATCATAATTCCATAGAGCACGTAACTAAATGTAAATAGTTATTTTTATGACAAAATTATTCGCTTAATTACAAACAAACTTAGTTCGGCCGCTTTCCAACTTTCTCTTCGCGGCGATTTTGTTTTAAAACGATTTGCTTTGCGATAAAACTGAAGCCGAGCTGAGATCGTCTGATATTTGTATAAACAGGAATATATTGTTTGAAACGATAACTTTGGTTATTATCTCTTGTGTTATTATCTCTTGAATTGAGGTACAAATTTGTAGGTGTTTACTTAATTAGTTTTAACTTCTGTTTCGATTAAAGAAGTTTCAATTGCATCTTTTTCCCATTGGTTTAATAGTAGATGAGTGTCCACTTACATATACTATATCTACTTCTCTACAGAGAAGTAGATATAGTATATGTAAGTGGACACTTGTACTGTTGTGTATTCAGTAAAACGCATGTATAATGTTATCAATTTGCGGCTGTTTGTGTATGTGAGTTTAAATGTTTGTAAACGCACCTACAATACAGGAGAAATTCCTAGTGTGGGGCAACGTTTATAAAAAAAAAAATGAATTGGTATAAATACTACTTATGTCGCGAAGTGTAGCGGTAATGCTCCAAATAAAATTAGGAACTCAATTATAATCTTGTAGTATGAACCTATTTATTGCTTGGAATAAGCAGACAAGTTTCATTTGATTATAACACGATGCTAGTTCAACTTTGAATTAATTTTGGGTTTTTATAGGTTCACAGTGGGTAGCTACTACCTACATGGGGTTCTACGGATAAAAAATATCACACATTGCCTAGTTTCTCATCCAAAATGCCTGTCGAAGATTTATCTCTAAAGAAACAAAAAGATAACAAATATATGGCGTAAGGATCTCTTATTGGACAGAGATCTGAGGCATAATAAAACTTTCAAGCTTTGTCTCTAGTGTGACAAAGAACACGAGATGCGTTTTTTTTTCTTTATTAACGAGCTTTGTCACAATACTTACTATGTCGCTCCATATTAGCCAAATTTTGAATTTTAAATTATTTTGTAATATATTATGTACAAACTGCTAGCTAAAGTAAGCTAGTTTGTTCAAAAACGACAGCGAGTAAAATCTGGTCAGCCTACTATTTGTTTCAAAATCAAAATATTTTATTTCACATAAACATACATGGGCACTTATATAACACACGTCAGAAGCTAGATGCACAGTTCCAATTAGACGTTACCTATGGAGAAGAGCCGGCAAGGATCTCCACGATTGCTCTTTTCAAAATAATTGGCTTTTAAACAATGTGTTCAAATTACAGTGCTAATAGGTATGTGAGGACAGTGTAGGCCCGTCAAAAAGTACCAGGTACTTAACAAAATAGAAAACGGTTTACAAATCTAGAGTCTTTTAAGCCTGCAACGTTCTCACATTCACAAATATTTAAAAAAAAATCTATATAAAATATTATTAAAATAATAAAAGTAAAAACCTTGTTGAAATTAAAATTGTAGGTTAATTGTAGGATAATTTGTCATCCAATAACATTTTGTTTCCATGTTACTTGGTATCGCCGCAAAATGTCCTCTTCAATTTGTCAACAAATTGAAATTCCTGGTTAGCCGACAAATTATCATTTCAGAATTAATTCCTTTTTATCATAATATTTAAGTGACTTACTGTACATAAACCACACATATGATCCACTTCCATATCTCAATGAACACACGTCCAACATAATCCCCTGCCAGTCATTCCCAGTCAAAATTGATTGAAAGTAAATTGCCCACATTACCCTCACACACACACACTACACGCTGCTTACTCTGGTTATCAGTAATATGTGGAGCGGCACCAGATCTCATCTCAGATGCACTGCATCTGGGTCAGCCTGTCAAGGTGAAAACGAAAGTTGACGGAGTGGGCAATTTACTATTGTTTTTTTTGAATTCGTGGGTAGTATGGAATAGTTGTGTGAATAACTCGAAACTTAGTGAATGATGGAAAAGTTTGAATTTTTTTTTTCCTATGAATAGGGATTGTTTATAAATATTTAATTCCATAATGGTAGGTATTTGTTTGTGTTTGCAATTTAAGATGAATGTTCAGTAGAAGTTTTTTTTTTTTGCATTTTTTTATTGGTTAGTAAATTGTAATGAAACTAAGACCATAATTAAACGCTATTGTCTGCATATCTAAAGAAATAATACATTCAAGATATATAGATAAACAAGTTAAAACCTAAATACATGACTGATTCATTAGTTAATGAGCAGATTTTTTTATCCAATTTAATAAATAACTCACGAAAACAAAAAAGAAAGCCTAAGAAAACATTACAGTATTTACATTACAGCATTCAAATTACTTTACGCATAATTTTATGGCCACTATTAATTAATAATAGGACGGTAAATAGACCGCTTTATATGCTAATAAATAATTTTAAACAAACATAGGCTATAAAAAAACCATTATTTACAGTAAGCATAATGTTGCCATTAATTTACTGCGATATGCAAATTATGTTATGTCGACGAGACATCAGTCTAAAGAGAGAAATAAATAAAGATTATGTTACATAAAACATTTTTATTGTTATTTTGTACTTAGTGGTAATGTGTGGCGATTTCATTTTAATTGGTTCTAATAAAGGGTCAGCCAAACTTAAAGAAAGTGATTATATTTGTGACCTAAAACAATAGCTACTAGATTTAGAGCTAGATTTTTTACTTTAACTCATTCTTTATTAATTATTTGGCTAAGCACACTGGACAAAGTCAAGGACTGTTCAAGATTTGTGTTTTATGGGACCAACTCATGCCATACTAACAAGATAAGCCTGTCAACCGGTTAGTAGCCTGGCTGACTTAGACTCAGGATACACCAGGTGAATGTTTTAGCTTCACTCGTAAACACTCTTCACTATAGCCCGATTTACACGGTGCGATTGAATTGCTTGTGGCACACCATAAGTTGAAGCAACAATAAAAGTTGCACCGTTTAAACAATGTTTAGACGATGCGAGTCATTTGTTGCTTAAATTGTATTGTATGCACAGGTAAGAAACTTGCATCTTATAAATGGGGCTTAATACTTTGTATCAAGTCATCACACTTTGACATTTCTGGGTATCCACTTAAATTCGTCGACTGCTCAACGGTAGTGCTTTTACGCAACACACTACAGATGTGTTATGGGTTTAACATGTTATTAAACATTAAGCAATGTCATTGTGTCATGATGTATGTATTAGACCATCTGACATTTGATTGTTTTACGAGCGAGCTTTGGCGTTAAATCGACGGACGGTTTTGTTAGAACGTGTAATTAGTGTACATAATAATAAATAATAGCGTATTGTTGTAATAACATGGAGAACGAGTTTCAATAATGTTGTTTAATGTATGATGTACAAGGCAACTTATTATACCATTAACATTTCTACCCTTCTCTATCTTGTTTTTAAGATTGCTCGATTGCATCGGTTTAGGTGGACGTCATTTATAATATAATACAATAAAACTATATACATCATATAACATCACGCCTGTTATCTCTGAATGGTTAGGCAGAGGTGTACGTATAGTACACCCATATCCACATTTCCCAGTTATATTTAAGTCCAATGTAATAGGGGCGAGCCTATTTCCATCAACCGAGCAAATATCCAGACTCCAAAGCTACTGAGAAATTCCTTATGGATGGAATAACCCTATAACACTTTGCTCAACCCAATCGAACCCAGGACCTCAAGCTCAGCTGTAGCGCTTGCGACCACTAGGCCAACGAGACAGTAATAAAACTATAGTAAATCAAAATAATATAAATCATGAAACTATATATATTGGTCATTTTTCAGTGAGTAACCATTGACAATCATTAGCCAAATCATAATAAACATCAAGTATGTATCCTGCAACGTAAGTGAGCCGATGTGAGCAAATCATAGCCCAGTCTTATAATTTTGCCGTTAATACCACACCTAGTTCCTGTATTGCTAATAACCCAACGATTATCTTATATTCAGAGAAAACCCAGCGCGATACATTTCAAGAATGTAGACAAGACGTGCAATACAGGAAATTCATTTACACCACGCAATCAGATACTTACCCTTACTTGAATCAGACCATAAATGGCTCAACTGAGATTTCAGAACTTAAAACCGCATTCCATGGCGTCACCATAAAATTAAGAGATGTCTCTTTATAATTTGAGTTTCGTCATAAATAAACAAGTTTCGTATGAAACACTTTTTATTTTTATAAAGCTGTGTTGATACCAGTGTCCATTTACTCCTTCATTGATGTTGGTATTGGTTAAATCTTCCTCGTTATTAGATCGAAAATATTAACTGCCAAACAAAATTAACTATTGAAGGATACAGCTACTATCTGGATAGCTACTGAAGCAAACAGTCATGCTTCCCTCCCACCAAAGAAGCATTTTCAGCAACATTGAAAACAAATGGCGATCACAATATGCTGTTACGTAAAGAAGATTTTTCCTATTAACGTTTATGCACCGACACTTGAACTTAAGTTATAGCTTTTGCGACACCTCTAGGAACATAAAATTGCTACTTCTATACCTATTGCTTCATAATTGACTGTTTAGAATATATAAATCGTTTCCTCACTCTTACATATGGATAAAAAGGTCCGTTTTAGAATTGACATTTATCTCTGTGTAAGCAAATATCTTAGGCTGAGAATCAAACAGTGTTTAGTCTATATCCAAACTCATTGACCTCAAAACTACATTATGTACGCTTCAGATATCTCTAATCAAATTTCAATTAACCAGTCATTCCATTCATGAAACACCAAGGTCTAAGTTAAGCTAAGTTTAATCCATTTTTTGTGATTATTATGAAAGTTAATCTTCGTTTCTTCATCAGGTAATTATTTATGCCTTAGACTGTCGACAGTAGCCCGCCCTGGTGTAACTTAGTGATGAAACTGTAGATCTCTAAAAAGCCAATGAGGAATATTTACGGCAGTTGCTTCAAAGCGATGCTCATCGTAATATTTAATCGTTGAAATGTGTAAGGCTATTGATCAATAATGATCTTCATATCTGACGATGAATGCCACATGCGGAGAGGATTCCCGGAAAAGGTAGGCAGAGTTTTATTTCTACATTTTGAAAGCTGAAATAGGGAGAGAGTCTAGTAGAGCGAGAGGGCTCCAACTAAGAAATACCTAATGGAAAGCGCAGTTTGACCGACCTAGGAATCGAATCCAGAACCTCATGCTTATCATTTGTGACCACTATACCATCGAGGTATCTACTAGTGGTCTACCGGTCCCCAACTCAGTATATCTTAAAATCATCGCTTGAAAATCACATCAGTTATCATAGTAGGTACCTACATGTATACCGTAGCTAAACGCAAGAAGGAAGCTGACATATCCTCTTGACATAATTACTTTATAATTACCACAAAATAATGAGTAGTTGTCGGTCAAAGGAAGGAACTCGCTGAAGAGAAAGCTAATGCAAGCGATAATCATAAATTCACTGACATTTACCTGTAATCTTGTTACTAAATCGCGATAGCTCTGTAGCTATCGCGATTTACTAACCTGGTATTTACACTAGAAAAAAAATTGATAATTAGGGTATGTCCCGTGGATATGAGAATTTTTAAACATACTAATAATTTTGCTATTGTGTTGTAAAATTACCCTTTTGCTCCGAAACAAATTTCGAATATATTTGACGTCAAAATAGATACTAATCACCAAATGGATATTAAAGTCGTTACACCAGCTCGTTATTACAAACTATAAACTGTCTATTTTAACTATGTATGATTTATCAAGGTTAAGGAAAATAATATGAACACCAAGATATTTTATCATAATTTTTTATTTATTTGCCATTGCCAGCAAGAAATTCAATATTCTACACCATACCATCACATCTCATATTCTCCATAGTTATAATAACACAATTTATTTAGTATTCTAATATTTACGATAAAACAAAAAAAAAAAAATATAAATAGGTTACCTTAATTTACAGTAGATATGCGACAATTTACAGTAGATGTGCAAAAATTGCGTTCTGCTGTGGGGATCGGCAGCCGACGTAGATTCAATTTTCTTTTTTCAAAAGAGGACAATCCGCGCGATCTATGGAATGGTTCCTGGTGAGTCCTTTAGGCCCGTATTAATAGAGCGTTACTCAGTACTCAAGCACTACTTAGGATTAGTTTCAACCAATCAAATGGCTTGAATCTAGTCTTAAGTAATGCTTGAGTACTGAGTAGCGCTCTATTAATACGGGCCTTGGAAACAAATTCAAAGAAATTGATGTATTAACTCTGCCTTCTCTTTATATCTTAGAAAGTATTTTATATGTTCGCAAAAACTTAGGACTATTCAAAATAAGAAGTGATTTCCATAATATAAATACACGTAGTAAACATGAAATTGTGATACCCAAATGTAGATTAACTAAAACAAGCAAGTCATTTCTTGTAAGCAGTAGCTTATGTGAAATAAAATTATTTTTGTTTTTTTTAATTCTATGCCCAAGTATTGTTTAACCGTCACAGCCACTCGGAATGTCGTCGTCGCGTCGTACTGTCACAGTACCCGTCATCAACGCCCCAACAAGAAGGGCACTATAGACTAATATATGGAACGTTGTTGTGCCATTTTTAACCGACTTCCAAAAAGAGGGAGGAGGAGGTTATAATGTTTGCTTATTTTTTCACTGATTTCTCCGTCAATTGTGGAAAATTATTTTTTTGTTTGAAAGGGTATGCTCCCGAGGTGGTCACATTGTCACCAAATTAGAATCTAATAAGGGGATCCCATGGAAATCGAGGAAATCCCTGTAATTTTATAGGCACACCTATAGCGATTTGGGTATTTTTTATAGTAACTCGTGCAATTGGTCTCGGAAAGCACTATTTGGTGAGGTAGAAGTGATGATGAAGACCACAGATGTCCACCGGAACAACATAATTATAAGTATTTAACGGGTTGCGATTCGATTAGGTACTTTAATATGGTTGCTATGCAATTTATGCTCGTCACAATACATACACGGTGAATGAAAGTTCTCCTGGTTCTTACCAGGAGAACTGCTCAACAATTAACGTCCCAGAATCGGGAAAAGCAATATTTTGTAAAAGGTGATGAACAGTTGACATAAGGCTATTATAACTTAGATATATTACCAACTGACCCACTAAAAAGTGAAAAATAAAAACCATTTTACAAAAAAAAAAACCAATTAATTCCAAAAAATACTACAAAGTGAAAAATAACTTTAATTTCGAAAGTCAGTGGCAAAAAACTAAAATACAGATCCAAAGACTTCCGAAATTAAAGTTATTTTTCACTTTGAGGTATTTTTTGGAAGTCGGTGGTTTTTTACTTTTGTAAAAAGATTTTTACTTTTCGAATCTTTTCGTATTGCCAGTACAATGAAACTGGTTTGCACTAAGTTGTAAAATATATGAAATACTAATGACTGCGTTAATGTTGCCATTACAAATCCAACAATTATGCATTAATAAATTTAAACTTAACAATCGGAACAAGCTATTTAGTCGCTGACAATATTACCAACTTACCCCGATTTCTGAAAGCTCTCAAAAGCTACTACAACAACTTGACAATAAATGAGTAGATTAGTCCTGGGCTAGATCACGACGCTTCAATATTATGCTCTTGACAATAAATCGTTCTAAGCCATTAAGCTACTCTTCAAGGTCTAACTACTCACCACGATAATCCTCAGACCAGATAATTTATAGATTATTCCAATAACGGCTAAAACCCGTGCGAGAAGATCTGTTACATAAGACCTTATGGAACGTTCCATAGCCCTTGACGATACCATAGACGCAGCCATAACTAAAATAAAAAATAACTTAGACTACTCCCATGGATTTCTCTAAGCCGAGCAAATTAATTAACGAAGAAAGGAGGCGGCGTGTCATCGCCATTATGGCATAAGCTAAACAAAAGTGGGCTATGACGTTACAATGTAACACTTACCAAACACACAGACCGTATTCAACCTTACACCTCCGAGATAAGAACGTCATTGACCGCAAATTAGGTTGTCAAACATCAGCAAGATCTCATACACCTGATTATAATGATTTTGAATCTTATTCACTTAGTTGAAAGGTTGTGTTGATAGCAATATTAAAGTTGTTTCATACTCGTGGGACACGGCTTACTTAGCGTATAACAATAAAGAAATGGCGTCTAGTTTTATTGTTCCGTTTTCATTAAATTACTTTACGTTTGTTTTGTACAGTCATTTCCTACGGGAAGTAGGGAAGTGCGATCTTTCTGATAATTCTGTGCAATTATGAATGGGTAAGAATTTCGATTGTGTTCTATACACTGTTTAAACCTATGAGTACAAGTTGTCCTCCCAACTACGACACTAATCATTGAACGCAGGTGTCACTATTAACTAGTGAATTTACTCAGGCAATAACAAAATTTCAAAGTTTTTTTGTTCCAAATATCGTGGTGAATTATTTTGTCTACTATTCCTTTTCAATGTATGTACAAATTATAGGTTCATTAGTTAGCCCATAAGATATTCGAAATTGTATAAGTTACCATCTCAACTTAGGTCAATTAAACAGCATAATATAATTATTAGAAATCTAGTGATTGAAATATTTACAATTTACTATAACTTCATTGAACGTAACTAAGAATGGTGAAATTCTAAAATACTGACATACCTGCAGGTATTCATAAATATTATAGAAAGCTTATTTTTATGATACGTGTAAGAAACAGCCTGTGCATTAGGCAAATTAAAAAGTTTTAGTCATAATACTGAAGATGACGTAAGTTCATTGCAAAAATTGTATGTATCCAATTTATTATTCCATTCTCTTTTACCCTTTTTTTGTATGTTTTATAGTAGTTTATTCACTAAGGGGATAAAGCTTAAGCAACTCTTAAGTCAGGGGCGTTATTTTGAATCCTGAACGCAACGAAGGATTCTAGGGCTCTGAGCTCTGAGTTAACTTCCTGAGCGCACCGAGGGTGTCAAGCTCACCCAAGACGAAGACACCTTTATCCCCGAGAAGAATACTCTACTTTTCGCACCTACTGCGAGGTAATAATAACCAATTCGATTAATACTAGTAGTTCCGCGAACAGCACAAACTTATTTGCAACGAGTAAATTTACCATGTCTTTTGTTTTTTAAAAGGTAAAATAAAATAAATAAATAAAATAAAAACATGGTAAGGAAAAATTATGAGTAAATTTGTAGGCCAGCTTGAAAAAGTAACTAACAGGTTTTAATTGGCAGAGGTAACGCTGCAACCTAGTTTTGTCATGAGAAGGTGGTCCCAGGTGCTCCATCGAACCCTAGCTAGTAGTTAAAGGGCCGATTCCACTGGTAGAAATCTAAAAGTAAGCAATTTACTGCATTTTGAGGAGCTATTCTGCTCATCACGCCAAAGATCCTCATCAGATCTTCACCATATTTCTATGAGACAAACTTAAAGTTACTACCTTTCAAATAAACAAAGAACCACCGAAATTTGATCTCATATGGCGGAGATATCTAGTAGCCCCCTTTGTGCCCCTTTTTTTACAAAAAAAAATATAAAGTCGTAAAACCTGCTCAAGTTTTGTCTAGATCGGTTGTAAAATACGACTTGTAGAGGAGTAGCAACAAACTGACAGAGGAAACCAAATATTGCGAATTGAAGCAGACACTTCGCTCGCTTTGTCAATTAGTAGCTTATGAAACTGTTATATAACCTTTAGATAAATAGATAGATATATAGAATACTCTTTGTTATGTACACCATAACACTACCCTCCCCTTCCGCTTACCTACCCTTTAGCTTTTAGGCTTAAGGCTTCTACATACCGGGGCGACTTGTCACGCGACGCGACGCGACACAAAGGCACCGCTCTTCCTGCGACGCGCGGGGCCTTTGTGCCGTGTCGCGTCGCGCGACAAGTCGTGCTGGTATGTAGAAGCCTTTAGCATTTGAGACATAGTACTGTAGAGGTTCTATGATAATGCATCATCCTAACTGATATTTAATTTTAAGGATGACAATTACACCCTTTGAATATTGGAAAGCTTTGTGCCGTTACCTTGAAATATTTTATAAAATATTGAATAATAATTATTAGTATTTATTTAAAAAGGGTGGTATATGTAAATAATGAGTAGATAGTGATAAGGGTGGCTTGAACTAAGTATGTGTTTTTTCGGTTGGTTTTGTGCATGCCAAGTTATTTGAAAAATGAATCTTCCAATAACTTAATCCTATCAGGTTTTAGTTTAACCCATACTGAATTGTGTATAACTTGTCCAACCATATGTAGGGTGTCCAAGGATTTATATACTTAGTTAACACCCCCAGACTGGGAGGAGTGTAGAGGTTCTATGATAATGCATCATCCTAACCGCTAGTCGGCACTGGTAGCTTAATAAAAATAAATATTTAAATTTGAATATAGATTTGAAATAATGGGTTGTCAGAGACACAGACTTAAATTAGCTTACAAAAAACATGTAATAATATTAAAAGTTATAAATATATTAATGATTATATCCAAAAGGATTATTATTTATTAGTGTAGCACGTCCCGCACACTACACTAGGAACTGTACTTAAAGTTTCACAATTACTTAACATAATTATCCCACAAACGCCACTCATTAACCAACTAGCAACCATTTAAAAGCCCAGTTTCTAAACGTGACTTATACTCGTAGCTTTAATAAGCGTCCTCGTCGTTCGCAAAAAGCGTTTACTTGCAATGTTATGTGGTGTTGCAATGTCGTACTTATACCATATTTAATGTTTTACGATAGCATGGAGACCTGTTCTCAAGTTACTGTTTATAGGATAGTGTGTTTATTAACTTGCCTTGCACTAACTAGGTTGTGGGTGCTTGATTTAAGATGAATATCGTGAGGAAATCTGGATTAGAATAACCACACAGTGAGTGAGCGTGGTAATCAATGCTTATTAATTTTGTGATTGTAAAGCAGAAGTTTGATTGGTGGTGCGATTGTTGTTAGTTAATCTATACATATAATAAAATCGTAGCAAAGTCAAAAATGTACATTGAATATTTTTGAAAAAAAGTAATTGCTACGAGGTCTGGGATTGATTCCAATGCCAAATATATTTTTTTTTAATTTTTGTCTGTCTGAATGTATGTTAAAGTTTCTATAGTAAGATGGGTGTCGGTCGGCTGCGGAGTAAGTAGTAAATCAATGTCAGTTTAAACTTGGATCAACTTGAAGGGTTTTAATGCTGACTGCGTTTGCTCCGTGACATTATTATTCTTGTAAAGTACATCTCTAGCTAAAAGAGCATGCGAGATATTTTAACAAAATAATCCGGCCGACGACATCGCGTGTGGTTTGAAAAGTATATAATATATTCTACAATAATATAATAGTCTACTAAATAAAATTAATTGTAGTAATATTGTCAATCGCTTCAATCACATTTTAATAGACGATCAATTTGCGCATCAATGTGTATCAAACACTTCAAAATTTACAATGGCAATTGATCTTCTAAAATGTTATTCATTACAAATACATTAAAATCATAATATACAATATATCACGCAACTATTTACTCTAGGTACTAACGAGACAAACAAAAATGCGGACACTTAAGCGTCGAAGTACTTAATACTAAATTAATTTTATTTAAGTTCTTAAAATTATTCAATCAAGTACCCTTGCCGAAATACAACTTCCGAAAAGGTGGTTAACCAACTAGCTTGACTCGATGTTGGCTAATTAATGTAGGTAAGTTTACTTGACGTAATTATTGAACTGGGAGTGTATTCGCTCCACTTTACAAAGTTCTATTTAGGTAGACTTTTCGGAGGTAATGATCGTAGATTATGCCGCGTTTAGTACGTGGATGGGTGACCATCCATTACATATCGAGACCCCTCCGTGCCCCGGAAAGCAAGTTAAGCCGTTAGTCCCAGCTGTCATTATTAGATCTTTGACAGTCGTTACGGGTACTCAGAAGCCCAAATGTCTGACAACCAGTCTTACCAAGGGGTGTAACTGGAGGTGAGATAGGCAGTCGCTCCATGTAAAATACTGGTATTCACCTGCATCCAGTAAGACTGGAGGCTGACCCAATATCGTTGGGAAAAAGCTGGGCAGATGATGACTAATGACACATGACGTGCAAACTGCTAATTCCAAACCCTGGTATATAATTATAGTAAGCTTGAAGTCGATTCAGTTGTACGAAGAGCAATTTGTTTAACACCTTTTTAATGAAGAATGAAATGAATTATTGTAGGTACTTACAATATTCTTTAGTGCCTTGACTGTCGTGAACGAGTAATTTTCAATAAAATGGACGATGATTTTAAACGGGCGTTAAGCGTTAAATTGTTATTAACAATTAAATTGAAATTTTAATAGAAGTGTATCAGTGCGAACTTGATTAATATTCTTTTGCGTTTTATATTTGTCATTTTTTTAAGTGATCACATGTGGAATGATCGTAAAGCACTATCAATGATGATTGTTTGATTTTTACAGTTTTCTTACGCTTAATCCTCGGCAAATGAATATTAAAATAATCGTAATGACCAATCGCATCAAAATTGCTACTTTGTTTTTTATTCTGAGTTTTAAATCAGCCATAGTCGAAATATATTTCAGATTTTTTCTCACTTTAACTTTTTTATATAAGGGTTCCGTTTTTTCCTTTTGAGGTACGGAACCCTAAAAAACTTCATAATATTCTAACAAAAAATAATCTTCTTGAAACCCTACTCACCATTAATTAATGACACCAAGCATGCAGATACAGGAATCCTCTTACGACACTTCCTCATACTAACTCTGCACTCCTAGTAGCGACGTGTCAATTGATCCATCAATCTTGCTGACAGACCGTCGTAATCGTAACTCTACTTTTACCTTCGCCGTAGATTCCAGTTTGCCAACACATTTCCTGTATGAAGGTATAAGGCCTGTCGCTCATTGCAAGTGAGAAAATGTTAGATCCAGTGTAGCCAGACAGTAGTATCCAGTTTTTCAATTAATTTGGGTTTTTAATTAATTCGCTAAATATCCTTTGTTTGCGTGATGCGTTGTTTAAAGTATTCAGAAGCCATAATTACGTAAGTAATTAAAAAAAGATAAAGGAAAAGCCAATTATGCAAGGTAGAAGATTGCAATTTACTAATCAAAATTCACCATACCTACCACCAACTACTTTTAGTAACTTTTGCTGGTTATGTACGTCACTGTTAGCCGCACCTACATTTTCTTTCTTTTTTTCATTCTATCGTCAATGTCACCTATCTCCACTATTTTTCAAGTGCAGTAGTAGCTCAAAGTATAAAGCTCAGCTTCGCAGTCGAACGATCGGGTCGTTGGCATCGACAGTGCGTCGCAAAAACTGAGGAAACGCACCTGCGCCTGCGCAGCGTCGACGTCGGCCTGAGTACGTAATAACATGAGAACAGCTGATTGTGCAGAAAAAGTACAACACGTCCGCATTCCCTCCGCGATTGGATGCGTGCTGTACTTTTAAAGGGAAATAAAAAATAAGCTTACAATTTAAATGGAAAGTGAACATTAAACGAAGTTGTAATTTGAAAGAAATAATTTAATTACTTTTTGCACTGAGATTTTCTGCCATATTCATAGTTAAAATCTGACTGTCTATGGAAAAGGCAACTCCTCCTTGTCTTGTTCCAACAATATACCTACTACTGATTGCCTATAAATAAACTGTAATTCGAATCACCAATCCGTCTGCCACATGTGTTGAGTGCTTATATCCCTCTGGTATTTATTGTAGCGGTAATTGAGATGTCCGTCTTCAATAGTTGACGTTTACGAGCTTTTGCGATTATGATTGTCAAATTAAATACAGTTTTATTCAAATTAATTACAGTCTTACTTATATCGAGTTTGACCTATGATGGTGGCACTTCACATCGCTATTCGGTGTTCGCGTTTTTTTCGGCTTTGTCCCTATATTCGTGTTGAAGTCCGATTAACAGGATAATTATTATTATTATTAATACATCGTCTACACATCGTTCATGATCAGCGAATATGCCAAAAATTTACGAATATTTTTGCTATAGTATCGAACGCATCGAACGCAAAGATGGACGTGTTGAATACTATTCCATGCGTCCATAACTTTACTTCTGTTTTTATGAGCAGCATGTTGCGGGCCCCATATGCAGGGATGCATTTGATATGATTCCAAAAATCGCATGACAAGGTCATTTGTACAATCGATTTTGGCGCGATCGAGCTATAAACAAACAAAGTAGACACATCCACCGCTGTCACGCACCGCACACTAAATCTATGCACTACTGAGCGAGCGATTTGTGGACGGCAAACGAACATATTCGGCTTATTCGCGATCCTTTGATATGTTGCGAAAAACCGACAAGCAGGCGGATAGGGGTGTTCGTGTATTCGCGTATTTTCTTGTTCGTGAGAATATACGAATAGAGCCACTTCACATCGTCGTATTTGGGTGAATAAGACAAATACGCGAACACGAATAGCGATGTGAAGTGCCACCATGAGATTAGCAGATGTTTGTTTGATAGCTCAAACGTCAAAATATTCGAACTAAAGGTCATTCCTACTACTCTTGATCGTATAGAATACTTGCTTACTTATACTTTGTACTTATGTATGATGTTATCAGTGAACCATAAACGTACGATTATAAATTCTTGGACGATCGCGGGCGTGACGATATTGCTTCTTCTCACGTACGAGTGAGTCGTAATAGTTGTAATAGCTAGCAGTGATCGAAACTTCGGGCAGTCTATAGGTGAATTTTATAACTTTACACTACATTATGTAAGCTTTCTAGACAAACGAAGGTCAATTTTATGTCCACTAATCAATTAGTTTGACATCGAGAATGCGGGCTAAACCAAGTAAGTAAAGTAATAAGTCTTTTTAGAGAGCTTATAATACGCTCAAAGACATAGATACAAGTAAAGTCACGGATACATAATTAATATTGCTACTTTAATTAAACCAAACTAAATCATATTCAAAATAAATAATTCACGGCTAAATTATGATAATTTATTACACCTTGCATAATAAAATGTAAATATTTATGAATAAACAAACGTTTTCCCTTAGATAATAATAATCTAAATCCGCTGTTTTCCAAAGAAAGCGGTAAACGCGTGCGCATCAAACTGGTTGAAAGTTCAAGATCTCTTGCGTAAGAGAACTATTAGCATAATAACTTGTGCAGATTCACGGCCCAACCTAGATAGGAATCTCCAATAAATTGCCTTCAAGAAATTACAATCTTTGATAGGTGTTATGCCATAAATCAAGAAGCTAAAAAGTTCACCACGATTGAAGCCCGAAAAATAAAATATAGATTTCTGTACTAACAGTTATTGTTTAAACGTCTTATCTACTGTAAAGGCTTCTAAATAATACTAAACTATGAGAATGTCTATTTGGGCTAATTTAAAGTAGGTATGTTGAATGTCCCCCTTAATAATTAATATAGGACGATATACTTCATACAGCTTCTATGCCAGAGGCACCTTCTTTTCGCGCCAATTTCATTATAAGAAAAATGTTCACTTTTCGCTAAAATGAATAGGTTCCTTCTTTCATCAATAAAAATCCGGTAAAAAAAAAAACATTTTAATTATCTTCCAAATTGATGCTACCTTATGCATAAAGAAATCCAATTAATAACATAAAATATGCAAACGAAAGCCTTGAGAAAGCGTGTGAACTTTGACGTCTAGCAAAACGAATCGCTATAAAATATTTTTTTTGTTATAAACTACATCATAGGCGTAACTGATTACTCATGACCTATGTTGACAGTTACTGAATAAAACTTACACTTTCGCATAATATTCACCAATTCTTTAGCTTCTCATGTCGATGACTCATATTTTGTCCGACTAGTAGCGACCTTTTTTTTTTTGTTCACGGGGTGGAAAATCCTCATGGATGTCCTCCGCCCGCCCCCGGGTCTGTCAGACTCTTATGACTAAAAACCACCCCAGTGTTCCCTTCCCACTCTTACACCGGGGATCTTGGGATCTGTTATTACTTCCGCAATCCCCGGCTAGTACCGGCCCGCCTCTGCGGGCCACCTTAAGTCTGGGGGGGTGAGGTGTCTGATAGGGGCGCGCGTGGAACACTACGCGCCGCAACTCGGGACTAGTAGCGACCTGGACCTACTGTGCCCTTTGCACCAATATCTTTGCATCAGCCATCATTATCATTAATTTTAAAGACCCACAAGCACGACCACGCACAAACCCACTTGGACCAAGGCCTTCCTCCAGCATCACCACAGCCATCGTCCCAGTGCTTCCTACATTGAGTGGATTTTCACAAAGCATACGAAGTGAAATAGGCAAAGACTCGAAGTGGGGCGTCGAAACTAAATCTAGAATGGAAATGGAAGCTACAGAGAGAACCAAGAGTAGTCATAACCGGTACGATAAGAGGATATCTGATCGTGTGCAAACAATCCTAGTTCTATCATCTGCTTAGCTTTGTCCCAACTATCTTGAGGTCTGCTTCAAGCCTGCAGCTGAATATGAGTATTTTACATGAAGTGACTGCATCTGACTTTTGACTTTTTCGTTGACTTTTTGTTATTTGTTATTTTTATGACATTGATTTTACATTCTGTGATTACCTAGACTCATAAACTGACTAATTATTAAAAAAAAAATAGGAAAGCATATACTTTTACGATGTTTGTAATTATGTGAGCACCATGTATCTATCTCATAATTAAGTTATTTTTCATTGATCCTTTTTTAATTATTTTTACCTATTGTGGTATAGTAATTTTATTTTATTCTAGGTGCATCATCTTAACATAAACTTAATCTTATAATTAATGTACTTAAACAAAATATTGTAAAATATTTTTAAAAGAGTAACGGTGGAGTTTCTTGCCCATTCTTCTTTATATGAAACTAACTTTTGGAAGGGGCAACTAAAATCAAATCTATTTTTTTTTTTGTAAATTTTGACATTCAAAAGTGCCTCTTATGTGCCTATTTGAAATAAATAATTTGACTTTGACGTTAACCTGACTTTAACTTCCACAACCCAGTAACAGGGTAGTCCGATACCCCTTGGCAAGACTAGTTGTCAGACTAGGCAAATATCTAGTTAATTATGTAATTAATTCTATTAATAAACATGCCATAACTATTACAAAATAATGCTAAAGTCTGCGTTGTAAGTCTGACTTGTGACTTCCTCGAAGTAAATATGGAGGAAGCAATAAAAGCATGGCGCGGAACAACTGCAGCTTGTAGGCAACTTGTTTTTATGAACACTAGTATTGAGGTAACAGCTTCATCCTTAGCGACTCATGTGTTAAGGTGTTTATTACAACCTACTTGTTTAGTAACAGGTACTAACGTTTTCTTTCATCTTGTTGGTATTATCTTCGGAAATGTTGTTACAATCACTGATTTATCATGGAATTCCTTTTTTAGGTACAGCAAATCATCAGTACTTCTTTATTGTCCTCATAGTGCCATAAGTTCCAGCCTTGCTCACTGGCACTTATTTGTGTGTACCTTTACTTATGCTATTTTGTTTTAACTATGTCTGTCAAAATTGAGGTTTTTCTTCTTTCATAGAAGAAAAACCAAATGTTTTTGACCTCCTTTTCAAAAATCCCCATAAACAAGAAACTAACTTCCTGTAACTTTAAATAAAACATAGCAAATAATTCTTCAATCAAATTCCCATTACATTAAAACAGGTATGCAAATGAAAACCGAAAAAAGTAAAAGTACGGTTAGTATATCTTTTCCTGATGGCTTCTAAAGTACCCACAAGGTCAAAGGCCTCACGATGATATAATAACGGGCCTGACCTACGATTTCCATTTCTACCGGAACCCGTTAGACCAATGTCTTGATTACTACCTTGATTACTTTTCATTTCAAATGCTTTTAAATTATTTCTTTGGTATCATTAGGGTAATACATAAGTTATTATTGGAACCGGGAAGTTGATGAAATGACTAGATCTGTGCAGATAGCGGAAATATGTGATTTTTCAAATGAGATAGATATTAGTTGGAATCTAGTGGGACCACCGGTTAAACTTTCTTGTCAGGTTCCAATATCTATTTTGTTGAAATAACTCACGCGTATTCTTCACAACTTACAGTAAAAGTTAGACTATTTGATACAAACACAGCGTTTAATATTTAGATAAACTGAAAAAGTACTTGCGAAGAAATAGCTAGATGTTACTATAAGCTAAATAAATGACAAATAAATACTATTTATTTTAAGTCACAGGGAGCAACGCATTTGAATTCGTTTCCAAGCTGCAGTAACAGCACAGTTGAATGATTGTGTAAGAGAGTATTTTCTCAACAAATTGTTATATCTAAGTAACTGTTATTCATAGACCACACTGACGCGCCATCGATGACGGACAACCAAACCGTAATCTTAGTTATTTGAAGTCATTTTCCGGTTGACACGGCTGAATTATTTGCTCATTGTTTTTAAAACCGATGACTTGCCTGATCTTTCTGTGCTGAAGTTACAAATTGATTACTTTGCATGAAGAATTATGTATTTATTTAATATCAAAACAATGTACGTATCCTAAAGATAATTCAGATAAAAAGACTGTTAAAAAAAAAAAGAAGCTTTTTAGGGTTCCGTACCAAAATGGTAAAAAGGAACCCTTATGGTGAGACTAAGTCTGTCTGTCTGTCTGTCACACCTGGATATCTCAAGAACTACTAATGCTATTAACTTGAAATTTAGAATAGTTTGGATAACGTTTGCCCAACTATTTTGCAAATAAGAAAGAAATTTAAAAAATTATATCTTTTTTGCAAAAGGGACTGCAACTGGGTCTTAAAAGTTTGAAGTGAGGCTACTAGGACATGTGGGGTTTGCACATTCTCAAACTTTTTTTTTTTAGGCAGCTTAGTTTCCGACTTTTGCTGAAACATGTAAAAAAAATACCGTCCCCCCCCCCCCCCCTTATCTCCGAAGTTTGCATAGATAAAAATCTGAAATTATTCTATGTGATAGAAGTTTATGTAAAGATAATAGGAAAAATAATACGATGTCTCTAAATAGCACAGTTTTTCAGAAATCATCAACATCATAATTATATACGTACGGAACCCTCGATGCGCGAGTCCGACTAGCTCTTAACCGGTTTTTTTAAATTTCGTCACTCTTCCACCTATTTCGTTTTTAAAATTGTATTTACATACATTCAAACAAAACTATATCATCGACAGTTTCAATTTTAATAAGTAGCAACCTATCTCAGTAGATCTCGTTTTATCGGAAACACATTTTTATGTCCGTATCAGTCATCTTTTGCCGTTTGTATAACAAGTTTAGTCGGGACTAAAAAAAGATACACATCGGTGATATAACAACGGATATTAGCTGAGCGGTGTATTGCTAATAACGTCGTCGTGGAGTCGGAGAAAAAAACGAAAGTGACCGGACCGGACCGCACCGGTTATCGACTGACAATCATGCAAATTATATGTTAAATTGTTTGTTGATGTTATAGAAGTTATGTTCAGTTTATTTAAGTTTAATTATGATAATTTTTATATAGCAGAAGTTTATTTTTGGTATTTAGTTGAAAAATATAAATGATAATGAATGCTTGTTGATGTTATAGAAATTATGTTCAGTTTTTTGAAGTTTAATTATGATAATGTAGCAGAAGTTTAAAAGCAGAAAGGTAGCAGAAGTTTAATTTTGGTACCTATGTAGTTTAAAAATATAAATGATAAACGCATTCGCTTGACAAAATGTTTCAATGTCAATCTGCCCTCATACAGAAACCCTAATTGAATGTTATGCGGATAATACAATATAAGGTATATTTTTAAAACGATGTTTCTTAGTATGTTACGGTACCAACTGATTACACTTGCAAAACGCGAAATTAAATCAATCATAATGATGAATGATGAACAACACAGATTCAGTTTGAACGGTCAAGCGCATAGTTTGAAACCAGTTTACCAAGTCAAATATAAAATATGAATGCACCATGCAAGCAAAGGTTTTGATAAAGGTCTCACAGAAATAGAATCACACGCTGCTATCATTAATCTCAACCCTGACAGACAAATCCGACGCAACATTGACACAACTATTAGCATTACTAACGGATCTATATTGGAAAGGATATGAAAGCAACAAATAGAGAGATAGTCATCTATAATGACGAGAGAAAGCCTCCCTTTACCGCCCGTTAGACCTGGAGTGCAAGTCTGTTATAAAGCAAAGGCTTTATTCCACTGATTGCATAGAACAACGTGGTGATTTGGAATATGGGACAGAAACAACTGAGCATCGCGGTATTGAAAATTATGTAGGTAGAGGTACCTATAGTTTTCCAATGGTGCGACTTCGAATGTATCGATATTTGTAAAAGAAACGGAATAAGCAATTAAGATTTAATTTTGTGTTACTCAAACGAAAGCTATTGTCAGAGTATCAATGCTAATTCATGAGTAATTGTATAATTTTGTCAATATTCTTTTATACATTTTTTCATCATTATAGGTATAGGGATAAAATCACTGGGTACGCTACAATTGTGGCGATAAGTCCCCTCTTTGAGAAGTGGCTAGAGAAGCGTCACGGTATCCTTACCTTCCGCCTGACGCAAGTCCTCACCGGACAGGGTTGTTTCGGGAGGTTCCTGGTCAGGATAAGGCGGGAGGAAACGCCCGGGTGTCACCACTGTGTGGATCACCCGGAGGACACGGTGGAGCATACGGTGGAAGTTTGCCCGGCTTGGGCGGAGCACCGCCGTGTCCTCACGGAGGCGATCGGCGGCGGTTATCTCTCGCATCCGGCCCTGGTTCAGGCCATGGTTTGGAGTGAGAGTGCATGGGAGGCCAACACCTCTTTCTGCGAAGCAGTAATGCTCGCGAAGGAGGAGGCGGAACACGTGAGTGAGAGGCAAAATTCGCGCCCTCACGCCCCTAGTCACCGCAGGAGTCGCCCTGGGCGTCGGGAATCGCAGGCCGATTTCCGGCCACCGTAGGCGCGGGCATGCGGACGGTGAATAATGGGTAGCTCGCCGTCCGATGAGTACCAGGCCCGGGTCGGTGGCGCGTTGTATTCCACGCGCGCCGCAAAGAAATGTCAGCACAAATCGGCGGCGGTGATCTCTCGCGTCCGGCCCTGGTTCAGGCCATGGTTCGGAGCGAAAGTGCATGGGAAGCCGTCACCTCCTTCTGCGAAGCAGTAATGCTCGCGAAGGAGGAGGCGGAACGCGTGAGGGAGAGGCAGAGTTTGCGCCCTCAAAGAGATGTCAGCACGAACTGACGGGGTCCGTTAGGGCCAATGCCTGCCAGGGTTGCGAGTTTGTGTGAAAGGGATATCGTAGCCCTGGCACACAGACTACTGAAGGAATACGGGTGGGTTTTAGTCAGTAAAAGTCTGACACGTCCTCCTGCTCCGCCCAGAGCGTGAGAAGTTATTTCATAATTTCCCAGTGATAAAATAACGTTTTTATTCATTTGTACAAGAAAACAATCTTGGTGTAAAGAGGAACAAAACGATCTTGGGTACATGTTTCTGCAAAAGGAAATATCGTGTGTAATTCCCTGAGAAGGGCCATAGATAGTAGCTTACGTCAAGTTTAGTCACGTTAAGCTCTTGCCAAGGTGGTAGACATTTAATTAAGCATTTGTGATCGCTAGCTTTATCTTAATTTAAAGTTTCATGAATTAATAATGTTTTTTTGGAGTCGTCAAAAATTACGACTCCCTCGTGATTTGTAATTTCTGCAATTGTATATTGTTAATCTACCGCCCAATGGCCATATCTTCAGCCCGAATACTTTCCTTATGATTTTTCCTTTGTCTTGTTTATAACGATGAGATTGCTAATTTTACGGTTCTAATGTATGTTGTGTCCCGTTGGTCCTCTCACTGTGCAATAAAGAATATCCATCTATACATCCATCCTATTTTTCTTTTGTCGGTGCCTGCCTGTTCAATACGAGCATCAGTATTAACTGCAATGCCTTGGGAATTAATAAATCAATACTTAGTCCCTCACTTCCATCAAAAACAATCATTATCATCTTTTTTATGACTAATCAAATGGAATTACAGAACTTTGAATCGCATTGACACAAATCTAGACAATTGTCAGACGTATTATTTTGCAATCTAACACTTTAGTACACTACTTATGCTCAAATGCAATGTTTAATTCGAATGCAAAGTTACAACATTGTGTCTCTATTTTAGTTACTTTCATAGCATCATGTCTTACGGTATTTTGCTGTGGGGACGGGCTGCAGATATTGTCACTATCTTTTTTCTGAAAAAGAGGGCTATCAGAGCCAGTTAACAGCATGACGGTACCTTGCCCATATATTTATGAAAATATTATGTATGTTAGAAAAAACCTACATATTTTCAGTAAGATAAGTGACAGGCATAATTTTAACACTAGAAATAGGAAAAAAAAATGATCAACCACGTTTCAGATTGTCAATAGTACACACTTCTTTTATGGGGTACTGTGTAAAATCTTATAATAAAATACCACTCGATATTCTTCAACTAACTGAGAAGAAATTTAAAACATGCATTAAACGCCCACTAAGTAGACAAGCGTATTATAGGTTAGACGTTTATATCGTAGATAAAAAGACTTGGCACTTGGGCTCACTTTTTAAAATTATAATATTTGGAAGAGATGCTACTTCCCTTTTTTTTTGTTTTTCAGACATTACAATCATAATGATTATATAAAATGTAATCAAGTTTTAGTTGTTGAATACTTCAATAGGTAATAATGATTTTCCTTTTGATAGTAAAATTTTATTAATCTTTGAAATACATTGCAAGCTATAGATTTTTTCAATTTTGTAAATGTGAGTATCATGGAGCCATTTATTATGATAAGATGTATGGTGACTTAAAAAGCGTGGCAGTTGAGAGTATGTCATGCTCACTTAAATGGCTCGCTGATGGTGGCGCGTGTGTTGGATCATTCGGTTCCCTACAAAATGGTTGAGCTGGATGGTGCTGATCCACGCGTCATGTTCGTGAACGGGCGCCGTCAGTTGTGACTGGTCTTCTCCTAACTGCCAGGGCTTATTTGTAATCTTTTAATCTTATATTTTGTATTGTTTTTAAAATAAGTAATTTATTTTTTTACATTGTTCTCACTTGAAGAAGCAACAAGAATAACGTACCCAGGATTTTGTAATATCTTGATTTAAAAGAGTGTCCTTGGAGTTTCTTGCCTATTCTTCTCCATAGAGATCTACGTTTTGGAATGGGCAAATAGCTGCAAGTTTCTGACTAACTGACCGACTCTTTGACAATTCAAAACTGCCTGTAATAGGTTTAATTGAAATAAATGTTTTGAGTTTGAGTTTGTGCACTCGAATATCAAGTGTTTACTGAGCAGAAGAAAAGGGTAACTAAGAGTACAATTATTTGTAACTAATTCAATCTAGGCAATACGTTACATTAAAAGCTGATACATTCTTATATGGTTCATTGTTGTTAGTATTTCGTAGATCTATAGCATCTGCAATAAATTGCCCTATAGTTTTATAAAACGCAGGCTATCCAACGTAGGTATATCAGTTAAGGCTTCTACATACCGGGGCGACTTGTAGCGCTACGCGACGCGACACAAAGGCACCGCTCGTCCCGCGACACGCGGGGCCTTTGTGCCGTGTCGCGTCGCGCGACAAGTCGCGTTGGTATGTAGAAGCCTTTATCTGCTTAGAAGTCAAGTTATAGATAAGTAGCAATGGATTTTGTTGCCAAGGGAGAAGCAGAAAACTTTAAGGACAGATAATATTTCATCGGTAACTCATCATCGGCATTATTACCGTTTTCAGGATATGTATATTATTATTAAAGATAATATCATGTAGTTTTTTAAATCAAACAGCTTTCTGTACAGGGGTCCAGTAAGTCAGCAGATCAACTTACTAAATCTTCGAGACCATCAGATGGCCACACAAGCCTCTTCACTACCCAACCGCATCCGTCACAAGCAGAGATCATTCACTCCGCGATTACTATCTTAATATAATACGGCTATTTTATTAAGAACCATGTAGTATTGTACAAAATGTTATTGATGGTATCTTTAACAAGAATAGCTCCATTATGTTGCAATGCGTGAAGAATGTTAACTGTCGTAAGTAAGACACGCAATGGTGACGTATGTGGTATTGTTTTGATAACCCCTAATTTTAACGAGGATTGCGGATATGAAGTTATTATTGCTAGTGATCTTGATTAGATGCCGAATGGATTAGGACTGGTGTTAGTTCACAGAGATGCTGTGACATATTTCAATAAAAAGAATTACCCTTTTCATCTACTGATCCATACATTTACGTAAAAATTATTCTCCAGTATAAAAAAGTGTAAATAAAAAAGTATTGTTTTAGGGCTCAATCTTTGACGTTGTTTTTTTTTTTACGTTATTTATCTCTTCATGTAGTTTTGTTTTTAATTAATTTATTTCGATACAATGTAAACATTGTTAATTAAATTAATAAATACAAATTGTTGTGATAAAGAAAAACAAATAAAATCCAAACAAAGTTGGTAAAACTTTTGTTTCATCTGCGTCCACTTTGCCTAGCTCAGAATAATGGTAATAAGTTAGCCAGGTTAAATATTTTAACAGTAATCCATCAGATTTTAGACTGAGATAATCTTATCAAACTAACGGCCGTTAAAGCACTTAAGAAAAAAATAAGTAGCTTATAATTAAGTTCTCAAAGAAAAACATGAAACTTATCCGGTAAAATTAGCGTTTATTTGTCCAAATTGTACTTAAAATTATGTATCATTGCACAAACATCTCTCAGAGGATCATTGTACATCATTTTAACAAGAGTTCCCAAGCCAATTTGGTTTGGATAAAAAATGGCGCTGTTAATAGGAACTTTAACACTAAACCCCGCTATTTCAACCCATAAAGAAACAATGGGTAAGGAAGTGAGATGTTCCGCCACCTTGAGACTTGAGATTGACTTTACATTATAGCCACTGGGTAACTATAGAGTCAGAAGGCTTACATCAAAAAACGTTTCATCAATAATAGCCGAGGTTTTTAGAAATTAAAATTCTTTGAATTGGTCTATTTGATATCGATTAAATTAATTGGTCTTGGTTTTGAGTCAATTTACATTAGGTATAGGTAACTTTGTCATTACCATAATCTGGATTACCAATTAAATATAATAATATATAGATATAGGTAATACTGGAAAAAAAACGATAGATCGATTGTTATCGATGACAATTGAAAATTAAATTAAACACGTTCTCGATTCTGTTCGTAAATTTGGCCCTTAGTAATGTGAAAACAATGCACAAAAATCGGGCGTACCCGTAGACATTTGTTTGGTCACTGTTTTTGTAATGACATTATCAAGTAAGTCTTCTGTAATCATCTGCTTAGTGACATAGTAGTGACTATTCAGTCATAACTGGGTTCCCACAGTTCATATTTAGATCAGAATCGAACCAAAATGCATATTATTGTTTGATTTTTTGCGTGAGTTAAGAAGGTAAAGACCGTGTCTTTGATTGCTGTAAATGACTGCCTCGGATAAGTTTAACGACTCTTTGAGAAAGGTTTAATCATAAAATCTTATTATTATATTAATTTTATTTTCAGTTCCTTTTGTGGAAATACCCGATAATCATTGACTTGCTTAGTCTTTTCCAAACTATGTTAGATCCGCTGCAAGATACAAGGCACCGCTAGTTCTAAGGTGGTCCCCACTATCATTGCCTTCTCCATGAAAAGAAATGTATGAACTTTAATTACTACCTATCACAATTAGTTCTTTAGTACCAAGCTAAATACCTCACCTACATCATTTCTTTCAAAATATTAATTTCAGTATTGGCATTACGTAGCTGGTATAAAACATGAACTTGTCTCGCTATTAATTACTATAATTATTTATTCTGACAAATAAATAAATAAACTTTCCTCAAATAAAATACAGATCGTTGATATTTAAAGTGCTACAAAGATTTTTAGGCGCTTGAATGACGGTGATAGAAGGGTGCTGTTGGTAATCATTCGTCAAATTGTTTTGTCAAGTGCGAGTCGGAATCGCGCACGAAGAGTTCCGTACCATTATCTATAAAAATGGCAAAAAATCACGTTTGTTGTAAGGGGGCTCCCTTACAACAAACGTGATTTTTTATATATTCCTTAAATATTTGTTTTATTTTAATTTAATTATTATTTTTAAAGTGAATAAATAACTAAATATTTTGTAAAAATTTCAAGCGTCTACCTGTTGCCGTTATCGAAATAGAGCAAAAACGAGCAAAAAAAATCACGTTTGTTGTATGGGAGCCCCCTTAAATATTTATTTTATTTAGTATTTGTTGTTATAGCAGCAACCGAAATACATCATCTGTCAAAATTTCAACTGTCTCTCTCTCTGTATCACGGTTCATGAGATACAGCCTGGTGACAGACGGACAGACAGACAGACAGACGGCGGAGCCTTAGTAATAGGGTTCCCGTTTTACCCCTTGGGTACGGAACCCTAAAAACAAGGTGGCAGCGTATTTTGGGCCCCGGGCCAGTAGATCCTTGTACAGATATAATCGTGTTTTTATCAAAACAATCGGGATCTTCAACAGAACACACATTGTTAGGTACCCAATTGCGTCCCGCTAGCCGTCCCATAGTTTACGGTATTTTATCCGAACATCAGCACGTCTGAGAACCTGCCATGATATGGCGATCACACGCTTCATTGACGAGGCAGCCTTGATTGTGGGTTGTGAATGAACTACAATGTAGGATGTTTGTTGTCTCTCAAACTATAATTTGTAAAGAGTATGCAATCGTATCTTTAAAGCGTTTGTTTATGTTATCCAGCTTGGAAATCGTTTCATTGTTTATCTCATGATATGATAATATTATAGTGATGTTTAAATCGTAGAAGATCTAAAAGTTTTATCTTTCCATAGTTCTATAATATTATTATCATTGGAATGCAATAACACATGAAATAATTGAGTATATTGCTTCTGAATCAAACTTTCTTGTCAATATTTTGCAGACTCCGTAACGAAAGTATGTGTATGTAAAGAATTGAGTTCACGTTCATATTGAAAGTCTTTGTTATTATTTTCCTCGTCTCAGTGTGATACTTGTCGAATTGCTATAATGGATTAACAGACCTTATGTAAGTAATCAGTTAATGCTTTTTCATTAGCCGTGAGATTGTTATTTTTTGTTTTGTTGACTGACACACAGTCGACTTTCACGTTAACTGAGTGAATTTGAGGACACAGACACACCTATAGCAGGAACTATTCTTATGTGCACTTACGTGATTTATGTAGTGATGTCAAAATGCACTAAGTGTACATCGTTTAATTAGGGTTTTGGGGTAAACGATGAGAGCGTGAATAATGAATAGCAACTGTCTAGGATTGACGTATTTTTTTAAAAGAAAAAGCTATTGTGTTATGCAACATTTTGCGGTTAGAAATAAAAAACAAATTGTCTGTTTCAAACTTTTTCATAGCGTGGATAGATCGTTTAATTTAAAAGTTATACCGATTTGTTTACACAGCGGTCACAGCAGCGAACAATAATTAAAAAAAAAAAATTGTTTTTTTAGGTTGTTTTTTTAATATTTTCTCTCGATAAAATTAAGATTTGTTTCCCTCATTTCGATATGTGCATTGTGCACATTATGAAGACTCACACTGTATTGCATAGAACCGAATAAACAAAGACAGAAGTTCGTAGTACATAATTACATATTATAATTTTATTTATGTCACAATGAGATTTATGTAAGATGCCACACTAATCATATAATGTATGTTTTGATAATACCATACGCCATGCATTTGAATACAGCAGCAGACTCACCACAAAAAATAATTCTCAAATCACATGCGACAAAAGATTGCGGATTTCACGGCTGGATTGGAAGTCATCAGTTTCTACTCAAGCGTCGCCATTGTGAAATTGTCGATCTATGGGAAAATACTCCATGACAGCTGCAAGACGCGATTTGTCGCGCAATCGCAACTTCATTGTCGATCTAATGGAAATCAATGAGGAAGTTTTTGGATCATTTTGTTATGGCTTGAGTAATGTCTAGATGGTCACTGAGAACCTACGCAATCTTCTGGACAATCTCTGCAACGATATCTAGACTTTATTGACGAACTTTCCGTTTGGGTATCATTTACGAGTTTTGGTATTTGGGCTTTATAATTCTGTACCTATTATGGTATTCTGTTACTAGTGTTACGCTGAAAAGATAATTCTGTCAGATAAAATGGAGCTCTTTGGGAGTGTCTTTCTTCGACCACTTCTACTATTTAGATTAATGGTACTCAGTTTATAAAAGACTTTCCCGAATTATAAACCTTCACTTTTTCTGAAAAATACTGTGTTAATGATGACACACAGTTTATTTGAAATCTCTGTACCCAAAACGGTTCCATTTGTGTTTCTTAACAGCTACGATTGCAAACTGTTATTAGCAAATACTATTAAACGATCACCTATCACTGACAGTTTTTCCCTTCCCAACAATAGGTCGCCATATTGAATGGGGTCCATTTGTGGGACAATGTCGTAAGCAGAATAATTAGTTTTACCACTAGCCTGATTGTCTTCGGAAGGCAGCTCCGTTTTTGCTTTATTGTCTTCGGAACTGTGTTTATATGTTTGCGCATAATGGATATTGTTGGTTACTTTGAGTTGTTCTAATAAGAATTTCTGAATATATTTGGTTTTTGCCTGAATATCTTACGAATCTTAATCATCAACAATGTATCATCAAACAACTTTGTCTTTAAAAAAGATTGGATGGAGTTTAAGTAGGACTCTTACGAATTGAACTCCTTATCCAGAATTTTAATAAATCTAGTTCATAACCATATACAATCATCGTCATCATGTTATTTTTATCGAAGATGAGTTTCAACTGTTTTTGTTTTTTGTTGCAGGTTGTAATTTCTACCCAGTGGGTGAATACCTGAAGTTTGTGAGGATACCAGAGAACCTAAAAGTTGGCGATGAAGTCCTCAGGGTAGAAGTGCATCCGAGGTACGTAGATTTTATTTGTGTATAATTTTTGTTAAAATAATCATAATATTCAACCTACCTTACTTATCGGTTCTTATTTGATTTTGATGAGATGTGAACCAGTTTCAAAATCAAGACACTCATGAAAAACAAAATTTTGTGTCAAACTGATATTGAAGTTCTTGATTAAATATTTAGACAAGAAGCTGGACAAGAAATTGGTTAAAAAGTTTTCTTCCAGAAGAACTCATAAATTGTATGCAATTAGAGCAGGCCGATAGCTAGTAGGTACATCAAAGATACAGTCATGCAATATCACATCACAGCAATATATCTTTTTTTTGGTACCATTCTTACAGAATAGCCTACAATTAAGCGCATCTTATTTGCAAACTCATCTCGATCTTCATCGAGAACTTTATTGTTTTGTAACTGTGTTTTTAATTGTGGTGACATCTCCGTATTCTGGTTTGTATAGTTTTGGGCTTTATCGTGCTTTAGGAAAGAATTTAGCAGATGCGTGAGAATATGTACTGAATGAAGAGGAGAATTACTATTACTATCATCTAACAAAAGAGACAACAATTTTAACAAGAACGTAAAAAAAAATAGTTGTTTTTAAAGCTTTTTTTTTCTCCGCCAAGGTAAGCTCTTTTGAGGAACCCCGGCGTGATGTTATGTTATGTTTATTAATGTCATAACTTGTATGTGAAAATGGCCGGTTACATAACATTCAGTCCATTGCATGTGATCCCTTTAAGTCCGTTACTTGCATTAAAATATTGTGCTTAATACTGGCATAAAGAGGGTAATGTACTGCGCTTATGAATAATGTGGCAGTAATTTTTTTTTACTGTTAGGAACACTTTTAATCTGTCTGTCAGAATTTGTATGTATCGCTAATCGCTGAAACTGATGAGGAGTTTGATAACTAGTTGTTAAATACCTACTTATCAACCGTTATAACAACCGTAAATGTTATCGCTGACAGAATGTCACTTTGGCCGGGCCCTCAGAACTCTTAATTTTTTTAGTGATTATATTAATTATCTCGATCGCCTTCTTCTTCCGGGTTTTCCTTTTGTCTGTGGAGTACACAGGGAAAATACTATTACATTCTTATCCATACTTTGTAATCATCCAAGAATTAATATTACTCATTCCTCATATTCGTGACTAAAGTATCGTGTACCGGTTAAATAGCGCGAATCGATCGATTGATAATAAGCGAGTAATGTAATATTGTATAACCGACCGGTAATATCGATTAATTTTTTGTACTAACTTGAAGTAAAAAGTATTTAGTACATTAGGTGCGACGTTTAAAAGTAACTTTTGGATTAAAGCCACTTTATGACGTGAATTTGGGGAAAATATGAAACTCTTGACAGTTGACTATTAATTATGATAATAAAGTGTTTTATTCTATTTTATTTTTATATAACAGCAATATAACAGCAAACAGTTACATTATGAAAACTTAAAACTAGTACCTACAACAATATTCGTATTTTGCTAAAAGTAAAAGTAATAAGTAAAAAATGGTAAAGTAAAAAAAAAAGATGACAAATTAAAAGTATACTTACAACCAGCACCTCAATTGCACAAGTGTTACGTGAAAGAACTATTATATTTCCCTAAAATATTACCTCTCATTACTTCACACAAGGAATTGCATCTGCATCGTGGTTCCGTTTCCCTAAAGATAAAAAAAAAACTCAGCAAATAGAGAATAGATTTTTTTCAAGCAGCAATTAATATTGCGACTATTTCTGGTGTGTTCCTGGATCTGCAACAGCTGCCGCAGTTTGTTCTGGGAAAACACACCGTAAAAATTTTGATGAAGTGAGTTTGAAGTGACCAGTCATGTGACTCATGTCGCCTGATGCTCACTTAAAATTCTTAATTTTTTACAGAACTAACTATTTTCACTACATACTGCATTAAATGACTAACGAACATACTATACAAATAAATATTGAAAAAAAATCTGCCAAGCGCGAGTCCGACTCGCGCACGAAGTTTTCCGTACCATTATCTATTAAAAGTGCAAACAAATCACGTTTGTTGTATGGGAGCCCCCCTTAAATATTTGTTTTATTGTAATTTAATTATTTATTTTTAAAGTCAATATATATCTACATATTCTGTGAATATTTCAAGCGTCTACCTGTTGCCGTTATCAATATAGAGCAAAAACGAGCAAAAAAATCACGTTTGTTGTATTGGAGCCCCCTTAAATATTTATTTTATTCTATATTTAGTATGTTTTGTTATAGCGGCAACAAAAATACATCATCTGTGAAAATTTCAACTGTCTAGCTATCACGGTTCATGAGATAGAGCCTGGTGACAGACGGACAGATGGACAGACAGACAGACAGACAGACGGCGGAGCCTTAGTAATAGGGTTCCCGTTTTACACTTTGGGTACGGAACCCTAAAAAAGAATAGATCGCTGCACGTTTGACCATTTAAATGTCTCATCACGGCCTCTTGGGCGCATATAACCTGTTCCGGAAATAGCTAAACGAACCATTAATCGACATTAACTCGAAAACCCATAAAACATCTTCTCTTCCGCTAACACCATAACTTACATAATATTGAAGCAAAGAATTTATTGACTGCGTTATATTATATTATAACAAATACTGACCCATGCGCGTTGCGCAATCACGTAAGAGTGCGGTTACCATCTCAGTACCGTTACAGACGAGCGGTTAGGATGTGCGCGGTTATATGTGTGCCGTCTTTACCTACGTAAAAAGGTTAGAACATGATTGAGCATTGCCGTAATAGTATATCAACTATCACGGTAATGATCTGGCTTAATAATAAGCCGATCTAAAAGAGTTTTTTTTTGGGTTTAAGTACCCGTAAGTTCACAGCAACGAAAAATACTCGTAAAAGCCAATTTAAAAAATTATATTTGTGTTTGAAAGGGTATGCTCCCGAAGTGGTCCCATTGCCACCAAATTAGAATCTGATGAGGGGATCCCATGGAAATCGAGAGAAACCCTCAAATTTTATAGGCAAACCCATAGCGATTTGGATATTTTTTATAGTAACTGGTGCATTTGCTTTCGGAAAGCACCATTTGGAGAAGTGGAACTGATGATGGAGACCAGAGATGGCCACCTGAACAACATAATAATAAGTATTTAAAGGTGAGGAGCTGTTAACATTAGGCTATTGCAACTTAGATAAATTAAAAACTGACCCACTAAAAATTGCGAAATAAAAAACTTTTTACAAAAAAAACCGACTTCCAAAAAAACACTACAAAGTGAAAAATAACTTAAATTTCGGAAGTTGGTGGCAAAAAACTAAAATACAGATCCAAAGACACCGAACGATTTCCGAAATTAAAGTTATTTTTCACTTTGTAGTGTTTTTTTGGAAGTCAGTTATTTTTTTTTTGTAAAAAGTTTTTGCTAAATCGATTGGTGTTAGATAATAGTAGTACCTATAAGGACCCAGCCCCACCCTTTTTTTTTTTTTTTGTTCACGGGGTGGAAAATCCTCATGGATGTCCTCCGCCCTGGGACGGGCGGAGGGGTCTGTCAGACTTTTATTGACTAAAAACCACCCCAGTGTTCCCCTCCCACACTTGCACTGGGGATCTTGGGATCTGTTATTTCTTCCGCAATCCCCGGCTAGTGCCGGCCCGCCTCTGCGGGCCACCTCAAGTCTGGGTGAGGTGTCTGACCCCCCCCCGCGACGTCTGCTAGGGGCGCGCGTGGAACACTACGCGCCGCCACCTCGGGACCCAGCCCCACCCTAGGGTAACCTAATTGGTGATGTTCTTCAGAAAGGTCAGGTGCGTAGTGCTCGCAACCGGCGGCGTGCGTGTATGACCGGATGTTGGAACGTAGACGAAGCAAAAGGAGTATGTAAGGAGCGTAGCAGGTGGCGTTCTATAGTTTCTGCCTACCCTCATGGGAAGGCGTGAGTTTATTATGTGTATGTAGTAGTATCTATTATTGGACGCATTAATTAAGAAAAAAAAACAAGTTTTGGTCTAACAAAATTTTTAGAACTGTTGTGCCAGCGACACGAAGAAGAAGAAGTAGGTAATATTTTTGGTACACACTCTCCTCACTACTATTTAGATAGAGAGATATTGAGATAGATGCAGCCATGAACGAAATAAGGTGTCATGTTTGGTGTGTAATCTCCAACTTAGAATTGATTATAGTTCGGTAGGTAGGGATCACGAATCGTGATTCGAACCAGAGTAGGCTTTCACTAACTGTCATCCATTTACTGAAAGGTTTTGGTTACGACACTATATTCCAAGGTATGTGGTGATAACATAATATTATGCAAAGCCATACACCAGCACTTGACATTTCTCGGCAAATTATTATAATTATTCATACATTTTTAATTAGGTCTAATTGAGGTTAGTACTAAATGTCAGGTTTTTTGAGCATAAAGGAGAATATGTAAATTTTAGCTAATGAAATATAAAAATTATGCAACATTTAGCATATATTAATTAATAAGTCAGTAAATAACTTCAAAAATATTATTTATTCACCAAAATGTCAAACTATCATTCGCGGTACCTACACCGAAAGTTTAGAAATTATTACAAAATCGAAACTTAAACTTTTACATAGAAAGTGTTTGTGAATTCTATTTGATAATATTGATGCATTTGAATAATTCCACTATATTAGAATTTTATTATAAAGAGCTGTTGCAACATACGTACAACTTTTACTTAGTAATGAAAATGAACGTATTTTCTATTGAAAGCTAGCAGCTAATACACCGGATCTAGATTTTACTAAGGAGATTATGGTCGGCAAGGTATTTACATAAAAGGTAATGATTCTACTTCTGAGAACTTTACCAGCGTAAGTGCAATGACCTAAACAGAAAATAGTCCATTCATTCATAAATATTTAACTCACAGTTTTCCCAAAGGAAACCTTAGCAGATATTACAGAACGTCGTTTTTTTTTTTTTTTCAAGTTTTATTTTCGGACTTCGAACGCCCATATCAAGACACGCACAATAATAAAATATCACAATCATAAGAATATTATTTATCAAGCCCCCATGTCTGACATGTAGCTCGATAAACCTATTAATTGAAGCCATGACAACAATAGATGAAATTAAAAATTACAGCTGACTTGAGAACCTCCTCCTTTTTGTGAAGTCGATTAAAAAGTAGTAAGTATAAACAATACCTTCATAATTATGATTAATACTTAATACTGAAATGTTGGTAGAACCTATTGCGAAACAAAAGAAGATCAAATACGACCCCAGATCAGAGTTCAGCGTTCCAAACGCCCCGTTTCATTTAAAATAAATAATAACAACGCAGTACGCACTCATTACTTAGGAGGATGACACGGCTATTAAAACGACTACAATAGTCAAAGTGATTATGAAATAAGGTTAAACTGTTACTTATGTAAACAATTTTGTGGGTATTTCTCACACAGATAAACAGATTAAGTATTAAAATAATAAGATAAAGAATACAAAGATGTAAAAGGAATGCATTATAGTGAGAGTGTTATACTCGTAAATGTTGGTAAAGGAAAAAACAGTGACGTGACCTTTTTTGTAGTATACAATTCAGTTGAATTCGTATCATAAACTGATAAGTACGATTATTTAAAGATTGAATCAGTCGCACTCGCATTGCATTAAATTCCGCCTAACCGCTTAGCAGCAGTGTTAGGAGAGTGAAGTCAGAGTCTTCCTTCAAAGAGTAAAATATCCAGTTTCAAGGTTAGAAAGATAAAAAAAAACTCTTTTCCATCGGAAATAAAAAAACATTAAATTGGGATCAAACTACTGAAACGTTTTTCGAATGTCATTGACAATTAGTACAGCTTATAATGTGCCCATTGCTGGGATATAGGCCTCCTCTTTGTAAGAGGCAGTGGGCCATAATCCACCACGCGGTCCCAGTGCGGGTTGATGGATGTTACATGTCTTAGAATTTTTGGTTCTAGGACATGCCGGTTTCCTCACAATGTTTTCCTTCACCGTTTTGAGAGCAGGTGGTGCGGAAATTAAATACACATAGTAAAGTGCCTGCCTGGGTTCGAACATACGACCTACAACTTGTAACTAAGGGCCGATACCGTTGGGCCACCACTGCTCAACATTTACAGCTT
This sequence comes from Tiliacea aurago, assembly GCA_948098905.1. Lineage (NCBI taxonomy): Eukaryota > Metazoa > Arthropoda > Insecta > Lepidoptera > Noctuidae > Tiliacea > Tiliacea aurago. Next base: position 26,901,434 of record OX402588.1, on the reverse strand, counting down.
AGATTATAGATTATTTATCATCAAAATGTCATCCTTAATTTCTTACCTAGTTATATCTTTGCTTGTTGACCTGACCTGCTCTTCTTTGGCTCGATTATTACATAAAATACTTGTCATTGCCATTCTGTTTATCAAAAAATGTAAAGATTGATAAATTCTTCCAATTTTTATCGACACAATAGCAACAATTTATGACTTTAGATTAATCAGTATAACATCATTTGATCTTTTCAGTAGGTACATAATAGAATAGATATTTTCTAAATTAGTAAATAATTATATTATTTTGATTCTTTTGTGTTTGCGATACAAATTCTAGAGACCTCATTTTCTTAATATTATTGGATTCTGAGTTTCATCATGACATTATCAAAATAATAAATTATAATGTTATTCAATATTGTTATTTTATTGGCAAATTAAACTGACGTATTATTAAACTGCATGTCGTATAGTGTTATAACTCATCAAAGAGGTTTCGAGGACTTTACAATATTGGAACACTATTCCGACCAAATTCGACCCGAAATTTATTATTACTACCATACTTAATAGGTAGCTTACAATACTTAAGTCACATAAACAAAGCACTAAGTTTTATCATTTAAATTATACCCAACTTTTCATTATCCAAGGTAGGATTTAAAACGAGAGGCTGTGGTTTCACTTTTAAATAATTTTCTGAGGGAAATCTATTCTGTAGGTAGTAATAGCTAATGCTAATAGCTTAGGTATTACTTTCTATCCAATGATCTTATATAAGTTTCGAGGTTTGTTATGTAACATTGTTTATTTACTTAGGGATGATTGTTTATTAAATTCGTCGTTTATGTTATTATCTATGAGTAGTTGATTATCAATAAGTTTTGCATCATTACAAATAATTGCTTCCGCATTTAGTTTCGGGTACATCCAGTGGTCGGTTTTATCTCGTGATGAACTTTGCATGTGAATTTGTGAATGTTTTTGTCAAAGATTACCTAATCGTTTCTGCCGTGCGCTAAGTGTTTCAGTGGCTTTGACTGTTTATTAATTTTCCATTTTTGGGCACTTAAATCAGGTGAGAACGTGGACATGTGTGACTTTTAAGGGAGCTTCGGGGAATAACAATATAGTTAACACCAGACCAAAATCTACTGCTGTAATAATATGTTAACTTTAAATCGGTCTTCAATTTTCAGCAGATTTTGTACGTACATACGTTTGTACGTGTATACGTTTGCCGAACTATTTTAGCAAAAACCATTAGTTTAACAGAGAATGCAAAAGTAAATAACCAAAATTAATGAGAGTAGGTCAACATGATTTTCTGAGTACAAATAGACTATAATCATATACTTAGTACTCCACAGTATATTTACTAGAGCCATTCTTCTAGTAATAAAGATTTTATTATTATTATTACGTCTCGGGACCCTGGAGTCCCGGACCTTTGGAAGGCGTACGAGGGGCCGAAGACAACTCGCAGAGGCCCATTTTCAGACTTTTTAATGAATTGAGGCACCAACTAACGATGATATCTTTGTACGCACTATGCAAGTGCACCCAAGGACAACCCCCGGTTGCTTTAGAACTATTGCAGGATATGGAAACAAAGATATTGGAGTACATACTCCAATATATTTGTCCTACTTTTTGGATGGCTATAGTAGACTGATTGCAAGACATATGGACGGCGGACTATGGTCCTTGCCTGATCAATGTTTTCTTATATACATGGAAAGAATGGCAGGGGGTGACTTGCACACTCAAAAATGGGCCCCCAGAAACTGTCGCTAACACAGCAACAAGGGGGCCACATATCCTGAGGTGCTTGAGGACTGGAGAGGTATTCCACGGCTATCAGAACAATCCCAGATCCGAAGAGAGTCCGGAAGATGGTCAAGATCCCTACCAGCACTTACTGGAATACTTCCTTCCCCCGAGCACATTTGCTCTTACCGGCCCATAAAGGCAAGAATGAGGTGGGAGCTCTGTTCCTCGTCAGTGAACACTCCACCCAGAGATGAGAAACAAGACTTCTCCCGGGAGATAGGGTCCGTGAGGTCGCTACTGCCCAACAGCTCGCCACATGCTGCTCTACGGGTTTCTGTATTATTATTATTAGTATCACATAATCAGCCTTTAATGTTCCCACTGCTGGAACACCAGCCTCCTCTCTTCGAGAGGGAGTGGTTTGTAATCCACCACGCGGGCCTAGTTTGGGTTGGTAAATGTCCCATGTCTTCGAATTTTTGGTTCTAGGACATGCCGGTTTCCTCACAACGTTTCCTTCACCGTTTTTAGAGCAGTGGTGATGAAATTATTTACACAAAGTAAAGCGCCTGCCTGGGTTCGAACCCACGACCTACAACTCGTAAGTTGGGGCCGATATCACTGGGCCACCACTGCTCACATCGTGTTCTCATCATATTAGTATACTAACGATGTAATTATTACTGCTGTCGACGGCAATCATTTGCGTATCATAATGACATAATGAAGACGGATGCAGGAGTAAGTGTAGCAAGGACACCACATTCTAATATTTGTATCAGTTTAGTAGCAATAATAAAGCAATCAACTGCAGATGAGCTAATGATGAGCATTGTGTTTTAATATTGTGTATTAGTGCTGGACGTAAAGAATAGCACCATCCCATTTCTTCCCATGGGTGTCGTAAAAGGCGACTAAGGGACCTACTAGGGAATGGGCAGCAGCGTTCTCTATGCATTTTAACACCATACTGCGATCGCCAACCCGCCTGCCAAGCGTGGCGATTATGGCAAACCTCCCCTTTAGGGGAAGCCTATGTCCAGTAGTAGACGTCTTTCGGCTGATATGATGATGATGATGGCAAAATGTATACAGGTCTTCATTTTGGTCTTGTGGTCAAATGCGCCACCGTCGAGTGTGAGGTTCGGTGGTATGGAAACCAGGTCAAAACACTATTTTTGGGTTTGGAAATTCTTTCTCTAATTCGGGTTTCTCATGCTTTGCGATATTATTTTAAGTGTTCATAAATTCACTTTTGCCTAACGATTAAGGGAGTATGTGCATGTTGTTAAATATACTTAGATGAGAGCATTTATGTCTAACTTCACAAATTACCTACACTTAGTTTCTTTGTAGCATGTAGTTCTCATTAACTTCTGGAGTACAAACAAAATGTCAAACAAATTGTCTCCATTATGGAATTAAATTGTCGGCTCTCATTGCTAACAGAGCGTGATCGTAGGAGGCAATTACTCTGCTTTTGTATTATCTTGATAATCAACGGTCTGGGCTTATATAGAGAGTTATAGCATAGCAGAAACGGCAGCGAGGCGACAAGATTGAAACATTGCTATGAGTTTGACACCGCTCTTTTGCACAGGGGAGCGGATAAGTCACCTGTTTAGCTTTTTACGGCCATCGCCTGTGCCTAATCCCTTGTTAGTGATATCCCTCATCAGTAAGTGGTCAAGCAAACTAACCGATATTTCTGTTTTCAGAGTATTTTACAGCTTTCATGTAAAATCTGACATAAAACGTGACCAAAGTTGACTGTGTGGCTTACATAACATTTAGAACTATAATCAATAATGCAGATTCTAAGGTCTCGCACAAAGTCATAAACAAGTGTTACAAGTAAGCTAAGCAATAAACCATAAAAGGATAAAGATCACAGTGATACATAAGTAATGACAGATTGGCAACATGTTTGAATGGCCGCGATACAGTTCCCTCGCTCGACTTTTACTGCGGTGGGACAGCTGGGGCCACAACAATGAGAGTTTCATTCGTTACCAGGTCGATATGGAAGTAAATGACTTGATCTGATTTGAAAATGACCCGAATTTTCCTGACAAATATTTGGCAATAATAATAATTCACAAATCCTAACTCCATCTGTCTGGAATGGTTTTGGTTCAGTAATCACAAACTTTTAATAAAAATATAGCGAGTACAAAACCCAAATCGATTTATATCAGTTAGTGTTTCTCAAGGTTTTACAAATACTTATCAGAGCAATTTTAACAAGTTTTTGTTGTGAAATTCCATTAATAGCATAACATTTGCTAGCTTCGACAGGTTTTAAAAATCTCATCTTATTTAAATGCAGTCATTAAGAAACAAATAGCCATTTTGTTCCGTTAACATTTCGCTAATTTCATAAGCGTTTCGTGTTCGTCTAATATGAAATATAATGTTATGATGATCTACTAAAATGCTGGTCTTATTTACATAATTCTTTGACCGTTTGATAGTCATCTTTGTAGTTGTATCTACTGGTTGTCATTGGGTTGGTCATGAATGCGATTGCCCCATATTTTAATGGTGCCTTTTATTTAATGGTGGATAGGTCCACGATCTTCGGTAGAACGCACCAATTCCCCTTCGTGAACCATTTTCCTTTTGGAACGTTTAGCACCCAAAACCGGTTCCCAGGTAGGTAAATCTGTCATTAGGAGTTTTGTCCAAAATGTTAACTTTCAGTACAGGCTTTGTTGGCTTTATTGTTTATCACCTGATTTGGCTGAGACCAAGCTTTATTTAAACGATAGACTGAACAATTCGATATTTTTAGAATTCTAGTCATCGTTCCTAAATTACGATATGACTTTACAAAGTGATCTAATTCGTTTACCGTTGCATATCTTCTTGCAAGTGGTCGCCGTTGGAGACGAGTTCTGAAGTCGGTCAGAAATAAACGCCGGTTAAAACTATAAATTATACGTAAGCTTGATTATACTGGCCTAAGCCCAAGATCTATAAACGTTACTTAGCACGTACTTTGGCTAAGGGTTTTTCTTTTCACTGTCGCACAACTGTCAAACTACAAATGTAAGATAGACACAGGAATATGTCTAAGTTACGAAGGAACATTCATAGATTTGGCCCTTATAATCAAATGAGATGTGAGCAGGCTTAAAAATATATACAAGATTAAAAAATGGTATTTTATAATGAGAGATGTTCCAGAAAGCTTATGCTCATAGAATCCTCACTTCTCAGGTACCTCTCGTGTTCCAAGGCATAACTACTAACTAGCCATGGGCCAAGTTTACAGTATTCATAGAATTAGCTATCCATAAGAAAACCTCGCAGAAAAATGGTATTCCCCAATGACAACCCTAATAAAAATGAGTTAAATTTATCAATCAGCAAACTCAAAGTCAGAAAATGATTGGTTACTAATAAATTTTGGCAGAAAACAGTTCAATGAATATCTGATGAGCTGTTGATTGCTCCAAATTCGTCATTTTGACTTATTTATTGGGTAAGCAGATAAATTAATTGAAAAACTGTATTAGGTAATAATTTAGATGTCAAGGTATGGATCTAAAATTATGAGGATCTAGTGATTTATAATCATTACGCTTATAAATAGTTTGGACACGGATTTCCTTATTTTTGACCCATGGGAAAAAATAAGATCGTCAATTTTCGTCTAAAATCGGATAGCTATTGTAAAAAAGAAAAGAAAGAAAGAAAATAAATTTATTTATTTGTAGGTATGTCATCTGCTGAAACTGGCCTTAACAATGACCATTGAATTACAATAAAAGGTCAAAAAGGAGCCCTTAAGGTAAACATTCTTACCAAAGATAAACTTGACAGTTTACATCAGTCATTCATTACAATCACAGCATTACCGGACAAAGTAAAGGCATGAAAAGTTACATAAGTCAGTTGATTAAGTCGCACCACTTCAGTTATTTAAATACATACATAAAGGTAGGTACACAATGAATGAGATATAAAAATAGTAACATAGTCAGCATATAAGTTCCCACTGCTGGGAATTGGGATAGGCCTTCTCTTTGCGAGAGGGAGTGGAAATACAAATGGTAAACAGGAATAATCCTGGTGACTACCACCATAGTGATTCCTACCGGGTACTTCCTCAGAAGAACACAATTAAAAATGTCCATATTTTTGTTAGTTTACATAAAAAATATAACTATTTAAGTGAAGTTAAATCACATTATAAAATTATTTAATTAATTACATTACAATCATCTTTAAAATCAAGAAGTTCATTTAAAATTAGTCATCAAAGAAGTGTCTAAAATGATAATAAAAATAAAATCAGCCTTTTACAATAATTAAGACTGACTTCTCAAAAAATGTAGTCATCAGATTAGAATTTCTGGACGGATTGATTAAGTACTCTTGACAGTATAAAACGTGCGTCGTGTAACGAAACCATTGCAAGATTTAACCGACGGCGTCAGGTGCACAACGCCATCTATCGAGCGCGGCGAAAGAAGAGTCGAATCTTGTTCGCAAGCTAAACAGTAATAATTCAATAATTCGGTTGTTCCGTAAGCAACAATATTAAAGAATAGAATATTATTTATTGTTGCTGGAGGTAGTTAAAAAAATAATGTTGGTTAAAATAAAAATAAAGTATCTCTACAACATACGTCTACGGTGAACAATAGTAAGAAAATAAATAAAAAGAGTATTCTAAATCTCTAACATGGATACACATAAAACTAAACTATGTACACAAGAACTAAGATCTACTATTCTAAGGTCCGTATTACAGAAGGAAACTCAAGCATTGATCTCTGTTTAAAACTAATTTTAAGTCAAGTTTTAATTTTAAAACGTTCCCCAAACAAAGATTCATTGGTCATAGTTCAGCAGAGTTTGGCTTTATTTTAGATCGGTACTCAGTTTCTGAAGCGAACCCAAGCAGTGATTTGATCTGTAATTACCCAAGTGTAGTCGACACCGCACTTGAGCATAGATTGTCATGGCAATTTTTGTTAACATATAATAAACTACTCTATAATTGAGTCTGTTAAGGAAGATGTTTTGGCTAAAACTTGTAACTGGAAATAAATCAGTAATTATCTGTGGTGACTTTAACATTAATGTTTTAGAACATATTTCAAATACAAGTGTAGTGTAAATCATGTAATTTGTCAAGTGTGTTTGTAGAATTAACCCGAATGACTACGACTACTGCTACATGTATTGATAATGTTTTTTGTTGCTGTGACTATTTAGATAAAGCTATCATTAATTATCTCCCTTCTGATCACAGCGTAACTTTTGAGTCCAACATACGAATACAAAAAGTGCAGATACAATTCAGACCAATAACATCTGTTAATTCAAATCTGCTTTTAAAAACACGGAAACTTTTAATACGTATGTTGCTTCTTACTTTTAAGAACACTTGCAAAGCAGCTAAAGCCTTATAATATGTCGTGTAAAAGTGATTCTAATATCCTATTTACAGAATAAACGATTTCATTTCATTTCATATACCTACATTAACAACAAGGTTAAATCAGCAGCAGCAGTAATAATAAAGACGGTTTGGAAAATTATCAATAATGTAACGAATATGAACAAAAAGCATTTACGGACTGGAGACGTCATGTTTATTTGCGATAGCAAACAAGTTCCTCAAGAATTTGTAAAAAAAAATACCAGTATCCCACTTAAAACTACCGAAACCTTAAATTCCTCGCCCTCGTTCGCTCTTGACTCTGTAAGGGCAAACGTTTCAGCCTGCCCGATTGAATTAAATTTTAAGTATATTAACCCCACAATAGTATTAAAAGCTTTTAAGCAAATCAAGATCAAATTGTCCGAAGACCTTTGGGGAATGTCCTCCCCATTAAAGTCTGTACCTCCATAATTGAGACTATAGCGCCTTACTTAGCCTTAATTTGTGTGTGGATCAAGGAGTCTTCCTGGATTTAATGAAATACAGTAAGGTAATACCACTTTTCAAATCCGGGGTCAGTAAAGACACAAATAATTATATACCCGTGTTGCCGGTTTTCAGCAAAGTGTTTGAAAAGGTAATGCTTAAACAAATGCTCAAGAATTTCAACACTAATAAAATCCTTCACGATCAACAGTATGGTTTCACCAAAGGACGTCGTACGACCGACGCCGGTGTAACCACATTTTTAACGCGTGGGAAGAGGCCCAAGACGCCATAGGAATCTTTTGTGACGTTTCTATTTGATTGCGTCGATCGCGAAACCTTACTCTTGAAACTTCAGCATTACGGACTTGGAAAACTTGCGCTTAGTTTAGTAAAATTTTATTTAAATGATAGACAACAGCAAGTTCAAATAATTGGTATCAATTCATTTGGTTTAAAAGTAGGTGGGTGTTCCTCAAGGCTCGATATTTGGTCCTTTCCTCTTTTTAGTGTATATTAATGATCTACTCCATTTATTAAAAAAACAACTACAAATGGTGTTGTTTGCTGACGATACTTCCTTAATTTTTAAGGTAAATAGACGTCGACCTTAGGCATCAATGGGGTCCTCATTTAACATCTGTTGCAGGACGGCGTTCAGCAGCATATACGTATGCTGTCAGAAAAATACGTCAATTTACTGATGTAGATACCGCGAGGCTAGTCTATTTTAGTTACTTTCATAGTATCATGTCTTACGGTATTTTACTTTGGGGACGGGCTGCAGACTCTATCCGAGTCTATTTTTATTCTGCAGAAAAGAGCCACTAGAGCCATAATAATATATAATTGCAACTAAATGAAAGAGGGTTGAAACTCATATTAAAAGTACACTTTGTAAAAAAGGATATTACAAATTAGAGGATTATATAGGATTATGTCTTTCGCCTCTTTTACTAAAAAGATGTTTATTTTTACCCGTCTGCGGCGAAGCCAAAAAAGAAGGGTTATGTGTTTGACCTATATGTATGTATGTCTGTCCCTATGTTCCCTCGTAACTAGTAAACGGCTGAACCGATTTTAATGAGTGATATGTCGTTAGATTTGTCTTTATTGCGCGAGTGTCCTATGACACTCGCGCAATAAAGACGTATATTAAAATTATTAAAAATCAAAATGGTGGATTTTTCGCACCAAAAGGTTTGTTTTCGAAAAAAAAATATCTCTCAATCCTATCGAGTGGGGTATTAAAATGAAGGGTTTTAAAATGTGATTACAAAAATATATACTTATTATATGTTTAAAAATAATTTAAATGATAAAAAAAAATATCCCGAACTTTTGGAGTGAGTGAGTAAGTTATCTCGTCGTTAGCACCCGATTATAAATGAGTATATAACCTTATTTACCATCTTATAATCCTAACTAAATACATAGTATAAAATAAAACAAAATAATTTAAAAAAACTAAATACCCGACTGCAAAAACATGAACTGAAAAGATAGAAACATGAACTGAAAAGATAGAAACAAGATGAAAAGAAAACGAGTATCCTTTAAGTACCAAAAATAAATAAATGCAGTCGGAGGCAAATTTTAAGGCGTTCGTAACATCTTGGATTCCTCCGACTGCATTTATTTATTTTTGGTAGGTACTTAAAGGATACTCGTTTTGTTTTCATCTTGTTTCCATCGTTTCAGTTCATGTTTTTGCAGTCAGGTTTTTTGTTTTTTTTATTAACATTTTTTCTTACGTACAACATGATGTTTTCATAGATATATTGACAAGGCACCGTCATGATGTTAATATCCTTAAACAGTTCCCTAAGAGAATCGCTCCTGCGGTCAAAGTCAAAGTCAAATTGTTTATTTCAAATAGGCACATTGAATGAACTTTTGAACGTCAGTATTTACAAAAAAATAGAATTGCTTCTAGTCGCCCCTTCCAAAAGGTAGTTTCGTATGGAGAAGAATGGGCAAGAAACTCCACCGTTACTCTTTTAAAATGTTTTACAATATTTCTTAAGGTACATTAATTATACAATTATTGTGAAGATGATGCACCAAGAATAAAATTACTATACCACAATAGGTAAAAAGAGTTAAGAATTAAGCAATGACAGATAAATTAATTATGTGAAAGATACATGGTGCTCACATATTTACAAACATTGTAAAAAAATATATATATACGTTTTCCTAAAAAATAATAATATCAGTGTGAGTTAAGGTAATCAAAGAATTTAAAATAAATGTCATAAAAATTATAAATTATACAATTAAAATAGCAACCTGTTTGATTTTGTCTAGACTCTAGATTGTCCTCCTATGGAGCTGGACCAGCATGTTTCCAAGCCTTCTTATCTTGGATATAATCCTCTAATTTGTAATATGCTTGAACCGAGACGGGTTATCCTGATTTTAATAGAGATTGTCCGCCATGAGTTATTTATTCATAAAAATACGATGGAATCAAAATTATGTATAAATATAATTTCAAATGAAACGGGAGTGCTAAACTTCAGGTATGCAAGATAGCATTGTTTCGATGTTTCACAACCACGAGCTTCTTAGTGAATGACATATAAATTATATTTGTTAAGGGGCTCGTGGCTAAATAGGCGCACGGGTCGATAGAAGGTCAAGTTACAATTGCCGCGGTCGGCTCGAGGATGGGTGACCACCCATTACATATGGACACCCCTCCGTGCCTCGGAAAGTACGTTAAGCCGTTGGTCCCGGCTGTCATTTGTAGAACTTTGACAGTCGTTACGGGTCGTCAGAAGTCCGAAAGTCTGACAACCTTACCAAGAGGTATCGTGGCCCCAGTATAACTGGATTGTGGAGGTCAGATAGACAGTCGCTCCATGTAAAATACTGCTACCCGCAGAGGCGGGCTGGCACTGGATTTTCCAGCCCGTGAACAAAAAAAAAAAAAAGGCGACCCCAACATAGTTAAAAAGGCTAGTAAGACTGATTTTAGTGTTTCGTGCTAAGGTAGGCAAAACGCAAAATCATTCGTTTTCATGTTATTTAGAATCATTTTACAGATCAAATACTTAATGAACAATGACAACAAAACAAAAGAATACCCGCGTTTAATTAACTCTAATATCTCCATCATCTCCTGGTATATACTAGCAGCCTACCATATTGTCTAAGATGACTTCTCACGATCAAAAAGCTTTTAAACAAACATGAATATCGATTGCATCACTAATTATACCGAATAACGTTTTGATACAATGGGTGGCACAGTTTAAATAAGATTTATATCTTTACATCCGCCATACTTAGCTTCCGGATGAACGCCGTGAGAATTTCTACTAATTTACTCATAATAACACAAATTAAAGTAATTTTCTCAGTTATTATGTCATTATAACACTTTTCGGGTTGTTATTCAGACGATTACTAACTTTTATATGGTGCGACACGTGGAAACGTTGGATTAACAGACATTACCGTTTTTATTACGTTATTAACTAAGAAATTTGGTTAAATTATGTTAAGTTGTGTTATAGTTGGAATGTATTTGGTGCAAACATGTTTATTGAACTTCATTAACAGTTTGCGAAATTATGATGTTATGTTATTAAGTAAAATGCCATCTAGTGCTAACATTATGAAACAGTATAAAACCTGAGGAGTTGAAGCAATACAGAGGTGGCACAATTTTGGGTTAGTTCGAACGTGACAACACAGATGCCACGCTTACCAATATTGGTAAAATCACAGCGAATAAACCATTAATAATCGGAATAGAGCTACAGAAAGTATGTTTTGAATGTGCAATCATTTAAAGAATCAGGTTTAATTTGTTTTGCATAAAGAGTAAAAACACAGAGGGAGAAGAAAACTAAAGAAATGATGGATGGACTGGGACGGTCAGAAGAAAAAGGGGAGAATGATAAGTGATGGTGTTGACACCCGACTTACATTAAAATTAGGTAAATTAATATGATGTGCATTGCCATAATCTGATCATTAAATGATCAGAATATGGCAATGCCATACAAATTTTGTAAGATGAAGAAAACGATTATATTTGTAGTTTAAGCATATTTTGAGATGTCGTTTTATTGACCGTTTATTGTATTTTGATGCTCTAAACATAATTAATGTTTAGAGCATTTACCATCTTGTAGTTTTTTTTGTATTTTTTCTATGTAATTATATATATAAAAGTAGGGACAATAATTTCAATGGAACCGTAATGGACATAACAATATTAAGCCCTTAAAATCTAAACACACTTTTTGCACGAATATTATCGGAAAGTAACGATTTCCATTATATTCGCGTAAGAAATGCATATCTTTTTCCATGTAAAGTATAAAACAATTATATTTGTGTTAATTTTATTTACAGGATTTGCTAATGACTTTTTACAAAACATGTTCATTATTTATGCAAAATCGTAACGTCGTTCTATGAATCGTGACATTGTAAGAATGCGTTGCATACTATACGTTTGCCCTATAACTTCAGTAACATTATTTTTGTCAATAAATTAAATTTGCTAAACTATTACAAAAAATCATAATATAAATAGATTGTAAAAAAATAGCTTTGATTTGTCGAATAAATGTCTATTTTACGATCTACCCGTGCTGAGATAAACGCGTTTGTACTTTTGAATTAAGAATTATATATGGAAAATATTTGGCATTGTAATTAAAACATATTATTTATATGACAAGTATTTTATTCAATCTAAGATCAAAGTACCATGAAATCACAAAAAAATATTTGGTTCATTTATAAAGGACAAGATATCACATATTTTTAAAACATGCATTATAATATTCAAATCAATCAAAGTTAAAATGATAACAATCTTAATTATTAAAAAACTAGATAATATAAAATCAAAATTGTCAGACAGACAATATGACAAGACAACAAGTACTTTTTCTTATTTAGGTATTTAATAAAAACTGTGACATGTTTTGCAGCTTTCTCGGTACAGTTTATTTCGTACGTCAGAATGAATAAATCCAAATGTCGAAAACAGTCTTTCAATACCAGATTTGAAATTCCATTAATTTAATTTTACTAAACTAAAAAGAAAAATATCATATAGAACAATAAAAAACACTTCTTTAAAACAATTTAAACTGTTGGTTTTATATACAATTAAAAACAAAGTTTTTTTTAACCCTGGTAGGTATACTTACAGGGTTGATAAAAGAATGACTGGACCATACATTAAATATTGTTTGAAAAGTAAGTGCTATGGGTTGGTATCAGAATAATTATGTATTATACAATACCGAAAATAGGTGATTTAAAAATGTTTGTCTGTTTGTAGGTTTGTTCAAGCATCAAAATGGACAGATTTGGTTCAAGTTTGGTGTAAAGATAGAGTGAATCTTGGGGCAGCACATATGCTAGGGAAAGAAAAACATTAACGTCATTAAACATTTATTCTATTTTAATAATATTACTGAGCCAAAAAAATATAAATTAATTCCCTTACAATAAAATAATTCCTTGTTCTTATTTCTAACATTATAATTATATTTGTAGTTTAACTTGTATTTCAGGTGATAAATATTTTTATGGAAGTTTACCGGTGTAATATCTTCTATTCGGAGTTTTGTAAGCTCCCGTCGGCATTTTCAGTCAAAAACTATTGCTTTCTTTTTCCTGTTTTGAAAAAAAATCCTCTCACTATCATATCCTGGTATCTGGACTTATTAAAGTGGCTAATCGAATCGCAACCGTGAGATACTTATTATTAAGTTGTTCCGGTCGCCATTTGTGGTCAGTTCCATTTCACTAAATGGCGCTTTCCGAGTGCATACATGAGTTATTATAATAGCAAAATCACTATAGGTGTACCTATCAAATTTGAGGATTTCCCTCGACTTCCATGGGATGCCGTCATGGGATTCTGACTTGTTGACAATAGGACCACGTCGAGAGCATACCCTTTCTAAAAAAAAAAAGAATTTTCAAATCGGTCCACAATTGACGTAAAAATCGGTGAACATACATTAAAAAAAAAACATACAGATGAACATATTACGTTCTCCTTTTTGGAAGTCGGTTAAAAACACGGTTCCATGTATGACCAAAGTATATGTCTCAACAGGAGTTGTAAATATTTTTTTTTAAATCATACTCACATCAACCTTTCCCATCTTTCCAGAAAGAACCTCAGCCTGCAGCCAGTAGACCGAGAAGAAGACGCGCACCTGTTCACCTACCGCGACGTCAACCGAACCCACGTGTCCGTAGTACTGGCGCAGAGTGTGGAGGACCTGGTCGACAGCGACTCCCCACAGAACGTCGTCAAGTTCCGACTGGGCTGCGACTTTGACGCCGGGGATGACCTTGTAAGTACCTATATCTTATAATAAACAATATTATAGGTAGGTAATAGTAGACCGACACAGAATCTATAATCTATTCACAGTTAGTTCATCGTCGCCCGAGTTTAACATCAGGCCATCTGTTCCACATAATATAATTTTTCATAAAACAAAAAAGTAATTAAAAAATAAATAAGTCAAAAAGAAATTAACTCAAAATTATGAAATAAAATAATACATATTTTCATAATTTCGTTTTGTTGGTAAATTTCGTGTATATAAAAAAGTGGAGTTGGTCTTAATTTTTTTTAAATTTTTAGTTTTAATTACAAGCTGGAATTTGTTTGTAATAAATAGTTAATATTTTGGTTTTCCTTATGATCTTTCTTAGATGCACTCGAACTTGACCAAGGTTTTGAGATGTTTTCCCTTTGACACCATACCACACTTACACATATTTGTCCATATCTTGAAAACTAGTGAACAGATTTTTATGAAGCTTACAATGTTCCCTAAGCCAATAATAAACAACAACAAAACGGTCATGATCCGATTTATAGTTTCGGAGAATTTATATTATACATTTATTACATACATACGTATCGAATTTAAAACCTCCTTTTTTTGAAGTCGGTAAAAAGGGCTAAGTTTTCCCAATTCAAATCACTTATGAGTTATGAAGATGATGGAGGATCCCAATAACACACTTTTCGTATATATGATTGTAATCGCTTTCTTCATCTTATATATAAAATTCTCGTGTCACAATGTTAGTTACCATACTCCTCCGAAACGGCTTGACCGATTTTTATGAAATTTTATATGCATATTCAGTAGGTCTGAGAATCGGCTACTATCTATTTTTTATACCCCTTTCTCCCCGGGATCGATACTTACGCGGGTGAAACCGCGGGGCGCAGCTAGTAAATTATAATTATGTAACCAAATACCATATTTCTCATCACACTTCCTTCAACCATTGAATGGCATCCAGAGCAGAGTAAAATCAGAAAAAAAGTCATTATCATTTTCAAATCTTCAAAGTCATTTTCGATAAAAAAAAAGATAAGGGGATACAACGTAATTATCGCATCAAAATTAGAGTGAAATAAGCAATAAAGTTATTTCCATTTTCAAACCTTCAAGGTAATTTCTCACGTCCCCTGCCCACAAAAACCGTCGCTTACCGCAAAAGGGCATCAGCAACCACATCATACCCAACAATATTATCTGAAGTAGGTCAACAAGAGCCACATGTGCGAGAGTTTGACTACATTTAATATCTGCCTCGTTCGTCACTCAGTTTAAATGTCAAGACGGTGATTTGGAAGAATATTTCATAGAAGCTCTAACATTAATATTATTGTAAGAATAATTTGTAAAAGAAAACCATTGATGAAGACTATAAATTTGACTTTTATGGTTGTTCAATTAGAAATAAACCATTTTACGGGATTGAAAATCAATGTTGAAATGCCAAAGGTTCATCCTAGTACAGATTGCCTATATCTAAAGAAAAGATAGCACATTTGAATATAAAACTTAACAAAACAAAAATAATTGAGCTGTAGCGGCATCAACATCGCCACATGTGAACGTCACGCAAAATCCTGCATCGCGCAAGCAGAGTTTACCGCGTAACTAGCATAATAATATACAACGTCCCGACATCAACCGTCGGGCAGTTGGCCACCAGACACAACACCCGTTTGGTCGGAGGATCCCCCCTTTTCAATTGAAAATGAGTGAACTTTACACTTCGTTCCTCATACCTCTATAGAGCCTTAACAATTTTAAAACAGTTCAAGAACACAGGAAGGGTATTAAAACTTTCTTGGTCCGAAAATAATAACATTTCATGACACAACAAGGTCCTTATTAGCAAAGTTGAAGAAGTTAATTCTTTCCGGTTTTTAAAAATCAATTTTAATGAGACATTAAAAGTGAAATTAAGGGTCACTTACCCCGCTTTGAATACAAATCCAACCTTGCAAGGATTTTCAAATGATTTGCAATACGATTGCAAAGTTTAAGCAACAGTTACAACAAAGGAAATCCGTCTTTGTGTTGAGAACTGTAAGGGTTATTTGTCAGGCATATTAAAAATGCCTCTGAAACGATGCGGCTGGAAGTTCCCAGGGTTGATCCAGTCACCTCTGATAGCCATTTGTCCTTCACCCAGTTGCCTTCAGGCCGTCATATAATTTCGCATACTTACATACTTCGGGATACTACCCTCGGGATCGCTATCCATGCTTAATTTAGCCATGGAGATAAAATATCATTTTTAATCTTATTCCTCCATTTTAGGAATTCATCTGGGAGGGTTTAGGCTTGTTTGTTTAACTGTTTCGAGTTATATCGTGGTCATTGTTTGACTTTGATGTTTGTCATACTTTGTTGGTGTAGGTAGACATTTATTGGGTTGACTTCATGACTGAAAATACTACTCTGCTTAACAACATGCGAACTTTTTATTATTTTAGTTTATACATGAAACTCTTTAATTTCGTTTTTTTAAAAAGAAAATAAATTGAAAAAATGCTCGGTATTTCAAATGAAATACCAACTTTTAGTCCCAACCGGATTAAAAGTTGGTCACGAATTGCAAACCCCTTATTAACTTTTCCTGGAAAAAGATTTTACCTATATATCGCCTAACAATATACGATGAACAGTTACACACAGAAACCGTCTCTTTCACAGCTTCACCTAATCGCATTCCATTCACAAATGAACCACCACTATCACCAATCTAGAGTCTAGACAAAAGCAAACTGGTTGCTATTATAATTGTATAATTTATTGTTTTTACATCATAACATCAAGCATGTAATCCTCGAAGGGTTAGGCAGAGGTGTACCTATATTACACCAACATTTCGACAGTTATGTTTAAGTCCCATGTAATAGGGGGCGAGCCTATTGCCATCAACCCAGCACAAATCTAGACTCCGGACTCCGGACTACTGAGAAATTCCTAATGGAAAATCCAAATAACACTTTGCCTGACCTGGGAATTGAACCCAGGACGAGGTTATTATTTTTATGCCATTTATTTGACATCTGTGATTACCTTAACTCACACACCGACCTATTATTTAATTTTTTCTAGGAAAACGAATAAAAAAAAAAAATGTAAATATTATTATGTGAGCACCATGTATCCAGTGCCGTAACTAGGGCGGTGCCAGCGGTGCTCAGGCACAGGGCGCAGACCCTGGCTGGGCGCAGAAATGACCAAGGTTTGGGTCATCATACATGGTAGTTAGTAACATAGATACAATACCTACCTATTATTTCCGCGTAATAAGGGACTAGGGGTATAGTAGACGCGCCCTACTATCAGCAGTATACTGTTTACACAGGATATAATATTCTTCTTACAACCAATATATTATGAAGAGATCGTCAGTCAAATCTGGGTCTTCTTAAAGCTATAGTTGTACTCGGTTTAAAGGAACAGTTTTTACAAAAAGTAGTTGCTTTATAGATTTTTTTACGATGCCAGTGATTAGCTTCCTGTCCTCTAGAGATCATTCAGTAAGCTCAAATTGAAAAAAAGACGCACCTACGCTCGACTATGCGCCAAGAAAGATTGTCTGGCCAAGTGATTTGCGTTTTTACAGTTTGCCTTGGTATAATAAAATCCCAAACAAGGCCAAAATACTATGTATGTTCAGTAAATAAAAGGTAGTTTGTAGTTAGATGCACCCTACGTTAAAAAAAAAAATACTTTTAGATGCCAGCAACTATTTATATGATCAATAAACCACCAATTTTTATCAGTATTGTAAATATTCAAATTATCATATGTGTGGAAAATCTTATGCTAAATAAAAATGCTAAAATTTTCAACCCCGCGGCCCCGGTTCCCCGACAGGCTTCTAGTCCGCCACTGCTTGAGTCTTTACTGTATCTCTACTTTTGCCTAATATTTTCGAATAAACGTTTTTTTTTTCTATTTAGGCACCGCTCGTCCTGCGACACGCGGGGCCTTTGTGCCGTCTCGCGTCGCGCGACAAGTCGCGCCGGTATGTAGAAGCCTTAATTCTACAAAGTTTTTGAGAAATTTTGTTTTTGAATGATACATTTATTTACATAGACTTTTTCCATTTTATTGTCAGGTAAGATTACAACATTTTTCAAGTGCGCAGTTATAGAAGCTCGCACCGGGCGCTTAGGAGGCTAGTTACGGCACTGCATGTATCTATCACATAAATCATTTATCCGCCATTGCTTCATGTTTAATACTTTTTACCTACTTTATTCTATGTATTATATAATCAGTGCATCAATCAGTGCATCATCTTCACATACAATTATATTATAATTAATGTACCTATACAAAATATGATAAAACATTTTAAAAGAGTAACGGTGGAGTCTCTTGCCCATTCATCTCCATACGAAACTACATTTTGGAAGGGGCGACTAGAATCAATCGAAGTTTTTTGACGTTCAAAAGTGCCGTTTACGTGCCTATTTGAAATAAATAATTTGACTTTGACATCAATGATAAATGATTTATTTTCTGTAAGTAGGTTTTTACAACACGTCAATCATATTAAAAAAAAAAAACTAAACATCTCATAATCACATCATATTTCCTATAATTCTCGTCAACGGAACTTCCAAATCTTACCTCGTCAATTTTCCTGTCGCTTGTACAGTTCATTGACACTGAAACGTATTTTCACGTTTAACGACGTCACATTGTAAAAGCAAGCGTAAAAATGTTCCCACCGTCAAATATGTACCATTTCTGTCGACTCGAGATGTTTTAGTCGTTCTAGAAAACTTTTTGTACAGAATATTGTTGTTCGATGTAGCGATATTTTGATAGCCTGGATTTTTATGAGCCATAAGCTGTGAGTGGAATGGACGGCAGGTTTTTCACTGGTTGTTTTAGTACTTTTTACGTAGGTACCTAATAAAATATTTATGTCTGTTATAGTTTAAAAAGTTATTCTGAACTGTCTTCGGATATTATTTGGGTTTGTAACTATTTAGAAAATATATTTCCTCCTCCTTTGTGAAGTTGGTTAAAATACTAAAATAGCTCTATTTAACTAAATATATAATAATACATGCCGTACATTCGTCAAGAGTCATTATTAAGATGGAAATTCATATGATCAACCAATGATGGGCTCCAAATATATTTTTCTAAATTTTATTTTTCCTTTATGTCAGAGTTGACTTTAAGAGGGAGGCTTACGTCTGTACATGACTAGTCATAAAGATAATGGATACACTCGTGCGCTTTCTGAATGAAAAATGTACGCTCATCCACGTTCATATACAAATTGATACTAGCACTCAAGATCAAATACAATATAGGTATTGTTACAAGATCATTTTCTGTACACGTATAGTGCCACATTCCCCAAGAAAATAAATAAATAACGTTATTGATTAGATGAAAATAGAAGGCATGAGGCTCACTTAATTTTTTTTTTATCAGTCATCCAAAATCAAAATACGTCATCAGGAAGATACGCCATGTATACCGCAGTGTACCTCGACCCCGTCTAGCCAAGTCAGAGCTTCAGTCCTGTGCTGTACGGGTTCTCAGTTGAGCCATCATTCGGCAGTAACACTATGTTAGTCTTAATTTCTTGATGATTGATAGGGATCGAGAAATCATCTGTAGTTACAAGGTTACATTCAGAATATCGACCTAAGTAGGCTGTAGTTTAATAAATGATGATGATGATGATTGTTTTTTTAATTACTGATTATGATTATGAGTTTTTGTTTCTTCACCATATTCATTGGAAACGATGTCGCACAATTTGATGTTGTGTTGTTGTTTTTCTTAAATACGAAACATATTCGTGTTGTCAGCAGGGACCGTACAACCCTGGTTAAGAGTTAAGCCTTTCGAAGGGGTAACCCATTCAATAGGTTACCTTTATCATGATGTAAACCATTGAAAGGGGTTTATACTAGAAACCCATTGAAAGCGTTACATGATAACCCATTGAATGGGTTTTATACTTGAAACCCAGTGAAAGGGTTACATGATAACCCATTTCAATGGGTTCTTTATAATACCTACTTGAAACCCTACCTACAAACATGAAAAAAATCATAATATTATGTTATTTTGATATCCGCCCAGCACGCGTAGCATGACCAATTCTATCTTTATTCTACCCCATTTTGGTGACCATTTTAGAAAAACCCTATCGAAAACCCTTTCAATGGGTTACCAAAATTGAATTTAAGCCTTTCATAAAGGTTACCCTTATCGTATGGGTTTTTGTTTAACCGCTTAGAAAAACACTATAGAAAACCCTTTCAATGGGTAACCAAAATGGTCCCTGGTTGTCAGGAACCTAATTTCTTGCAATATTTACCGACGATGTTGCTGAAACAATGCTGCGCAACTTGTTCCCAGTGAATACGCGGCATACTCCCAGAAAGATCAGATAATTTTTATTAAGTTCCATCATATCTTATTTCCAGATATCAGCCTACCTATCGGTGACGGTGTACATCGAGGATGTGAACGACAACGTGCCCAAGTTCCTGGATACGCCGTACCACGTCACCGTGGATGAATTGACTCCAACGGGTGAGTTATACATTGAGGAGAAGGCGGTAGGAGATCAAGTGTTTGGTACTTTAGTGGCTTGTTTCTATTGGAGTACCGTATAACATACAAAGGAGACAGGTTGTGAATGTAGAATGTTCTTTCGAATTTAAAAATCAAAAACTTCTGACAAAATCTTTTGGAATGAATCCTGCAGCTTTTTGTTCTTTGACAAAAATAGTTAGTTAAAAGATTTTTTGTTCGACTAGGTAAGTACCATATACAGAATGGATTTTTGAGATGGGGCAGCAAGGGCAGCTACCCTAAAAGTTGTATATACAGGTAAACGGTCCAAAGAGGCTGTCCTTAACATTTTGAGAAATTTTGATCAACATTCACAGATTTTTCTTTCTTTCTTTTTTTATGCTATTCGATCCTGTTTCTTATAAGGATCCAAAACTTAAATTGGGCCAACTGAGGTTTGAGTACTAGAAAAGTCATAAATCGCAAAAAATACTTTTACCATACATTTCGTTAGAAATGATACTCCAACTTAGTTTTTTATGATGGATAGATATCTATCTAGACCACTAAAATGAAGACAGGCCAAAAATAAACAAAAACAAAATTATCTTTGAATTACGAAATCGCATCAATCGAATTCCGACAATTCGCAAGGAAACATAATTATTATTATGGTCATAGACCATGACCACCTCGCATTCCTGATCTCATGCCTCTACACTTTTTTATGTGGCGCTATTTAAAAATTGAATTTTATAAAAAGAAATAGGTACGACAATGTTCAGGAACTCAAAGATTTACTAACCACGATTCTCTATGGAATGAATCCTAGCACACTATCAGCTGCTGCCCGCTCTGTAGTAAAGATAATAAACTTATGCCTACGTCAAAACGACTAGCATTTTGAACACCTCATAACTTAGAGCACAAAAGTAAAATTTCTAGGTGAGTCCAAATGTAAAGTTCCAAGTTTTTAATTTTAAGGTGAAATATTACCCAAAATAGAAGTTATTGTTTTTTATTTGTTTTTAGATAAGCCTTTTTGGTAGCAGCCAGTTTATCGATGGTAAAAAATGTAAGTTCGAGTCCTACGAAATGTATGGGAAAAGTTTTTTGCGATTTATGACTTTTCTAGTACTCAAACCTCAATTGGTCCTATAGAGGTTTTTAATCCTTATAAGAAAGAGGATCGATTGGCATAAAAAAAGTTTTTGTGTAAATTGCCCATTTTCCTGCTCACTGTAATTTTTTTTCAAAATCTGTGAATGCAGATAAAAATTTCTCTAAAAGATAAGGACAGTCTCTTAAGACCATTTTTCTGTAGCTACAACGCTTAAGGTAGCTGCCCTTACTACCCCATCTCAAAAATGCACCCTGTATAGCGATTGATGAGATAAATATAAATCGAAGCACTTCATATAAATGATAACGTGTAATAATAAATTAGGTATAGCAATATCCTTTGGAGACCAAATAAGATAGCAGCTTTGAATTTATAAAAGTCTTCATAAGATATTTTTGCAAAGGAAGTTCACGCGCCTTTCGCAATATTAATAAAGTTCAAAAACATTGTCTGTGGACATCGTCCACCAAAATATTACATTTTCTCATCGGTCTTTAAGAGACAACAATTTTTGCAGGCAAAAATTCGTCAATATAGTTTTCCCAATGGGTCTCCTATTTAGTTGTTTACAAAATGTTCAAAGGGAAATTGGAAAATATTTGGGATATAAAATCAATATTTACTCAAGATTCCCTTTTCTATAAAAATATATTTGGAATTTTATTATTCTCGACACAGCTGGTAAAGTCAAACATGAGCGCTTAAGCTGAGTACAAAAGTCGTAAAAAAACATTAATTTGTCATTCTTCTCTGAAAATGCAATTTTGAACCAAAATACAATCTAAGCTAGAAGATAATAGATAGAGAATAAGGAATAAGATAAAATATACTGATATTTAAATAATACGGTGTTACAATATAATACACCTCATTCTATGATCAGATATTGAACATCTATGTTTTACGACAATATAAATGGCCTCTTTAAACACTGTAATTTATAACCAGTTCATATACAATTAAATTTGTTGTTATTAAAAGAACAATTTTTCTATGAATCTTTAAGAAACAAAATCGAGCATCCTGTATGCACACGGGCACTTTCTGAGAATAGGCTTCGTACACAGCCCGCCAACAATACGTATGGCGAGCGAACTACCGGTTATATTATACCGAGACTTATAAACTGTCTACCCTCAGAAATAAATAAATGTATTACACTTAGAAATATCAAATGTAAACTTAGGCAATATTACTTAAGTATTACAGTATTAGTGTATACAGACATCAGATCCCTTCTAGTAAATTATTTAGAATCTACTTTGTATGTAATATAACGGCGCGGGATAGCCTTTACCAGAAGTGATCATCGTATTAGTGGTTCAGCAGCTTCAATATCATCAAGATTGTGCCGAAACATAGCAGTTCGTCGTGGACGTGGTACGACAGCGGCACCTGATAGCCACGCAACCATGGATGCGACGCTCTGCTATAATAAATTCTGACAATAACATCCAGTGCCACTCTTATCCGATCTCTTCAGTGGTTCCTAGTAACTTCGTAACATAACTAGATGACGCCATTTGCTGTGCCGTCAAATAAAACATTTTCGAGAACGGCACCTCCAAGTAATCCAAATATTTAGCATAAGTATAATCAGCCTATAATGTTCCCACTGCTGGGAAACAAGCCTCCTCTCTTCGAGAGGGAGTGGGCCGTAATGTACCACGTGAGCCTAGTTCGGGTTGGTAAATGTCACATGTCTTCGAATTTTTGGTTCTAAAGTAACCGTCATGAGAAGCTATAAATACATAAAATTGCAAATTATACAACTATCAACTTTAAACTCAAGATATCTAAGTTGATTTATGAATGAAGAAATTATCGCTAAACGTCATAAAATAATTTTAGTTGCAATGGAAACTGAACCATACGCAATTTCAGTTAAAGTTTTAAATCCCAAAGTATGAAATTTATCTCGTCTCATGGCGTTGACTTTGGGACATGCCAGTTTCCTCACTGTTTTCCTTCACCGTTTTGAGAGCAGTGGTGACGAAATTATTTACACAAAGTAAAGTGCCTGCCGGGTTCAAATCCTCAACCTACAACTCGTAAGTTGGAGCCGTTACCAATGGGCCACTACTGCTCTCTCACCCAAATATTTAATTAGAAAAAAAAAATCAGTTCGCCAAGACCCATTCTACATTAAAAAAAAAAAACAGAAAAAAATCAGACGGGGAAATGATTCGTCAGATCCGAGCAAATCGGCCATAGATTAGCTTAATGCTGTGACATAATCATGAAACAGAGCCACCATGAAACAGTTCCGTTTGGTGCCGGACGTAAAGAATAGCACCATCCCATTTCTTCCCGTGGGTGTCGTAAAAGGCGACTAAGGGACTTACTAGAGAATGGGCAGCAGCGTTCTTTATGCATTTTTAAAACCATATTGCGATCGCCAACCGATTAAGGCAAATCCCCCCCCCCTTTTTGGGGAGGACTACGTCCAGCAGTGGACGTCTTTCGGCTGAAATGATGATGACGAGGGCCACCGCTGGCATCCGCATTCATTCACCGGTATCACCGCATTCGTTTATTTGTATTTTTCAGGCCTCACAATCTTCAAAGGAATCCACGCCTTCGACCGCGACAAGCCCAACACCCCCAACTCGGACGTCCAGTACAGCATCATCTCAGGAGACACCGAGGATCACTTCGCTCTAGAAAGTTCTCACAAGCCAGTCCTGGTGCTGAAAAAACCACTCGACTATGATGCCGGGGATAAAGAGTTTTCACTTGTTGTTACTGCTTCGGTGAGTAAAAATAAACTGAAGTGAAAGGAAAATGCGTAGAAGACGAAAGCTTTCAAAACCTAATGCCATAGGATTAAGGCGACGATTTTAATGATTTTATACTGAAGATCACGTCTAAACCAGTAGTGTTAATGATTTGAAAAATATATGATAAATTAGAGCATTTTCTCCATAACTTAATATGTGAATATTTTAGACTATGTTTATATTACATAGTGAAATTAATTTGTAAAGTTATGTGTAACGCGGATAAAAAATTGATAATGGCGCAAAATCTACCAAGCGTATTTTTCTGAAACCTTCACCAATTTAAAGATAATTTAATTATTGATCTTTTAGTATACGCGTTTTATTAAAATACCTTTTTTTGTGTATAATAAATTAATACCGCGTGAAATTGGGGACAGCGCTCTTTGATGGGCGAGTCCTATTACTGGCTGAACGTACGACGCGTTGTGTGAGCTCAGTACAGAATACGCAAGCTGACCGCTCAAGGTCACTGGCATATATCCTTTGTATTGCTTAAAACTATACTGTAGGGTTCGCTCTCATTTAATAAATCAAGTGACAATCAATTACCGAGTAACTAGGTTATGAAGGTCAGATAGGCAACCGCTCCATGTAAAATAGTGATATCTAGCTGCGTCCGGTTAGACTAGAAGCCGACCCCATGAACTGTCAAACTCCACAAATACCTTTTTGTAACAAACATAATGTACAGCACTTACTGTGAGGGAAGAATGATCTAAAAAGATGAAAAAATATAAATTCAAAAATGTTATTGTTTCAGGACCGTGGCTCTCCAGCTCGCAGTTCCAACGCAACAGTACACATTGTGGTGCAAGATAATGATGACCTGCCTCCCAAGTTCACTGCAGACTTCTACAGGACACAAATACCAGAGTTCTACCCGTTACTTGTGAGTATCATTATCAACTTATACCCTACTTACTTTTGTTAACCCTTTATCTTTCTTTTAAAAGGTATCCAGACCTCATAATATAGCTTTTTTTCTGTCTTATGCATAATATTGATTTTAAATAATTAATTATCATTTATATACTTTACATTTTTTTTATACCTAAAGTTTCTGTGATATTGCTTCAGGTTTTTTTTTTAGTTATTAAATGCTTCTTGCACAAGTAAAATACTGCAGAGGTGGACAAAATGCCTTAGGCATTTTCTGCCAGTCTGTCTATTTATTTGTATTGCATATTCTACAATACGAAAGTGTTAAACATAAAATTGAACTTCTATCGTCATTTGTCTCAAAAATACCCCAAAATTCCTGCCAGGGTTGTGAGTTTGTCCGAAAGGGATATCGTAGCCCTGGCACACAGGCAACAGAAGGAACACGGGTGGATTTTAGTCAGTAAAAGTCTGACACGCCCTCCCGCTCCGCCCAGAGCGGGAGAAGTTATTTGATAATTTCCCACACAAAAAAAAAAGTCAATAAAATTGTTTAGTTCTAATCGAAAGAACTTTGACTCCCGACACATGTACATTAGCCTGATGTTATGTTTAATATTCAACTTGTCCTACTTTCTGGCACTTTTATGACATTAAGTACGTAATATTATTAGATCTAACATCGAACATTTACCTGCTGACTGAAATTATTAAGCCAATAATCCGACTCTGAACTCAAACGATAAAAAGGGATGACCTTAATTGAGTCTCTCATCCTTGATTGACAGACATGCCAATTAATGCGGTCAAAGTTGAAAAAAAAGATCAAAATACATAATAATTGTAACGTTTAATTAATTTTTATGCCAGATTGGTCTAATGGCGGAAAGCGCGACTGCTGAGTGTGGGCTACAGGGTTCGATCACCAAGTCTTGCGGTGTCATTGGGTTTCCAAATGGAATTTCTCAGTAGCCGCCGGGAGATTCGTGCTTGTTTGGTGGTTCGCCTTTTATTACATGGGACACCTCTGCCTTCCCTTCGAAAAACAATGGCATAATCTTATGTTATGTGTGTGATAATTTTTCAGGGGAAGAAAATCCACAAGAAATTGTTGTTCTCGGAGCCCATCAGGGCGTTTGATCAAGATCTAGGAGTAAACGCAACACTACGATACGAGCTGGTGGCTGGTAATGAGAAGAAGCTGTTTTCTTTAGACCCTCAAAATGGCACTCTGTTCCTTGATAAAGAAATAGATTTAGATGCTGAGGCTAATTTACCAGGTATAATTTAACGTTATGATACTCATCTAATCATTTTATGCTGTATGTGAACTACATCCTAGATTTAAATTGACTGAACACAAAACAAAGCAACACAACTTCTCTCAGCGGTGTTACACTATTTGGTGAACACTTATGTATATTCCGTCTAGCTGATATAGGTTGTCCAATATAACAGTATGTTAACTAAAACATAAATTGTATCATTTTCAGGGAACACGTTTGTGCTGCAAGTCCAGGCGTCGCAATTGGACAACCCACTGAAGACAGCACAGGCGAGGGTTGAGATGGAACTGCTGGACCTGAACGATAATCTTCCGGAGTTCGAAGTGGACTTCTACAACATTAGCATTGTGGAGAACTTGCCTAACGGTATGTACTTGAGAAATTATCTTAGCAGCAAAGATGGTAGCAGCTGGGTTAGTGTAACTGAGGATCGAGTAATATCTATAAGAATGCGTCAGTAGACCGATGATGATGTCAATATTATTACGCAAGACATCGATATGACAGTAACCAAACTGATTTTACAGTAAATTGTTTGTATTCCGTGGCTAGGCTTTGACAATCTAAAATCGATCATACAATTTTGGTCATATAAACTGAATGTTATAATTAACGCACCTTTGTGCGTTGTGGGTTAACCTCAGAAATAATACGTAGATATAATACAATACTATTTAATCAATTTATTTTTCCTTCAGGGTTCAGTGTACTGCAAGTGATGGCAACAGATAAAGACCAAGAAGATAATGGAGAGTTCACGTACCAACTGAAGGATCCTGAAGGTGCCTTCACTATTGACCCTCGATCTGGCTGGCTCACTGTTAGGAATCAGGTACACCTTTTAAAATTAAAATATAATCCAAATAACATAATTTTCATTAAGTCATTTGTTTAGTTAAAATTTTGTTTTATAAAGATGGATGATTGTTTAATCACAAAGTTTCAATATTAGTATGGACTGTTCTTAAAATATTTTAATCACAAATATTTTAAGAACAGTCCATACTAATATTATGAATTCTGCCACTGTGTAACTCTGTCTGTCTGTTACCTTTCACGCATTAACGGCTGAATGAATTTGGATTTGGCACACGAATAGAACATGACCTGAGTGAGGGATAGACATGACCATAGTATA
The DNA here is from genome assembly GCA_948098905.1 of Tiliacea aurago. Classification (NCBI taxonomy): domain Eukaryota; kingdom Metazoa; phylum Arthropoda; class Insecta; order Lepidoptera; family Noctuidae; genus Tiliacea; species Tiliacea aurago. The sequence goes on along the minus strand of OX402588.1, from coordinate 26,873,702 downwards.
CGATGTGTTATGGTATAACCTTTGGCTAAACTTATCCAAAGGTTATACCGTAACAAAATAGGGTTTGATATTCATTGATATTTGTAACAACTCGACTAATTATAAACAAAGAAGTTTATTTATTTCTGAATGCTAACAATTTTATATATCAATGAAATGGATTTGAGTTGAGCAGGCCTTATGATTATGAAACCAATACTGAATTATTTTCCAGACTGTTCTTGACAGAGAACAACACGCATCACTCAAAATGAAGGTATACGCCAAAGAGAAAAACCCTAGCGTAGTTGGAACTTTCCTGGATAAGAACCGTATTTCTAAATGGCGAAGAACTGCCACCACTCCTAGAACACCACAAAAGAATAAAACCACTTATATCTTCCCAGATAAGTTAGGAAACAAGAATGAGAATATGGAGTATGTTGATGAACAACTCATGTCATACGTCAACGTAGAAGTCACACTTCTAGATGCTAATGACAATAATCCAGTCTTCGTTCCAAGTAATTTATACGAATTCGCAATTAAGTCCAATGCTAAAGTTGGCACATCTATTGGTAAAGTGAAGGCTGTGGATCCTGATTTAGGAAGAAACGGGATAGTCTTGTATGATTTGCAAAGAACAAGTAATTTGACTATTACTTCACCCTTCCAAATTGATGCTAAGACTGGAGCCGTGAGTATTGCCGAGTCTCCCATAGTTGAAGGAAGACATGCATTGTTTATTGAAGCTTCGGATCAACCGGCCAATCCTAGTGAGAGAAGATACTCGTTAGCAGTTGTTACTATTGATGTTACAAGTGCTACGAAAGGTGAGTCAAGAAGGTTCACCCTTGTTTGGTCGAACAATGTTTCGTCGAAAATCACTTCGGCGAATTTTAGTTGCAATAAAGTCATTTCGTAGAATTATTCATTTGACCGAATAATTCATTGGTAAATTTTTATTTAGCATAATTATTTATTTGAACTAATTTCATTTGAACAAATTTCATTTCACCGAATTTTCAAATGCACTAATTTTATTTAAACTAATGTTTCACTAGACTAAAATACTTCCCGTTGTCCCCGTGGTTTGGTTTTACATTCAAAAATATGTTTCTGGCACTCGCCGGCTGCTGCCGCGGCACCGCTCGCTACGCTCGCTCGGCTCGTGCGTTGTGTGGTCACAGTTCTAACCTAACCTAACCTAGCTGTTTCGAACTTTCGATTTGTCCCCGTTAGCCGAATGTACGTTATGGGGACAACGGGAAATAAATTTAATCACGTCCCGCTGTCCCCGTGACGGGGATATGGCATACTTGAATATTCGATAAAATACATGATATACCATCTGAACATTACATCAAATGAACATTATACCTTTTGATCATTAGCACAAATGTTGTTATAGCAAATAAATATTCGACGAACTGAAAATTCTGTCAAACGATATTATACTAAGTGATGATTTTCTTAAACGTTGTTCGATTTAGTAATATTGTATCAAACGTTGTTCGACCAAACAAGGGTGAACCGAGTCAAGAAAGGCTAATATTAAATAATATATTCTTTAATTCAGACTACACATACAAGTACACACAATCCTTATAGTTACAATAACTTGTACAAACTAAAACAACTAATAACGACGTGGCCCAACACACTCGGCACGTGCCTCCGTACCCAGTAGCTTTTATAGGGACTGTCCATCTGGTCTAATAAGATTTTTAGGATGCTGTTAGAGCTTCCGCGCTACCTACCCATTATTGACGATGTTCTTTACCTTATACTGGCATGAAAATCGTCATCACGGGCTTCCGCGAATATCTGTGCAGCGCTGCAGAAGCGCGGAAACCCCATCAACATCCTAAATCCATTATTGTACTGCGCACGCAGGACGTTGTAGGCTCTCTGTGTATATTACACCCACAAGAGTGCGGCTTGTAGAAGGTTTGGCCGTATGCCTTAAAAAACGAGACTTTAACATCCTTACTACACCGCGCAAACCTGCGGGCTACCATATTACATTGTACCGCCGGCGCCCTCCGCTCCCTCTCTATATCATCATCGTCAGATCGCTCCTCCGTGACTACATGCCCTAGGTATTTAAGCTGTGACTCTCTGTAGTGGCTTTCCGCTTAAAGTCACTGGAGGAACGTTATCCAACGAGCTAGACTTAGATTTAAAAATCAAAAGCTAACTTTTCTTTACATTATCAATGTGAGTCCATGTGACGCAGCATAGGACTCACAAACAACCAATAACTTCCTGAGTGCGCTAATTGATGAACTCAGTAAGACAATTTTGTCTGTGAAGCTTAAAATATTCACCATAGTGCCATCAATCAAGCAACCGACGGTGGTCTCGCTGAGCTCACCAATCAACTAGTTTATGTAAACATTAAACTGGGCCGGGGAAGTTAGTCCACCCTGTCAATCACAGGATATACATATCAGAGTGAGAACCCCGCCCATCTAACACTGTTAGTCTGCGAGCTATACCAAAACTTCAGTACATTAATAAGCTCCTCAGGTACCTCTAGAAGTTTAAGCTTCAACCAAAGCTTGTAACAAACCAAGTCAAAAGCCTTGGAGAGGTCGAAAAAAGCAGCATATACCGGCGTTTTCATATCTGTGTAATACCTGACCGCCTGCTTAAGCACCAGGCTAGCGGTATCAGTTGATAGCGCCTTCCTAAAACCAAACTGAGCATCACTCAACTTTAAATACTCACCAAGCCAGCACTCAAGCAGATCATCAAATACCTTTCCAATTATAGTGGCCAAAGAGATGCCTGTAGTTGGTTTTGTCCGCTATATCGCCTGTTTTATTTTTAAGCACAGGTACCAACACGCTTTCCATAAGCTCCATTGGTAGATAGGTATGACGGAAACAAAATTCATACAACATTGATAGAACCTCGTAAATGTGAGGACCCGCATGTAACAGATACTCAACACCACCATGCTAATGATAAGGGGGGCTGACGAACTAGATTGGTGGCGAGTGCTATTTTTCCCACAGGTGTCTTCCTCACCTAAGGTGGTTGGTCTTGGATAGCCTGTGTAAAGCGGAGAGAATGTCGGAAATCGGCTTCTTGCATACATTTCTCAAGGGCGTATGCCAATTCCCTTCGCACGACAGATGGAGCGTCATGTAATCGACTAAAGTAAAATAAGAAATCCAATAAATTGTGTTGTTTGTGTTTTTCTCAGATCCCAAATCAGACAAGCCAGGTTTCATAGGAGCACCCTACGAATTTTGGGTTGGAGCCAATGTTGGTATTGGAACGAGTGTTGGCCAAATACGTATCAACGACGCAATGGAAAAGAATGATGTATCTTATGATCTATTACATAGTTATGAAGAAGGAGGTGCGAAAAACGTTTATATTTTAAGTATTCGTTTATATTTTTAGTTTAACATGTTGTTATATATTTTTAATATAATTTGCAGTGCCATTCGCAGTAGAAGAAAGATCTGGTGTAATAACAGTTGTAGACGAGCTGACCAAATATAATAGACCCATGTACGATTTTGAAGCTGTAGCCATCCAAGAAAATGCAAACCTAAGTATAACCACAAATGCAACGGTTCACGTCGTTGATGTGAATGACGAGAGAGGAGTGTTGTTGAGGTAGGTACTTTTATATTTTCTATTTAGTCCGTCCTCTACGCTATATTGAATTATGTGTATAGCAAAGGTAAGCGTTGCTTCGGTGTAGCTTTATCGTTTTTTTTTTTTTAATAAGCTCGTTTTATTTTATTTTAGAGGTGCACATTCACCGCTGGTATTCCACGTTAAAGAAAATATAGCTGGTGCAACAGTGGGTCAAATCTTCCCCGTCAATGTGAGCTCATTACAAGCCAACAACACTAGTAACATAAGGTTCATTATCGCTAATCAGCAGGATGTTACTGACGATATTGCAATAGGTAAGCTTTACAAAATCTTAAGTGTCACCCATTTAAAATCACCGATTTAAATTTAAGAACGTACACAATAATAACATTTTATGTTCCAGGACAAGATGGTACAATTTATGCTCAGAAACCTTTAGACAGAGAAAAACGAGAAACGTATAGAATGACAGTGATCGCTGAATTTACTAAAGGTTTGATATCTGGAGCTGGCATATACCAAGTTACGATACACGTTGACGATGAAAACGATAACCCACCGGTATTTGAACTTCCAATGTATGAAGGTTTTATCGCTGAAAACTCACCTAAAGATACTGAAGTTAAAATGACAAATAAGATAGCAGCTAAAGACGCTGATATGGGACCAAATGCTTCATTTATGTACACTCTATTTGGGGATGGACGTGAAATGTTCCACGTTCATGAAAACACCGGAGCGGTAACGTTTATAGGAAACAGATTAGATAGAGAAGAGAAAAGTTCTTATGTACTAAAAATTGTCGCAAGGGACAGAGGTGGTTTGAGTTCTGAAACTAAACTGACAATAACAGTATCAGACGAAAACGATAATCTTCCTAAATTCAATCAAATCATCATACCTTTGGGAGAAAATATAGAACTCCTCGAGTCAGATGATAAGTCTTCTGTGAAAGTGTACCGTGAACGAAAGAATAACTCTACTACGGGGATATCAAATTCGGAGGCTAAACCGAAAAATAAGTTTTCTTTGAATTCAGAGGCTTCTGGACCGTTGTTTATGATACCAGAAAACGTTGCTATTGGTTCAACAATTTTGAAACTTAATGCGATAGACATGGACAGTGGCATCAATGGTCAGGTAAGATATGAGTTCGTTTCAGAAGTTTTTATACCACCTCATGGTATGTCTGCTAAAGGTATGCAAGTGAAAAGATATTTCGTCATCAATGAAAGACATGGCCACATAATTGTTGCAAGAACATTACCCCCCGAAGCAGAATTTAGATTGAATATAACAGCATTAGATGGTGGAGACTTGAGTGATCAAATATCAATAAGATTCTTCATCAAAGATATGAATGATCATTTCCCAATGTTCAAAAAATCTTGGTACAGTTTCAATGTAGAGGAAGCTCAGTATACTAGAAGAGTGTTAGGTAAAGTAGATGCCACTGATGCCGATTTTGGACAGAACGCTAACTTGACATACTTTATTCAACCTAAACCTAAAGACTTACCTTTCGAGATATCACCATTGACTGGAGTATTTAGTGTTAACGGGGAACTAGATAGAGAAAATGAAGATAAATACGTTATCACAGTGGTAGCACAAGACAATGGCTATGATAAGAAACTGTCATCTTCGGTCAGTGTTGAGGTACAAGTATTAGATGTGAATGATAACGCACCTAAATTCTACGCATACGATGAATTGTTAGAATGGAAACATCCAGAAGCTGATGAAATCTCAAATCACAACTTTGAATCAGTTATGATGATGCCAGTTTACAAAGCAACGTTAAAAGAAAATGCTCCTATTGGAACAGTTGTCACTAAGGTTTACGCAAACGATACTGATTTCATAGGTAATGGAAATGGTCTTATCTTATACAGTCTGCCACAAAGAAAGAATCAACTGAATATTTTTGCTATGGACTCGAAGGAAGGTATAATCACAACAACGGGGAGACTTGACTATGAAAGCCAAACTGTTCATAATGTGACCATTGTGGCCTCTGACTTAGGTTCACCAAGTTTGAGTTCCACGGCTATTCTGATGTTGACAGTAACTGATGTTCCTGATGAAGTAGAAGTTTCAGATAAACCCGTATTTATTTCAAGATATTACGAATTAGAAATAGAAGAAAACGTCCATACACCAGTTGAATTAGTAACTTTGAATTTAACAGAGCATTATGAGAATTTCAAAATGAAGTATTTCATTCTGAATGAAAACGATGCGGATGTGAGGAAAACATTTGTAATTGATCCAAGAAATGGAACTTTATATTTAGTGAGGAGTCCAGATAGAGAAGTGAAAGATGTTTACGAAATTGTAGTAAGAGCAGAGAGGCAAAAGATAAGCAGAGAGTTACCACACATGATATATCCTGTAGCCGATGATGTAATGGAGGGACTAACTAAATATGATGTTAAAGTAATTGTTAGAATAAAGGATGTCAATGATAATGCTCCGAAATTTACCAATGGCGGACGGCCCTTGGTCACAGCTATTCCAACTACAGCACCCTTTGGCTACCAAGTTATACAACTGAAGGTAAGTGATTGAAAATTAATTAATTTACATACATACATACATAAACTCACGCCTTCTTCCCATGGGGGTAGACATAAACTATAGAACGCTACCTTCTACGCTCCTTACATACTCCTTTTGCTTCGTATATGTTCATCTGGTCATACACACACGCCGGTTGCGGGTGATACGCACCTAACCTTTCTGAAGAACCACCAATTAGTTCACTACAAAATTAATTGTCCTTCTATGGCGTCCTCTCAAGGTTTACAAATTAGAATTTAATTTAGTCAACGATTAATTCATTCTAAGTTAGTACTGGTTAGAAAAAATCTTATAAACTAATTTAATTTTCCAACTAGCTGTGCCTGCGGCTTTGTTTACGTGACTGTGTATTGTATTTGATATTATGAGTTAATACAAATGTTAGGTCATAGTACCTATATTCGTAAGAAAATTATCGAAATGTCGGTGAATTATAATAGATACATTCTGCGTAACCCTTCTTTTAATAATTTCACGCCTGTACGGGGTACAGGCGTGGTGTTATATTTTATAAAATGATACACTGGCTATTGTTTTATAAATTTGAAATAAAAAAAAAACATTCGATAGCAATGAATCCGAGTCACATAACCTTAATTTTAAAATTAAGTTAAAATACCACAAATTACACCTCTCAATAAAATTCTTCATTACTTTTCCAATTTTTTTTTTAACTGCCTCTTAAAATGAATAAGCAACATTAACGCATGCCCAGGCCACGGATGCAGACGTCGGTATCAACGCAGACATCCGCTACCAGATCATCAACGAGCAGGCGCCGCGCTTCGCCATCGACCCGCTGTCGGGCCGCGTGCGCGTCGTGGCGGCGCTGGCGCGGGACGCCGGCCGCGTGTTCGGGTTCGATGTGAAGGCGACCGACAAGCGCGGAGCTGATGATGGGAAGTCGGCGATTGCTAATGTTTTCGTAAGTATCAGGAGTAAACTTACTTCAACATTTATAGTAATTATCTTTTAAAAGCTTTTATGAAGTTATGATGGCGCTTATAAGCAAGCCATAATTATTATGTCTAAATTAATTGATCTGGTAGGTAGATTAATATCACACCTATTCTGTTGCATTGTATAAAGTTCATACTATTCGGACATTGAAACTAGCCCACATTTTTCTTGAATTGGTTTGAACAATGCTAAGCTTTTCAATTGCCTTTTCAAATTGGGATAAATTCAGCAATAAACTGTAATTCTTCAGGTATACGTGCTAGACGAGAACAAACAGCTGGTGTTGGTAGTAGGAGCTAAGCCGATGGCAGTAGAGAAGGGAATAGAGAACATCACCAAGTCATTGACGTCCATGACGGGATATGACATAAGAGTCAGAAGACTAGAGGCTCACAACAAGGCTTCCATGGATGGCCATGCGTAAGTTTGTTTTTAATTCGGGCTGTAGACTTTACAATTGTTGTTATTGGATAGCCATCAAAGGTAAAACATAATGTTTATTTCTATTTTCAGGACCGATTTGTATATCTACGGAGTGGATCCACTGTCAAACGCCATCATTGACATGGATGTGCTCCAGAAGTTAGTATTCCTTGAATTTGTTATGAAATTGACCACAGTGTTAAAAATCCATTATTAAAGAATAGCGGCACCCTACGGTTTTATCCGCATGAGTCTCGTCCCCGTAGGAATAACGGGTCTAAAAGCGCTACGTGCTAACCCAGGTCAGGGTCGACCCATGTGCTAAGTTTCATCAAAGCTGTTCAGCCGTTTTAGCGTGAAAGCGTAACAAACAAACTCACTTTCGCATTTATAATATTATATCTATTTATATATGTATATTATAGTTAGGATTCTATAATTAAATGCAGTAACACTTTAAGTTGCTCGTCTGCTTGAATCTGCCATTCTCACGGTGTCATTGACTATTTGGTCTACGAGCCGAGTTTCTATTCATATTACTCAGTAGCTAACATGATCATGTGATTAATTTGCAGTCTACTATTAAAAATATGCATCATGTTTTCTTCTAAAAATAAATTCTAATTCAACCCAGATCATAAAATCCAATTTGTTAGTAATAACATACACATCTTAAACACAACAACAATTTGTTAGTAACATACCTACACTGGGTGAACTTTTGTAATAATTATTAATAATGTCAAAATCATTCATCAATGTCAAAATAAATCACCACTAAAAATGTCAACATTAATACAAAAGTCAAATCAAAATAGTCATAAAATAAAAATTATCAAAAAAGCAATAGGTACAAGCAACAACATTATTCCAAGGCACGATTTGAAGTAAATACTTGTGTCCAGGGCCTGCAGTCTCCACATAGATAGCGATCGCTTTACGACCTATTTTGGTCGCGAAGTCGTAATGGGGTCCCTAGACAGTGAAAATTGCTTGACAAGCACGAAAAAATGCAATCTTGTCAAACAATTTTGACCGTCTAGAGACCCCATTAGGACTTTGCGACCGAATTTGGTCGTAAAGCGATCGCTATCTATGTCTAGACTGTAGGGCCTGGTCCGATGCCCGATCATTAGACCTTCCGCCACGGGCGGAAGGTCTAATCGGTCTAATTGGTAGGACTTTTACGCACGAGCGTAAAAGTTCACCAAACATTTTTTAATCCACCAGATCCCTAATGAAACGCGAGATCGACCTGCGCCACAACCTGGCAGGGTTCCGCGTGCTGGAAGTGGGTGACACTGCCATGGTGCAGGCCCGGAGTGGGCGGCTCCTCAGCACGATGGAGATCAGTGTCGTGGCTCTCGGGTGCATCGTCTTCGTTGGCGCTTGCACCACCGCTGTTTGTATACTGTGCGTCAGGAGGAGTCGAAGGTGACAAAAATTTTTTTTTTTGATTTTTGAATGTCTGTTTACATTCTGATTCTTCATAATACTCCGTAGAGTGTCATCTAAGTCCGACAAAATTTTGTTGGTTCAAGCAGATCTTTACCGAGGCTGAGACATTCACAAATCAAGTCTATTTAGACCTAAGTCTATTTTGATCCAGTTAGTCTTCCTTCCAATTAATCGTCTTTACAGTTACTTTTTAAATCAAGCAATTTTAATGCTTTCCTTTAGCGCAGCTGACATAGGCCATCTTTAATTAAGATTTACTATTAAAATGAAATTTTAGCAAATTAAAGTATGTACCTAATAAGATTAGTTGCTAATAACGGATGGTAAGCAATATTGTTTCGCTTATCATTTTCAGAAAGCACCACCACCACAGGCGAAAGCATGTGAACCATTACTTCATATGAAACTACCCTCTTGTTGCATGTGTTGTAGAATTATTTTGTTCTTTGCCTATTTTGTTAGTAAAAATAAAGAAATATCTAAAATGTAGCGTTTCCTGGCACTTAACTTAGAATTCTTCTTATGTAGGTATAATAATAGTTTTAATACAGTAGTAAGTATTTGTTTGAATCTTGATTTGCCCCTGTTTTTGGTATTTTTATTCAACCTTAATGGCACATTTTGGCACAAAGTTGTTTCACGATTGACTCTAATTTCGTACAAGCTTTGTTTTTATTTTTAGATGATTTTTTAATACTCAATTGTGTTATTGTTAAAAATAGGGCACCACATTACTATAGCGTTGCTTATGGAACGCTGTAGTACGCAAAGTTTGTTATCTAAAATCATAAAGAGTTTGTATATGTAAATTTTCATATATTTCATGTTTCTGAGTCACTGAAACGACCAAAAGGACTTAACGAGAACTAATGACCAATTAATAACTGGCTATTGGACTAAAATATGGTCATCTGCAACAGCCGTTAACTTCCACTATAGCGCAACTTAGCATTTGTACTACAGCAGAACTTCCAATTCCAACAACAAAATAATGTTTTGTTAGAGGAGTAAGCAAGAAGATTGAATTCAATTCATCATTTATTATATCCATATTGCTTGAATAAAATACCAATCTCAGTGGCTTCACTCACTTTTAACCCACCACTCACTTCAAACTTTTGCCCTAACAGACGACACCAAAAACCATATTCCCAGCAACGACTTAACGCTTTCTCAACTGAGCACCTATCCAAATTCGGAGGCCTCTTCCCGTCTGGTGGCAACCAGTGCCAAGAGCTGAACCAGAGCTACAGCGAGGCCGACTCCTACATCGACGTCATCAACCACAATGTGAAGAAGATAACATGTCCTCACGGGAACACGGTGGAGGAGTTCGGAAAGGCGCACCAGAAGTGCGTGAAAACACAGAACCAGTTTGGGGAGGACCAGATCAAGCATGAAAGAATGTGCATCAAGTTCAACCAGCGGCCATTACAGAAAAGGTATGAATGATATCGTTTTTTTATTTATTATATTCCTTAAACTAGGAAAACAACAAAGACTTACAAAACAAATTAAATATTTAGATTTTTGAATCTACAACAAATACCTATTATCACCATGAAATGCTCCCTGTATTTGATCTCAAAACTTCTCAGAATAATGTTTAATGTTTCCAAAATTTTCGATTAGGTATACCCGGAAGCTTCTCACAAGCACTTTATTTCAGACGTTAATAGAAAATTTAAATTAATTTTCAGAAAGTCTCAACTAAAATAAACGAAGATTCTTGGATCATAATGTATTATGTAAGCAGTTTATTAAGATAACACGGTGTTTTCTTGTAAACGATACTCTTGGAATGAATTTCTGATTTAGGACCAATGTTTTTTTCTTTAGAAAACTAGTTTGGTCCTAATTTCCACTGTACTTTAAATACTACATAATAGTTTTTAATAGGTATATGTATCTTTATATTTAAATAATATTTATTCCTCAATTCTCGTTATTGCACCTACCACTGTTTGTCTCTGCATCGCCCAAAGGTTGACTGGTAGAACATGCCTATGGCATTAAGTCCGCCTCTGTACATTTATGTGCTTAAAGTATTATATAAATAAATAATAATATTCTGGTAATTTTTCATAACTTGATATCTACAACATTGATTGATATATTTTCAGTATCTAACGAATATTGCCAAAATCTACTTACGATTATTAATGTTAAAAAAAAACGGGTGTTGGCCCTTCTAAGTCTAGACTAGTCTATTTATTGTCATTATACATTATGTACACTCACAAAAGAATCGCTCTTTATACTTCAAGTTACCTTCTCCCGTAGTACAACTTGGGAAATCAAGTTTTATCAAATAAGGTAGGTCAACATTAATTTATTACCAAATAAGCGAAACAAATGCTTCAAGAAAAATTACGTTGAAATTCGCTTGTGTTATAGTGGTGTTGGCCTCATAATATAATAAAATATTTGTTGATAGGACCAAGTGCCTAGGACCTGTCTACACATAACCATATTGTCTATAAAACAGATGTAGTGAATGTCTGAAACACTACCTCACTTCTTCAATATAAATTCCATTATTTTCTCTTTTTACTTTTAAAAATAAACTAATCTTTATAAAAATAATAGGAAACTTAAACATCTAACGGTCTGCCGACCATCAATCACTAGTGGAAAGATCGTTATTTTTAATGTTTTCTTCAAATAAAACTTTTTATAAGAACGCTTTGATAGCCTGTCATGAGAAGATTCTGCTTAAGATGCTCACAGACTATAAATGTATTGGAAAGATATTATGTGATGTTATGATGTAGGTATTTATTTTATACTTTTGAATTGCATGTGTGTCAGTTGAAAGTGGTGTTATTAATAATATTATTCCTTGTGGCCATGAGATTATCGTGCAGTACGCTACTCAAACGACGTAACCAATCACAAATTAGTAAATACCGCGTTAGGAAGTCGCATCGTGTACGGACCGCCATTGAAATACTTGTGCTGTAACATTCTGGCTACTCATTGATAAGTTGAGTTTGTAACACGCTACTTTTGAGTAGTGTCGTGGACGATAGGCCTAAGTGTTGAATGATCCATAAGGTATAAACAGTTTTATACGCAGTCTAGTCGCTAGCCAGGCCGTAGGTACTAAAATCAAGTGACAAACTCTTTCTGTCGTGTAACCATTGAAGCAAACGCGCCCCAACATAATTATAATAATGCTATATTTCAATGGAATCAGGCCAGATCATACTCATACATATTGCCACTTTATAGAGCGCTATCGCCGTTCTAATTCTCCGTAACTCTCTGTTACCTACCAAAATCCTAGTAAATATAATAAAATACATATATTGGTACTTTCAATATAATTATTTTGAATACCTGGAAAGCTTTCAATACGTAGGTACTAGCTTATATGGAGAAAGCCTGTAATGTTTATGTATTTTTATACCAAGCTTTAAAAAAACAATAGTATATGTAGGTGTTTTATGTTCTACCGTCTGTATAAATTTGCCTCCCATAGAACTCTCCTGGTCCACAAACACAATTTCTGAACAACAACTTTTAGATCCAGAAATACTACCATCAAAACTATATAAGACTCGCTAACAATCCCACGAACTTTACTTGTATAAAATATGACTTGGTTATTTAACCCGAAACCTTTTTGCCTTAAACCTGAACCCTTAACGCAGGTCAAGGCGTATCCAGCTCCGTTTTCATCCGTACTAACACTCCACCGACATACTAACACCGGCAGCACATGACCAACAGATCTAAAACACTTTACCTATAGGAAGGGGCAGGATACATCGATAACGTCCGTGAATTCCAGTGGACAAGACTCCGGCATCGCCGAGGCTACGCGGTGTCCTTGCGGTCAGTCCAGTCTGCACACTTCTGAGGAAAGCAGCGGGTGGGTGTCTTTTTTCCAATTATGTGGGTCTGGGGTTTTGGTTAAAGGAGGACTAAACCATCTGGAGATTTGGGCTGCAGCCTGCATCTCACCTTGTAGTTAATTATTCAAACATAATATAATATCATCTAACCACAGAATATGTTCATTTTGATCACTCAATGACTCACAGTAATTAATTTAGGAGATGGTAGCAATAATCATACTTACATTTCATTCAATAACTTCAACCGTATCTTATCACTACATTATTATTTAACCATCAGCCAAAATTCTACTAACCTTATCATCCAAAGGCATTTCAAACTCAATTTCATTTCCTAGGTGCAGTTACGAAGATTCTTTGAAATCAACTCGCAACCCTGAGGGTCGGGGGAAGCCTTACCTGATAGAGCATGAGCCTCGGTTCCTGAGGAGAGCATCTTTCACCCACCAGCCGTTAGACTCGAGACAGTTCAACTACAGGCGCCAGTCCTTCTCAGAGAACATGCAAAGACACTTCCCACCTTTCGAGAGGATTGGCTCTGGAGGTAGGATGACCAGACAGATCTCAACTCCTAACGTCTCAAATCTAACTCAATCGTACTTTTTGAGTGGAAAGAAAAGACTCGAATCTAGAAGAAAGGAGGTCCTCAATGAGCCTATAGTGGATTATGACCATAGTGAGGGAGAAGACGTGTTTGATACCACACACAGAATGGAGAGGAGAGCGAGTGGGAGGAACCACAAAAGAGGGAAGTTCATGGAACTGGGAGGACAGGCTGCAGTGTTTGTAGCCACCCCTGCAGCTGCTGAGATCATGAGGAGGCAAGGCAGTGAGAGACTCATGTTTACTAGACCGTTATAGTAGCAGCCATTTTAAAATAAACTATAAGTTCGTTCGTAAGGACCTATGGTGAACACCGTCAGATTGTTCAGACAGTTTATGTTTCAAGGTTCTACACCTGAGGTTGACCACATTCTGTGACTATTGAATAAAATGATTAATTAATTAACATTTTAGTCAAAACTACTAAAGTGTTGGATGAACTGTGTTGGACTTTTCTGAGCTATTGAAATCCTTTGATTGAGGTCAACATTACACTCAATTTTAATCATTACTCTTTTAACTTTGCTTTAATAAATATATACTCAAAAACATTTAAACAATGAGATTACAAACATCCTATAGTTAAAATATTCTGATAGTGATATAAAAGAAAAATGTTATGCAAATGTGTTAATTTTTGATTGAGTGATAAAATGTTAAAACTAACTAATTATTAACTTATGAATTATTGTGCAATTTGTATTTATAAATATGTAATTAAGTGTATATTCTATGTAAATAATGTAGACTTTAGAGAAATTTTGGACATTTTATAATAATTTCTTGCCTTCGTCAGCTTTAGTATTTGGTGTGTCCAAAGAATTCATAGATTGATATTAAGTGCCATTTGGATAATGTCTCTACATTTGTAGAGTTCTGTGAATGTAGAGTTTGTTACTGTCTGCTAAGTTTAATGTTTAACCACCTTATAATGATGTTATGTGTTACGAAAGTGACGATTTGTATTTTTGTAAATAGTTTTAGATGTTAAGAAATAAATGAGTTAAAATATACTTAATTTTTTTTTGACCTATAAAACGGCGTTTTTTCTGTTAATGTACATAATATATAACCTGGATGCTAAAGGCTACAACTAAGTCCAGACTATGAATAATTATACGTCCAGGCAAGGCGTCCAGTAATGACATAAGGCAGTACGAATACTCTAAATAAAAACAAATTTTATTTAATAACTTAAAAATTATATTTATTTTTGTATGCAAGAATAGCAAGGTAAGTCATTATTTACCATTACCCATTGTCAGAGCTGAGATAAGTCACATGCATGACATAAACATTTCAACGTTTCTGCTACTCCCAATTCAGTACATTGATCAATTCCTCACTCTACAAAAATAGTTTTTTTCACTACCGAGACCTATTAAAGGGATGTTAACCCTCACACAAAACGTCACAGTCCCAAGTAAGTACAAAAGTAAGCAATATGTCAATAGATACTTATACAAATAATAAAAGGTCCTCACTTTGTAAGCGTATCCTTTTGAAAAACATCGCAAATTTATGTTGCCACATAAATAATAACTGAGAAAACAAAAGCGAAACGTATTGCTTGAATGTGTTATTGTAGTACTTTCAGTAGGGTGGCCAAAAGAATGTTGGGAAACAAGTACGCTAATTACTGCCGTGCGTTCCTGTAATTTAGATATACGAGATCTAGAATTATGTCCAAGACTGTATATTAATGCTGTTTAATATAATAAATAAATAGACCTACGCAGGGCAAAAGCATCTTTGCGTACAGAGATGGAAAGTATGTTGTGTTTACTGGGAGACTTTCCAGTTTTATGGAATGATCCATGAATGAAGAGAGAAAATGTTTTAAGTATGAACTTAGCAGATTTGCTCTCTGAATAAGATCAAAATCTTACCCGTGGATAAGAGTTATCCAAATGTAAAGGTAACCCTGGCAAAATCTATATAATAGCCAAAAAGAAGGAAGACTAGATTTTATGTTAAAATAAATGATTTTACTCGTATGTAGTCAAGAAAATTATTATTTGTTAGCAAATTAACACTGTATATCAATTTGCAATTATCAAAGAATGGCAGTTGTAATTTTAATATACGGACAATGTCAGTTGGTAGTCACTTTGCTTATCAATTAATTTCTGACTACTAGTTCTTCAGGCAATGGTTGCCCAAAAGAGGGTAGTAAGCAAGACGCATAACTCTTGATGCACTTATATTTTATTATTTTTAGCCAACCGAGCAAACAAAAGTTGGCAAATTAAATTAATACTGCCCCCATAAAAACATCCCACAAGTTACCAAAGATAAGGACTTAAACGATTTATACTATCAAGAACGAATTGAGTTATAATTTAACCATTCATTGAAAATCAAACGGTTTCCAAAGTCTACGCATGGAGTTGTTAACGGCTTTAAGAAAATATTATTTTGATGGAATCCATTTTGGAACTGTAAAGTTCGTGATGATTATTAGATTGGAAACTTGAATGGGCCATTAACATTTGTTTATGAGTAATAATAGTAAGAGTAAGCTAAGTTATAGCTGAAATATATTTTAAAGAAGACTTCTTACCAGCTTGTTAGGGGAAATTAGCACGGTTGCTGAACGACAGATTCTGGCTTCGATTCGTCAGTAAAAAAAGCGTCAGTATATGTCCAGGAAAACAAATGATTACGTATCCGATGATTACTAAAATTATCTACTTTCTGGATAATACTAAAAACAATATTTTAATAATAAAAATCTTGTGTCTAAAATTACCATCAAAATATCTAGCTATCCCATAATCACGATACGTACAACGTTTCTCCGAAAACATTATTAGCCCACTCACCCCGAATATGACCTTACTCGTATCTCAAAAGTTGAACATTTAAAATAGGTGACGTAGAAAGTAATTAATCTATGTCCCGAAGTTAATCCGGGGTTAACTTGGGCCGGGGTAAGTTAGGTCGGAACATCCCACCGTGTGGTCACCCCAGTCCATTCATACTTGTGCCCAGATGGGGCATTGAACTTGTGATTTTATTTGGTTTTTGGTCGTAAGGACTTGTGACTTTAATGGGAAGTTTTAGTTCAGCTTCTGAGTATTTTTAGATTGGCGGATTAGTAGGCCTTTTCCGAGTAACGATTTTCTTTTTATTACGGAAATAAAATGAATAAACAATAAGGTACTGTTATAATTATAAAAGTTGAATTAGGAAAAGCATCAGTAACGACTAAGTAAGCATGTTTAGAACTTTGTTTCCAAGGTCGAAAGTATAACCAAATCGTCCTTCTTTTGTGTAATGCCCGTTTTCACACTCATACCTCGGTTGGTCCGAAATATAATAGTTAGATCCTTACATGAAACAGGATCGATTGTCATCAAAAACTATTTTTGTGAAAATTACCCATTTACTAGACAGCATGAAAATGTGTGGGTGCCGGACGTAAATTGACGCCATTTCTTCCCGTGGGTGTCATAAAAGGCGACTAAGGCACTTACTAGAGAATGGGCAGCAGCGTTCTCTATGCATTTTAACACCATATTGCGATCGTCAACCCGCCTGCTAAGCGTGGCGATTATGGCAACCCCCCCCCCCCCTTACTGCTGAAATGATGATGATGATGAAGAAAATGTGTAATTTTCACAAAAGCTCCTTTTTTTCTAAATGTGTGAATGTAGATCAAAATGTCACAAAAAGTCAAAGGACAGTCTCCTAAGACCGTTTTCCTGTAGCTACAAAGGTTAAGGTACCTGCCCTTACTGCGCATCTTAAAAATCCACCCTGTATATCTATGAAAATGATAAAAGAGAAAATACCCAAACAAATAATCACGTTTAATGGGTCGTCTGCTTTCTATTTATTTATTTATTTGCTAACATGTAAAACACTGGTTAGTAGGCATGCATTAAAATTTCATGACACAGTATTGAAACATACACCCTATTGAGTGAGAGTTGAGCTGCACGCATTACTGACAAATGCTTACACTGATTGGACAGCTCCACTCAAATTTATGTGGTTCTTTCCTCAAAAAACCATTTCAGACACGGATCTACATGGTCCTCACATGATCTGACCAAGATTATGTCTGGACTTTAAAAGAGACTTTGACAGGGGTAGTCAGATAGGAAATGTCGGCTACATCTAGATTATTTTTTTTATGTCGTGTAAAAGTGATTCTATTATCCTATTAACAGAATAAACGATTTCATTTCATTGATTTTATTCTGTACCTATATCTTTAATGAAAAAAACTAAGTGAACAACGTAATCAATAGTCTAGCTAAATTCCTAGAAAGTAAATAAAGTCGGGCCAATTAGTCATTATTTTGACTGGAAGATACTAGTACTGTTCTTAGAACTAGAAACTTGGCTGGAACAGTTTCACTCTGACATTGAAACTTTTGAGTGTTGGTGGTTCAATGTCAGAGTAACACATTTAATTTTATTGTACACTAATGTCTACAATAAATGGTATTTTTTGTAGATATATCGATATGATTCAACTTAATTGATATACACACATTGGTCTAAAACCTAAGCAAAAATAAATCAGTAATCAGTCGAGGCTCTTAGATTAATAAGAGTTCCACAGAACGGTATTCCGACAGTAATGAATTTTATTTATCTATTTAGTCAGCGAGTAAATGAGTGATCTTTTGCTTTTTATACAGATTAACTAATACAACTTGTTTTTACTTTTTAGTTTGTTTTTTGGCAGGGCAATCAGGTTTTTATTTTTTTTTAATTATTTATTTTTATTTTATACATTTTAGTGACAAGTTATATTTTAAAACATGTAATATTATGTGAAAATACCACATTTTAATTTTAAGCACTAAAGGTGGTTTTATGAGGCGATGCGTGGGGACGTGGGGACCTACCTATGTCAAATATTATATTTATATCTAACTAAAATTACAAACAAACTAAAATATGGCGTCGAAAAATTCCTCCGCATCGCTGGTGACTGGTAATGTAACCAAGAGACTGGCGGCATTACCACGTTGTATGGCAATGCTTAGCCTCTGGCAAAGGTAAAAGCCAGCCCTTGGGGCACGGTAAGTGTCAACCTGCCGTTTGGAGATTTCGTTGAACAAACCATGAGCACTCGGTCCCCACGGCCCGAGGGTTTCAAAACGGCTCGAAAATATAATTACCGATAAGGTTATTATACTTTCGTCACTTGAGGTTTTCCGCAGACGCAGCAGCAGTGCCAGCATAGCTCGCGGAGGCAGGAAGATAGGATGGCGCAAGAGTATCGACACACACACACAATAAAATAAAATGGCTCATCAAGGTCTTCAATTTGATATCCTTGTTGTAACAATTGAACATTTAATTTTCAAAATTGAAAATGGAGACATACTGCCGCCATATTGATTTTATTCGGATTAAAAATATTTACAGCTTATTTCACTCGGGATGATGTAAGGATTCTAACGATCCCCATACTTATAAATCTGTTTAGGCAGGGATATAGATACATGGTAGATAACACAAAAAAGTAGATAAAAAAATAAAAACCCGACTGCGTAAAAAGTGAACTTAAAAAAAGATGGAAACAAGATTTATATAAATGAATACTATAAACAATCTCATGCAGTCGGATCGGAGGCATCTTCTTAACAATAGCGACCTATTGCCATCTATTTTTAGGGTTCCGTAGTAAACAAGGAACCCTTATAGTTTCGCCATGTCCGTCTGTCTGTCTGTCTGTCCGTCCGTCTGTCCCCGGCTTAGCTCAGAGACGCTAAGTCGTAGAAAGCTAAAATTCATGGCAGTAGTATATATAACGAAATTAAAAGGAAAACTATCACAGCTAAGCAGAGTTTACAAGTTAACGAGTAATCGTCGACCAACTTAAATTTGCAGTTGAAGAATTTACCGTAACGTATATAGATGTATGGGAGAGCATGTTTTTCAACTACAATGTTAAGTTTGTTTTTGGGATGAATTTATCCTTACTACGGAACCCTTCATTGCGCGTGGTCCGACACGTACTTAGCCGGTTTTAAGTTCACTTTTACGCAGACAGGTTTTAGATTTTTTAAATTTACTTTACAATTCTTAGGTATGATTATAAGACGGTACATTAGGTTATTTAATCACTTCTATTCGGGTATAACGGCCTCTTAATCAATTACTCCAAAAGTTCTGGATAGTTTTTTTATCATTTTTCATGTCAATTACATTTCAACAAATAATTTGTATAGATATAAAAATCACGTTTTAATGCACCTTAAAAAGAATAGAATAACCATCCGGGGGTGTTGATGACCCAAGAGGACCTAAACACAAAAAAACAGAAATCGCCACCTGCACTTAAATGCTTACAGGTGAACTCGAAAACGTGGGGCGCAGAGCATGAAAGCGCCCACGTTTTTTCGTTCGAGTTCACCTATAAGCATGTATGTATTTTTACAAGCTATTTAACTTGCAATGTTTGTATGTATGTATGTGTCAAAACTTGCAACTGAATTTTAAAGTTTTTATCCTCAACCAATTGAGATAAAATTTTGCATATACGTTTAGTTTGGAGAACAGGTTGCTGAGAAGAATACGAAAATTATTTATTATTACTTGTGTAGATAAACAAGAATACAATAATTATGTAACTTGATCTCGACATAAGTAAATCTAAGAAAAAAAGTACGTATGTATTTTTTAGAAAAAAGTAAATAAAAAAAACCAAAAGACCCGACTGCGTAAAAAATAAACATAAAAAAACCGGCCAAGTGCATGTCGGACCACGCACAATGAAGGGTTCCGTGGTTGGGATGAATTTATCCCAAAAACAAACTTAACATTGTAGTTGAAAAACATGCTCTCCCATACATCGATATACGTTACGGTCAATTCTCCAACTGCAAATTTAAGTTGGTCGACTATTACTCGTTAACTTGTGAAGCCTACTTAGCTGTGATAGTTTTCCTTTTAATTTCGTTATATATACTATTGCCATGAATTTTTTCACATATCCAAAACCAACCATTTAGCTGGCAGGGGGGGGGGACACTTGACTCTAACAAAAACTAGCACTTTAAAGCTTAATATTACCCAAACGGATCCCTTAATTGAAAAATAGTTTTCCCAAACCCACAATATTTTTGAACGGCCTATCCAACGATACCCCACACCATGGAATAGACGAGAAAAAAAAATATTATCCCCATTTCACGTGTAAGGGAGGTACCCTAAAAAAAAATGTTTTTCATAATGTTATTTTACCATTTTTTTGGCATGATTAATATGTATACCCATGCCAAATTACAGCTTTCTAGGACTAAGCGTCTCTGAGCTAAGCTGGCGACAGACGGACGGACGGACAGACAGACAGACAGACAGACGGACATGGCGAAACTATAAGGGTTCCTTGTTTACTACGGAACCCTAAAAAGATGGAAACAAGATTTATATAAATTAATACTATAAACAATCTCATGTAGTGGGAGGCAATAATAGATCGTTATAAATTGTTAAGATGCTTCTGACTTTTGGCGCCAAAAATCCACCTCTTTTTTTTTTTTATATACTCAGTGACACTCGCACAATAAAGACGAATCTAACGACATATCATTCATCAAAATCGGTTCAGCCGTTTAGTAGTTACGAGGGAAACATAGGGACAGAACCCTCCTTTTTTGGCTTCGCCGCAGTAGCGTAAAAATAGGTAAATACATCGACACAAGTAAATCTCGCGACAGGCTTTTATATCTTGAAAATTGTGTAATGTAATAAATTTATGGGTTTGATTTAATTTAAAGTTCTTTTCTTCTTTTTAGAGCATTTAAATAAAATGTTGTTTCTTTGTGTTTTTTTTTTGTAATAAGTATCTACCTACGCTTTTTCACACGTGTCTTTTTACATTCTACTCTACTGCCGCGACTTCATCTGCGATCCAGGATGAAAAGTACATTATATTCTTCTCCAGGGCAAGGTCCACTCATGCGCCAAACGTCATCCAAATCTGTTCAACCGTGTTAGCGTGAAAGCGTAACAAAACTACTCACTTTCACATTTATAATATTAGTTTTTAGGATTTATTATACTGCTAACCAGAAAAGGAAGAAAGCAATAAAATAAATGCCTATTATAATATTAAAATAATACATAGCCAATCATGGGGATATTTATTAAAGAAAGTTCTTTCATAAAATTTGTTATCTACAATTAATGCCCTTTTAGCCCACGATAATTTTTTTTCATCGACTCTGGGTTTTCTTGCCATTACATTTAAAAAATGTTTTCATTTGCGAAAACATGTTACATAAACTAAAGTCATGTCAACTCATCTATTTCGTCTACAATCTCAATTGGTCCTTGACATCGGGCATCTTCCGAACACGGTCATGAGCGTTTGTAAGTACGCTTGTTAACTAGAGATTTTTAAAACATACCGATCGCCATCTAACACTTCAACAATTTGAAAGGGCCTCTATACTTCACGTCATGCTTAGTTTGATTACGCTCCTCGTTCGTTCTGGCACTTTAGTTTATGTAACGGTTCTATTGAATAAGACACTCTTCTCACCAAGCCAAACCATGATGGATGGATTAAGTGAACGATCAAGATAGGGTTAGAAAGAGGTGTAACTGAGATATCCGCTAATAGGGATGTATGGAAGTGCTGCGTCAATGCCAAGTAAATTGGGATATCTAAGGAATCATCTTTGGTTATCAAACCAAACCATTACTCCTAAATGTTCTCAGACCAAAATCGTTAGTTCAGTAAAACACTTAACTAAATCTTAAGAAAACAAAGCTCCAAGTACTACGAATTATCGAACATCCTACAAGTAACAATTTACAAGATTTGTTTATTTTGAGACCGTGTCGTAAAACAACTGAAAATATTGCGATGCAGGAATGTGACGAAATTCTTGTGATGAATTTCTCGTCTAGGGCCAGTCCTTTTTAGTTTGGCAATAGATCCAATTATTCGAGAAGTAAATTCTGAATTCAACGTAAATGATATTTGAATGACGGAACCCTAGGGGGCGGGACCGCGGGACACAGAAAAGACGTAACACGAGGTCGCCTCGCAGACGTGTGCCCGTGACCGCGTCTCGTCCGCGCCCTGTCTTTTGTTTTTCTGTTTATTTTGTGTCACAACGCACAGTGTGTTCCGTAGAACAAGCCAGGTGGACATAATTATGTTTCCTGATTAACGTAATTGTATGTATAGATATAGTGCTTATATGATAATAATTAGTGTTTATTATAATTAAAACGCAAAATAAAAAAAAAACTTTTTATTGAATGATAATTGAGAATCAAACGAACTTACCTAGTGAAGTTTGATATCTAATTATAAGAGTGTCTTGACCGAAGATGATTACAGTTTACATGCAGCAGCACGAGAGATGATGCTGTCCTAATCACACTTTTAAAGCTATTTAAATGCTTAAAGAATTTATTTTTAAATAAATAAATATAAGAAAAAGGTAGTGTATTGACTACTTTTCCCCACTGGAGTGCAACCCACCGTCGGCGACGCCGTCGCAATCCTTGACTCATTTTTCAGAGCAACTTTTTTCGATAGGTCTTGGGACTTTCAGGGTGGGAGGGAGTGTAATCATCTTCGGTCAAGACACTCGTATAATTAGATATCAAACTTCACTAGGTAAGTTCGTTTGATTCTCAATTATACTTCGTATCTCTCCCGAAGATGATTACAGTTTACATGCAGATGTTTAGAGCATCGAAAAAATTAAAAATTGAAGCGATCGATAAACAAGTAGTACCTATATTTATTACTTTTTAATCACTGTTACATAATGTTAAATTATCTGTTTGTTTGAGAGCCCACTTTTTTATTTGGTTTTTGATAACTTATAAATAGAGAATCTTCTTGACAACGTAGGCAAGCAGTTCTATCTATATAATGTTTTAGGGTTAAGGCTGGGCAAACCTTAGGATTTTCTTTAATAAATGGTAATATAATCAATGGTTGGTAAGCACCTGGCCTTGAGGTTTTAATTAAATCTTCAATTTTAATTAGAATTTTTTCTGAATCAAAAGTAATATTTTTTATTTTGATTACACTTAAAGTCTGCATTCTCTGTGCAGACACTAGTGCTAAAAGAGTTACAGTTTTTAACGACAAGTCTTTTAGTGTAATTAATTCATTTGGGAAATAGTTTGTTAAGTAATTTAATACAAGATCCCCAATCTTGTATTAAATTACTGGTGGTGTGGTATTTTGGTGCGGGTGGTTTTATACGATAAACCCCTTTAAAAAACCTTTTTATAGAGTCGCTACAAGTAACTTCCTGACCTAACAGTATTGATAACGCTGAACGATAACTATTAAGTGTGCTGTAACTAGCACCTGAATTAAATTTATAAGTCAAAAATTCTATTAATTGTGTAATATTAGAATCACAGTAATCTAATCCTTTACCACTACAATATAGCCACCATGATTTTAGTGAAGTATTATATTGGTTCAGCGTGTTTAGGGAGAAAGAAGCCATCATTATATCGAGAGATGCGTTGGGTATTCCGCGTCTTAGTAGCGACTGCCGGATAATTTCCCTGCCATCAGGGTGAGATCCGCGTGGAGAGGATGCTCTTCCCTGAAAGGGGAAAAAAGTAAATTTTTGTCAGGCTTAAAGTACAGTACTGTCGAAATAAGCAGTTTTAGCCAGACTGGGTACCACGGTTGGGTTGGCCAATATGGCACCACTACGATGCCTTCTGCTTTGTCATTTTTAATCTTATGTAGGACTTTTGCGATAAGACTAAAGGGAGGGAAAGCATAAAATTGTATATTTTTCCAGTTGAATGTGAATGCATCGATAATTTCTGAATTTGGATCTAACTTCCATGAAGCATATCTGTAACATTTATGATTCTGATTACTTGCAAATAAATCGAATTGTGGAGTACCGAGTGAAAGTGTTATTTTATTAAATGCGTAATCTGCTAGTTCCCATTCCGTGTCTATATTATATGCCTGACGAGATTCAAAATCTGCTATTAAATTATCTTTTGATTGAATATAAGATGCAAAAACATGAATACTGCGTTCTTCACACCATTGCCATAAATCGCGTGCAATGTTATTTAGATGTGTGAATTGTATACCTCCCATTTTGTTGATATAGGCAATTGCTGTAGTATTGTCTATTCTGAGTAAGATATTGCAACATTTTAGGTGTGACGCAAAGATTTTTAGACCATAAAAAGCTGCAAGTAATTCAAGAGTATTTATGAGTAATGATAATTGGGAATGATTCCAATGTCCATGCGCGGTTTTGTTATTGCAAACTGCGCCCCAACCAGTGGTTGAAGCGTCGCTGAATATTACAAGGGTATAATCATTTGTTTGAAAGGAATAAGATGAGGATTTAATGTGTTCTTTCCACCAAATTAAATCATTTTTTATGTAATCTCGTAGTATCATGAGTTTATTGTAATTGTTAGAATAGTTTAATGCTAGAAATTTTTCTCTTTCTAGAAGCTTTGTGTATAACCAGCCGTATTTAACAGCGGGACATGCTGATATTAAAAGACCTATAAATCTAGCAATTTCTCTAATTGTGCATTTTTTTGTATGTAACAACTTGTTTGACATTAATTTTATGCGGTTTTTCTTTTCAATGGGTAATGTTAGGGACATGTCCCTAGAATCAAATATAAAACCCAGGAAAAGGAATTTTTTACTTGGGTAAATGTTACTTTTGACATCATTAATTAAAAATCCTAATTTTAATAGTAATTCTTTTGTCGCTTCAACGTTAATAAGACAGCTTTTATAGGAATTACCGACGCATAAGAAATCATCTATGTAGTTTACTGATAAATGACCTAATGAACGTAAATAATGTAAGGCAGGTTTCAGTAATTTAGTGAATACGTAGGGTGCAGTACAGAGTCCAAATGGCAAAACGTTAAATTCGAATAATTGGTTCTGATTAAACTTTTCTGAGTTCCAACTAAAACGAAGGTAAATCCTGTCACTTTTTGCAATTGGGACCAAGAAATACGCGTCTCTTAAGTCTATGCTTGCCATATAACAATTATGATCAATTAATTTTATAGCTGTACGATAGTCTTCCATTTTAAAATGGTCAACATGAATGAATTTTTTTTTTTTTTTTAATTAAGAATGAATCGATGTTTTTCATTAGGCTTAGGTACTGTAAATATAGGTGAAACGAATTGTTTTTCACAGGGGATACATTGAGAAATAAAACCTGATTTTAATAGCTCAGAAATGCAATTATCAATTATGTTAGTTTCTGTGAGCGTGTATGACCTTTTAGATATGATTGTCTGGTGTGGTTCACAAAGGAATGGTATTTGATATCCTTTAATCCAAGACAGGATAGTTTTGTCCTTAGTAATATGATGCCATTCATTAAAGTAATGTTGTAACCTGCCAGCTATAGATACATTATTGTTATCTACCTGTGACGAGGTGATTAGCGGCGTCGGGCTGAGTAGTTGGCCGTCCGTGCGCGAGTGGCCGTCTGCGCGCGGCGATGGTCCCGTGGCGGCGATGGTGGCAGGCGCCGAGTCTGGTTGGGGTACACTCGCGCCTCGGCGGCTGGTGCCCGCGGTGCCCCCCGTGCGTTTAAAGCACCGGTTTGACGATATGTAGAAGTATTCGGCTGATTACGTTGTTGATTGAATTTTCCACTATTTGCGGTGAATCTCAGTTCTGAGGCAGTCATTGTTATGGCCTTGGTGGATTTTAGATAATCAGACAAGTTAGAACCAAATAAATAATCGTCTATTTTAGTGTTTTTTATTATTTCTCTTTTTTGTTTACTTATGGCATTAATGATAGTGAATCTTCTAGACAGAGATTCTCTGTAGTGCGTATCGCACATTAGCTGCCCTGCATCACTGAGTGTTTTTATAACCTCTTGTGGAATGTTTTCGGTTTGTGACAAAGCTACATTCAATGCTTTGCCGATTGCTGATATACAGCTAGCCATTTGATTTTGTTTCTGCTCACTGTATGAATCTTTTTTAATGTTGGAATCGGACAGTGCCGATTTTAACTCAGGTTTTAGCATAGGTGCTTTCATGTATATACAATTTTCAGCAGGTAGATACTGTTTTAGGAGATCGACTTTTTCGTCTTTAGTGACACCGTTAATTAAGATGTGTTTCCACCGCGTTGCCAAATCCTTGTGTAAATTATCTCC
This sequence comes from Tiliacea aurago, assembly GCA_948098905.1. Classification (NCBI taxonomy): domain Eukaryota; kingdom Metazoa; phylum Arthropoda; class Insecta; order Lepidoptera; family Noctuidae; genus Tiliacea; species Tiliacea aurago. The sequence goes on along the minus strand of OX402588.1, from coordinate 26,847,067 downwards.
AAACGATTTGTTTAGGGTAGGGTCTGAACCTAATAATTGCAATATATCCGGGTCTAGTTCATCAGGATGTTCATGAACCGTTTCATCGCCTTCTAATGGTACCTCGGTCGTTAGGATCTCATCTGCAAGGAAGTAAAATATCATTATAAGTACCCGCCGTAAGTAGGTACTTTATCCACACACGCTTTACGTCGGGATATTTTAGTTGGTGTCGTATGTACATATAACGGTCATAGTATCCACACACGATAAACGTCGGGATATCACAATGAATACATTCATTTTATGACACTTATAATAATGGTCCACACACGATATACGTCGGGATAATAATGATGGTGTTGTAGGTATGCGTACGACGGTCAAAGTATCCACACACGATAAACGTCGGGATATCACAATGAATTTTATTCATTTTATGACACTTAAATCACTAGGCATTAGGCATCCACACACGATACACGTCGGGATATTATTATCACGATAATGTATCGTATTCAATGTATGTGCAGTCTCAAGGCGGCAGATGCGAAAAATTATGTGTAGGTATTTGTCTATTCACTTACCTTGTGGTTCGAGATCACTGATTAAATCGTGCGGTAGTGAGTGCGAAGGGGATAACGCTGGTTCACCTTCCGATGACGATGAAGAAATAATTCTTCTACGTTTTTTAACTAATTTTTTCACTTTTTTAAGTAGTTTTTCGACACTATCGTCCTTATCAGATCGCTTTCTTTTTCCCATATTGTAACGCAAAGTTATTTCCAGACGAACAAATTTACGTGTGAGTCGGACAACACTAAATCACGTAATGAGTCAAGGATTGCGACGGCGTCGCCGACGGTGGGTTGCACTCCAGTGGGGAAAAGTAGTCAATACACTACCTTTTTCTTATATTTATTTATTTAAAAATAAATTCTTTAAGCATTTAAATAGCTTTAAAAGTGTGATTAGGACAGCATCATCTCTCGTGCTGCTGCATGTAAACTGTAATCATCTTCGGGAGAGATACGAAGTATAATGATATTATAAATTTACAGAAAAATCTTTATTTATCCAACTAAAATTACTACATATATAAAAAACAAATATTAACAAACTACTATTTACAACAAATATTACAATAACTATCACACATAAATAAAAAACAATAGAGAGTCAGCCTTATGTTAACGAAATGTAAAATTTCGTTCTTATAATAAGATACTTAAACAATCCATATCGGATTCATCAGAAGTTTCCAATAAAAGATAATCTTCTTGTTCGGACACCGGTCTTTGTCGCACAGGTCGAGACTCAATTGTAGGAGCTCTGCGCACAAATTGTCCGATGTTTTCTTTGGTGGATTTTGAATCTATATAATATGCTTCGTCACTGTTCAGTGGTCTAGCAAATTGCCTAGAAGCGGATTTTTTAGTGGTTAGACAAACATTGGTAGACTGTAGATTCACAAGTTTTTTAAAACTTTGGCAACATTTCGTTGTCCAGATGAACGGGTCGCTACTTCAGCAGCAGTTATTAGTTCACCTGCACTGCGAGATTGTACGAGATCTTCTACTTTCCGTTTTTTGGTCTTAAATGAAGACTCTTCAAAGCTTTTCTTTGGCCTTCCTGCTGAGGTAGACGGTTGTGGTTCAGCATAATGAACGCGAGTAACGTAGAACTCAACGTCCTTGCCCTCAACTCAATCCACGTCTTATTCCTTTTCAAAAAGTCCTCCTTTGATTTTCCTGACGTAGCCCATTTTGAGGCAACTTTTGAGGAAAGGTCGCTAATGTCATTTTAATTCTTCATCTAGATTCTTCAGTTATATCACCAAAAATCAAAGTTTATAGTTTCATAAAAATGAAATACATACCTTCATTAATAAAATGAATTTTATTAATGAAGGTATGTATTTCTTTTTTATGAAACTATAAACATTCTGCACCGTTTCATAATTGATATGATTGTTGTTTGAAAACATGCATATTTTTTTTACATATTTTTGTATCTATCACATTTTTGAAAGCTTAAAAAAGTAATTTAGACTCATGTACCCCCACTGTACTTTTTATATATTGTAGATACACCTTCCCTTATTAGAATCATAATAAGTATTCTCAGCAGAGTCGAGTCGAACATTGATTTTTTGTCTTTTTTCAGATATCGTGAACTCTATTACAAAATGGAGTTATTTGACAAGCGGCTTAAACACCACAAATATGTAACGATGTACTCGTACTAAAACTTTTCACTTTCAAATAAACAATCATAGAGAGATGTTGTCGTATTTGTCACAGAAATGCAACTGACCTATTGATTAAATTGCAATTAGCTTATTACCTATCATCGGGGCCCTATGACTCATCGATCTGGAATGTGATATGTAAACAATTCCTGGAATCGGGGGTGAGGGGGTGTTGTTTACTGAAAACTTTCGTCAAATTCCGGGAAATTGATAATGAATTTTGTCCACCTGGGTTAATGTTCTACGTGTTCGGGTTACGGTGTACGGGTTAATGTTCTATGACTACAGTGTGACGCGGCGACGCTTCTATACATTTTGTATCAAAATTTATTGAAGGGGCGCCGCGTCTGCGACGCGTCCTTATCTTACGTTTTTTCTGTTTGTCCCGCCCGCACCCCTAGGAGGTGATGTAGACTCAAAAGATTTAACTTCTTTTAAAGAAAAATTCAGTTCCATTGGCCTAGACCTTAACCTTTTAAATGTGTGGGATGCAACTGACATGTGTCGATACCCTTGCGCCATGTTTCAAGCACGGCTGGCTGTGCTGGTGCCGCGCCTGCAGCTGCTGACCCCCGCCCTGGCGGCGCAAATACTGTAAACTTATGTGTAACTACAGTTTTGAGCCGTTTGGGGTCGAAACTTTTGGGTCATGGTCCCGAGATTTCTCACTGACTGGTCGACAATTCACGTGGCTGAAGGTTGGGTCGTTCTATGCCCAAATAATTAGCATTTCCGTTCAACGTGGTAATGCTGCCAGTGTTATGGGCACGTTTCCTGATGACAGCGATACTTTTAATTTGGTACTTAGTGTAACTATGTAGTTAGTTGTATTATAATTATATTGTTTACAAGAATTTTAATGTTAATGATAATATGTAGTAAATGATACATAAAATGTAGTAATGTAATGAAATAAATAGATCTAACCAAAACTTGTTAGTATATTGTTGGTTTAAGTATATGAACTATAGAAAGTAATGTGATTTATGATTTATCGTTTAGTATTAAATTAATAATTGTAAGCTACAATATCAGAAATATTTTATAATATTTCGAGAGAGAGCCACTAGGTTTTAAATACCAAAATATACATACCATACGATTAAAAGTACCTACCTATCTAAAAATAATGTAAAGCGAAAACCATCCTTAATGACGAAAAATTATCCTTAAAATAGAAACGTCTAATAATTCCAAGTTTTATCTACTTAAATGTAATAATGATGACCTCTCTGATGTTAAAAAAACTTCGCTCAAGTTTAGTAAACGCATTAGTAAAAGTAGGAAAATTCGCTTAGATAGCAAATGGCCTACTTAGATATAAAGTTCAGGCAATATCGAAGTGTTAAGAAGTGGTCATGGTTTCATGTGTGACTTGAGCTGGTAAAATATTAAAGGGACTCATAAGTCCGTTATACCGGGCGCCGTCAGTTGTGACTGGTCTTCTCCTATCTGCCAGGGCTTATTTGTAATATTTTATATTTTTTTTTAAATAATTTATATTTTTACATTGTTGTCACATATAGAAGCGACCAGAATAATGTACCCAGGATTTTGTAATATCTTGATTTAAAAGAGTGTCCTTGGAGTTTCTTGCCTATTCTTCTCCATAGAGATCTACGTTTTGGAATGGGCAAATAGCTTCAACTTTCTGACTAACTGACCGACTCTTTGACAATTCAAAAGTGCCTGTAATTGGTTTAATTGAAATAAATGCTTTGAGTTTGAGTTTGAATAAATATCCTGGCAAAATATTTCGAAACCTAATAGTACAGTCAGGAAAATACATTATTAAGCAAATTGACGGCCTACATCAATTTACTGTGTTATAGCCAATTATATTATAACTCAGAAGAGGTAGATAGGTTATACACGTTCCGCAAGTAGCACGTCAAAACTTGGCTAATTATCCTACTTTACGTATCGTCTCCGTGTGGTGCCGGACGTAAGGAATAGCACCACCCCATTTCTTACCGTGGGTGTCGTAAAAGGCGACTAAGGGACATGGCTTACTAGAAAATGGGCAGCAGCGTTCTCTATGCATTTTTAAAACCATACTGCGATCGCCGAAAATATAATATTTTTAGAATTTTTGTCTGTCTGAATGTATTCAGCGTCACGCAAATTCTACCGGATGGATTCTGTTCAAATTTTGCATACATATTTCATATAAGCCTGGTCAATTGGTAGGCTAATTATATTATCATGCTATTTGCTATGGGGGATGAGCAATATTGCATTATGTTTGTATTCCTCTATGATTAGAGAATGGGCAGCAGCGTTCTCTATGTATTTTAACACCATACTGCAATCGCCAACCCACCTGCCAAACGTGGCGATTATGGCAAATCCCCCCCTCTTTTTGGGGAGGCCTATGTCCAGCAGTGGACGTATTTTGGCTGAAATGATGACGTATCGTCTTCCGTTTTATTCCGTGTGATGCCGGACCTAAAGAATAAAAAAATGTTGTCACCCAAAAATTGCTCAACGCGCCTAAAGAAGTTTTCACTTCAAAAAATTTAAACACTGCGCTGACAAAAACCGAATTAAAAAGTGAAAAAATATTAAGCTGTATTACGAGTAGTTCATTTGTATAAACAAAGAGAAAGGTACATTCACATACAGGTAGATAGGTAGGCAGGGAGGGGAGGGGGGAGAGGGGTGGTAGGTGGGTAGGTTCATTCAGGTACTCGCTGACTAAACAGATTTAAGGCTCGTACAGACTGGTGCGATATCGCGGGCGCGATGCTACACTAGTATCACAATTTCTATGTCCCTACCTGTCCTGCCTTTATCTATTTATTCAGCGAGTAAATGAAAGTAATTATATAAATTTAAGCTTTAGTACGGCTGACGGATTTGTTCAGCTAGTGTTGTGATTTGTTCTTTCATAACTATTTTACATAAAAAGTCCAAGCTTTCATCTGTATATGATGGCTGTGTGTAACGACCGCCTGTTCCTATAAGTTCGTTCAAATAGTCAGCAAAACTATCTTCATATATTTTGTTATTGGGATCGTCTTTTGCTGTAGTATACATAACGAAAAAGCACTTAGTGACATCAAACTTTCCTCCAAATATCATGTCTTTACTGCTCGGTTCAAAAGCGCGTCTAATTTCCAAGTAACTATCAAAATTTTTGGCCAAATCAGTTTTACTGGTAAACGTTAGAACTCGTTCTCTTTGTGCTTGGCTTGAATGAACACAGTGACTGGTTTCTCAAACCCCTTTATTTTTGCTTTAAAACAAATAACATCGAAGTCACCTATGTCAACTCTATTGGTGGCCAAACTAAACGTCATGTATCATTCGTTAAGCGTACATAAATGGAACAGCTTATTTTTTTTGCGATTTCAAAGTTGCTTCGACAGTAAAAGTGGTTCATAATGATGAGTAAAATTACCCCTTAGGAGGCTTTCAGCGATTTCAGTTACACCTTGCTCCCACGTAAAGGTCTAGAAATATTAGAAAATAATAAATAAAAATAAAAATGCTTTTTTCAATTACAAAGGACATATAGAATGTGTTGTTGGAGATCACCTTTTAAGTAAGGAATTGCTTGTGTTAGGAGACTCCGTGCTTCCACTTATCATTATCTTAAGCAATTGAAATTAAGATAATGTACTATGCAACATTAAAAATAAAAGGTAAAAGGTAACTTAAAATTATACAGACAGCACAGTAAATAAATGATTGATATGCCTAGAACAGGGCCAAAACGCGCGAATACGTGTGATATGTGTGAGTATGGGTGAGAGTGTAAAGAGTGAGGGTGTGTAGTGTGTGAGATATAATTAGCTTATTTTAGTTCTCCTATATATTAACAATACTCTCCTAATATTATAAATACGAAAGTGTGTTTGTTTGTTAATTTATTTGTTTTTTTGATTGTTACGCTTTCACGTCAAAATGACTTAACAAATCTGGAAGAGATCCGGCACTCTGGCAGTTCTTCTCTTGGGTCAGGACACAGGACACCTCCAACCCGACATTACCCACGACCTCGTGTAAGTTCCAGTGTAAGTTGTAGGTTAGCCCTACGACAATGTCTTGGGATCGGAAGAAGCCAAATAAATCTTCTTCCACTAACCATGCGCACTACAATCCGAATGTGGTTATTTTGGTCATTGAACCGTAGATACAATAGACTCAACATCGTCGTAAGTTTTAGTCTTAAGCCAATCAGTTACAAATTTCTTACAGTCTCGGAGCTTCATGGAAAATATACGAAGTTCTTTATTCAGCAAATTGTATAGAAAGGATGATTGCCTGGAGTACTGTCTTTTAGTGAAAGTAGATCTAACCCTGACAGTTGGAGCGACTAAGTAGCTCCTTCTGTTTCTAGGCTTAGAGGGATCATACGGAAGGGATGTGTGTTTTTTGAAGCAAATATAGTTGTCGTACAGACAGAAGATCAGATAATAGGTAGAGGCTATGGGTAGGGAATCTATAGGGTTTGAAGAACATGACCTTAAGTAAAGTTCTCCGCGCCATTTCAAGTTCTAATTTTTTTATTTTTGTTGTCCCTCTCCAGCAAGGCAAACAGTACGTGAGGATCGATTGTGCCAGTGATACGTATACTTGCTTCAGAAGTTGCTTTGAAGCCGCATGTCGCAGTGTTTTAAAAGTCCATATCATCTTCCTGACTCTTTTCATTATAAGTTCGGTGTGCATGTGCCAGGAAAGGTGCTGGTCAATCATCACACCTAAATATTTAGTATGCTGTAACCTGCCAATTTTCACACATGATCAGTCGGGAGTTGGGGGGATGGGACAGCTGTGGATTTTTATTTGGAATTCTTGTGATGGTTGTGAGTTGTTATACTTTGGAAAGCAGATAAAGTTGGATTTGGAGGCATTTAGTGTGAGGAGACTATGATTTAGCCAAGCTGCTATCTTCGCCAGGCCACGTTCAGCCAGCCTTTTAACATTAACCCAAGTCTTGGCAGCGAAGACAATGGCAGTGTCGTCGGCGTATGAAAATATGAGCCCGCCATCAATCTTCATGTTGCATAGGTTATTAATGTAGATAAGGAACAAGGTCGGCCCAAGCACGCTGCCCTTACCGACTCTGAAAGTAACGGTTGTCTCGGAGCTAGTGTGATTCGCAATCTTAACCGTTTGCTTGCGATTGTTCAGGTAAGATTTAAAAAGTTCCAGACAGGGTCCCCTTATGCCGATGCTTTCTAGCCTATGTAAAAGTATGGGGACAGACACTGTGTCAAAGGCCTTTTTGAGGTCAAGAAAAACAGCCAGACACTTGTCTCCACTGTCCACACCGTCTACCAGAGTAGAAGTTAGTGACAGAACCGCATCCTCAGTAGACTTTCCTTGTCTAAACCCAAACTGAGAAGGCGACAGTATTTTATATTTAGAGAGGAATTTAATTAGGCGCGAGTTTATAAGTCTCTCAAGGATTTTCGAAATGGACGGTAGGACTGATATCGGCCTATAGTTTGACGGGTCACTGGCGTTATTAGAGCTACTTTCAAAGCATCCGGGAACGAAGAAATAAGATTCTATTCTCTCTCTCTATTCCGTATGTCTGAATGAAAATATGGAACCCTCATAGAATCACTCGTGTGTCTGTCTGCCTGTCCGTCTGTCACAGCCAATTTGCTTCGAATATAATCGACCGATTAAGTTGAAATTTGGTACTTGGTTTTGGAATTTGGAGCTGGCAGTATCATCACAACGGTAATGTTTTCCCATTGTTTGTTTTAATTATTTTAATATATTTGTGTATATTTATTTGTGCATAGATGTATATATATATAATTAGGTGTATATATTTTATTTATAGTTTTAATAGGTATATGTATATCTTTATATTTAAATAATATTATTTTATTCCTCAATTCTCACTATTGCACCTACCACTGTTTGTTTTCCACCGTAGCACAGTTTATACTAGTACGGGGAACAGAGTGAATCAGTTCCGTTCAACAATCTTAATAACAATGCTTATTAATTTGTAACTTACATGAATTGTGCAAGGTTGTTTTATTGATTTAGCAAATAAAGATCGTTTTTTTTTTTTTTTTTTGTCTCTGCATCGCCCAAATGTTGATTGGTAGAAAATGCCTATGGCATTAAGACGCAAATTTCATTTCACATTAAGTCTGTACATTTGTGTGCTGAAAGTATTAAATAAATAAATAATTATACATACAGGGTGTCCCAGAAGTCGACGTCAAGCTGGAATCGGGTGATAAACAAGTCATAATAGTTAAAAAAAAAACAAAAATTGCTATGTATTTTAATAATTACGGGCATTTATTAGAAAATCGAGAAAATCTACTCCCTGTGACGGTCTTTTAACTCCTGTTGCTACAAATTTTACCCGTTTTTAAATTTTCTTTTTTTATGGATTCCTGAATAATGCTTCTAAAAACTGTTGCTTTAAAATGTACTTCGTTGTGCGGGGTCCGACCTGCACTTGGCAGATTTTTTTTATTTATTGTTAACTTCGTTCCCCCAATATGTATAAAGGCGTTTATTCGGTTAAAGCATATATAATTGACATGTGAATTTATCCGCTGTCTCATTTGCATGGCATTGTGGCCATAAAAACAAACGGTAAAAAATAAGACGTAATACATCCTAAACCTGGATAGTAATATTCATATTAAGGATATGGGTTTTTTTTTATGTAAACGTGCGGTTGTCAGTTCACGACTTGACCTTAAATTGTTTTTATTCGATTCAATATAATAATTAATTTTAAGCTGAAGTTGCAGTGGGCTAGCCGTGTTTGTCGAAGAAGGACCGTTCGCCGGTGGAGCAGACGAGTCCTGGAGTAGAGACCATGTATTGGCAAGTATAGTATTTTAATTATTCCATTAATAATGCTGGCTTGGATAAAGTTGATTCCGTTCGTGACTTGGGTGTTACGCTGGATGCCAGTTTGCACTTCGACCAGCACGTCGACAATATAATAAATAAGGCGTACCAGATGTATGGTTTCGTCATGAGATCTTCACGTGACTTTGTGCGACCCTCTACGTTCCTACTGCTTTATAAGACTCTGGTAAGATCACAGCTAGAGTACGCCGTTCCAATCTGGAACCCCTTCTATGACAAATACGGCTCTAGAATTGAAATGGTACAGAAGAAGTTCCTGCGATCGATGAATTATAAGTGTTTCCAGTCAAAAATTCCATATATGCAGCTATTGAAACGGTATGGAGTTCCAGATCTGGGGTCTAGGCGGGTATTACTTGATGTCATAACCCTGCACGGTATATGTAATAACAAATTTGACTGTATCGAACTTACAAGTAAGTTGTGTTACAAGGTGCCCCGCAGTGTTATTTTAAGGGGGGTGCGCGTGCCTCAACTGTTCCATACGGATATATGTCGGACTAATGCTGGGGAACGAGCACCTCTTCGCCGTCTTGTTGATGCATACAACGCGCGTTTCATGGACCTTGATATATTTTATCTATCTAAGCAAGTATTTAAGAAAATGGCACTGGATATTTTGTCCGCAGAGTAAATTGTGTAACATTAGGCAATCTCAGCGCTAATATGACAATGATTCTTTTGTTTTGTTTTGTTTATCGCTTTATATTATCACTTCTTTTATCACTTATTTTAATTTTTAGTTAATTCGTGGACAATGGTGTGGGTTGCATGTTTGTCAATTCCTAGCTTAAGTAATTTTCTGTATTTTTTAACATGTAACTGTTTTTTGTCCCTAATAAATAAATAAATAAATAAATAGTGTGAGACGCCCCCCAGCTAGATGGACCGCCGACCTTAAAACGGTGACTGGGACAGACTGGATGCGAAAGGCGGAGGACAGGCAGTTGTGGCGCAGCCTGGGAGAGGCTTAAGTCCAGTAGTGGACTGCGCTAGGCTGAGTTGAATTGAATTTATTATAATACTAGCTTTTTCCCGCAGCTTTGCTCGCGTTAATTTAGAATTTGACAATCAATTCGGGTTGAACAATGTTTTTTGTTTGACGTTTGGAGGCAAAAAACTCTTAACACACTATTAAATAATTCAATCATGATTCGAAAGACACGTGGTGCTATCTATTATCATAAGAACGTTATTGTTGTTTTCCTCGGGAACAGTACTTTTTTTCGGGATGAAAGGTATTCTATGTCCGTTTCTGTACACCTGACAACATACATGCAAAATTTCAAGATGGTCGGTTCAGTGGTTTAGGCGTGAAAAGGTAACAAGCAAACAAACAGACTTCCTTTCGCATTTACCTATAATTTTAAAGTTAGGATTAGGATTCTATTACGACATGTTTATCATCTATTGTTGTGTCAATGTTTAGTTTAGTAAAGGTAATAGTAGAAAAAAAAAACTAGTTCTTTCAGGAAAACAGCCGTTCTATTTGAACAGGACATTCCTTTTAGCGTAGGATGCAACCTTGAAGGTGTATTGTGTTGAGACACCCACAGGTTTACCGTGTTTGGACGCGTAATAGTGGCATTTATCTGGCATTTAGAAAATGTAACCAGAATTTGCTCATCTTAATTGATCAAGCAAGGTTGTCTTAACTTAGTTTACTGTAGTATTATGTTGCAGGCCTATTATGTGATGTCCCGCCCACTATACAGAAAACAGCAGAGTTACGGAGGAACTAGATTTATCAAATCAAATGTGATTCATTCAAACTAGGCTGAGAATCAGCACTTTTTGAATGTCAAAATTACATAAGACAGACCAAAACGCCCGCGCTTCACCTCTTCCTAGTGCTTTAGTTGGGAAGAAGAAGTAGCGCAACGATGTCTCCGGTACAGGTGACTGTTATGTTAGAAGAAATTAATTCTATTCAAATAGTAGAATGCAAATTAATTGACATTGCAAAACAAAGAAGCACAAAACATGAAATTAAATTTTATATTATTCCAAATGTCAGCTAGAAGCTATCAAAGTAAAAACAAGCGTCTTACTTTTTTTTTACTACTGCAGCCCCAGTCCCCCAATATCAAAGTGAACTTCGTCAAAGTGAGCGCGGCAGGGATCGTCAACCGCTCCGTATTTTGTCGGACACCATCTGTTTGTCACGTGCTTGTCCCGCCGTGTCCTACAGTGTGTCACGGCATGTACTTTAAAGTTAACTATTTCCTCTGGTTCTATCGGGGAAAACTTTGGCTTATTACTACCTACATTAATGTCCACGTGTTGGTATACTTCGCTCAGATTGCGCTAAGAAGTAAAATAAACCACCCATGTTTGTGTATATGTACTCGTTGCTTCAAAACAGCGGTGATGAAATAATTTGCACAAAGTCTCATAATGCAAGCCTGTTTGGGTTCGAAACCAAGACCTACAACTCATAAGTCGAGTCCTTTTCCATCGAGCCACCACGGCTCCATCGGCAACCATACCAAAATACCTACTTGTATAACACTGAATAAAATATTCTAGTAACCCTACTACGGGTAGGGTTACTAGAATATTTTATTCAGTGTTGCCCACAAATGAAGTAAAAATACATCACGTACGCTCAAGTAAATATAGGCAGGCAGACAAACACTTGTGGAGGTCGGAGAGAGTAATAAACTGTCGCACGGGTTCGACGCCTCACTCTCAAACATCCGTTCGTTGAGGATTACGGGTTATCCTTGAGGACTTATTATCGATATATGACAGGGAAGCCTTTTGCAGACGGGAAAATCGTGCATACGATCTTATAGGATTAGTTTTGTTTGGTTAATTTTCCATTGAAAGTAAAAAGTAACTTTTAAGTCAGAAATAGACATAGCATGCAAGTAGCTTGGACGGATTATTCGGCTTAGGACAGATTCTAGTTTCGGCAGATTCTTGTTACGCCAGATTCTTTTTTTGGCAGATTCGTTTTACGGCAGAAGTAACATGACCAACATAAACCATACAATTTATGTAATGGTATATTTAAAGTCAATTTCAAACAAAACACCTCAGGCATCAGATCAGAGGAGCAATTCCCGTATTTTTAACAACGTTCGCGATCTCATCTCAGTCTCAAAAAATTTATACTTACCTACATTTTTGAAATTTGATTGTTGCTGGCATGAGATTGCGACTTGAATTTGATCGTTTATAAGTACGATAATTGGCCACACTTCTGAATATAATGATCATTACATAATACTTCTGTAGATGCCTGTAAAATATCTGTCTTATCAAGAAACTGCCAATAAAATAATCTGCCGTAACAAGAATCAGCCGAAACCAGAATCTGTCCTAAACCGAATAACGCCTCTGTAACAATCGCCAATCAGAAGTTGTAATAGAACAATAGCATGCAAATTAATTGCAGTTTACTGGCATGTACAATCCTGGCGTATTCTGTTGAAATAATAATAGGCCTCCAGATAGAATGATAGTGCACAAGCGTGTGCGCGTACAGGTGCACTCTCTCGTCCCTCACTCTCATAGTCCGATGGGAAGTTGGCGGTGTGATACCCCGCCCCCCCCGTGCCTCAGAAAGCAGGTTAAGCAACTGGTCCTGCGCCTGATCTCTTTCCGGTTGCGTCTGTTAAAATAAGATGTCCTACAAATTGGTTTTCATATAGGTTTTCATGAGTAAGTGACATTAGGAAATCATTGTAAAAGTTGGGCTAAAACTTTTTTATCCTTTCGGTTTTAGATGAACTTAAAAATAAAGGGGAACTTGTGAAAACTACCAGCGACTCGTAGATCCACCCTCAATCTGAACATTAGTATAATTGGAAACAATAGGGCTACGGCGGGCGGCGGCGGCGGCGAGCTATTCTTGGAATATTATTTTCCGGTCGCGACCAACTTTTTTATGAGTGATGCGGAAACACGTTCGTACTAATTCTCGAGTCGGAGGACGCAGAGTAAAAGTTTTAGATTATTTTTTCATTTGATTAAGTTTATTTTGAAAATGATAAATATTGTATTATGTTGTCTTGTAATGGCTGTTACTTGTGATTTTGTTACAAGTATACCTACCTAGGTTCATATATAGTTGTATAAGTATTATTTTTCTGTCTCTTCAGATTTATCCGTGCGGGATAATAATTTGTTAATAGTTTGTTTTTACAAAATAAATATTATATTATTGCCTACGTTTCCATGATTGACACCATATTCAATCAAGAAAAAAAAACATAATTAATGTGTACCTAGTCATTTTGCATTTTATTTCTTCCAAATCAAACACTTAACTCTCCAACTTAACACAGTTAATTTCTTGGTTGTGCCTTTCTACGTCAGTGCTTCCTACTCCTCCTTGTTCTAAAAAAACGTCGTACCGTCGTCGTAACGTCGTATGACTTTACCGCAATATATGACGTATTTTCAAGTTTAATTTACCGATCGCAAAGTACAATAGCTAATATAGTCTCTGACAGTTATTGAAGCTTAGATTCCTAAATTATCTTGCATTTTATTTCTTCCAAATCAAACACTTAACTCTCCAACTTAACACAGTTAATTTCTTGGTTGTGCCTTTCTACGTCAGTGCTTCCTACTCCTCCTTGTTCTAAAAAAACGTCGTACCGTCGTCGTAACGTCGTATGACTTTACCGCAATATATGACGTATTTTCAAGTTTAATTTACCGATCGCAAAGTACAATAGCTAATATAGTCTCTGACAGTTATTGAAGCTTAGATTCCTAAATTATCTTTATAATAAAATCGTAGCGAAAACAAAAATGTAAATTGAATATTTTTGAAAAAAAGTTAATGCTACGAGGTCTGGAATCGATGCCAATGCCGAAAATATAATATTTATAAAATTTTTGTCTGTCTGAATGTATGCAGCATCACGCAAATTCTACCGGATGGATTCTGTTCAAATTTTGCATACATATTTCATATAAGCCTGGTCAATTGGTAGGCTAATTATATTATCATGCTATTTGCTATGGGGGATGAGCAATATTGCATTATGTTTGTATTCCTCTATGATTAGAGAATGGGCAGCAGCGTTCTCTATGCATTTTAACACCATACTGCAATCGCCAACCCGCCTGCCAAGCGTGGCGATTATGGCAACCCCCCCCCCTTTTCAGGTGAGGCCTATGTCCAGCAGTGGACGTCTTTCGGCTGGAATGATGATGACGAATGATTCCTCTATGAATGCATGTTCTAGTATCATGCAAATTTTACCGGATAGATTCTGTGCAAATTTTGAATAAATATTTCCTATAAGTGTGGTCAGTTGGTAGTATATAATATATTATCACACTATTTGCCATGGGGGGTGAACAATATTGCATTATGTTTGTATTCCTATATAGTTTACAGTAAATTGTAAAAATACGAACCACATGGTTAGAACAGATTTAATCATCACGCTATATCTTTATGAGGATAAGCTGTCAATGGGGCTGTGATGGGGCAATAAATACCTTAACCATTGTAGCTACATGAAATCGCACTTAGGAGACTATCCTTAACAATTTGAGACACTTTGATCTGCATACATATTTTGAAAAAAAATTACAGTCAGTAAGAAAATGGGCAATTTTCACAAAAAAAAGTTGCTGGCAATAGATCCTGTTTCATATGAGGATCGAAAAACTTTGACACCAACTGAGGTATGAGTAGGTACTAGAAGAGTCATAAATCGTCAAAAAAACCTTTTCCAATACATTTCGTGGGAAATGAGACTCTTACTTTTTAGGGTTCCGTACCTCAAAAGGGAAAAACGGAGTCATCATAGGTCACTTGGTTGTCCACCCATCAAGACCTTGAAATACGTAGGTGTACGGTCCCCTGCAGGACCTCCCTGGTGGACCTCAAAAAAAACAAACTTCTAAGTCAACGCAATAAAAAATACGGCTTTTTATGCGACATATTGACACTTGCAAATCAAACAAAACCTGTAAGGAACTTCCTGTTGACCTAGAATCATAAAATTTAGCAAGAAGCAGTCTCATAGCACAAGTAAAGGAAAAAGTCCGGTAATCGTTAATTTGTAGTTTTATCACATCATCATAATTTCAGCCGAAACATATCCACTGTTGGACATAGGCCTCCCCCAAGCATTGCCATTTTGACCGGTTCCATGCTTCCCGAATCCAGCGGATTCCTGGCCTTCCAACGCTACATATTACGATACGCGGTCATCACTCCAGAAACTTTCGGCCCCCTTGGGCCATCTGTTCTGCATAAGGTACTGTTATATTATTTAGTGATAGCCGTTCGTCCGGAATAATCTGTAAGAATGCTTCAGTCAGTGTGTCAGTTTTATGTCAATAAGTAGTACAAGCAGGAACGCAGGCGTTCATTAATTCACCAAAAACTAAAAATTTCGCAAGCAATGGGAAATTGCTACTGAAGAGTGCGGAGTTGACCTCAGGACTAACGGCTTCTCACACGAACAACTGCACGTAGCTAGCTCCCACGTCACCAGCACTGAGTCTCTGTATATTTTGTCTGCTGAAACCATAATTACAAACGTAGTAAGTATACAAGGAAGTTTTTAAAGAGTAAATAATAATAATAAATTAATAATTTTACCTGAATAATAATAATAATTAAAAAATGATAATTTTACCTGAATAAACTTTTTATTATTATTATTAAGGAGTAAATGCGGGAAATAAAGCGAATTTTACATGCTATTGTAACCAATCAGTCGATGCCCAAAAAGCTTCAACTGGTTGTTCACAATGGTGTGCTACGAGTAGTACCCACGCTTATGTATGGAAGTGAATGTTAGGTGTGGCTAAACAAGCATGAAATTAGAGTCAATGCTGTGGAAATGTCTTCCTTGCAACTCATGTGTGTCGTGATTATGAATGATAGGCTGAACATTTTTGTGATAAGGCAACGGTGTGGTTTAAAAGAAGATGTATTGACAACATTTTAAAAGAGTATGCTTAGATGGTTGGGTCATGTTGAAAGGATGAATGAATGGCAATTAAAAAAAGGTATTTACATGGCAGATATGAGTGGAAACGCTGAGACGCCCGAGGAAGACATAATTATAGTGACTTATTTGGTGATGTTCTTCAGAAAGGTCAGGTGTGTAGTGCTCGAAACAGGCGTGCGTATATGACCAGATGTATGCACGTAAACGAAGTAAAAGGAGTATGTAGTTTCTGCCTACCCCAATGGGAAGATGGCATGAGTTTATGTATGTATTTATGTTTTATAAGAATATCATAGCACCAATCTGTATTTATTTATTTAGGATCTCCAACAAAGGATACACATATACAATATAAATCACAATAACAATAAAGGTTCTAGTACGTGTGCTCCTTCAATTACAGGAGACCCAAAGGGTTAGGCAAAGGTGTACCTACCTGTCGTACACCCACTTTCAATTTGCCAGTTATGTTTAGGTTCCATGTAATAGGGGGCGAACCTAAAGGGCACAAATTCAGACCTCGGACTTTAACTGAGAAATTCCAGACGGAAAACCCAATAACACTTTACCTGACTCGGGAATCAAACTCAGGACCTCATACACAACAGTAGCGCTTGAGACCAATAGACCAACGATGCTGTTTTTAACCGACTTCTAAAAAAGGAGGAGGTTCTCAATTCGGATGTTTGTATTTTGTTTTTTTTTTTTTTATGTTTTTTCGCGCATAACTCCGTCGCTTGCCAACCGATTTGGAAAAATATTTTTTTTGTTGTAAATGGTCCCTTGAAAATTTTATCTAAATCGGACAAGGGGTTTTTGAAAAATCAACAAAAATGCATCTACATTGTCTACATTAACAATGTTTTCGTTTACTCTGCATTACGTTTTTTGTTCGCGCTTATCTCCCGTCATTTACGAGCCGATTTGGAAAATTCTTTTTCAGCAACAAAAAAGTGAAAAATAAAAACTTTTCACAAAAAAAAAATAACCGACTTCCAAAAAAACACTACAATGTGAAAAATAACTTTAATTTCGGAAGTCGGTGGCATAAAACTAAAATACAGATCTAAAGACACCGATTTCCGAAATTAAAGTTATTTTTTACTTTGTAGCGTTTTTTTGGAAGTCGGTTATTTTTTATTTGTAAAAAGTTTTTTTATTTATAATAATGTGGCTGTTATTTGTATATTGTGGTGTCATACGACTTTCTCGCGAACGAAGTCGCGGGCAGAAGGTAGTTTTAAATAAATACCAGTCTATATTGGCCCACTGCAGAGCAAAGCCCTCTTCTGATACACAGAAGGCACGAGCATCGATCACCACGCTTGCTCAACACGGTTGGCGATTTCAGACTTATATTAACTACAAGTCCAGATTTCCTCACGATTTTTTCCGTCACCGATGTCGTAAATGTCCAAGAGAGACAGTACTACAAAATTTTTTTAATGCCCGGGATATTATTAGTTAATTTCTGTATCAATCGCCACTTTGATGTCTTTTTATTTACGCTATTTTTCACACATTGCAGTCAACAGTGTAAAAATTCTGTGAAGCATCACGTCGCAAGGTGTGAATAAAAATGCATTTTTTCCCTATAGTAAGGTAACCGGCCACAACATGTTGATTAACTTTAAATGAGTGCCTTTCTATGTCACTAACTAGTTATTTATATACCTCCCTAGTTACTTTATTGAGCTACTTTCACACCATCATCATGAGCTGCCTTTTTCCAACTCTGTAGGGGCCGACTTCCAGTCTAACTGGTTACAGCTGTATTTTAAATATAGGCAGATAGGCAGTCAGCCTATCTGCCCTCCACAGTACAGTTACTGGGTAACACGATACCCATTGGCAAAAGTTGTCAGACACAACATAATTTTATTATCAGTTTTTAATTTACAAGAATAAAGTCCCGATTATATTAGATAGATTATACATAAAGTCTTCTTTGGCATGAAGCCGATATTTCACGGAACCTGGCGCCAACAATAATGCATTTGCGGAAAGAATATGCAAACCACTATTAATTTTTTCCATGAATAATTGAGAAAGGTAAACTTGTTCCATTTAGTATTTCTAAATAAATATGGCAGTGGAACTTAAGCCTTGCATTGCAGTAGGAACCTGCATATTATATTTCGTTCTTGAAACTTTTTCTCTAATGCAAACAAATGCGCCTTAGCCTTTTTATACTAAAATCATTTGGTGTTAGCGTTCATAAGATTTATTTTTTACTTATTTATTCAATATCACATATATTTGTTTTAACAGGTAATACCCAAGCTAACAAAAGTAGTCAAAATTTCTAATTTTTGGGTCCCATATAACGAGTCCAGGTAAAGCACAAGTTACACAGTGGACAACATACTAAGTGTTACCCTCTGAAATTCCGCCAAAGAGCAAGAAAATATGTCCAACCGACGAGAGACCGTCGGGTAAATTTGTTCTGCATCTTTTCCAACATCTGAGAATACTTCACTTCATGAGGATTCCAGATGATAGCACTACATGAGCACGAAACGAAAGATCCCCAGAAAAAGTAACCCCGAGATCTCGCACTACCCCACCCGAGTTATGGCGTGGCAAGATCGGCATTTGTCAACGACAACCACAATCCCAGTCAACACACGACATTCAGAACTAAATATTTCGTAGCAGTCTCTTTGCGAACTTTGACATTCGGTGGAATTACTGCTTTCGGGGAACAGCACGTGACAAAAATAATTTGTTTTAACATTTCTCTGCTGTCGATCTATTCATTAAAAATCACAACGTAAAAACTTTGAAGTGAGTTATCATTAGAGCCAATCCCTAGCATCAGGTGGAATTAGGTGAAACAGCTCACTTGAAGCTAACTTCACATACTTTATCACGGTGAGATGTTTACCAGAATCAACGCGACTGTTTTTGCTTGAATACAAGTCGTTCTCCCGTTTTGTACCTATTTTCATTCATTCAAATGTGATGAATGGAACCAGTTCAGATCTTTCGTTTATATAGTAATTAATTGGCTAGAGCCTAAAACAAATCCAATTATAACTTCTTGAAATGGCTAACTGCTCCTTTGAAAAGTTGATGGACGTAATTTAGGTACTTAACAACGATTTTCTAAGGGGTTTAAAATGTCAACTATTTTTAACCGGGTTCCAAAAAAGAAGAGGTTATAATTATGTTCGTCTGTACGTATTTTTTTTAATGTTTGTTCTCCGCTCTCTCCGTCAATTGTGTACCGATTTAAAAAAAAAAAAATTGTCTCGAGGTCGTCCCATTGTCACCTAGTCAGAATCTGATGAGGGGGTTTAAACCTTGGAAATCTAAGGAAATTCTCAAATTTTATGGGAACACCTATAGCGATTTGGATTTTTTTTATAGTAACTCATTTGCAGTCGGAAAGCACCGTTTGGTGAAGTGGATCTGTTGATGAAGACCACAGATGGCCACTGGAACTACTTAATAATAACAATTTCACGGGTTACAATTTATGCTTATCACAGTGCATGTGGTGAAGTCACTAGCAGCTCCAGTTCTCCTGGTCGTTACCAGGAGAACTCCTCAACAATTAACGCCCTCTGTAAAAGGTGATGAGTAGTTGAGATAAGGCTATTATAACTTAGATAAATGGGAATTATAAAACGTACGAATAAAAATCAGAGACACCTCACCCCCCCCCCCCCCCCCCGCAGACTTGAGGTGGCCTGCAGAGGCGGGCCGGCACTAGTCGGGGATCGCGGAAGTAATAATAGATCCCAAGATCCCCGGTGCAAGTGTGGGAGGGGAAACTGGGGTGATTTTTAGTCAGTAACAGTCTGACAGACCCCTCCGCCCACCCCAGGGCGGAGGAAATACATGAGGATTTTCCACCCCGTGAACAAAAAAAAAAGGTTAGAACAGTTCCGAGGATCACGGAAGTAATAATAGATCCCAAGATGGTGCAAGTGTGGGAAGGGAACAGTGGGGTGGTTTTTAGTCAGTAAGAGTCTGACAGACCCGTCCGCCGGCCCCAGGGCGGAGGACATCCATGAGGACTTTCGAACAGTTACCAACCATTAACACGCGAAGGAGAGCGAGTGCAGTGAGCGTGCCGCGGTAGCGGCCACCGCCGAGCGCCAGATTCCCTCTATTCTTGGTGAATCATTTGGGTTAGATGAGGTTGTATATGAAAATTAGGCCAACTGAACTTTATAGGTAAATATAAATAAAAGCTTCTCATTTTGTATTTTAAGTAACTCAAATGAATGTTTGTAAGTTGTTGTTCTGCTGTTTTGTCGTCACTCGCAGTCAGTCGCTCACTTAGTACTTTAGCGTAAATTAATTTTATAAGTCACACATAACTTTAATTTACAGTCACTCGTTTAAATACTACCCTTAGATAAATTACAAACTGACCCACTAATAAGTGAAAAATAAAAAAGAAATACAAAAAACTACCGAGTTCCAAAAAAAAAAAAACTACAAAGTGAAAAATAAGATTAAATATCGGAAGTCTGTACCAAAGAACTAAAATATAAATCCAAAGACACCGACTTCTGAAACCGTTCGTTTCTTTGTAAAAAGTTTTTTAACTTTGAAAACTAGGCTAGGGTTAAAGGCTTCTACAGACCGGCGCGACACAAAGGTCGTGTCGCGAGACGAGCGGAGCCTTTGTGTCACGTCGCGAGTCACGCCGGTCTGTAGAAGCCTTAAAACGAACAACGGACGGTCATTACGCATTTTCGTTTTACGTAGATTTAAGCAAATTTGTATTTAGTATTTTACCTTTAAACGTGAATAAACTTTTTATTTTCAAATCTTAAATTCGTTCAATGACAGGCAACGCACTGCCAAAGCACTGGATCTACACGCATGAAGTTTTGCACAAGAATTCTTTTTATAACGAAGGTAAGCACTAAAGAAGGATTTTTGTAAATTCTTCCAGTAAATGAGTGAATTTGGGGATGAAAGTTTGTATGGAAGTTCGAGACGTGGAAGTTGGTACTTAGAGTTCTGTTTATAGGTCCTAAGATTTCACCACAACCCGGTGCCCGATGGGAATTTGACAGAAAGCTTCATTACAAAAATAACATGTTTTGAGCACAGAATAATAGTTAATGGTGGTTCCGTGTGGTGCCGGACGTAAATAATAGCACCATCCTACTTCTTCCTGTGGGTGTCGTAAAAGGCGACTGAGGGACTTACTAGAGAATGGGCAGCAGTGTTCTCTATGCATTTTAACCGGCCAGCCAAGCGTGGCGATTATGGCATCCCCCCCACCTCCCTTTTGGGAGCGGCCTATGTCCAGCAGTGGACGTCTTTCGGCTGTAATGATTATGATGAATCAATGGTGCCATTCATCAGTTGTGGAAGAGACTTATCCCAAACTATGCTACGTTGTATGCGGCTGTGGCTACTGTAAGCTTACAAAATATTGCATAGTAACAATGTTGATTCTGGCTAGTAGGTACCCACGCGAGTTGGGTTGACTTAGGGCACGGTTATGGTTGATACAAGGTAACGGGTCAGCAGTTAACTTATACTAAACCAACTGGCCTTTAAACTTACGAAAAGTTTTTGTTTTGGTCACTATTAGGTTTCCGTAGTAAGCCGATTCAACTGTGCGTATATCAGTCACTGTGGAAATTATTTAGCTTAGAATTTAAAATAGTAGTAGTATTTATTTATAGTTTATAATTTATTATAGTTAAATAAAACGGTACAATACAAAACAATTATTATGTTGACAATAATTATGTTAGTTATTTTATTTATTTATTTTCTTCTTACATGTACCATTACAGGGTAACCCAATGCGGTAAATGCGCTTATACTTACTTAATTATCCTAAATACTAACATTGTTCCTACATACAAAAAATTACAAACAATGCATTCCTTGTGAATTCACTCAGAGAACAACAGAATAAGTCCGTCTCAATCACTATGAGGTTGAGCATGCGGAGTGCACGCGTCAGCGGCGCCTCCCTTACAAGGTTGGTCCGAGCGAGCGGTTATAATTTAATTTAAAAATAAAATGAAACAGTGGACTACCTTGCATACTTTCTCTTACAGAACAACAGCCAAATAGGCATAATTTTACTCCATTCACCCGCAAACACATCTTATTCAGAGTTGGCAGTCAGACAGGCATTTATCATCTTTAGAGTACTACAGACTGAGGATTTGGCTCTGTACAGTTTTGGATGGTAGTTGCGCAAACAGATTGAGCCGATGTCCGATGTATTTGTCGGGCACAAATAATCGAAAGAAAAGTCCTTGCAACTCTGGGCAGTCGATACGTCTTCGTGAGGTCTACCGTGAGCGGATAAAAGCCTCTTCTCACCTCGAACGAGTTTAACCCAAACGTCCCTAAAAGATAGTTCCACATATAGGGAATGAAATGGTATAACCTATGGAAGATGCTTCTTAGGGAATTTTTCTGTGCCTTTTCTAGCATCAGTGTTGGTCGCGGTATATGCGTGGAGGTTCTCTAATCTTGATAAAAAAAAAATTAAAATCTAAGCAACGTAAAGACATAGTTAATTTATCGGTTAAACATTGCATCGAACTGTCCTGTGTGGAGCTGGATAAGCATGTTGTAGTGTGCGTGTACATACCCCCTAATTATCAGAACTTTTCTTTATTTGAGTCAATAATGGAAGATTTTTTAGCGAAACTTGCATCCAGGAACAAAGCCGCAGTTATTTGAGGTGATTTTAATACCAATTCTGGAAAATAATTTAAATAGCACTAGATTATTAACCCTTTTTAAATCGTTTAATTTATACAATGTTTTCACGGAACCAACTAGAGTAACTCCAACTTCTGCTACTTGTATCGATAATGTCTTCGTCTCGTATCGTAAATTATTTGCCGTCTGATCATTGTGGACAAACGATAACTTTTAAGTTTAAAACGCCTTTGCAAAAAGTGCAAATACAATTTAGACCAATAACAACTGGCAAATTAAATAGATTTAATAGTAGCCTAAATAATATTACGAGTATTATACTCGTAAGTTAAATGTTCTGGGCCATAATATGGACGATGCAAATAAATTGTATGAGAATTACTTTTCAGTAGTGCACACTGAATTCAATAAAACTTTTGAAAAGAAAACAAAATATATTTGCCCTAATTTTATATTTAGTGACTGGGCAACTAGAGCTAAGAGGATAAGCAGGGAAAGACTGTTCGAGCTGTATGGCCTTAAGCCTTACATTGAACCATTCAGTAAATATGTTGCTACTTATTCCAAAACTTTTAGTAATACCTGCAAGATAGCTAAAGCCATTACATTACATTAGCAACAAGATCAAATCGGCAGAAAATAAAATAAAAACAGTTTGGAAAGTTATAAATAATGAAACAAATAGAAATAAAGTACGAAACACTGATTACACATTAGAGACTTCACGTGGTGCCATTAGGTCAAACTTAGAATTAGGTCAAACTTAGAATTAGCTCAAGAATTCGTACATTTCTTCACTAATATACCGTCTAAAACGACGGAAGCCTTAAATTCCTCACCCGATGTCTCAATTGGTTTATTAAGAGCAAACGTTCCAAGCTCCCCGGTTGAATTTCAATTTAAACATATAAACCCTATGATAGTTATTAAAGCTTTTCGGCAAATAAAAATCAAATTGACCGAAGATCTATGGGGATTACCAATCAAAGTTTGTACATCCATAATCGAGACTGTAGCACCATACTTAGCTATAATATTTAATTTGTGTGTGGATCAAGGTGTTTTCCCAGATTTAATGAAACCAACACCAACAATTATTATAGACCATTACGTGTTGCCGGTATTCAGCAAGGTGTTCGAAAAGGTAATGCTAAATCAGATGCTTAATCATTTTAACACCAACCAAATCTTACACGATCAGCAATATGGTTTCACCAGGGGACGTTGTACGACTGACGCCGGTATCACCTTATTAAAACACATATTTACAGCGTGGGAGGAGGCCCAAGATGCCATAGGAATCTTTTGTGACCTCTCCAAGGCATTTGACTGCATAAATCATGAAACCTTACTCTTGAAACTTGAGCATTACGGACTAGGTAAACTTGAGCTGAGTTTAGTAAAATCTTATTTAAATGATAGACAACAGCAAGTTCAAATAAATGGTCTCAATTCACTCGGTTTAAAAGTAAAAATGGGTGTTCCACAAGGCTCGATATTGGGCCCTTTCCTCTTTTTAGTATATATTAATGATCTACCCCATTTATTAAAAAACCAACCACAAATGGTGTTATTTGCTGACGCCACTTCCTTAATCTTTAAGATAAATAGACGGGCATCAAATCTTGACGACGTTAATAACGCCCTACTGCAGGTCCAAAATTGGTTCACTGCTAATAATTTAGTATTAAATGGGAAAAAAACTACATGCATAAGATTTGCTTTACCGAATGTTAAAAGTAGTGATTGTGACATAGTATTGAATAAAGAGAAACTTGAATTCGTCGATAAAACTTTTTTCCTTGGGATCACACTCGACTAAAAGCTGCAATGGGGTCCTCTCATTTAACATCTCTTGCAGGACGGCTAAGTTCAGCAGCGTATGTTGTGAGAAAAATCCGTCAATTCACTAATGTACATACCGCTAGGCTAGTCTATTTTAGTTACTTTCATAGTATTATGTCTTACGGTATTTTACTATGAGGACGGGCTGCAGATATCGAGTCTATTTTTATTCTGCAGAAAAGAAGCCATATATTGCTAATAGAGCAATATATGGCCTCCGCAGGCGCGATTCTCTAAGGGAACTGTTTAAAGATATTAACATCATGACGGTACCTTGTCAATATATCTATGAAAACCAGTTCCCTTCAAAATGGTTGAGCTAAATGGTGCTGATCCATGCGTCATGTCTGTGAACGGGCGCCGTCAGTAGGGACTGGTCATTTCTTAGCTGTCACGGCTTAATTTAACTTAGTATTTTAGTTGTTTTTATATTTTTAATACGGACGGTTTTAACGTGCACGACTTTCTACATTGTTCTCACATGTATAATTTCAACATAAATTATGTAACCAATACTATGTAACAATATTTTGATTTAAAAGAGTGTCCGTGGAGTTTCTTGCCCGTTATTCTCCATAGGAACCTACTACGCTTTGTAATGGGCAACTAGCTTCATCTCTCTGACTGACCGACCCCTTGACAATTCAAAAGTGACTGTGTTAGGCACCCCTATAAACTCAAACTCAAAGCATTTATTTCAAATAAACCTATTACGCCTGTAATAGGTTTATTTGAAATAAATGCTTTGAGTTTGAGTTTATAGGGGTGCCTAACACAGTCACTGGACTCGAGTTTTCTTCGGACCAGAGTGATGTACAACAGCCTAATAAAATTGGATTGTGAAAATCACGAGCATTTCGTAAAACAAATCCCAAGTGCCTGAAAGATTCCATCGCAAGAGTAGAAACGTGATCTATAAAAGTGACACGAATAATTACTTCACCACCCAAACTATAGTCGTAATGGATTGGTCGCAATCCTCTACCGTATGTCATGACGTAGCACTTGTTTATATTAAAAATAGCTTGTTCACAATGCTCAACTCATAGGTGGCGTCAATATCCCTTTGTACTAGTTTGCACTCCTCGTCAGTTCGGATTTGTGCGACTAGCTTAAAGTCGTCGGCTTATAGCAGGCATTTGGCAAACTTAACATTAGTTATGAAGTCAGTTAGAACAGAAGCGGCCGTAATACGGACCCCTGACTAACGCCCGAGCGTGTATTATAAGGCTTGGACATGAAGTAGCCATGTCAAGTCCAGTGCCAAGCCCAAACTGCTTGCGATCACGCAGATAGTCGGAAAATAAATTACAAATACTTCATTGTCAACTTTGTAGAATGCTTTCCGGAAATCGCAATACAGAGCGTCATAACTTACCGATGTCCAAAATGCGGGATAATATCCCTCCATAAATTCAAATTTACTGATTCACGTAGACTACAATAACTATTATGTAAATACATATTATGTGAATTAGCTGCTCCCAAATTACGAAGTTATTTTATAATTTAATTTTATCATTTTTTACAAACTTCACTGACAATGTTTTTCTTATTTGACATTATTTACCTACAATTTAAATTTCTATTAGGTTCTGACTTTTATTATTTTTAATCATATTTTATATAGTTTTTTTGTCAATGTGAGGACGTTGTAGGCTTAATAGACTGTATATCTGTAGACCATTTTCTATTTTGTTAAGTACCTGGTACTTTTGACGGAACTACGCTGTCCTCTCATACCTATTAACACTGTAATTTGAAAACATTGTAAAAGCCAATTTTATTTTTTTTAAGAGTGACCGTGGAGTTTCGTTCCGGCTATTCTCCATAGGAAACGACCAATTGGAACCGTGCACCTAGCTTCTGACGTTTCACGAGTGCCCATTTTTTTTTTTTTTTTTTGGGTGGGAAATTATCAAATAACTTCTCCCGCTCTGGGCGGAGCGGGAGGGCGTGTCAGACTTTTACTGACTAAAACCCACCCGTATTCCTTCATTTGCCTGTGTGCCAGGGCCACGATATCCCTTTCGGACAAACTCGCAACCCTGGCAGGCATTGGCCCTAACGGACCCCATCAGTTGCTGCTGACAACTCTTTGAGGCGCGCGTGGAATACAACGCGCCGTCGACCCGGGCCTGGTCCTTATCGGACGGTGAACTACCCATCGCTCACCGTCCGCAAGCCCGCGCCTACGGTGGCCGGAAATCGGCTTGCGACTCCCGACGCCCGGGGCGTCTCCTGCGGTGACTAGGGGCGCGAGGGCGCGAACCTTGCCTCTCCCTCACGCGTTCCGCCTCCTCCTTCGCAAGCATTACTGCTTCGCAGAAGGAGGTGACGGCCTCCCATGCACTCTCGCTCCGAACCATGGCCCGAACCAGGGCCGGACGCGAGAGATCGCCGCCACCGATCGCCTCCGTGAGGACACGGCGGTTTCACGAGTGCCCATGTAGGCTTATGTGAAATAAAAAAAAAATTATTTTGTTTTTTTTTTATTTTGATCAGTAAATTAGAATTTATCTCGCAAATACTACAGATACATTTTCGAGTGACAAAGGGTCATGGCCATCAGGCTGGTCTGAGCGATAAGTCCCCTCTTTGAGGAGTGGCTTGAGAGGCGCCACGGCGTCCTCACCTTCCGCCTGACGTAGGTCCTCACCGGACACGCGCGCCTCAAAGAGATGTCAGCACCAACTGACGAGGTCTGTTAGGGCCAATGCCAATGCCAGGGTTGCGAGTTTGTCCGAAATCGTGGCCCTGGCACACAGGCAACGGAAGGAACACGGGTGGGTTTTAGTCAGTAAAAGTCTGACACGCCCTCCCGCTCTGCCGCTCCCAGAGCGGGAGAAGTTAAGTCAAAATTAGGTCTCTTCATTATCCTAACAAACAAAGCAGGTTTTTATTCACGCTATGATAAGACATTATACAATTAGTTAGTAAAACGTCGCTAGACTTTTCCAAAAACAACGCATTTTCACGATAAATACAACGTATAAAAAAAAATATATCCATCCTTGGGTTGATGACCCATAAAAAAACTCCCGAGGTTTTGACGATAACGACGAACCTTTTTCGGAAATAATGTTAATTTTGTGTTATAATTGTAGCGAAGCGTGTCATCTCTCCCGAAAAGCAAACACTGCGTAATCCTGGGTAAGCACCCAATTATGTTCCTTTGTTACATTTCTGCTCGAAAAAGAGATTTGGGGAGATATTAGAATCTGGCCATCTTTTCTGAGTAATTACTTAGTTTATTAATTAACTAGCTTCTGTCTGCGACTTCACCCGCGTGAAATTTCTTGTTCCCCGACCCACCGTGTGTGGCAGAGCGTCGCTCGGATTACTCAATTTTCACTTAGCATTCTTTCCGACTTTTTTTATTTTTGCTCGGCTGTTAAATACCCTATAACCTTTCTCTAGAATTGGGCTATCAAATATAACAATAATTTTCCTCCGACTGGTAGTTCCAGAGATTAGCACGTATTTTATATGTATTATGTGCCATAGGTGGATATATTGTGTAGGGGAGTATATCTATCAATGTGTCAGGTAGGTATGCCTCGAAATGTGTGATGCTATAGAAGGCTAAAGATGTATAAATGATAAATGACAAATGATTTTATTTCTGTAAGTAGGTTTGTACAAACACTTTTACACGTCAATCATATTTTAAAAACTAGATGAGGTCGGCGTTTCCTATCTGACTACTCTGAGAAGAAAGGCCGAAACAAACTCAGAGGTCATAGTCTCTTTTAAAGTCCAGACATAATCTTGGTCAGATCATGTGAAGACCATGTAGATTGGTGTCTGAAATGATCTTTTGAGGAAAGAACCACACAGGTTGAGTGGACCTGACCAGTCAGTGCACGCATTTGTCAGTAATCGTGCAGCTCTACTCAGAATTTAAGGAGCTCAACGATGCGACGATCAATACCAAAGAAAGGACATTTGGGTAGGCCACTTATATGATTCAAACTGCCAGACCATGATTAACACTAACTGAGAATAAAAGAAAGGGAAAAAAAATATTATGCAATAACCCACATAGTCTTCACATTCACAATAATTAAAATAATATAATACTTTACAAGTAAATATTCCTGTCATTGTGTATAAAATAATAATTAAATGTCACTGTTTATAAAATAATAAAGTTAGCAAAAACAAAAAAAAACAATAAAAATAAACTACCTCAATATGTACAAAAATTGGAGCAGCTCAATCCCAAGCCTTTTTGTCCTCAATATAATCTTTAACAGTATAAAAGGCTTTCTGGCACAACTTACGTTTAATGAATGATTTGAATTTATTAAGGCTTAGATCTTGAACGTGGCTTGGAAGTTTATTATAAAAGCGTATACATTGACATCGAAACGAGCCACCTATTTTCTTGAGCCTTGTTGTAGGTACAACAAATTTGTGTCTGTTCCTAGTATTTATATTATGGATATCACTGTATTTTTTAAATAATTTTATAATTTTATGGGCATATAATAGATTTTCAAAAATATACTGAGAAGGCACAGTCATTACATTAATCTCCTTAAATTTGTCTCTGAGAGAGTGTCTTGGACTTAATTTATAAATTGATCGAACAGCTCTTTTCTGCAAAACAAAGACAGTCTGAATGTCGGCAGCATTTCCCCATAACAGAATACCGTACGACATTACACTATGAAAATAGCTAAAGTACACTAAACGGGCTGTCTCTATGTCAGTTAAATTACGAATTTTTCTAACAGCATATGCTGCGGAGCTTAGCTTTTTTGACAGTTTATCTACATGTGGGCCCCACTGAAGCTTAGCATCCAAAGTCAAGCCCAAGAATACTGTGCTATCTTCAGGATTCAATTCTTCGCCCTTTATTAACACATTAGTTTTCACCTGCCTAACGTGAGGTAGCGTAAACTTAATGCATTTGGTTTTTTTTTCATTTAGAAGTAAATTATTAACATTAAACCAGTGAACTACTTTTGAAATCACGCTATTTACATCGTCAGTAACCAGCTGCTGACGTTTAAGTTTAAACAAAAGTGAAGTGTCATCTGCAAACAACACTATATCATGATTATCCTTTATGAGGTAAGGCAAGTCATTAATATAAATAAGAAACAAGAAAGGACCAAGAATTGAGCCCTGTGGGACTCCCATTCTTACTATAGATCCGGGAGATCTTTTCCCATTGACGTCAACGCTCTGAATCCTATTACTCAAGTATGAAATAAGAAGATCCAGAGCGGTGTTCCGGATCCCGTAGTGGCGGAGTTTCCTGATTAACGTTTCATAAAAACGCAATCGAATGCCTTGGACAAATCACAAAAAATGCCCAAGGCATCGCATTTATCTTCCCATGCATTATAAATATGTCCTAACAGTTCATCACCGGCATCAGTAGTCGAACGGCCCCTTGTAAAACCGAACTGTTTGCTATGTAGTAATTTATGTTTATTAAAAAATCTTTGCAATTGGTCTAAAATTAATTTCTCAAAAATTTTACTAAAGGTAGGTAGTACTGAAATAGGTCTATAATTTGAGGGGTCTGATGTACTACCTGATTTAAACAACGGTATTATTTTACTATTTTTCATAAGGTCAGGAAACTCCCCACAGTCAATACAATTATTAAAGATAAGAGCTAAACTAGGTGCTACAATGTCTATAATAGACTTAGCAACTTCTACAGAATTACCCCACAGATCTGCAGTCTTTTTTACATTTAAAGTGTGAAAGGTTTTAATTATATCTCTACAGGTAATATGTTCAAAATGAAATTCCGACTCGCAAACATTAACATTTTCCTTAAGCAAAGACTCAGCAACAGAAGGTGATGAGTTTAGGGATTTAGTAGTTGAAACGGGAATATCTGAAAAGAAATTTTCAAAGGCCACGGCGACTTGTGAGTCTGATTTTATTATGTTGTCATTAATTGACAGGCTATAGTCAGTATTTCGGTTACTAGACCTTCCCGTTTCACTATTAATAATATTCCAAGTCGTTTTAATTAC
Source organism: Tiliacea aurago (assembly GCA_948098905.1). Taxonomy (NCBI): domain Eukaryota; kingdom Metazoa; phylum Arthropoda; class Insecta; order Lepidoptera; family Noctuidae; genus Tiliacea; species Tiliacea aurago. The sequence continues at coordinate 26,816,525 of OX402588.1, read as the reverse complement.
GTTACTACTGTTTTTATCTTAGAACTCAAATAACGCGACTTTGCCATACAACAAACTTTTTTAAATAATTTTGAATAATTTCTAACATACAAATTGAATTCATCAGTGTTTACATAATACCTTTCATTGTACAGCTCATAAAGCCGTGTTCTACTTTTATGAATACCAATGGTAGCCCAATCACTGAAAGATGCGTTACTATTAACCGAGATAGTCTTGGAAATAAACGTGGAATTAAATTGTTGACAGTAAATATAAAAAAAATCATTATATAGATTATTATGATCAGCATGCATAAATGAAACTGGTAATTTGTTACTGAGTTTACCTTTAAAAGCTTCCAAGCGCCTTGCAGTTTTGGGGTTAACAGTGATATCCTTTTTAGCCACTTTGTTGTTTTGGTTTTGGATAGTAATCCTTTGCCCACAATGATCAGAATCTAGTAAATTTATAATTTCTTTGTGGCTTGGTATAATATCTGTATAAATATTATCTAGGCATGTGGCACTAGTAGTTATTCTTGTGGGCTCCAAAAACAGGTTTACAAGATTATATGACTGAAACAGACTTATTATTTTACTACAAGAACCCGAGTTTTCTAACAAATTAACATTAAAATCACCACAAGTGATAATGGACTTGTTCGAGTTACAAATCTTGTGCAACACTTCATCCATTACCCTTTCAAAGCAGTCATACAATCCTGAAGGGGGTCTGTACACACTTAATACAATAAACTGCTCCAATTCTATACAGGCTATTTCAACTGTCCGCTCAACAGATAGGCTCACAATATCCTTATAGATCTGCCTACTTCTTCGGGGAAGGTAGGTAGCTTCCATTCGGCAATTTTTTTTTTTTGACGTTGCCGCACACTAGGAATTTCTCGTGTATCGTGGGTGCGTTTACAAACATTTAAACTCACATACACAAACAGACACACCCGGAACAACTACTTGTAGGTCATACCAATATTTGTTCCGTGCGGGAATCGAAACCCGCGACACGCAGCGCAGCAGTCAATCGCTTAACCACTGTGCCAACCGTGCCGTCTTCCTTTAATTGCATGTCAATGATCTTTAAGTATACTACATTTACAAACGTACATACTTAATACAAATTTAACGATCTTCCTATCCGTCTAAACAGGTTATTTCTTTACCGATTACAACAAAGATTAAATTAAAATTCTTAAACGTGTAGTCATCAAAATAGAAGACGTTGAATATTCAATGTTTATTAAAAGTTAAATTATTTCGACCGTCTTGTAATAATATTGGAGAGACTTGGCAAGATAAAAAAAGAATCTTGAATTATAAGAAGATTTAATAAAAAGCTGTGTACATAGAGTAAATACTGCGTCGTTGTAGGACAGTCTTCAATAGAATGTTGTTTGAACTAGGCTTTCAGTGCGGTTCGGGCTGGAATAAGGCATAAGCGACAGAGAGTATGGCAAAGTTTGTCGTTTCATAATTTAAGAAAATTACTTTGCTGAAAGTATATTTTTTCTACACAGTTATCACTGTGTGTTACTTTGTCACTAACTGGCTGAAATCCATCCTCTAGGCTACTGCTTAGAATTTTCTAACAATTAAATCCAATAACACAATGCTTGTTTTAAGAATCGAATCCAAGTTAAACAGTCATGCTGGTCACCACTAGACCAATAAGATATATAAAAAAAAAATGCTTTCAATTATGAAAATAAAAACTTATGTCTTACACCGTAATATTCTGTAGTGACAGATGCTGTCGGTAGCAAAATTAAATTTGGTGGGGATTTACCAAAAATGTACTTTCAATTTACCCAGGGCTTGCATCCGAGCTACCTCTTGTGTTTGGCTAGCCAAGAGCGGTGACCTGGCTCTTGTTTAAATTATATTTTTTGCTCCTCATCTCGTTAGATTGAGTTTATTTCAGCATCTTTAAAACGGTCGAAGTGACTGAATTATAATATATTATTTTTGCATTTTTGAAAAGCGATACTCTTGTTGTTGTCAGTCAAGAAAAACATATTTATCGTCAGTTTAAAACTGAATTCTATGTTTTATCATTTTATCTGCATTTAAAGATGACTTTGAAGAACTCAATCAATATATTCAGTACTAGCTTCTGCCGGCGACATACGTCGGCGTGGAGACAACTATACCGTAACACATAATTATCCTGGCACACGGCAATAGTGTAGCTTTTTATCATTAAAATATTTTTTGTAATTGGAGCAGTAGGTATGAACTTACAGAGATTACCTATTACGAACAGACAATTTTACCTCTTTATAATATTAGATGCACACGAAGCAAGAACTCTCAAAGTCCAAAGTCCTTCTTCTTTTCTTTGTGATGTAGGCATCTGAAATGAAAGGGGGGATTTCGTTTGTATGAAAAATCTTATTCCTTCAGTTAATAAACTTGAATCTTGGCAAGAACACTCAACTAAGTAAATTATGAAATTTTGGAATTTTGTATTTTTCTAAACTTTCCCCTAAAGGGGGATTGGGGGATGTCAAAGTTTGTATAGCTGAATTTTAACACGCAGTCCGATTAACTCGAAACTCAGTATTCATACTAAAAACCAAAATTAAAGAATAATTTGCATGAGGGTTTTTCAAAAATCTACCCCTGACGGGGTAAAAAGGCGTATTTAGTTTTTTAGAAGGGACGATTTTATTTCGTAATTTGATTAACTCAAAAATTAGAATAAATAGTGTATTAGTAGTTATGAAATAAACATTTTTATTTAAATACTTATATAAGTCAAGTAATAGAAACGTCAAAAACAATGTTTCAATAATTAACCGCTTTGAGGGGGTGAAAATGGTTCTATATATAGTTTGTAGGAAAATAATCTTATTTCTTTTGATTTATAAACTTGAAATTTGGCCCGAATATGTACTTATTTATATAATTAACTAGCGACATGCCCCGGCTTTGCACGGGTGCAATACTGTTATACAGTATGTAACAAAAACCCTGTTGTTCCTTTTAGGGACGTATACATTAACTTACAAGCACCACATTGGTGGAATTATAATTTAAAAAAATTAAGCATTGGCTAGTCGAGAAGTCAAAATCAAAGAACTAAAGAGGTAAGAAATCAGTTAAACATTACAAATATGAATAATTAAATATTTATTTTAATTATTTTTGCTGAACATTTTTTATAAATGACTTCCTTTATTACGTATGTATACCGATTTTTAAAACGTAGGTAAAAGGAACAACAGGGTTTTTGTTAGATATTGTATATACTACAGAATGTTTGCAGGTTATTCCTAAGAGATAGACATATACAGTAGTACCCAATTGATATGGCTTACCGATGTACCTGCGCAGAAGGTGAATTATAAAAGTGCGGGAAATGCTATTGACCAATCGGCACGCTCCACGCACCGCGGTTCTTTTTCCTGTACCGCTATTGGTCGGCAGCTACCGCCATGTTAGCGCGCGCCGCGTGGCATGTTTGTCAGCCGCCATACTTCTGATCGAGTGCACGCTAGCAGCTCCAGTGTATTATGAACCTTATAATAGTGACCTAAGGTTGATTGTAAGTTTTAAGGATTCTTTCGTTAATCTTCGGGGCCATACTTTCTTTTCTGTGCGAACAAAGATTCACGACGCGCCTTATCAATTGGGTACCACTGTACCTTCGCGGACTTTTTTGTAGACCTTTTTATGGTGTACAATACTTTAGTATTCAGCCAGCGTTTGCAATGTAAGCGCAAAATTAATCTGTTTATTTACGACATCACATTAGAAACCTCTAAAATGATCAGTGTTTCGATACGATATTATGCATGTATTATACATATAAACCTCCCTATTGAATCACTCTATTTATTAAAAAAACCGCATCAAAATCCGTTGCGTCGTTTTAAAGATCTAAGCATACATAGGGACAGACAGACAGCGGGAAGCGACTTAGTTTTATACTATGTAGTGATGATATCGGTAATCATTAATACTACACCATTTAAAGGAGGTGGAGGAGTTGCTGAAAATTTTAGGGGAAGGTACGAAATCCAAGCGAACGAAGTCGTGGGCGAAGTCCTGACTGACTGACATAAGATTTTTTTAATTGTTATCATTAATCATTTTATTTCAGAATATATTCCATACATTTTAGGCGAGCTCTAAGGACGGGTTTTTGAAAATTGAACCTTTAAACGGGGTATAGGAGGATTTAGATTGTATTAAAAATCATATTTTTTGAGTTAATAAAGTCAAATCATAGCGAGAATACGTTCTTAAATAACAAAGTGTATGCAAGAATTAGAACGCGCGGTCCGATTAACTCGAAACTCTGTGCTCATTCATACCTTTAGTAAAAAAAATAAAAAATTACGAGTTTATGGGGTTTTCAAGAATCGATCCCTAACGGGGCAAAAGGGGGTAATGAAGTTTTCGGGGAGAATTTTACTGCGTACCTTGAATAACTGAAAAGTATGTACAAAACGAAGTCGGTATTCATATGCTATCTATATTATCCTTCGTAAAGTTGTAAATCAAAGTGCACTCCTATCTGCTTACCACGCTTACGTGGGTTTTACACTAAGATAATATGGTATAATGTTTTGGGGGAATGCTGCTGAGAGAGAAACTGTCTTTTTTTGACTTTTTTTCCGAAATGCACGCGGGCGAAGCCGCGGGCAAAAGTCAATAATATATTTTAAATTAGCGACCCACCCCTATTTCGAACAGTTTTATGACTTGACAAACATCCTGATTATATGTTTATTATTAATGCATGATATATTTAGAGATTCCGGAATAAATTCTCTAAATGATGGTGAAAACCGCATCAAAAACCGTTTCGGAGTTTAGAAGTACAACGCGGTCACACAGACAAACACGACAAGTGACTTGACTTGAATTATAATAAGTATAGAAGCAGTATAATGATGCTAAAGACCTACTGAAGACTAAACTGTTATTCTATTTTTAAAGGCACTACGTAAAAACCAGCTTGTTAGTAACTTTATTACACCTAAGAAAGAATTGCTACCAAGTATCATTACTATCAAACAAATGACATGTACAAATATTAGAGTAATATAATGGATAAAGTAAAAAAAAATAGGAACTGTGAGGACATCGCAAAAAAGCAATATACTTACACTTTAAAACAAATGGTTTTAATTTCTGATTCAATTAATGTCTTTTTATAACTACCGAAACTATTACGTATTCAGCTAGCAATGAAAAAGCAACTATATCATATACTAATGACCCCGTCTAACAGGCCAATTCCAAAAATATATTATTTATCTTAGAAGGTTGCTTGTCGGAAATCTATTACCAAAATATTTTTTTAGGACGACAAACTGAATGGTTATCGAATTTAAAAGATAGACTGGTCTATTATTAAGATCATTAATATTCAACTAGCTAGTTGAATATAAATGGTCATAATTATATTAGACTGGTCTTGAACTCTTTACGTAGAAAAAAAATGTTTTTAATTAATTTGAATTTTCAAATTGCATAATAAAATAGATTACAGTATTCTCTACACTAACATTATAAATTACTGGGTCACAGTTAATATTGACTTTTCACAGTAATAACTTTTTATGATTCTGAAAAAAGACCCGTAACTAAATTGGTAATAGAACTATCAATCTCTTATCAGTAATCTGTCGGTTGGTTGAAGTTATTGGAGGGATGCAATTTTCTTTTGTAATAAACTAATGGATTAAAATTATTCATTTCATTTTGTCGATTTTTGGCAATATTCTACAGCTTTCAAAGAAATTCATACTCTTTATTACCTCTATTACCTTTCCAACCTAACCAAAATGACATATCCAGTTACTAGATGCATGATACAAAGCCTTTGGCTTTTGATTTATGCGCGAGTTTCTATGCTAGTGGCGTAAATTGCCTAGGCCTTCGTACTTGCGCAGAATTGCCTAGGCCTTCGTACTTGCGCAGAATTGCCTAGGCCTTCGTACTTGCGCAGAATTGCCTAGGCCTTCGTACTTGCGCAGAATTCATAATTACCTAGTAGGCTTTTCTATGTAGATACACCTTGAATTATCGTATTTATTCATAATTATGAAGAAAGTCACTATTTCTACTTGTTTATTGAGTACTTTGATTAGGATTTAACCCATATAAGGCCTCGGAGGAAGACATCGGACTGCTATGAAATTAGCTTACAGGCTCTGTAATCTGTAAAAACTAAAACAGCTAGCACCTCAGAATATAGAAAGAAGCAGATAGACCGCACGGAACAATAAAGTGAGGCCCGTTTGTAGACATGTGTGCGTAACAGCCACGTGACAGCCCTATAAGAACAAGTGCCTCTATGTGTGTGTACGGTTGCCAGGATAATGAAAAAATTACCTATTATATTTCATTACATGAAATAAATAATTTATTGTCTCAGAAAAATGCAGAAAAGGTTTATACATAGATTGTTCTCAGGTGGAAGAAAGCAGATATAAAAATAGAAACAAGATTCCTAAAAAACAATAAAGAATGGCTGAAAAAAACTTTTGAAATACCGAGAGTGCACCAAAGCTTGGGTCGGTCATCCAAATCGTTTACAGAATTTAGCGAAAGAAGTAAAAGAAGAAAAATTTACCACGTTTTTATTAAGTCACTTTCTTGTTTGTCTGTCGTTCCGGGTTTAATCATGCAACTCAAATTTCGAGCACTTCTCGATTAGCTAACCGGCTGAAACTTTCAAGGTAGCTCACAACTCTATGACAATGCATTCTAAATCCATTTATTAGCATGCAGTGCCGACTCCACCCAGAATGACAGACAGACAGACAGACAAAAAATAAAGAGACTTAATAAAAACGTGGTAATATAATCATATTCCTCTTATCGAGCCCTTTTATTTACTACATCACTTATCTAACGCGTTTTATAAGTGTTTTTTTTCTTTCTAAAATCAGTTTTTTTTATTAACAGTATACGTCAAATTAACAACACCCATAATAAACATATCGCAAATGTATTGTGGTAATATACGATACATTTGCGATATATTTGACGAAAGCCATATTGTTTAACAGCTGCGAGAGGCGGCGACTAGATGGCGCTAGTGGAACGTGCACCATAGACAATCATTCATTCTATCGGTCATTTGACTTAAAACACTTGAAGTCAATTGAGTGAAATATTGTAACGTTACCCCCCACTAGCGGATCGCCTTTATAACGAGTTACGCAGTTGAGTCGGTACGCACTTTGAACGGATGCGTCGTGGTGCACGGACCACTGTCTCTCGACAGTCAGTACTTCCCGGTTATTGGATGTGGAACGTTGTCTCCGACAAATTAGTACTATCCTTATTGCGGTGAGTGCATGGTCCCTGACAGTCAGTACTGCCCTAAGTGACCGCCACTACCATTATTAGTTATTTAATTATTTTCATTTCTGTATTCTCTCGATTTAAAATAACTGATAGTTCGATTGAAATAGATTTCTGTATTGCCATATCTGAGTATTACTTCTGATGTCTGGACCTATCCCGTCATATTTTTATTTTGAGACACCAACATTTTATTGTTTTTGGTAGCTTCATTTACTTTATGGTGACGTAATATAACCCATGATATTATAGCCAATCGACTGATGTAATAAGTATTATAAAATCCATTAAGTAGTTGCACTTACGAAGATACATACATATTTATTTATTTATTGTAACGCCGCCAAAGATGTCGCCACTGTAGTGACAGCCAGCCAGCCAAACCGCCATCGCCGTGACGTCACATCCGACCACAAGGCCTAAGTGGGGGGTGTGACAGTTGCCGCCACGCCAGCCAGCCAGCCAGCCAGCCAGCCAGCGAGGATAAAAACTAGTTGCGCCTTGGCATGAGGTTGATTATAATTTGCAAAATCGAGGAAATATAAGTGATTGCACTTAAACCGTTTTGAATTATTTCCACGCCTACCCGAGTGTTATAATTCAGAAGTGTGATCCACGCAAAAAGACGAATCTATTGTGAAGATGAAAGTGCCGATTCTGACGGTGATGAAGTGCCTTCACGCAACGCCGAAAACAACTAATAACTTACAAAAAATGTTTGCCGTCGGGAATATAGATCATCAAGGTTAGCATAATCGGAGACACTGAAGAAAACAACGTGGTGACTCCAGTACGCCACTATGAGCTCCAAGACGTTCCTTACTCGATCCCTGCATCAGTGCTTAGCGGAAGCACTGGCTACCTGAAGATCATGAACAGTAGAGAACAGTGGTTAACTGGAAGGAAGGGACCATTTTATTGCGTGCTGAAAGCTGCAGGGATGTTCAGGTCAGTGGCACTGCCAGTAATAGCCTATTGCTTGACAAAAAATGCCTTTTATCTGCCAAAAATATACACTGCCAGTATAGCCTCTAGTAATAATCGTGCCATAGGGGGGATAGATGTAGATAAAGTTAACGTAGGGTTCATAGCAACAGTAAGGCACAAATAAAAAAATAGAACTTTTATCACAATTGGGCGACTGTTTCGCAGCTAGCACTCAAGAGTTAGGATGTGCCGATCTTGAAAACCTGCGTATTAAGCTTACAACCGAGCAGCCTGTATTTCGTCATCCCTATAGACTTTCTCAGGAACAAGAAATTATTAAATCTAAAATTTCTGACTTGCTTAGTTCCGTATATTATTAAAGAATCTCAGTCAAACTACGCGTCCCCAGTAGTGCCAGTTAAAAAGAAAAATGGATAGATTATGTTGTGTTGACTACTGTGCGCTCAATGCCATCACGGTTTGCGATTTATATCTGCTGCCTAATATTGACAACCAGGTTTCAAAGTTACCGGTATGAATTACTTTACCAGTCTAGATCTAGCCCAAGGTTATCATGAATGATTGATTTTACCGGAAGATACTCATAAGACTGCGTTTGTAATACCATGACGGTCATTATGAATACAATCGGGTACCGTTTCGCCTCGCAAATGCCCCATCTGCATTTATGCGCCTGATAAATAAAATCATAAACTCTATAAATAACCCTAGTGATATTAAATCATCATCATTAAGTCTACAAAATCCGGAAATAAGTACTAGATTTCTTAGATGATTTATTATTGCCCTCTATTGACGTACCGACGGGTACTGAATTATTAAAAAAAGGTTCTCGTTAAATTGCGATCCAAAAATTTAAATTTTAATATGAAAAAAAATCATTTAAAAAAAATACTATAACTTACCTAACTTGTCTAGACCATATCCTTATAAAATCGAAATGTCCATCCAAAACATTGGTTACTAATTCATCACTAACCGATCATCAAGCTGTTTTACTAACATTACAAATATCCTCACCTAGAAATAATTGCATGCGCAGCTATACTAAACTCAATATGACGAGTCTCGAAACTGACTTACGCGGTATTAATTTTGACCCCGTTTACAATACACATGATCCAAATATTTCTATACAATATTTTGTCGATTTGTTACAATCTGCGATAAGGAAAAATAAATTTACTAAAGTAATTCCTAGAAAGTTTAGTAATATTAAACCATGGATTACACCAGGACTTGTTCGCTGTATCAGACATAGAGACAAACTTCACAAAAAATCAAAAAACGCTCCGGATAATGAACTATTGTCAATTACTTACAAACGATATAGGAATTTTTGTAATAATCTGTTGAAAAAGCTGAAAAACCAATATGATCAAAGTCAACTTCAGAAAGCAGGTAAAAACAGTAAACTTATATGGAAATTCATAAAAACTAACACTTTTAGGTCCAAAAATCCCGAAACTCCGCTTGATCTTTTAGCTTCTGAGTTAATCCCTACCGAAGCAGCAAATAAAGCTAACAACTTCTTCATTAACGTAGGAAAAAACTTAGCAGAAAAAAACTTATTATCTAATAGATGTTTTTCCTTTCAAAGCCATACCATGACAAATGCAGCTCGAAACTCTTTTGTCTTATTAGATACTGATGTTAATGAGGTTGTAAGTATAATAGATGGATTAAAGGAAATGTGTGCCGTAGGATGTGACGACATACCTAATAGCATACTCAAAAGATTAAAATACGTCATTGCCCTTCCCTTGACTCACATTTTTCAGTTATGTTTAACAAAAGGAATATTTCCTAATTTGCTTAAAAAAGCCGTAGTCACCCCTGTGTTTAAAGCTGGAGACAAAAGTTGTTTAAATAACTACAGGCCAATTTCAATTTTAACAGGTCTCTCAAAGATTTTGGAAAAAATTATAAACAGTAGATTAGTAAACTATCTTGAAAGTAGTAAATTACTCTCTGAGCATCAATTTGGTTTTAGGCCTAAAAGATCAACAAGCCAAGCTGTTCACCATCTGACAAATTTTATAAGCACAAACTTGGATAACGGCATGCATACCATAGGGATATTTTTAGACCTTGCCAAGGCTTTTGACACAATTTCTTGTAATTTGCTCTTATACAAGCTGGAAATGCTGGGAATACGGGGAATACAATTGCAACTATTATGTGATTACCTCACCGACCGCCATCAGTGTGTAAAAATAGGTCAATACATGAGTTCTGAACTTAAAAATAGCTGTTATGGAATCCCACAAGGCAGTATTTTGGGTCCTACATTGTTTTTAGTCTATATAAATGACCTTTGCAATTTGACACTCCAAAAGGGTGTAATTATGTCATATGCGAATGACACTGCGCTACTGTTCACAGCTAAATCAATGGCCCATGTCTTTGAGGTAGCACAGAATGGTTTTAATACTGTGTCTAGTTGGCTTCATAAAAATCTCTTAACTTTAAATACAGATAAAACCAACTACCTAATATTTGCAATGAGAAACACTAATCCAACGCTTACTAATCTAAACATTCAAGCGCATAACAATTGTAATTTACATTATGCTGACATTGCATGCAGTAGTCCCACTTTAGCTAAAACCGATCATATCAAATATCTAGGCGTCACGATTGACACAAACCTGAATTTCCGCAAACACATCGATTTGTTATGCACCAGAGTGCGTAAACTAATATACGTTTTTAAAAATTTACGTAACATTGCCGACTTTAAATTAATTAGACAGGTTTATTTGGCGTTATGTCAATCTATTATCACCTACTGCATAACGTCCTGGGGTGGTGCCGCTAAATCAATTTTACTGCACCTAGAACGCGCCCAAAGAGCAGTTTTAAAGGTTGCTACTTTTCGTCCATTTAGATTTCCTACAGACCAGCTTTATATGGCATGTAAGGTGCTAACAGTACGTCAATTATTTGATTTTAATGTAGTTTTATACCAACACACTGAACTCTACTTTAACCCAGTACCTTCAGATAGAAGAAGAAAAGATTTGGTATGTGCTAACTCTCAGACTAAACATGCTTTTACTAATCGATTTTATTTATTTTTAGGGCCCTACTTGTATAACAAGTTTAACAGAGTGCTTAAGATTTATAGTTTAAGTTATAATAGGTGTAACTTACTAGTACAGGAATATTTGTCAAAATTGAATTACGCAGACACGGAAAAACTACTAGAAATTTTAAAATAATAGCTCTCTCGACCTACTCTAATATAAGTCTATTCCATTAGCTAATTAATAATAGTGTCTACTTTATCTACTTTAATGTTATTTGTTAATTTATTTAAACATAATATTATCTTACATAATCTAGTTTTAAAAAATAATATACCCAAAGAGTTACTCTTTAAGTCATTGAAAATATTATGTCTCCTTTTTAATTTAACTTAGTAATAAACCTATAGTTGTCTTCATTTTAAATGTTTGATGTAAATCGATGGCCTGAAACACAGGTTTTTCATAAACCTAGTTCAGGCAGGTCTACATTACAGTTAGAATTACATTTTTCCCTGGTTGTAATTAATCTAAATTATAATTTTACTTTACTTTATACTTGAATAAATTTTATTTCATTTTTTTTTTTATTTTTTTTACCTCGGTCACGAAATATCCCCGGGTAAAATTCAACCTGGTGAATTGAAGTTATCGGCTGTTTCACAGTTTCGAAACCGCGTAATGTTCATGAGATTAGACAGTTCATTGGTTTATAGTAGTTACGAGTACTTTCGTAAATATATAGCTAATTTTGCATTAATAGTACGCTCACTCACGAAACTGACGAAGAAAAATGGGACTTGGGATGAAACCTAGTCCAAAAGTTTTTGTGATTTAAAGAAAAAAACTTTGTAGTAAACCATTATTAGCAATTTACGATCCGAAACTGACTACCGAAATTCACACAGATGCTTGCAAGTTAGGAATTGAGGGTATGTTACTACAAAAACAAACCGATGACAGTTTGCGCCCTGTATGTATTTTAGCCGCGTCACTAGTCTGGAAGAAAGTGTGTACCGTTATGAACTCGAAACATTGGCTGTAGTAGAATCTTTACGTAGGTTTCGGGTTTACGTAGTGGGTAAACAAGTACAACGGGTAGTGACAGACTGTACCGCCGTTCGCGACACATTAACGAAACGCGTCCTCATTCCGTGTATTTCTTGGCGGTGGTTACTAATTCAGGAATACGACATATCTATCAATTATACGCCCCGTGAGCGCATGCAACACATAGATGCATTATGTAGAAGTCCTGTAGGTACAAACGTTTAATGTTGACCGTTTCGATGTAATGGATTGGTTTGAACCGTGCAAAACGAGGATGAAAAATTAAAACGCATCATAGATTTGTTATAAGGTGGTTGTAAGGATTTAGTTATAGGTTGATTGAAATTGTTTATTGAAATAATTGATTTACATAAATATTAAAATAGGGCCTTAGACTAGAAGTTAAGGTAAATAATAATTGGATTCTACCTGAACTAGGAATAAACCTGTATCTCAGGTATCTCACTTAAGTGCTTATACATAAGTGCTATCTAAGATTCCAAAAAATTGTAAAACTACTATAAATTATGTTTTCATTCAAATTTAGAAAAATACTCGTAGTATGCTGCTTTTTTGCATCATCGTAAGACATTTTTACAACCATGTTCTATTATGATTTTTGCAATGTAACATTTTTAACAAGGTCGCATTTACTTTAAACATAAGTACAGAAATTTTTGCCGTGTCAACAAAAAGTAAAGATTGCATGTTTGCAAACGAATTGTAAAACCTAAAACTATTTTTATGTGTAAAGGGCAATACTAGTTAGTAAATACATTAATACTAGTTATTAAATACAAAATACATTAATTAATAAAGACTTAAAGATAACTTGGCGCTATTACGCGACCTCAGTATAATCTATAGAATTGATGTATCTTGTCTCAGCTAATTTCTTTGCAGGGCATTCTTGATCGCCTGTTTTGTGATTGCTCGGTTTTTTTAAATCGCAGGCATGTTGCACAATGTGATGGTTCAGCATGTTTAGTGCACTCATTCGTTTGATGACCTTGTTCTCCACAATGTCCACACGTATAGGTAGCCTCACGACAAGTCTTTGCAGCATGTCCATACTGTTGACATTTAAAGCACCTGGTCACAAGTGTGAAGTCCCTCACTGGGCAGGATGTCCAATTAATGAACACTCGACTTTGGTTTATAAGCGCCTTCCTTATGCTAGCAGTTACTTCAAGAATAAAGTTGCACGTAGGTCCCTTTTTTTTACCAGACTTGTGACTTAAATTTACAGAGGCCAAAAAAGAGTCACGGGACAAACTAGGCAGTTTGTCGGCAAAATTCTGCTCATAGATGCAATCATAAACATCTTTGTCATTTAAAACGTTCGGTACTCCTATAACTACAATTCTTGGTCTTCTCTTATGGGACTCTTCCACTTTCAGGCCGGAACTACTTAGCTGCGATGATTTCCTAAGTTTTTCAATATCGTCTTTGGACTCCGTGCTGATTATAACGCCTCCGTGTTTTGTTTTGCGTAATCCTCTAACGTGCAGTTTCAATTGCTCAGGGCATATAATTTTTTGGACAAGAGATTTAGTGTCGTCACTAGATTTTAATTTGTCCGTTGGATAAATTGCAATAGAGCTGATGTTATTGGGTCGCAAGTAATTATTTTGATTGGTTTTTACCATGTCAGCGAATGAAACTGTTTCTGCTATAGCCGGTTTAGCGCAGTTTTCATGAATGCTAGCTTGAACGGTTTTCTGGAAATTTTCGAGGCAATCTGTCAGGTCAACTCTTTCTTTCAACGCTAGTTTAGAGTTTTGAATTTCTTGGGCCTTTAGCTTCAAGTCCTGGTAGAAAACTGCCATTTGTGAAACGCCATGTCCAACCTTGCGCGATAAGGAATTGATCCTTAGCTTTTGTTCGGAGTTCAGCTTTCCTTCCTGAGCAATGGTACAGACTTCATTCAGGCATGATTCAATTGAGATCAACCAGTTACTAATGTCACTGGTGACCACTGCCTGAATTTTTCCTTCAGCAACATTGTAAGGTATTTGAGATTTGCTGGCAGGGCTGCTTGGTGGTGGGATACTCCGAGGGCAGTTTTCACTATTTGACATACTTAATTCTTAAATGTTTCTCATAATTATTTGTTATTCACTAAAGTAAATCACTAACTTAGCAGAAAAATGCGTGAGTAGTTTTCTAGGTCACAGATCACTCGGAAATATTTTAACGACATATATGATAAATAATATTGCTTATACTCGTACACACGTCCGCTCTACTTGAGTGCCAGTAGAGCTATCTCTATAGGTGTATAGGTATAGTAAATAATTACGCGTGGATTAATGAGACTTTATCGTAAAACCCTGAATGGCAACCGCGTAGTTGTCCCGGGACTAGCTAGGTGGAAAATATTACAAAAACACCATGACGATATAGGTCATGTAGGTCTTAAGCAATGTACTATCCTAATCCTAACTAATATTATAATGCAAAAATAAGTTTGTTTGTTTGTTTATTACCTTTTCACGCCTAAACCACTGAACCGATCATCCTGAAATTTTGCATATACTTTGTCGGAGAGACGGACATAGGGTACCTTTCATCCCGACAAAAAAGTACTGTTCCCGAGGAAAACCACAATAATGTGCTTATGGTAGGTAATAGATGGCGCCACGTGTCTTTCGAATCATTATTGAATTATATTATGGGAAAGCAGAGTACAACCCGAAATGATTGTTAAATTCTAAATTAACGTGAGCGAAGCCGCGAGCAAAAACTAGCAAGAATATTTTCTGGTTTCCAAAACTGTCTGTGCTTCTTGCGCTTCATAAAAAAGTATGTGTCATCATGTCTGCATTGTGCTTACGGTGAATATGTCAAGAGGGAAGGCAAACTCCACCCCATACCAAAGCCTAATGAGCCGACGCGAATGGTCCATATTGACCACCTAGGACCGTTCACTCGTACTAAAAAGGGGTATCAATACACATGTTCGTGATGACTGACGCCTTCTCTATATTTGTGGTAGCTTAACCAGCTCGTACTGTTAACTTTGTGGAAACCATTTGACTTTTGAACAAGATAGTTAGTTTATTTGGGTACCCTGAACGAGTAATTTTTGATCATTGTAAAGCCTTCACGAGCAGGTATTTTAAAAGATTTGCTACTGAAAAACTATTTAGGCATTTATTAAACGCTATAGCATGTAAAGCAAACGGTATAATAAATTAATCGAATTGAATTGACTTCGTTTTATACTTGTTCAATATACGTGTCATCTATGTCAAGCGAACGGTCTGGTCGAACGCACCAATCGTACCATATTGGATGCTCTACGGACCACTGAACCCAGTGATGCTTCTCACAATTGGGATAACAGCTTACCTGACGTCATTTGGGGTATAA
The DNA here is from genome assembly GCA_948098905.1 of Tiliacea aurago. Lineage (NCBI taxonomy): Eukaryota > Metazoa > Arthropoda > Insecta > Lepidoptera > Noctuidae > Tiliacea > Tiliacea aurago. The sequence continues at coordinate 26,800,798 of OX402588.1, read as the reverse complement.
ATAATACGGTTAATGCAACTACAGGATATAAGCCGTACGATCTAATGTTTGCTCAAACTGGTAGGCCCATATGTGATGTTTCCATTCCCAATCAGGTATCAGAATCTGTTGTCTAGGCGTTCTAAAGCTCGTAAACGTATTCAGGTAGCTAGTACAAGAATGAAATTAAATTACGATAAGAAACGTAAAAATTACACTATTTATAAAAGATCGCCATAACACGTAGTCACTACGTGTTATGGCGACAAGCACCAACCAACAGCGTTGGTAAAGTTAAGCCTAAGTTAGATGACGTATATTCTGGCCCCTATGTAGTGATTAAAGTTTTGGGCAACGATCGGTATAGGATTAGAAGTATTGAGGGACTCGGAGGATATGCACAGTTTACCGGTCTAGTATCAGCCGACGCTATTCGCCCATATCTGAGTGTAGCACGAGCACTCATGTCCGATAGTGCAAGTAGTACTGACGAGCAGCTAGAAACAGAAGATCTAATAGATCTGCTACAGAAATGATTTGTTCCCAGGGGTTCCTTCGTCCCATGCTATGTTGATTGTATGACTAATCATGCTTTGTGTTCCCATTGCGGGAGCAATGCTTACAGGATGGCCGAATGTAACGCCGCCAAAGATGTCGCCACTGTAGTGACAGCCAGCCAGCCAAACCGCCATCGCCGTGACGTCACATCCGACCACAAGGCCTAAGTGGGGGGTGTGACAGTTGCCGCCACGCCAACCAGCCAGCCAGCCAGCCAGCCAGCCAGCGAGGATAAAAACTAGTTGCGCCTTGGCATGAGGTTGATTATAATTTGCAAAATCGAGGAAATATAAGTGATTGCACTTAAACCGTTTTGAATTATTTCTACGCCTACCCGAGTGTTATATTATAAACATACCAACGAGAAAAGGCGATAAATAAAACACTAAACACGAAATAAATATTTTTGTAAATAGATACTCCTGTATCCTATACTTATTTCCTAACTTAGGGGTAAATGTTTCAATATAAACTAGCAACACTGAATGATTTTTGTTAAGGTTTTGTGTTTCAAGATGTCACTAACAAAAAACACGTAAAATAAATCCAAATAGACAAATAATCAATATTTTACCTATGAAAGATACCTACTCCATCTTTTTTCTTTTGTTTTTGGGAACAGTGTTTACAATGTTTAAAAATACAAGACGGCATTATTCTGAAGTTATCTGTTAGAGCCTGTGACGTAATAACGTAGCGACGCTTCGTGCTGTACTGACTCGAGATTGTATTAGCTTTTGAATTTGTATTTGCTTTGTTGACCGCACTCTCGGTGTTCCGCGCGGTCTTCTTTTTATATATCATATATATACCTACCTGAGACTAGCTCATAAAACTTCCCTTGCACTCTAACGTTCTCAAAGGTAGCATCCACACCAAAACTATGTCAATGTAACGCCAACCTAACAAGGCGCGTAAACTGAAAAGTGTAACTTTCAGTCAAACAGCGGCCTGCATATTTTGGTGGCATGAAGAACAGGGTGTAAAGTTCACCCATCTACCATAGAAAAGGGAGGATCCTCCGACCAGACGGGTGTTGTGTCTGGTGGGCAACTGCCCGACGGTTGATGTCGGGACGTTGTATATATGCTAGTTGCGTGGTAAACTCTGATTGCGCGATGCAGGATTCGCGTGACGTCAGTGTGACGCGTTGTTCGTATGTGGTGATGTTGATTCCGCTACAATATCAATACGAGATTATTATCATAAGGTCGACACTCCCACTTGAAGCACGGAATAGATAGGTACAGAAGGTCGCCTACATACAACGAGCGAAAACGCATGCACACATAGACGCTTCACGTTCAGCTAATTCCTTCCGTTTGCCTTTCTTTTTTCCTTCTTCAACTCGTCACTGCTCATGTGTTGGGTTAAAGATGCATACACACGTACCTTGTACTTACAATGTTTTTACCCAAAAGCTTCTATAGCCAAACTCGTAAAAGTGTTAGCAGGAAGAAGCATTTTTAAACACATTTACGTTCAAATAGAAAGCTTTTCCTTTCGTCTCAACAAAACTCATTTGTTAAAAAAGCATACGTAGCTCGTATGCCTGAAAGCTTTTATGACACAACTACGTACAAGTGTTGGCGTTGGTCTAAGGCGTTGGTATTCGCTCGTTGTAAGGAACCGGCCTTCTGTATCTATTTATTCTGTGTTTGAAGGCTGGGGAACTGGGATTTGTTTTTGTCGAGGGTGCTAAACTCCGGACAGTTCAATGTGTCTATGTGTCGACATTAATTTGTTGTTATCAATTTTATAAAATTGATTATTATTAAATCGATCGAACACAATTATAATTACAACAACAACAACAATGTATTTATCGACGTGTTTATTACAATTTTATAAAATTACGGAAAAAACTGTTTGAGGTAAAAACTTTTGCTATTTTGAAAGCACGGATTTCACCAAAAATCGTTACTCTTTTCTTAAGAATAACTCTGTCTTGCAGTTTTTGGATTCAGAAGGTATTTAAACTTCATATAACACTCGTACCTATTATTTATTGTTTAATTAGGACAAGCAAAACAGGTCAAGTAAACTTAACAGTAGGAACCTGAACAGTAGAACAGAGCTGGTTTTATAGCTCACCAATTCAGCATAATTACTTAACTCTTGATTTCCTCTTATACGAACCAAAACCGGCCAGATCATAACTCACTCCAGAAACAATAAGTTAACTTTGATTCAAAGCAAACAGGTTTTTGTTACTTATCCATTATCATCAATTTAAAATGCAAACGGCCTGAACTCCGGCAGTTAACAGGAGTACTTGTAGAAACAAAGATGGCCAAAGATGGATGGGATGGGTGGATGCTGGATTGCCTGTAATTATTGAAACTTGTACCAAAGGTTAATGACTGAACTCAGTTTATTAAAATATCCGATTAGCTGTGGGACGGATTTAGACTGAATTTTTGGATGCAAAGATTTTGGTTTCAGTTGATCCTTTCCGACCGGCCATATGAACCAATGCAAGACTACAAGACTAATAATATATAATTGATACATTTATATCTGCATAGAAATGCATCAATTAGCACAATACAATGTCACATAAATTACTGTATTTGTTTGCCTACAAGCCATTATATTTATACAACTGAACTCAAGAGGAGTTCCATACTTCAAATATTTTACCTTTGTGTGTGTTTCAAATCATTGCTGCTGACAGAGAAATTCATAATGGTTTCACTCTAATAGGTATCACTTGCCCGACCTGGGGATCGAAACCAGGACCTCATTCTCAGTAATAGGTTTTTGCACTTTTGGAGTTAGAAAAACGAATCAAATACTTATCCTATTTAAAATATTATACCTACCTACTAATACCTCAACTGTTACATCCAAGAATGCATCATATTCCAAATCCATCCCTGCCTTCAACTGATACGCCAATGTCCCACCGAGGACGTTGACCCTGGTGACGTCGTCCCAAAAAGCTATGATGGATGGCTTAGGGCCAACTCTGACTTTGTGAATCAAATCGGAAACAGACAATGAAAGGGTCATAAGTATCGAGACGATAAAATTAACTTTTTCTAGTATAATTCTTTGTCGTGAGACGGTTTATGTTGACTTCGACAATTTTTATCGAATTTTGTGCAGGTTTGGTTCATAAAAGGAAATCTATGGAGATGAAGTTAACATTGATGTTATGCGTTACTATCTTATGTTCTTCTTATAGTATTCGTTTCTACATATCAAATGACTCTCCTTTGCCTTCTAGCTTAACCACCGCCTTGCTGTTTTTATAGATCTCAATATCATTTGTTATGTGTTGGCTGTTGTGTGGTGTGTTGGCTTTTAGCTAATTTCAGGTGTTGGATTGCACAGCGGACTTCACTCTCTATGATACATGGTACGACACTTAGTGGTGCGGATGACTCTGGTCTAGTACGATGACGACTTTCCTCGTTTCCATAAAGCTCCCTGTAGAACTCTGTAGCAGTCCCGATGACGCAATCCCTATTAGATATTATTTTATTTTCTTTGTTTTTCAGAGATATAGTCCACGGTTTAGATGTGTTCAATTTTACTTGTGCCCTCTTGACTGATGCTCTCTTTTGCAACTCTTCTTCTATTATATTGTATCGATGTGCCTTGTAATCTCGTTGTATTTGTTTATTTATAAGTTTATAGAGCACTTAGTTGTTTTTTCTCAGGGCGTGTTTTGTTTTCTTTATTCTTCAGTCTGTTTCTTTCATTAATAAGTTTATCTACATACGCTGATAGTGGAGCTATGTCTTTATTTTTTATTTTAGGCAGTTCCTTTACCGATTCTTTTATTATTTGTATTAGTTTTCCATATGCTAATTCCATATCATCGAATTGGAAGTTGCCTATAATATATTTTTCAATGACTCCAGCTCTAGGGGGTTTAGTCTAGAAACTTTGCATCTGTAGTCTCTCCGTGACTTAGATGTATTGCAGTTTTGTAACATGCCCCCTCTAATTAATCTGTAGGAGGTGGTGTTCACAACCTGCACACGAGATATCTTTTAACATTTTACTAGGATAAAGTCTATTTCATTTCGTACTTTTCCATTCGGCGATATCCAAGTCCATTTTTGTTTAGGATTTTTCTTAAAGGGTGAGTTTGCTATGGAGAGCTGATTTTCAAAACAAAATTGTATTTATATATCTCCTCGTCCGTTTCTGTCTCCGAAGCCCCATGGACCCATAACTTTCTTATCATCCGATGTGGCTTTACCAATTTTGGAGTTAAAATCTCCCATAACTATTGTATCGTTTCCTGTATCTTCTAATGCAAACTGTAGATGTTTATAGAATATTTCTAGATCTTCTGAACTTGCTCTTTCTGTTGGTGTATAGCATTGTATCTGATGGACTGTTCTATTATTAAGGAATATGTCTAATCGTATGACTCTATCTGATATACTTCTGAAATCGATTATATTAGATTTCAGATCTTTATTAAGGAGAAAACCAACGCCATTTCTTCTTTGACTTTGACTTTTTTGCCATATTATACCATGATGTAGCTTTCGGTTTCTAGTATTTCTTTTCCTTCTTTCTTCACTTCTGATAAGCCAATAACATCCCATTTGAACTTTTTTGAACGTTGTCTCGTTTACCAGCGATCTCACGTTCCATGAGCAAATATAAGTAGTACTTTGATGTATTCTTGAGTTTTTATATTATATGTTTGATTTTGATTTTTGTATGTTGGATTCTGATTTTTGTACGTTTGTTTTTGATTCTTAAATCTGTTGGAGGGTTTTGGCCTAATCTTCCCGTGGTGATCAGCCGTATTGGGAGATGTTGTTACATTTATAGGTTCTTGGTAGTTGTTGAAAAAGTCTTCTTGGATAATGTTTAGGAGAGAAGGACGTGACTCAGTTCTTTTTGGGATTTCCTGGACTTTACTTGTTGATGCTCGAGTGATGGGATTCAACTGTGACGGACGCAAGTAGCTTGTCATGCTTTGCAATTTATTTTTCTTCTGTACTTGATTAATTTTTCCATGACGATAGTATGTATGTCAGAGTCACCTAAGCGGAAAGAAGATTCAGAGGTCAGAGGTTCAGATATGAACCTCTGACCCGACTCCGCTCTTACTTGAGTTTTTCTCGGCAGATGCTTGATTTATTACGTTTTTAGGACGTAGTGTGACAATTTTGTCATAACGCAGAGCTACTTTTTTTCCCGGACTCCCATTCACGTTTGCATTCTTCTTGGAGTTCTTTGCGTTTTTGGAGAACAGCGGGAGAGTAGTCCTCTTTAATATAAATATTTGTGTTTTTGAAGTGATTTTTTCTTATTTTTCTACTTGTTGTGATCGTTACCACTACTGGTCTAATTTGTCCGTTTTTCTTTGCTCTCCTTGTTACTGTTTCTATTTCCCATTCTGGCATTGTACTTTCATTTTTGTCACGTTCATGAACGGGCGCCAACAGTAGGGACTGGTCATGTCTTAGCGGCCTTGGCTTATTTTAATTTATTTTTGAATTGTTTTTTTTAATATTTTTGTTACGGACGCTTTTGATGTTTTGCATCGTTCTCACATGTTTAATTTCAACACGAATGATGTAACCAATATTTTGTAACCATATTATTATGTTAATTTAAAAGAGTGTCCGTGGAGTTTCTTGCCCGTTCTTCTTCATAGGTACGTACTAAGCTTTGGAATGGGCAACTAGCTTCATCTTTATGACCGATCAACCCCTTGACAATTCAAAAGTGCCTGTAATTGGTTTATTTGAAATAAATGCTTTGAGTTTGAGTATTAATTATGTCTAGGATCAAATTAATTAAGTCTTCATAGTGTACTTGCACTGCAACTACTACTGTGTACTATCTGCAGATCTTTCGGTAGTTCAACCACTCAACGCTAGATGGCGCTAATGTATCTCATTTTTCTGCAATGACTTGGTATTATAATTTACATTCGGGGGTTATATTCCGCAAATTTAGTCCCAATTTTCACTTATTGCACTTTGAGTGTGTTGTGTCACCGACCTTTTTCCTGTGGTGTTTGAGTATTCTCTTCTTCCGTATTTTCGTGAAATTCGGTAGAATCCGTTACCAACTTTCTCTTTGAATTTCACACCAACTATTGCGGTTCATGAGCTGATAACAATTGTTCAGGTGTTTCACAATTTGTTTTTATGAATTAACACTGTTTTAGACGGAGTAAGCTATTATAATATTATTTATTTAAACAAAGATCACTGATTACACGGTCTACCCGCTTTATTTTAAGTTAGTAGGTACCTACTAAATAAGGTTAATCTTGCAATTTTTTTTTTGTTTTATCCTGGATTCCTTTGTCGATTCTGAACCCATCCCTAAGCTATGGCACGCAGTCTTAAACAACCTGTATATTTTTTATAATTTTAAAATAATTTAAGAAAATAGATTGAAATTGACCATTCCTCCCCCATATCTCCGACACAAATGAGCCTAAAATAAAAAATAAATACATACAATTGTTCTTTACTTATAGATTACAGGAAAACCCAAAAGAAGTCTGTGATCTTAATATAACAAAGTAAATCACTCCACACACAATATTGTGCGTATGTTGGAATTGGAATGCATGGGGGATCAAGTTTTTCAACTACAATGTTAAGTTTGTGTTACAAGAGGATGAAGTCATCCCAACTATGGAACCCTTCATTATGCGTGGTCCGACACACGGCCGTTTTTTTATGTGGCATCTTGCTGATCAACCTAAGAGGTTGTCGTGTGCTTAACCGGACTTCCCTGTGGGTGCCTCAATACATTAAGGCCAGGGCATAAACTTATAAACTAAGCGACTACATGCTAAGGGCACCCAATGTGGGGTACGGACCTCCGCTTAGGGCGTCGTTATAGATCAGACACACTACTTATATCCGTTAACGGCGTGCGCAGTCTACCTGCACAGCCCTAGCTGGTACACTCTATCTGTTATAATTTGCGTGAGTTCTGTTTTATGAGGAATTTCATTCCGACTTGCAAGACAAACATTGTGATAGCTCGGCTAATAAGCTTGATATAAATATAATTTATAGATTCTAGCAGAAATTCTAGCTTTCTACCAGTGAAACAATATTTAGAATTGGATCATTTGGTCTCTCAGTTTAAGGACCTAGGACTCATAGTGACTGAGATCCTTAAATGATGATACAGATATCGAGCGGGAGCGAAAGGCGTTGTCGGTGCGTGCAAATATGTTGGTGCATAGATTTGCAAGGTGTACAGTTGACGTAAAAGTGACACTGTTCAGGGCCTACTGCCAAAGCTTTTACACCAGCGCTCTATGGACCAGCTACACGCAGCGGGCCTACAACGCTGTTCGCGTACAATATAACAACGCCTTCAGAATTTTGGTGGGGCTCCCACGTTTCTGCAGCACTTCAGGCATGTTTGCTGACGCAAGGGTTGACGATTTTTATGCCAAAATGCGTAAAAAAGCAGCATCTCTGATGTGTAGGATCCGAGGGAGCGCCAACGGAATTCTGAAGATGATATCAGAAAGGCCGGAGTCTGCGGTGCTGGGGAGGCTTATTCGGCTTCACGCATGGCGAGATGACGCAATGTTTTTATTTTTTGGTTTTTGTTTTAAATGTATTAATATTATTCGAGAATGCTACAATACTAACATAGTTTTTAAGACCTTTGTTACTAACATTATATGGACAATTTTTATTTTTTTTTATTACGCCCTACATACAAACAAACTTACAAACAAAGTTTACCTTTTTATGATACGAGTATAAGTATAGATTCAAGCGGATGTGTAAAGATCAATCCTTAATTCCAACATAGAAACTTATTATAAATAAAGTCAACCACAATATTAAAAAAAAAAGAAAAGAAAAAATGTAAATGTGTATGTGTGTAAATGTGTAATGTAAATTAAAAAGAAAAAAAAAATATTCAAGTATAAAGTAAAGTAAAATTATGATTTAGACTAGTTACAATCGGGGAAAATTTTTATTCTAACTGTAATTTAGACCTGCCTGAACTAGGTTTATGAAAAACCTGTGTTTCAGGCCATCGATTTACATCAAACAATTAAAATGAAGACAACAATAGGTTTATTACTAAGCTATATTAAAAAGAAGACATAATATTTTCAATGACTTAAAGAGTACTTTAAAACTAGATTATGTAAGATAATATTATGTTTAAATAAATTAACAAATAATTAAGGAATAGACTTATATTAGAGTAGGTCGATAGAGCTATTGTTTTAACATTTCTAGTAGTTTTTCCGTGTTTGTGTAATTGAGTTTTGACAAATATTCCTGTACTAGTAAGTTACACCTATTATAACTTAAACTATAAATCTTAAGCACTCTGTTAAACTTGTTATACAAGTAGAGCCCTAAAAATATATAAAATCGATTAGTAAAAGCATGTTTAGTCTGAGAGTTAGCACAAACCAAATCTTTTCTTCTCCTATCTGAAGGTACTGGGTTAAAGTAGAGTTCAGTGTGTTGGAATAAAACTACATTAAAAACAAATAATTGACGTACTGTTAGCACCTTACATGCCATAAAAAGCTGGTCTGTAGGAAATCTAAATGGACGAAAAGTACATAATAGAAACTGCATTTAAATTACCGGAATCCACAATGTTTTAAACAAATCAAAAGGAAGTAACAAAATATCAACTTATAAATTTGACACACTGGTAGTCGTATTTTAGACATCAGTAATCATATTTTTGTAATATATTATATATACTTAAAAATATTCATATATTTATCGGATCGTCAGGATTTTACTCCGTTAGGAATCTAACGGAGTTATTTTCGCACTATCGCACGCACATTACCGCTTGACATTTTGGTGGTAAATGTTTCAACTGGCTGATATTTAGTCAAAATGTCGTAGAATGTTTGATAATTCAAACTCAAACTTAAAGAATTTATTTCAATTAAACCGTTTATATGCACTTTGAATTGTCAAGGAGTCGCCCAGTTAGAAATATGAAGCTAGTTTAGTTAATTATTAACACTGTCCACTATGATTGGAGGCGGTGCTAGTTGTTGTTTACTGGTTGCCTTATTAACACTGTCCACTATGATTGGAGGCGGTGCTAGTTGTTGTTTACTGGTTGCCTTATTAACACTGTCCACTATGATTGGAGGCGGTGCTAGTTGTTGTTTACTGGTTGCCTTATCTTTGTTGTTGCGGCGCTGCTGTTAAGCGCTACATGTAGCTTTTTGTAGTGGTGGTGGAGTAAGGGATGTTCTTCCGTGCAGTACTCAACGTCACTTTTAGTAGGCTGAGCAGGTGTTATGTTCTCACTGATCTGATCATCTGACAGTTCTGCTTTTCCTTGTGTCTTTAAGCTTTAATTGTTCTGGAAGATCCTGTAACTGTTTCTACAAGCTTTGTATGTGGCCGTTCAGATGACGTACCATTAATTGTTGCAGGTTTTCTGTCCGTTTTCTTCTGGATTTAACAGTCATACAACTGCTTTTCCAGATCAGTTTTTATTTTATAAGACTGTTTTGCAGCCATTATTTAGTTTTAAGGCGAGCGTGACACCTAAAAAATTATAATAAACACTACTAACGCGGGGTAAATATGTTAATTTTATTATAACCCAAAATAACATTTTATTGCACTCAATAAAGCTAACAGATTTGTGTTACATCTGCTTATTTTCAGATTATTACTAAACTTCAGTTTTAAATATTCAATCTCGTAAAATTATTAGGTATTCAATGATTTTTTAACTTTTGTATAAATAACTATATTGTTTTGACCTGTCCATGATTGTTTTCTTTCCCTTGAGAAAATACTCCCAGCGTCTTAATGACAAAGATTTTCTTTCATGACAATCCATTCATTGAAACCTTTATCTCTTTGAAACCTTTATCTCTTTCATGACAATCCATTCATTGAAACCTTTATCTCTTTGAAACCTTTATCTCTTTCATGACAATCCATTCATTGAAACCTTTATCTCTTTGAAACCTTTATCTCTTTCATGACAATCCATTCATTGAAACCTTTATCTCTTTGAAACCTTTATCTCTTTCATGACAATCCATTCATTGAAACCTTTATCTCTTTGAAACCTTTATCTCTTTCATGACAATCCATTCATTGAAACCTTTATCTCTTTGGTATAATAGAAAATATCTCTACGACTATTTCAATTAAGAAAGACACAATATTTATTCGTAGGAAATAGTAACCACGAGCTACAAGCAAATAGTAACTGGAACAACGAGATTTAACTAACCTAGGCCAACGTATTCAGTATTAAGACAGTAATAACCAGGTCGGTCTCAGGTCAGCCTGCCGAGGCCTGAAAGGAAATAGCGTAGTGATACCGGCACAGCTTAACCGCTATCGGATACCGGAGGCGCAGCCATCTTGGAATGGCGTTGCTTGCAACCGTTTAGCTGGACGGTTCTGTCTGTGGACTTAGTTATTTGGCCATACAGCTGTAAATGTTTGTGAAATGTAACATCAGGCCTGTATTCCGCGAAGTGACAGACATAGGTACTCGTATAGATGGGCACCAATCCAATATTTGATTTTAACCTTACTATTAAAATTAAACTTAAAAACTTCTTTTTATAGTTAATAATTTACAAGGACCACCGCGCGAGCTTCCTCTTAATAATGAAATAAGAATTATGTAAATCTATTAAGAAATCATGGATGAATCGGTGAACATACTTACAAAACTCCCGAATACATAACCTCCTACTCTTCTGAAGTCCGTTAAAAACAGTTTCATACGTCCTTATTGTACTCTAGTAACTTTGATGCCACCTCACCTCTATTCAGTTTTATATCATTCATACTATCTGCTATTTCTTGCAGAGTTTTGTCTTTCGTTTCTGGTAGATATTTGTACAAAATAATTAAAAAAACTACTGAAGTAACACCAAATGCAAGACATATCCCATGCAATCCAAAATTCCTAAACAACAAAGGAGCTAGTTTTAAAAACAGACCAGTTCCAAATTTTCCAAGTAATGCAACACAACATACTGATAAATTCCTAGACCTTATCGGAATTAACTCTCCATAAACTGAAACAGCCACTGACAAGGGTCCACAACTAACAGCTATTGAAAAAGCAACGAATATAGATATAGTTACATATTTATTTTCAGTAATAACATTTAAACTAATTAAATATAAGTATAAAGATAAAATAAATAAAAACATGGCACCTACACTGGACGCGGCTAACAGCAATGTGCGTCGTTTTAAAAGTTTAGATAAAGTGCAACCTGCGTACATACCCAACACTGTGAAGCCATCTATTATTAACATTGCGATGTACGCAGTTGATTCACTGTTTGTTATTTTCTTTAACACATCTATAGCGTACACAGCAAAAACTAACTTTCCTGAGCAGACTCCCAAAAAACCTGTTAAATTTGCTAATAAGGTCGGTTTATAAAATTCTTTAGATATAATTGTTTTAAAGAAATTAAACACTTGCTCTCTTAAAGATAGTTTTGTACTTCCGCAGGTAGCAATATATTCCTTTTGAGAATTCATCAATGCTTCTAATTCCTTCTCTGAATCTTCATCACAACCTTTTAATGAGCGATGTGATGCTGCACATTCTTCAAACCTTCCTTTGCTTGCCAACCAGTACGGAGACTCAGGCCAAATTAAGACAGTAAGTAAGGTATACATTGCACACACTATACCAATTAACGGAATATTCTTCCAATGAAAGAAGGTGCCTATCGCATTAGAAGCCCAAATTCCACAGTAAAACGTTGCTGTTTTAACTGTTAGAAATATTCCTCTATATTTTGGGGAAATATACTCAGTTAAGATCATAATGGTGATAGTAGCTTGTGAAGCAGTAAATAATCCCTGCATTATATTACTTATCAATATATGAGTGACGTTTGTGCTAAAGTATAAAACCATGAACGCGGCTAAAGTGTCCAACACTGCGATGGTGAAAGGTATCTTCCTGCCGATGAGTCTTGTGACGATCGAGAGGATGATCACGAAGGGAAACCCGCTGAAACTGTACACCGAGGCTGGAAAATACAATTTCAGTATAAATAAGTTGGTAATAAAATTAGAAAGTTGAAACGAGCGTTATGATAATTTTCACTATACCTATTAACTACATCTACTGGATGCAGTTTCTCTGAGTAGGAGTCAATCATCAGTGCTCAATTTACTAATATTCTTGGTAGACTATAATTTTATTTTAATAAGCCAGTATCCATCACAGATTCATGCTAATGCGTCTTTAATTTGATCAAATCTGTCTATCGAAAATAAGTAACGTGATGCTCATTTCGTCAAGATTTCATCGCAAAAAATAAGTTCGTGGCCATCACGATTTTAAAATCAAGTCTTAATTTTATAATCATGATGGCCACGAACGTATTTGTTTTTTCTATAACGTATGTTGTATTAAATAATCTATACCAACTTAAAAAAGTAATACTGTTTGTAAAAGTAAATCACCCGAAACACTGATCTGATTACAAAAATTCGTTTACTGGTAGAATGCTTACACTATTGGCAAGTGACAAAGCGTACTTTTTATGTCAAAAAAAAATTACAATTTCTGTGGAAACCTCTATGCGCGTGAAACAAACATTCACAGATATAATAAGTATAAATATCCACAACTCACTTAGCCAAGAAGCCATGTCATCTGTGATAATTTCAGTATTGTTCGCTTCCCGCCTTATCTGCGGGATGAACATGGTAGGCGCGCCGACGAATAGGCCGAACAGAAACACAGACGACCATACACCACTGCAGATCAGCAACTGGAATTTACAAATTGTTGACGATATTTTTCCATACCAGGTAAACCTTACTGCCCAGTAAGGTACCCTAACCGTTGCAGCTACAGGAAAATGACTTAGGAGATCGCTGCAAAACCGACTCCACGTAGTCTTGTCTGCCCTACCCCTAGAGTGTTATTTAAAATCGCGTAGGCGCGTACGGGCGAGGCGGCCTGCGAGCTGAGGAGCAGGTGGTTTCAACGCTTGCCGCCGCGGCTGAGGCAAGCCGAAGCCTCGGTGGTGAGCGTGAAACACATCTGTGACGATAAGCTCGCATGGGACCACTGTAGCCCTGCAGTGCCGGAGCCGTGACAGAAAACATGCCTGCTGCATGTTGCATGCTTGCTGCATGCTTGCTTGCTACATGCTTGCTTGCATGATGCATGCTTGCTTGCACGTTTTATCATATTAGACAAAATAGGTTTTATGTCTTTTGAGTGGTATATCAAACGATTTTATATTCAATGTATGTTATGCTTATAAAAATTAGTTGCTTTAAAATTATATCAATCGTTTTCGATCGATCGATTCAGTTGTTATATCTTGTAAATATTAGAGATTTTGTTATTATATCAAATATTACTTACCCCTGTAAAGGTGTTATATTTGTGATTTAAATAAACAAAGGATAAAAAAAAACAAAGTTAAATTATTAATATTACTCACCTGTCTCACGAACGGTTTCCAATCTGTATTCTTTTGTAGTTTCGTATACTGTTCACAGTTTTGCGGAATATCTTTATGTTCACAAGTTTCCATCGTGGTAATTCAAGTTTATTTTAATACTATATTATTAGTAATTGGGTATTTAAGTCGCTCCGGATTGTTGTTACTTTTCAGATATCACGAAGGTTTGTTACTAATTATTTAATGATCAGTTTTCTGTGTTCCACTCTTGCGCACTGTTAAATGGGTAGCTTGTAAAATAGATGTGAATCTTTGCAAACTGAGGTGACATTTACAAACCAATTTAGAGACTAACATAACTTGTTATTATTAATGAACTTATCAAGGTCCCCGGGCAATGACTAGGTCGTTAATAGTATTTTTTTTGGCCTGTGCTTAAATGAAATGCCTATTCAAACTCGAACCAAATTAGCTTGCTTTGCTGACGATACTGCCTCTTATACCTCGTCGGATGATGCCGATCATAGGTCGCCTACAATATTCTATTGATTTGCTTCTTGACTACTTTAAAAAATAGAAACTCAATATAAATGAGGATAAGACGAAAGCAATATACCTAGTCCGGCCATAAGTTCTGTTACAAATGAAAATGCATTTATTTTTTTATGAAGTAATGTAATCTTAATAAAACTTGTATGTACATATTTATTGAAGTTTCAGCAAATATTTAAAAATAATTCTATTCGAAATTGCCACCTTTGGCTTTGATACAGGCCTTTAATCTGTCTTGCCACGAATCTATGGATTTGCACACTGTTTCCATGGGAAATTTAGCCACTACTTGCTCCAGAGATTTTTAAAGAGACACAATGTCAGCGTGTCGTTTAGAGCAGGCCATGTCCTTTAAAACTGACCATAATTTGTAGTCTAACGGGTTCAGATTTGAGCTAGACGAGGGCCAGTCTTGAGATCTTATAAAGTCTAGAACGTTGGTTTCGAGCCAGGCTTGGGTAGTTCGTACCTTGTGACCAGTCTGGTGCCAAGTCCTGCTGGAAAGTCCACGGTACATTTTTAAAAAGTGTATTGCTGAGGGGTGGCACAACACGATCCAAGATGGTCTCTTGATACACTTTGGCTGAAGTCTTCACTCCTTTTTCACAAAAATGAAGCTTTGTGACTCCTTGATAAGACACCCTCCACCAAACCATTACTGACGCAGGATAATGACCACGTTGTACCTTTCCGACCACTTGGATGGCTTCTTCAGAGTGAGCGTACACTTTGTCATTTTGCTTGTTGTAATGCTCTTCAATCGTAAAATTTTTTTCAACATTAAAGCGGATATTTCTGTGCCTTTCCCTGCGTATCGGGACTGAAGGCGTTTTGATCAATCCAGTCTCTTCAACTAGGGTAAGTCCAGGATAGCTGCCCCACTTTTTGATGGGGTGTCATAACTTATTAATTAAAAACCTATTGGCAACACGTCTTTTTCATAAGGTAACTTTGATCTTTATTAATCTATGATTGTACCCCATTTGTATAAATTTCTTAGATTTTGAGGAAATTATGTCTTTTTTACCCTCTCAAAATTAGGATAAATAGGAGGCAGTAAAAATGCGTGAAGGGATAGATGCCTACCGTTTGAGATAGAAGATGTTAATTGAAATAAAACAGACTAGTTTCTACGCAATCAGTTTGTATTCAATATTTTAACATTCATTTCTGACATCTTCTATAATTATGTAATCTACTAGCTGCGCCCCGCGGTTTTACCCGCGTAAGTCTCGATCCCGTGGGGGTATAAAAAATAGATAGTAGCCGATTCTCAGACCTACTGAATATGCATATAAAATTTCATCAAAATCGGTCAAGCCGTTTCGGAGGAGTATGGTAACTAACATTGTGACACGAGAGTTTTATATATAAGAAGAAGATGAGGAAGCTTTTTTTTTTGAAATAACAATCATCTTATACATCTACTTAACGCAATCAATATAATTTTCAGAACTAACAATAGGTATTTCTATCAGTCTTATTCTTCTCCTTCTTAGTCTTCTTAATTCTTCTTCTTCTTAAGTCTTCTTCTTATTTTATATTTATTTTATATTATTTATTTTTTAATTCCGAGGCATTTCTTCCACCTGCGATATGAAAACGTTAATAGAAATAGTTAGGGACTAAGGGCATTTATGGCTACAACAAAATGGGGCAACTATACTTTTGGCACAGATAGATGCCTTTTTAAATTAAAAATAAGATAAAAAGAAAGCAACATTAAACTGTAATAAAGGCAATTTTTTTTATTTAGGATGTGTTTACCCTTGACCTTAGTCTAGGGTGACAGAGACAAAGTCGACGATGGAGTGAGCTTACCCAGAAGAAGCCTGTTCACTCTAACTTTGAAGAGATTAGGGTTGTATGCGTTCGGAAACACAGACGCAGGCAGAGAGTTCCACTCTTTTACTGTGCGCATTATAAAAGACATTTGGAAACGCTTAGTGCGAATTGGTGGAATAGCAACCAGGAAGGGTTGGTAACGTGCGTTTAGATTGCCGATGGCATTTAAAAATGTCGGTAGCTGTGAGCTGGATTATAAATTAAATCAATTCGATGGTTTTATACTTTAAAATCGATATTTTAAATATTAATCCTGCCAACTTACTAACCTCTTCATCGCAGTTTGAACTATTTTCATGTTACAAAATAACTCGTAGTGTCAGAAGAAGCAAACGACCACATGACGACACAAAAACAAAACACAATACTAGATACAAAAGTAAATAGTTTATTCCTACATTAATATCCAGCTTGAATATTATTCCTAAAGTGTTTTCCAAAGGAAACGTTTCGCTCTATTTTCTTTTAGTGTGGGAAGGAAAATATTTTATGACGTTCCTAATAGGCCATTAAATGTCCCCACTATTAGACGAATGTGCCCCACAGCGGGGCTGGGGGCATGATGTATGGGCCCCTACGACTTACTACGGACATCCAAGGGGTTTCTTTATAGTTTTGCAGAATAGGCAAATTATTATTCCTATGTGGACAATATTAAGCATTCATGGAAATTTTCGTTTGTTTCTAGACTAGATTTTAGCCCCCGTTTACCTGTATCGGAGCCCCCCTTAAAAACATTTTTTTGTCATTTTGTATGGCTTTGAGTCAACAAGATGCTTATACTGTGAACATTTTAAGACTGTAGCTCCAACCGTTCGGCTGTAAAACCTGTGTGACAGACGGATACGTGAGTGACAGCAATAGGGTTCCGTTTGTACCCTTCGGGTAAGGAACCCTAAAAACCGGCCAAGTGAGAGTCAGACTCGCACACGAAAGGTTCCGTACCGTATTAAAATCGAGCAAAAAAACGCCGGAAAAGCACGTTCTTGTATGGGGATTGGGGACCCCTTTAATTATTAACTTTATAAAATTTGTATTATTTTTTGTTATAGTGACAACAGAAATATGATATGCAGCCCGCTGACAGACAGCGTCCGTTTGGCACCCTAAGATCCAGCCAAACTGATTGCAAATTTTTTGTCGGACTCGAGCTATATAAACCAGGGAAGAGTTTGACTGCCCCGACACGAGTACTATTGCAACTTACTGGGGATGCCTCAACTTATGTATATTTGAAATGAAATAAATAAAATTTTTTTTATTTTGTATGTGTAAATTCCAAGGTATCCTGGATTAAAATACAGTTAATTAAATCACCACTTTCTGTATTAAAATAATAATAATAATCTAGATAATGCCATGTGTACCTAATGGTACACATGGCATTATCTAGATTAACATTACTTTAAATTCGTTCAGTTTACTTTTTAACCTTAGCTTAGATAACCCCCGATCAATGCACTTTATTCAAAAATAATATTCTTAATAATATATTAGAAGGTACAGAATATTATCAGTGTTACCAAATTAATTACTAATAATTAAAGCAGTTCAGATGAAAACAAGCTGAGATTTCCATTGAATTGCGTGTGGACTTGAAAACAGCGGGTTTTAGTCAGGCTTTATGGATAGGTCAAACTGAGGCGAATCCCACGCGCGACGTTGCCGCCGGCACGGACCGCGACTGCGCGCGTTTGTTTTAATGATTAGAAAGACACGCGATTGTCCGCGCCAATTTGAACACATACAAGTTAAAGCGCTACAAGGTTTTTTGGCGCGTTGCCAAAATTGGAACAAAACTGCCATCTTGTTTTTTGAATAGGGACCATTTATACAAACAGCGCCCCGTTGTCAACGATAATCGAGCGCCAACAGATCCTTGTAGCAATGTAGTTGACACAATCGGCTTCAGCAAATTTCGTCCGACATGCCGCGCGGGTTTCACGTCACTTTGATCAGAGTTTTACTGAAAGAGTAAAAAAAATTGCACAAGTAAAAAAATACACTGTACAAAGGCGGACTTAATGCCTGAGGCATTTTCTACCAGTCAACCTTAGGGTGATGCAGAGACAAAACAAGGCAGGTGCAACGTACGGGATAGATAGCTCGGAAATAACTATAAAATACAAGCATAAATACAAATACGTAGATAGATAGATAGATACATACATATTACACCAAAATAAACTTTGTCAGGAGAAATAACGACCGGTAGCGAAGAAAACGACTCCAGCAAATCACCGTTGAGATGTTTCGGCCAACTTCTGACGAATATGTTCACGTGCCTTCACTTTAAATGATAACCGGCTGGGTGCCATCCTGATGTTCAGAGCGAGCGCATTCCAAAGAAAGACCGCCTGGACAAAAAAAGAAGAATGAATGAAGCCAGAACGGTGTGAGGGACATCGTAGAAGACGATTGTTGGTGGAACGAAGATTTTTATTATGGGCAGAGCATAAGTATTTAATTTGGGAAGTCAGGTAAGAAGGAGAAGTGGGTTTGTTTAGAATAGAGAACAACATAGACAGAGCCCTCAACTCTCTGCGTTGACGAATGGGTAACCATTTCAAAAGCAGTCGGTGCGCGGATACATGGTCATACTTACGAAGATTGAAAACGAATCGAATGCAGTTATTGAGAAGGCGGCACATCACCATAGTCAATCATGGGAAATATTAGGGACTGTACGAGCATTGCCTTTATGTGTGATGGAAGAAGATTTTTCAACCGATAGAGCGACCGCAACGTTTCGGTGACTTTTTGTCATACAGTCGTGGCCTGCTTTCGCCAGTCAAGACAGTTGTCGACATGCAGACCAAGATTCTTAACATCGGAGCTAAACGGGATGACTGAATTTTCGAAGATTACAGGTGGCACAGTTAAGCCATTCAGCTTTCCCATACTGTAGGGGCTCCCTACTATGATAGTCTGACACTTGGTTGGGTTAACCGCTACCCCAAATCGATCAGACCAGTTTTTAACGACATCTAAATCCCGGTTTAGCTCCTCAATCGCATCGGATATGTTGTCAACACTTGCCCGACAATAAAGCTGCATATCGTCGGCATAAAGATGATACGCAGTTCGAAGCTCGGTAGTAATGAGGTTACTAAAAATTCTATTCATGATTTGTGAAAGTGTTGTATCAGGAAATGACCGATTTCATGAACTTAGTAGTTAATTCTTAAAAAGTAATTTTCAAGCTCACTTTCATACGGTAGATACTGTTAACCGCAAATTAGTGGTAATAATTGGCACTGACAATGCCTTTATAAGCCAGTAAGGGCGTTAACACTTTTTATCTGACATCCTCTCCGCTCTCTTAGTGACTGCAACCAAAACTCAACAAAACAATCCGTAGGCTGTATACAATAAATATTGATACAGCAAACAATAAAATATTCATCGTTTTCTCTACTCTTTAATGTCAGAGTTCATGCTCACCTACATTATTAACTAGGTTATTAAAGACCAAGTTCTAAACGTGGAGATTCGAAGACGTACGAAGTTTTCCATAAATATGTATTATCGGAAAATTAAAATTTTGGAACTCAAATGGGGTTGGGCAGGACACCTGTCAAGGAGCAGTGATGTCAGATGGAGTCAGGCAGTGACCGAGTGACATTGTAAACAAGTCCGTGTGAGGCAGCATACGCCTCACAGACCCTCAGCATTTCATTGACGGCACCCGCCGTCGGCGCCAGCAACGCCATGTCATCAGCGTAGCTGATACTGTTTATCTTTACACCATGGACGCTACATCCGACCCGCATATTGCCAAGGTCCACGATTAGGCCATCTATATATGTGCTGAAGTCAGGCCTAGGAGAAGTCATACCAACCTGTCTCACACCGCATTCTAACCTGTATGTCACAGAGAGTGCATTGGACCACCTCACAACATTTTCTTGGTTCCCATACCAATACTGTAGTATCCTGAGGACTCCTGTCGGTACACCCCTATTCTCAAGCTCCCTCCAGAGTACATCATAATTTATCAGATCTAAAGCTGTGGAGAGATCCAGAAAACAGGCGTATACGATCAGTGTAATACTGGACCGTATGTTTGAGACTTACTATGGCGCTCTCCGTTGACAGTCCAGGTTGAAACCCGAACTGTGAGTCATGCACGGATAGACATTCCTTCAAGCTAGAATCAATCATACCGTCCAGTTTTTTTGCCATTGCATTGTGGTTGTGAGAGATATAGGTCGATAGTTCGACCTGATATGTCGCCCGTCCTATTTTTAACTATGGGAATCACCAGTGTTTTCATTAGTTCTGCCGGCAAGTAAGAGTGACTTAGGCGCATGGTATAAAACACCGACAAAACCCTTGGCAGATGAACCCCAGCAAATTTGAAATGCTCAATACTGAGCCCGTCATGTCCGGGAGATTTGCCTCTGCTCATATTTTTTATTACAGTTGCAACTTGTCTGGCCGAAAAAAACATTAATGACTTCACACCCTGAATTTCAGGCCCAGCATTGATCGTATCAACTGAGGGACCCAGAGGCGATTGCACTGTAAAATGTTCTTTGAACATGTTTGCAATCTCTCCCGGGTCACGTCTCCCGCCGACATTCATAGGGAGGCCCGGCTTAATATCAAGCTTACTCGTGGACTTCCAAAACTTAGCGAAATTATTTATTGCTTTTGCTTTTGCTATTATATCCATCTTTATTTGCTCCTGGTTTTTTTTGGCACCATTTTAGCCGAGCCTTGAAGATGTTACGGGCCACACGCATTTGTTCAAAAATAGCCCCAGCGGTTGGCCGATTGTATAATAATAATAATAATCATTTTATTGTCAAGCATCTAAGGCCCATAGATAAAATATACAAAATTATATTTTACAACAATAATAAACTAATACATATTCTAAAACCAAATTAAACTATAACTAGCCACACGTTGTCGGCGTCGTGTTTCGTTGCGTGGTGTCGCGCAACCGTCCTCGGAAACGTCGATATACGACACCTTTAGGCTAAAAGTCCTCTTTCAAGCAGGTCTGTAGATGGTTGGATTCCAACCTTTCGATCCTCAGAATCCAGTTGGTCTTCACTTTCACATATTGCAAGACTTCCTCGATCGTCGTGGAGTGGTTCAGACGTGAAATGTACAGCTGCGTCGTAGGCACAGCAGGGCGCAGCAGCATGTTGGGTCCACTCGGTGCGGTACCGCAGTTTACGAGAACAGGGCTTCTTTTTCTTCCTTTCCACTTTAGTGAAACCCTCCTCATCCACCTGGCTCGTTCTTGGAAAGGAGCTACGGACCGCAGTCAGGGCAGATTGAGCACCCATTTTCATTTTATCCCCTTTTCTGTTTTGTCGCTTAGGCTGCGACGCATCAGATTTGCCGGCAGTGACAATGGCAGCGTAGGCACATTTAGGGGTCGACGTACCAACGCGTGCGTTTCCGCAGCCGGTTTTGTGGTGCGGGCGACGGCGGCGGCGAGCGGCGCTTGCTCAGCATTATCGGCAGCTGGTGACGCACCTGTGTTTGCCGATTCAAAACTGCCGACGGTTGCATTTTGCGCCTCTCGACGTGTGTTCACCTTTGAGGCCTCAGGTGACCCAATTACCACACCAACGTCACGCAATAATACTATTTCTGCACGTAGATCAGCATTCTTTTTTTCTGACACCTCCATTCTGGACTGCATCTCGGTCATCTCCGCTTTCAGGGAAGTGATGTCCTTGAGCAGCCGCGTTACGTCGACGTGATCGAAGGTGACGGGGGGCGGTTTACCTAGCTCCTTCACCACGATACAGATCTGGCACGTCGTCCGGGTCAGTCTTCTTGAACATATCGATGATATCCTGAAGACTCTTATAAAACCCACATTTCGAATTTAAGCTTGGCCTCCCGGTGTGCATCCCTTACATGGTAATTCCACCCCCACAATGTCTTGTGGTTCCTACTTATAATTACAGTCCCTACCTTTTCATATGTTTGCCGGCGGCATCACATAATGCATATGATATCTATATATATATAAAAGAGAAGTCCACTTACTGACCACTCATCACGAAATCTCGGAAAATACTGGGCCTTGAGGTCTAAAATTTGGCACAAGCACTCTCTATGGGGTGCAGGCGTGCACTAAGAAAGGATTTTCTTAAATTCGCAACCCCAAGGGGTTGAAAAGGGGTGTCAAAGTTTGTATTAAAGTCCTAGGTTTTTAAAGTTAGAGACATGAATGTTGGCCTGATTGTTCCTTTCGGCTTCTAGGTACTCACTAAGAAAGGGTTTTACGAAATTTAACCGTTAAGGATTAAAATAAGGGTGTTTAATGTTTGTATGATAAAAGTTCCAAATCCAGTTATGATCCAAATTAAATCTTACGGCAACGCGTTATTGCATATGAAGGCAGAGGGTCCAACATCTTAAATGAAAGTAAGA
Source organism: Tiliacea aurago (assembly GCA_948098905.1). Lineage (NCBI taxonomy): Eukaryota > Metazoa > Arthropoda > Insecta > Lepidoptera > Noctuidae > Tiliacea > Tiliacea aurago. The sequence continues at coordinate 26,778,069 of OX402588.1, read as the reverse complement.
GATATAGCAGAAGTCAGCCTTTATTTCCACAACTTATTAATTCACTGTAATAATAGTTTAATTCAGACTACAGTATCTAAGCGCTATAACATGTGCACCGGGCCGAGCCTGCGACAAGAATGATCCCCTCCTTGCTGCGCGCTCGCTTATATAGAGCGGCTCGAGTAGTGGGGAGAGTGGGGAGGCCTAAGTGACACATTGCAGTGCGTAACTCGGACCGTTGCACGTGTTGTTTACAATGGTGACGCCGACACATACTTTAAATAAAATTAAATAAAAATAAAATGTTTATTTGTACACTTTGAAAACATACAGTACACAAGGATAAAATAAATGTTGAACAATATAGTCACATTAAAGAGTGAACTGATGCCTCCTAAACTAGGCTAAAAGCCTGTGTTTTAGGAGTCAATGTTCCTCCAGATATATAGGCATACAACTGGTATTGGGTGTCATGCAAGTACTTAAAGAAACAATAACATAAAAACAAAAACAAATAAAGAAGAACAAATTAAAAACAAAAAAAAATTAAAAACAAAAAGTAGCTTATTCTAAATACAGTATTAATTCTATTTTTATTAAGAGACAATTGTAATAAGATTCTTGGTTTCGTCATACGTTAACTTCTGCAACCAGTTAGTTAGTTTGATTTTAACTTCGTGTTTAGTCAGGGAGTATATGGGTATAAGTGTATTTATTTTATTATACAGTCGCGAGCTAGTGGCCGCATTCTGACGGCTGGCAAATTTAGAACGGCATTGGACTAAGTCGCACACGGATGTGCCTTTGCGCCTTTTCAGCTTATCATAATCTAGATGTAACGTAGAGTGTTTCCGCAGCACAGCGCGGAGCACAAAAAGCTGTCTCACAGTCAATACTTCGGCTTCTGAATAAAGTTGAATGGTCAAAAAGTCCCTGCGCTTAAAGTACATGACTTTCAAGATCGCCCTTTGAGCTCTTTCAACTTTAAGTAAAGAGGTTTTGTACGTTCCACCCCAAACCGGGATACAATATAAAACAATTGATTGACAAAGGCTCCGATAAACTAGCAAAGCTAAATCGGGATCAGTAGAGTGTCTAAGTTCCTTAAATATATAAATAAATTTTCTGATCCTTGTACATAGGGCTGCGATATGGGGTTGCCAGCTTAGTTTATAATCAATGTGGACTCCTAAATATTTGATGTCCGGAACTAAAGACAGAAATGGGCAGCTGCAATTAGCGGCCTCACCTGAGCAAATGTGGGCTTTGATTCTTCCTGATTCCAGTGGAGGTGTTAAAGTGTTAGGTAGCGAAAATCTAATGACCTTTGTCTTTTCTACGTTAAGGGTGAGTAAATTCTCTGAGAGCCACTCCATTACAAGGCGAAGCGACTGTTCCGCCCTTTTACTTGCTCTGTCCCAGTCAGTATCATAAACTATCAACGCTGTGTCATCGGCGTACGTAAATATGTCGCAATTTGGAATGTAAGCTTGACATAGGTCATTGATGTAGAGCAAAAAGATCGGGGGCCCGAGGATGCTACCCTGCGGAACACCAAAGCTGATATATCTATCATCACTCTTTGTGGAGTCGATTTTAATCCGTTGAGTGCGATTAGAGAGATAATCTTTAAATATGTCCAATGTGAGGCCACGAATCCCAACGCTTTCCATTTTCGAGATCAAGGTGGGAATAGACACTGTGTCGAACGCCTTAGATAAGTCAAGGAAGATACCATAGCATTTCATGCCTTTGTCCAAGTTGTTAACTAATGTTTTAGTAAGGTCAGCTACAGCATCCTCCGTTGAGATTCCCGGTCTAAACCCGTACTGATTGTTTGCAATGATTTTGTGTTACGACACGCAACGAGACTACCTATTGTTAAGTATCCTTTCGAGGATCTCAGACAAGGAGCTTAGTACGGAAATTGGACGGTAGTTAGTTTCTTTGGCTCTGTCTCCACTCTTGAAAATGGGGTGCACCACCGCTTTTTTGAGGACGTTGGGAAAGATTCCAGTATCAATAGCACGATTGAAGATATGTGTGATGGGAGATGAGAGAATGGAGCTCGATTGCCTTATTACTTTAGCTGATATGTTGTCGTAGCCAGTGGCATAATCAGAACGCAAGGTGCTGATCAGCCTTTCCACTTGTGTTTCATCTACCGCAAGTATGACGAGGGACTGGCAAGGTGGAGGTTTTGGAGGGGTTCTAATTAGATTCGGGTTAGATCTTAGGAGAGGAGTCACTTGAGACGCTAGTTTTCGACCTATTTCAGTGAAGAAACAATTGACACGATTTGCTGAGGTTTTAGGATCATCAGTGAGTTGAAGAAGCTCTTTGGGAGATTGCGGTTGAGAAGAAGAATTGGTAATAGCTCTAATTGCCCTCCAAGTGGCTTTAGGGTTATTTCTGGCCTTTTGCAATTCATTTTTATCATGTGCTCGCTTTAGATTTTTTAATAAATTGTTAAGGAAAATACGATATCTTTTGTATGTAAGTTGAAGGACCGTATTTTCAGGATCTTTTTTTAATTTGTGATGCATCCTATCACGGTTGCGTATACATCTAACCAAGCCCTGAGTCATCCAAGGCGCGATCTAACACGGATCTTATTTTAAATGCGTATAGATAGGGTATGTGTAGAAATAACCTGTTGAAGTATTGATACAAACAATTCCGCGGCCAAGTTGGGGTTCATCTCATTCAACACCAGACTGAAATCAGTACCTTCTAAGTCTCGTTGAATTGCTAAGAAGTTGTAACGGCAAAATGTAATTGTACTTTACATTGAAATTAGAATTCGAAAGCCGATAAAGATCCAAATTGAATTTTACGACAACGAGTTAATGCATATTTTACATTAAAATAAGAATTTGGAAGTTCCTTGAGGATCTTTAGTTTTTGCCAAATGCCAATTTCTCGGTGGCCAGTATTTTTCAGTATGCAGGCGTCTGCTAAAAGATAATGAAATGAGGTTCTAATTGGTATTCAGGTAATTTTAACGTTGCAGTTATAGCAATAAAGTCGAGAATGCCAAGGGGAAAACTTCACAATGTTTAAAAAAATGTCGCGGTGCAAGCCGATCGTTTCAAAAAACGAACTCATGTATCAATCACAGAATACAGAAGACTGTAAAACCTTTACCGGTTACCTAAGCGATACACGTTCAAGGTATTTTTACCGAAATTTCTGTTGTGCGATATTTTGTTATTACTTACTACTAATTTGCTTTGAAATATTTTTCATCGTCGTTGTTTGGTTGAAGTCTTCTTATTGGTTTGTTTCGATTCTTAATTTTAAATTTGAGGATAATAATTGTGTTCTTACCTATTGCCTGGTTGGAATTTTGATATTTCTATTTCTTTGCGAATTAAGTACTTATTGTGTAGGTATTTCACACTGTGGTATTACTACTTATAATAGTTTATGGAATTAGTCGTTCTTACTGGAAAAAGTGTCCTTGAATACCTACGGTCATATTTTAATTTTATTGTTCAGTATCTTTGGTTTAGGCTGGTGTTGTGAGCATTTTTTAATTAAAATGGATACTCAAATTATTATCACTTCTAATGGAGTGCAAATTCTTTGCCAAACAGTAAATATCCCTGGCGATGGCGCATGCTTATTTTCATCTCTATCCTATTTGGTGAACAGTAACGTGGCCATGGCTTCTGAAATTCGAGACAACATTGTGCGCCACGTGTCAACAACTGGGAAAGGTTTCAACCTTTCACCCAGGAGCGGTCAGGAGCTGATTATGGTTCGAAGCGTAAATACGTTGCTGAAATTTCTTGTAATGGCACCTACGGAACCACCTGTGAACTCATGGCAGCGGGAGAACTATTCCCATTTGAGTTCCAGGTGTTTCAAGATGGTATTTTTATTGCTGGTTTTGGGAAAGCACAACAGGGAGTAAAAATAATCCGTTTCTCTGGAAACTTTAATGAAGGTCATTTTGATGTTTTAATTTCGTTGGCTAATTTAAATAATAAAAAAGATCTTTTGACCCCTCACGCAGGCAAAATTGAAGAATCACAGACCGTCCCCGACTCAGCAGTAAATGTGCAGTTGAATTCACAATCCCAGTCCCAATTTACTGCTATTGATTTTTTCGAGAAGTCTCTTGCCTATAGTGAGCAAACGGAATGCGAGTATTTTTTTTCTGGCATACAACTTCAGCACCAAATTAGTGTCTTTGTTGACGAATCACTGACTTACACTCGGTGTGCACCATTTTCTAACGTGTCCCATAACCAAATTCCTTCTTTTGGTTCCAAACAATCGGCAACTTTTACTGAGCCAGAGAATTATGACCCTGTTTTGGCTGATTTAGAATCGCCAAGCCAACATACTCCTGAACTAAGTCCACACGAATCGGTTATTGTAACGCCGGTAAAGGAAAAAATAGGGAATAAACGCAGGAAAAGATTCACACATGGGATTAGGAAAAAACAATTAAGAAAATCTGCTTCAAAGTATGCAAAAAATAAACCTGACGTTAATAAATCAGCTGTAAAAAAATATGCGGATGCTCATATCGAAGCTCACCGTGAGGCTGTAAGTACTTACAAAGTCATCCTGAAGTAAACCGTGAAGCTGTGATGCATTATGCATCTAATAATCCTCAGATTAACCAGACAGCAGCAGCAAAATATTACACAAATAAATTATTGCCTTGGACAAATAAGCATATAACTGGTTTTAAATAGGAGCCTGAAATTGATTTTTAGAGGTATGAGGAACAGGGTGTAAAGTTCACTCATACTCTATAGAAAAGGGAGGATCCTCCGACCAGACGGGTGTTGTGTCTGGTGGGCAACTGTCAACGGTTGATGTCGGGACGGTGTATATATGTTAGTCGCGCGGTAAACTCTGCTTGCGCGATGCAGGTTTTTGCGTGACGTCAGTGTGACGCATCGTTCTCATGTGGCGATGTTGATGCCGCTACATCATCCCTTCGGAGACCGGAGGTCGATAGTGGGCTGAGTCGTGTATCTTGCGATGCTTGCCAGTGCCTGTACAGGGTTCCAGTGAGTCAGACCCGACTGACTGACCGACCCCTTGATAATTCAAACGTGCCTGTAATAGGTTTATTTGAAATAAATGCTTTGAGTTTAAGTTTGAGTTCGGAACCGGGTGCCGCATAGTTCTCGGTGAGTCGGAACTGTCTGCGGTGTTTTCCCAGTGAGTCGGGGTGGCGCTGTATTATGCTCCAGTGAGTGGGATGTGGTACAGCGCCGGGTTCAGGCTGACTGCTGACGTGGACCAGGAGAGGTATCATGTCCTCTGCTTGTGGACCGGCCGAAAGTGCAGTGTGCTGTGCCAAGGTTGCTGATGAGGCTGTGGGTGATGGACCAGGAATGCGCGTCCGCTGCGTGCTGGTGGTCAGGATACCCGTTGAAACCATGGGCGCTGGCTGGATGTGTGGCTCGCCGCTCGAAAGCTTGAGGAATGCCGCTACAGATTATTCCAAGGATAAGGTGGTTGTTGGGGTTTTCTCGTCGTTGACGGATACCCCGGTAATTATTGTAGGTAGATAGTAAGTTACACCAAACCACTGTTAAGTTTAATACTTAGTTTATTTATGGAAATAGTTTATAGTTGTTTGTTTAGTAATCTGAGCCGCACTTAATGTATTGTTGTTATAGATCGACCCGCACATTAGCGCGTGACGGAGTTTAAGTTACGACTGGTTTGAGGTAAATTAATTAGGTACGCGTAAACGTACTTTTGCTGTATGAGCGTTATTGGCTCGTACATGCTCCCGAGGGAAAAATATACGTACTTACATTACCAAACTTGCGTTACAAGTTAACAATATAAAGGTATACAAAATGTTATAAAATCAATCAAAACAAGAAGTAAGAAATAATTCTTAAATAATTAATCATAGTTGTAATCTTGTTCCAATTGCTGGTTGCGGCGGACGGTAGTTCGCTGACTGTCCACCACGTGTTTTAGCGTAGGCAGGAATCTCCTTCAGTTCTATATCTTCTGTCCTCTCTCGAGTCTGGTTCGTATTGGTAGAGGTGTTGCTCTTCTTACGCCCCTGAAGATATCTTCTTAGTCGCCAAACTAATATAGCGGCGACGATTCCTCTCACCAGCACAGTGCTTATAGTGTAGTTGCTGATGTCGTGGACACTTAGGTCGTTGGGTAGGCTCTCTCGTCCTTTTTGTGCGGTTATCTGGTCATCTAATAATTTGTGTTCATCAGATAAGTTTAGTTCCGGAAGCACAATCTTTGTGTTTTTGAACGTATTCCACATGTCGTTTGGTGAGTCAATAGTAGGTACCTCCAAGGCAATTCCAATATTGGTACTGCTACTAAAAACGTTATGTGAATAAATTGTAGCATCTTTGTGCTGAAGTATGCAATCCTGACCTAGGGCAAGGAGCCCCGCCTTTGTTAAAGTTGTTGTTGTAATTCGATTTTCGCATACAATGCGAGTCGTACATTCATTGATGCAATTATACAGCCATATGTTTGGTCTCTGTAATTTTATCCATTGGTCAGTGCATTGTTGTGGTACCCAATCACATGTTATGTTATTTGCATTTTGGCTTAGTATTTTAGCTTCGCAAGATGCCGTGGCTCCATGCAAGTTGCTGATAGTTGTAGAGGCGTGGCAGATGTGATTGTCCGCCGTTATTGTTGTACATTGCTGAAGATCAACCTCTTCCATCTGTATATAGGTATTCTTTACGAAGTTTAGTCCAATATATTGTGTTGTTGTCTCTATCACCTGACATTGGTAAGTAGTTTGCTGTCTAGGTATACCTATACTGCGATACAATGTATACTCGTCATCGTTGAGTAACGGGATATGTAATTCGAAGAGTAGGTATTGTTCGGTGAGCCGGGCTTTAACATAAATAATTTTGTAAATATTTTTTATGGTAGCTCCATTGCTGTTTTTGATAGGCAACGTTAATCTTTTCGGTATAATACCGGCAATGTAGTTGAGTTGTTCAGATAGCTGCTCCGGTGTGAATAAGTTCATATCGAGATGGCCTCTGTAGATGTCTGTCAATGCGCTTAGGAGCATTTCTTGGTTTCTTCTCAGTACTGAGATAAGTAAACTAGCCGTTAAAGCCCCAGCATTGACGTCACTCATTGTTTTCATTAATTGAAATCTGTTTTCAATAAGTGCCGTGTTGTATTTTGTTTCGTTCATGAATTGCTGAATTGCTTCCAGTTGCGTCTTTACAAAGTCTTCAGTTTTCTTGATGACGTTGTTTTCTGCCTCGATAATCAGTGTCTGATTTCTTATCAGCTGTAATAGATATTGTTCGTTCGTTTTGATTTTTTCTATGTCCTGAGCGTATTTTTCGGCGAAATCGCTGTCAAGGACACCAAACAGGCAGGCCGGCAGCCCGCAGCAGCGGCAGGTCGTTTTCGTTGTTGATGTTGAGACCGTAACAATATGTTATACTCGTTCAGCTGGTTCATTTCGAACTTGAGTTGTTGTGTCGTAGAGTGGCATGGCTCGTGAGGCATTGTGTCGCATAGTTGAGCTAAACGATTCACGAATTTCTCTACATTTGTTGTACTTTGCCAGAATGTTGTCAGGTTATAGTATACCAGAAGTTTCCATTCATCATGAATAAGTTGGATATTTCCAACGGGGTCAAAGTAAACTGGTTGGTTTTCAGCTAATTGCGTTATTTTAAAATGTTGCTCGGGTGCTGCTGTTCCACCTGATAGCGTTGTAAATGCTACAAGTAATATCGTAAGCAAGCTGTTTACCCTGTTATGGGTTTTGTAAGTCCCTTTCTTTAGCTTGCCCTGCTTAATATCTGGACTCACTTCTTGTGGCTCAGTGCTTCCGTATGCCTCGTTTATAGGTAGCGGGGCTAGTTTAGTTATGGGTCTTTTTAGTACCCCATTTTGTGTCTTGAGCGTGACTTCTCGTACTAAGTTATCGCTGCCAGGGTGCAGTTCCACTACGCGTCCCATAGCCCATCTGCTTGGGGGTAGATAACTTTCCCTGACGAGGACTAGTTGCCCCTTCTGTATGTTTTCTTTAGTTTGTTGCCATTTGTTTCGGTTTTGTAATAAATGAAGGTATTCTTTCGACTGGTTCCTAGTGTCAGCCAGCGTTAATCTAGCTCCACCGTGTAATATTCGTTGATGCACCTTTTCAACAATTAGTTGGGTTAGTCTGCCCTCTCCTGGTATGAGGATGGGGTGTTTTGATTCCACTGGCAAGTTTGAGTGGTTTAGACGTCCTCCAACACGTAAAATTCAGCCATGTAGGGCCTTCCCACCACAAGGTAAAGTTAACCAGTTTTTGCGGTGGGAGTCCTCTTGTTGCACAGTCGGCAGGGTTTTCATTCGTCTTCACGTAACCCCAGTTTATCGCAGGCACGATGTATAATATTTGTGTAGTCCTATTGGTTACATACTTTTTGTTTTTAGTTTGATTTCCCTGAAGCCATGCTAGAACGACCTTAGAATCGGTCCAGCAGGTAATCCTTAAATCGTACTCTTCAAGTATCTTAGTTATCCTTTCTAGGAGTTTCGCTAGCAAAACTGCGGCGCATAATTCCAACCTCGGTATCGTAGTTTTCCCCTTGATTGGTGCGACCTTTGTTTTTGCCGCGAGTAGTGTCGTTTCGTACGCCCCGGTGGGTGACGTAGTTCGGCTGTAGATAACAAAATTCAAAATTCAAATTTATTTATTTTTGGGACAACTCGATCCAAATGTTAGTATACAAAAACTTAGACAACTATTGTTAGTACATAAAAAACAATTAAAAAGGACAGCACTCCTCATATTTAAACAAGTAATTCTATATACAAATGCCCCTGTGCTGAGACACCCCGCCCCGTCAAGATAACCCATAGGGAGACACCTCCCTAACAGATACCAGACGAACGAAATGTCTCAACACAGGCGCACGTACATCTTCAGCAATCGTTTTCAGGATGCTGTTGTGACTCCCCCGCACCCTCCTCATAAGTGACACGACTTTTTTCCGCATGACGGCATGAAAATCGTCAGTATGAGCCTGCGCGAACATCTCGGAGGCACTGCAGAAACGAGGAAGTCCCAACATCATCCTGAAAATGTTATTGTATTGGACGCGCAGTGTGTCCAGGGATTTTTTGCTATAACTAACCCATAGACCCCCCGTGTACAGACCCTAACAATACGCTTTGAATAGCGTGATCTTGACTTGGTCCGTACAGCGGGCGAATCTACGGGTCAGCATGTTGCCACGCACTGACAGCGCCCTGCGCTCCCTCTCTATGTCAGAATCATCATTAAGGTCGTCGGCAAGGTAATGTCCAAGATACTTAAACTGCGACACCCTATCTAAGTTAATACCATTTAAAGTAATGGGTGGAACAGTTTCAGGGCACCTACCAGCGGCCTTAAAGATCATGTACTGACTTTTATTTACATTGTAAATAAGTCCGTGTGACTCGGCATAGGCTTCACAAACTTTCAGCATCTGCCCGAGCGCCCCCACAGTGGGACTCAGCAGCACCATGTCGTCCACGTAGCTGATATTATTAACACTAATACCACCCACCCGGCATCCGACACGCATGCTGCTGAGTTCCACTATGAGATCGTTTACATACAGGCTGAAGAGCTTTGGAGATGATAACCCCCCCTGCCTCACGCCGCACTCCAGCCTGTACGAATCGGACAGAGTGCCCGACCATTTTACACAGTTCGTCTGGTTATTGTACCAATATTTAAAGATGTTCAACATCTCCACCGGTATACCACTATCCCCTAGTTTCCTCCAAAGCACCTCGTAAGACACGAGGTCAAAGGCCTTGGAGAGATCCAGAAAACAGGCATACACCGGTGTCTTACGATCTGTGTAGTACTGGATAGTATGTTTGAGACTTAAGATTGCGCTCTCAGTAGATAGTCCGGGCCGAAACCCAAACTGCGCATCATGTAGTTTGATACTTTTGCAAGCAAGAATCAAACAAACCGTCCAGCACCTTTGCTATCACGGTCGCGAGGGAGATCGGGCGGTAGTTATCCTTATCCGAGATGTCACCGGTCCTGTTCTTAACTATGGGCACCACTGTGGTTTTCATTAAGTCAGCTGGAAGGTACGCATGACTGATGCACATAGTAAACAACAGAGACAGGAGTCTCGGGAGGTGCACCCCCGCATATTTGAGGTGTTCGACGCTGAGTCCGTCATGCCCAGGAGATTTGCTTTTGGTCATTCCTTTAATAAGAGCACTAACTTGACTTGCTGGGAAACGCAACAGAGGCTCCTCTCCTTGGCTGCAGGACGCAGCGCCATCGCAATAGGGGGACTGATCGGCGACCGAACTCTAAAATGGTTGCTAAACATATTAGCGACCTCGCTCGGATCGTTGAAGCCACTCACACTCGCCGGGAGGCCAGGCCCAACGTCCAATTTTTTGGTAGCTTTCCAAAACTGGGAAAAGTTTTTAGTGGCTCGACACTTCGCTATTACGTCCATTTTCAATTGATCTTGATTCTTTTGACACCACTTTAGCCTGCTTTTAAAAATTTAACGAGACTCGCGCATTTGCTCGTACACTATGCCCACCGGTGGTCGATTATGAAAAACCCACGACTTAAACCTAAGCCTGGCATCCCAATGAGCTTCCCTTACATGTTTGTTCCAGCCACACAGAACCTTTTTTCGACATTTTTTACGACCTGTACAATCCGGTCATACAATGAGTCTATTATTAATTTGTGGGCACTTAGGTTACATGTCCCGTAACTACAGTCAGTGAACTCGAAAGGGAAATCAATGGTTCGCAAACCTTCCTGACATAAGTCATGATATTCACTGATTTGCGATTCATCTCTAGACCCCCAGAGAACTGCATTCCTAGGCATATTAGAATTACATAGCTTCGGCCTAATCGCATCTAGATCACATTCGATATATATAGGAAGATGGTCAGACACATATACGTCGTCTAATATACCTACATTTACAATGGTATCCCAAGCTGACAGGGAGACCACACAGTGATCTAGCCACCTACTACTGCCGTGATAATGGTCCACAAATGTGTAACTACCCGAATCGGCGCTTAGTCTCTTTACATCTGCACATACCCACGACCTATCCAAACAATACCTCTCAAGCTCATCATAAAACAGTTCCTTGGGATGGGCATTAAAATCACCCAACAAAAATACTGTTTCGACGTCACAACTCTCTTCAATGGCACTAATTTCACCTAACACATCCGAGAAAATAGACAAATTATCGATGGAGTTCACAGGCATGTATACGGAAAAGACTAAGATCTTACGTCCACCGATTGACGCCATAACTGCAGTTAGTCGGGCACTACTACACTCTACAACAGAAACCATCTCAAATACACCCTTTCTCCAGAGAATAGCCACCCCACCGTATGGTCTCCCTCTCAGTATACCGGCGGATGTATCCACAGCAGACTTACCTGTACATTCAAAATCACCACTAACCGTTCCCAGTAATGGAATGTCATGATTAAGAAGCCAAGTCTCCTGTAAACACACTAGCACAGATGTTTTACATAGACTTCTCACATCGTCAATTGAGTTCTTAAATGAATGACAGTTATAGCTAGTGAATCTGCAGATATTTTTACAAGTATCCATAATATTTATTTAAAAGAACTAACTCTTTCTCAAATTACGCCCCTCCTGACTAGGACTGTACATAAAATGCACGAAACGCCTAAACGTAATGCCGTCAGGCCAAAACTCGTTATTTAAGAAAATATTTAGTTTTGTTTTAGAGACAAACAGTTTGTACGCGTTGTATTTCCTATCGGTCTTCATTTTTATTTTCTTTAGCGACACAACAACCTTCGCTTTATTCTCAATATAACTTATTATGTCCTGTTCACTGGTCTCCGTACTCACTTTAGAAATAAATAGCGGGACTTTAACGTCCGCCGCTTTAAATTTACCGTTAGGTGATGATGCACGACCTTTTTGACCTAACAGTTTGTATCTCTTAGCAGATTTAGATTTAACAACCTGCCACTCCGAGTCCTCTTCTGGTATTACCGCACAATTACTCACTAATACACTGCCATGTGATTCCCGTAAAATACTTCGCTGGGTTTCTGCGGAGGTTACAGAAACAGCTGTTTTATTTACCGAGTTCGAAATAAGGAACGAATCATCCACCAACGCCGCCACCGCCAGTGCGTCTGCACTCGATAGTTCACTGTTTGGAATCACAATACTTTCCGTAGCCTCCGTATCCGCCTTCGCTTGATCAGTTGTCCCTGTCACACTCGCGCCACAAACCGGTTGGTCTCCGTCGCTCGCGCACGACATTAACACACACGAAATCTCAGTAGGTGCCTCCACGCGCCGACTGCTAGCTGTCTCACTCAGTTCTGTGCGCTGGAAAGGGACGGACTTATCCCCGCTGTTATCTGAGGTAGTTGACCTATTGTGCATGTTATGACGGTTAGTTTCAAACATCAATGTTTGCGCTGTCTTTATAGGCACGTATTGTAATCCGATGGGACCACTATTTAGCTCGTAGCTATCTTGTAAACATGCTCGTCTCCTCTTGTTTACATACAGTGATGGTTACAAACATTTCTTGCAGCATGCATACTTGACTTTGAAGCCTAGCTATGTCCTTCAACAACCGCGTACAGTCAATATGGTCAAAGCCCACACTAGGAACAGCATGAAGGTCCTTTGCCACAAAAATAGGGATCAATTCAGTATTAGTAGCTTTCATTAGCGTAATAACGTCGTCGAGGTCCCTAGACATCCTTTTCTTCCCGTGTTTGCGCCTAAGTGGCATCTTCTTCGCATTTGGTATCGAGTCGAATAACAGTGATTTCGCCTTTGCAATGCTTTCCACATTAAACGAAGTAGTAACCAAGAGGTGTATACTTTCTTCATCCATGTAGTCCAAAACATTCACCAGAAACGCTAAAAGTTCATTTATAACAACGTTGCAGTTAACGCACTTTACAACTTTTGAATCCATCGTAAACGCGGAGCGATGATTTACGCGTCCGTGCTTCGCCGAGAAAGACGGTAGACTGCTGAACGCATGCGTCGTTAATGTGCCTTTTGGGCCAGAAGGAAAGCGTTGCCTTCATCTTTGGCCAGCTGTTGTAGAGTGCGCACCGCTATGAATGGTGCGACTTTGGTCCCGTATGTTAGGGTACACAGCTGCATATCTCTCAGTGGTTCTCTCTTGGAGTCTTTCCAAATAATTTTTTGAAGACATTGTTGATCTTTATGAATAAGGATTTGACGGTACATTTTCACAATGTCCGCCGTTAGAACATATTTATAGCTCCGCCATTTAATGATCAGGGATAGAATGTCCTTTTGTAGATTAGGCCCTTTTCCCATCAAATCGTTTAGGCTATACTCGGAGTCTGTTTTCATTGATGCGTTAAAAACAGCTCGTAGTTTGGTTGTTGTTGAGCACTCTCTTACTACGCCATGGTGTGGTAGGTAGGTTTGTACTCGACTTTCGGATTCTGTCACTGGTTTCATGTGACCTAATTCGATGTATTCTCGGATGAATTCCTTGTACAGTTTAGCGAAGTGTTCTTGTCTCGCCATTTTCTTTTCTAAATGAAGAAATTGTGCTGTAGCTTGAGGTTTCGAGTTACCAAGGTTTTGTTCATAGTTAGCGTTCATCGGCATCTTCACCACATAACGCCCGTTGTTTAATCGCTCTGTTGTTTCTGTATAATGTTTTTCGCAGAATTCGTTTCTGTTAGAGTAACTAGACAGTTGAACTGCTTTGTAGCACCGCATAGTATCCAGCCCAACTCTGTCTGTTGCGCTACTGGCGAGCCATTGTTACGTTTGATTATTCCTCCTAAGATCACATCGGAGTAGACATCTGCTCCAAGCAGTAAATCGATGGGTCCAGAGATGTTGTAGTCTGGATCAGCTAGCTCGATATTATGAAGGTGCGTCCAGTTTTCTGTGTTGATCGTTGAGTTAGGCAGACTGTTGATGAGTTTACTCAGCACTAACGAGTCGGTTTGGAATGTGTGTGTGTAGACTTGCATTCTAATCGTATCATGCCTTTACTCTTGCCCATTATAGTGCCAACGCCAGTAACCGCAGCGTTCATTTTGTTTCGGGGTAAGTTTAGCCGGTGGGCAGCATTTTCTGTGATCAAGGATACTTGAGAGCCTTGATCCAGTAACGCCCGAAGGATGACGTAATCTCCTTCCTTGTTTTTGACCCTGAGTTGAAGAGTTGTTAAGAGTATCTCTTGTTCACCGTTAATGTGATTAGATGTTCGCTCAGCCACCGTTGATGTGGTCGGCTTTGATTGTTGCCCTTTCAGATTATCATCATGGAGAAGGGAGTGATGTTTGAAGTTACACGTGCGGCATGTTTTCGTTGAATTGCATTTATTTCCGCCGTGACTAAACAAACAATTTTTGCACAAGTTTAGGTTAATTGTTGTTTAGTGTCGCGTTGCGACATCCATGTTCAAAAATGTAGAACACTGCCTCAGCGTGTGTTCGTTTTTGTAGAGTGGACATTTCCTCAGCGTTGCATGGAAGGTTTTTGTCCACTTTTCTGACTCTTTAAAGTTCGTTGACTTGTTGTTATTAAAAGTTTTATGTTGGTTTTTCGTTGAATAGTTTTGTTTCCCGCCGTTCTTTTTGTTATGGGATGTCTCTAACGTTATAAACTGCATTTCCAGGAACTCCATGAACTCTTCTAAGTCTGGGAGCTCTCTTGACTGTTTCATGGTCTTGACGTAGTCACCGTAAGTGACGTCATCCAGTTTGGAGGATAGTAAGTACACGATAAGTGGACCCCAAACTGGTATATTGATGTTAATGTTTTCTAGGCCATTTAAACACTCTTTCGTTGTGTCATACAGCTTCTTCATGTTAGTTGAGTTTGGTTTTTCGATGCATGATTGATTGAGAAGTATGTCTATGTATGTAGTGAAAAGTAATCGCTTGTTGTCGTAGCGGTGCTGAATAATATCTAGGCACGAGTCATAATTCTCAGCACTCACAGGTAGGTGCTTGATTAACTTTTCCGCTTCATCTTTCAATTTAGATTTTAGGAACTTCATTTTCTGCGTTTTGTTTAGCGTTGGATTGTTATGAATCATCTCAAAGAATAAATCCCTAAAGGAGATCCAATTGTTGAAAGTTCCGTTGAACTCCGGTAATTCCATACGCGGGGTAGTTTTTTCGTAGTGGGATGTTTCAAAGATTTTTCTATTCAGCTCTTCCTTTAGGTTGTCGTAGACTTGCTCCCAATGGTCGTATTTTGCTTCATAGTCTTTGTCGGTCCCTTGCAGTAAGTAGCTTAGTTCCCAGTGAATCTTGTCGATAGATTCCCATCTAGACCGTAGTATGTTAACTTGATCTTGGAGTTGCCATTTCTCTTTCATGCTATCCAGGTTAGTTTTGGAGACTGCTCGCTTCAGGGCGTTGAAGTTACAAACTTGATTACGTAACAGTGTTGATAGATGCATGTCCGTTTCATCTCCAATTTGTTGGTGTACTCCAGTTGTATCAAATTGCGGTGTTCCGGGAGTTTCTAGTATTTTCGGTTTTGATATCCCCGAAAATCCAGATTCGTTGATCAACTTGTTTTGTAGTTGATTCATTGATTGCATGGTTTCGTCAAACATGCTTCTCGTTATAATGAAAATGTCTTTCTTGAAGTAGTCATGTTCTCTTTGTTTAGACTCATACTTCTTCAAGATTTCATGATTGGATCGAAATTCATCCCATAGGGATTGTAAAACTTCGATGCGCTTGTTAAGGTAGTCTGTGGTTTTTCTACTCACAGCATCCTTTTTGTAGTTAGTTTGAAGAGTTTTGATTCTCTCGTAGCTGCTTTGCTGCTTAGTTATAAGTTCCAGCAATTCAGGGTAGTCTTCTGTAGACATTGTTTATGCCTTGTGGCTGCTAGTGGTTGGCGTGTAGTTAGTGTGTACTCACGAAGTTTTCGGAGCTGAAGTAATCGCAGTGGACGTTATCCCCGCTGATTATTTTCTGTTTGTAGCGGTAGACGTGATCTCCGCAGTAGCAACCGCCGTGGACGTTATCCTCGCCGATTGTTTCTTGATAAGTAGTTTGTAGCAGTAGACGGGATCTCTGCTGGTTCGTTAGTTGCAGGCACTCAGTGTAGTTCACCCTCCTTTACGTTATGTGCAACGTCTCAATGCTACTGGTTAGACCCGCTTGTGGGAAGCCAACAGCACCGATTTGCTAACGTAACTGGGATATACCACGCTAAGCCCTTTGCTGATCAGGAAACACGACGACTCACGAGATGATCTGCCGTGTCGCCCAGGCTCGAAGGACCAAAAGATGTTGGGGTTTTCTCGTCGTTGACGGATACCCCGGTAATTATTGTAGGTAGATAGTAAGTTACACCAAACCACTGTTAAGTTTAATACTTAGTTTATTTATGGAAATAGTTTATAGTTGTTTTTTTAGTAATCTGAGCCGCACTTAATGTATTGTTGTTATATATCGACCCGCACATTAGCGCGTGACGGAGTTTAAGTTACGACTGGTTTGAGGTAAATTAATTAGGTACGCGTAAACGTACTTTTGCTGTATGAGCGTTATTGGCTCGTACAGTGGTTGAACTTGGATCTTATCATTCTTTGCTTATTTTAAGAATTTCCTCATTTTACTATAACTACAAACTTAATTTTGCGTATGGATTAACTAAGCTTATACAATTTATATCTTCTACATTTGGTACGGAACCCTAAATGCGCAAGTTCAAAATCATTTCACATAAACTACATGGGCATTTATGAAACGTCAGAAGCTAGGTGCACGGTTCCAATTAGTCGTTTCCTATTGAGAAGAGCCGGCAAGAAACTCCACGGTTCAGAAGTGCACTAATGGTCTGTTCGCTTGGAACATTAACTTTCACACTAAATCTCATAAACACCAACGTATGAAACACGCGAGTGAAACCGCGCGGGTACGGCTAGTTTTATTATATAATTCATCCAAAATAGCTTTGTGTTCGCTTAGACTACAAAACATATGGCTACAATCTTGAAACTCTGGAGGGAAATCAATTTCCCGCAGCTTACTGCTACATAGCTCACGGTATCAACTTACTGCTACATAGCTCACGGTATCAACTTACTGCTACATAGCTCACGGTATCAACTTACTGCTACATAGCTCACGGTATCTGTCAATTTGCGAGTCATTTCATTCCCCCCAAATAACTTTATTGCAAGGAGTAAGAATTGTTACCCGCTTAGGTCTTATTATATTTAAGTCACAGTCAATGCAAAGTGGTAGATGATCTGACGTATATACGTCCTCTTTTATAGTAACCTTGTTCACTGCAACCCCGGCTGACAGAGAGACTAAACAGTAATCAAAGTAAAACACCACTCATCACTAATAAAAGTATAGCTACAATAATGTTTTCCCAGTTTTTCAATATCAGCACAAATAACTAAAAAACTAGCAAGTTCCTTAAAAAATAATTCGTTTGGATGTGCATTAAAATATCCCATTATAAACAAACTCTCGACCCCACCGCTCGCAACCACTGCACTGATCTCACCTAACACTTTCGTAAACATAGGCAAGTTATCGGGCGAATTAGCCGATATACATACTAGCTACATTAATCGAGCGCCCGCCAATGCTAGCTTTGATGGCCGCCAAGTGACGGCTGTTACACTCTAACACAGTGACTGTATCAAAAACACCTTTCCTCCACTGAATGGCTACTCCCCCATACGGCCTTCCATTCAGTTATCTGGCAGTTGTGTCAACGGCTGACTTACCCGTATAATCAAATTCATCTGATATGGTACTTAAAATGGGAATATCATGGGGTAGAAGCCATGTTTCTTGGAGGCATACAATATCACACTTATTACATAACCTTCTGACACTTTCCATCGATCGTATATCAGACTTACAGTTAAAAGTAATGATTTTACAATATTTGTTATCACAATGTTACTATCACTCGCAATTCTCAGCAATTATTTGTAAAGAAAATGCCTCCCTGTGTCTATACACGATGTACAAAATAAACTACTATTGTGAGAGTGAAGACTCATCATTCATGCGTAACTACTTACTGTTTTTTTATTATAACATATAAAAATGTTTTTTGTTTTGAAATTCCTCTGACTGCTGCAACCCACGCGTACGCGCCAATGAACATGCAGCTAGTGTATGTATATTCATCTCTTTCTAACCGGATAGGTCTTTCCTTTTCTTCACGTACTGTATGATTGTATGCAAGTATGTAGCTACATTCATGACGCGTCTATTTATAATACGTCATTGGTTGAAACCTAAACTATACAAACGTAGTACATCGGAAAGTTTTATAAAAAATAACATAATATCACGCCTGTGTTCCCCGGAGAGTAAGGCAGAGATTTCACCAGTTGTTTAGGTCCCATGTAATAGTGGGCAAGCCTATTGCCATTAACCGGGCACAAATCCAGACTTCGGACTGCTACTGAGAAATTCCACATGGAAAACAATAACACCGCCTGACCCGAGAATCAAACCCAGGACCTCGTGCTCAACAGTAGCGCTTGCGACAAACAGACCAATGAGACAATTTTTTATGAAAATGTGGCTGTTATTTTAATATATTTTGGTGTCGCTTTTACGCGAATGAAGTCGCAGGCAGAAACTAGTTATTATTATTTAAAAAAAAAAAAAAGTCATAAACCTTCTCGTTAAATGACCCATAATAAAAATAAAAATAGGATAATGATCCGTTACCTAAACCTGTTGTGTTACTCCAAAAGAATCTACGTCAGTAAGTACCTACGTAACTCTTGTTGAAAATATTGGCATTCAAGTTAGTAGGACGACCCATTCACCCGTGCAACGAACTGGACAATACTTACAATCAATAAAAATATAATAATAATAAATAATTGATGAAGGCAAAATTTGGGTACTAAGAAATAAAAAACGAAAAAATACGATGGAAATGTGTCATTATACGGAAGTTCCGGATAATAGTGAAAGTGCAATGAAACAAAATAAATCTATAGAATGGAAATCTTTTTTGAAACAGGTAAGAAACTTAGCTTTTTGTAATATTGCTGCAGTTTCCATAGCCATAGTCATCTCACTTCCGGAAAAGGCTGGGTCTGATTTCGATTATCCTTTAATAATTGAATCCACAGTTTAAGGCGACGACAGCCAACTTTTATGATTTTATACTGAAGATCACGTCTAAACGAGTAGTGTTAATGATTTGAAAAAAATATATAATAAATTAGAGAATTTTCTCAATAACTTAATATGTGAATATTTTAGATTATATTTATGTTTATAGTGAAATTAATTTGTAAAGTTATGTCTAACGCGGATAAAAAACTGAGAATGGCGCAAAATCTACCAAGAGTATTTTTCTGAAACCTTTACCAATTTAAAGATAATTTAATTATTGATATTTTAGTATACGTACTTTATTAAAATACCTTTTGTTTTGTGTATAATAAATTAATAATACGTCAAATTGGGGACAGCGCTCCTTGATGGGCGAGTCCTATTACTGGCTAAAGGCACGACGCGTTGCGTGAGCTCAGTACAGAACACGCAAGCTAACTACTCAAGGTCACTGGCATATATCTCCGTCTTAACAGTAACACCCACTACAGGATATTTTTGACTTCTTTGTGTACCTATGTACAGACAGCAACAAAATTATATAAACACTAGCTGCGCCCCGCGGTTTTACCCGCGTAAGTCTCGATCCCGTGAGAATACTCGTATCGGGGTAAAAAGTAGCCTTTATGTTTATCCAGGGTGTTAGCTACCTCCACACAAAATGTTATCAAAATTGGTCCAGCACTTTGAGCGTGAAGAAGTAACAAACACACAAAGTTTCGCCTTATAATATTAGTGTGATTTCAGTTTTCTGTAATCGTAATTGTACCTACTTATGGTTCATCATCATCATTTCAGTGCACATTCCACTACTGAACATAGGCCTCCCCCAAAGGGGGTGGTTGCTATAATCGCCACGCTTGGCAGGCGGGTTGGCGATCGCAGTATGGTGTTAAAATGCATTGCACACGCATGCATTCTCTAGTAAGTCCCTTAGTCGCCTTTTACGACACCCGCGGGAAGAAATGAGATGGTGCTATTCTTTACGGCACCACTCGGAACTTATAACCTATGGTTACAGAAACTGAAACGTTTGTAAGGAAAAATATTAAAAAAAAATATGGAATAGCGTTAGGTAATCTACTTCCGTTGCTGATCGTAGCGAAAACATTCTGCTAGTCCATCCTGCGGTTTGGAAAGCTTGAACACAATCAAAAATGCAGACATAATCTAAAAGGCTGGGTTGTTCGCCCTTGAGTGTGTTCGCAACTTTCAGAATGCCTCAACTGAGTTTTGATTAAAATGCGAATTTTAACAAATAATGAAAAGGTTTGTATATTTTAAACTAAGATTACTAATCATAATCATTTATTTGTCAGAATATGGTACATTCTATGGTCTTAAGAAAGATTAACAAATCAATCAATCAATCATCAATTTTTACTTTGTTTTAATTTTAGTTTTGCTCTTTATGTTTCTATGAGTGTATTTTTTTTTTAATTTGTGATCTGTGCGAGTCCCAATAAATGCTTATTCTTTCTAAAAAAAAGAAAGAATAAAAGCTTCTACGGACTGGTGCGATACCGCGGGCGCGACAAGGGTCACACTGCCTGTCGCGCACGCGATATCACACCAGTTTGCAGGAGCTTCAACGTTTATTTGGACACAGTTCGTGAAACACAAAATACAAATAACAAAATAAAAAGTGAAAACTAATGCGATCGCGATTCTGTTCTTTTTTTTATTCCTAATAAATTGTTTTTCGACCGCGTTATGTTTGGATGATTTACGAGTAGTCAGGATCTGCGTTGATGCTTTAAGGGGGATCTGAATCTGGCATCAGTTCAATCTGCGGGATAATTGCGTAACACACATAGAATGACAATTGATCGCAATGGGTTTCATTTTTACCCACGTTAGTTGCGTTATTTACGTTTTTGAGCAGACCAATTTTTTAAACCTCTGAAGCAATGGATTAGTTATATCCTTCAAAACTCTTGAATTGTGATTGAAAGTGTATTATGCAATTAGGGTACAGGTCAGTCTGTTGTCAATCTGATTGAAGCAAATCAAAATGAATGGACATTTTACGCCAGTACACAATCAATCGTGCCGGTCTTCCCTTGGTTGGACAATGTTGTTATTACCACAGTATTATACTTAAAGGGACTTGGCCTTCATCAGCGGTATTAATTGGATCCATGATCTCAATTCCTTAGTTGCACTTTGTAGGTAGGCGTGGATTGTCGGGCGAAGAAAATAGAGGCACTCGTTACAACAATCACTTTATTTCAATCATAATTTCCTTTTTAAATTATCATCACGAAATTACCGTTATAATAAAATAACAAACTAGCTATCACAATATTAAGACACTCCACCGAACACGTAGCACGCCTGTGCGATACCGGCCGAGTCTCAAATCATACTGCCAGTAAATCGTCGCCTCAATGCACACTAGCGCTCGGTGTTGTGTCAGAGTGTCGTGTCATCGGATGTGACGTAGCAAACACCGATAAGTCATAATAGCGACACTCTAAACTAACAGCGACATCTATGAATTTTAACTAACACTAATTTAAATAATAAAGCGCCGTCACGACCGTTTGACCATTATTCTGTAAAGAGAATAAAACTGGTGTAGACATAATTCATCATCACATTACTTTGTACGCTCGTCCATCACTGACATACATTACAACGTTTTATAACCCACAAACTCAACCTCTAGGAGCTGACTCGGACAACTGAAATAGGCGTCCCTTCGACCAGTTATCTCTCCAGATAACGTGGACCGGACAACCCATCAGCGTCCCTCCCCACAAACTCAACCACTACGAGCTGACCCGGACAACTGAAATAGGCGTCCCTTCGACCAGTTATCTCTCTAGATAACGTGGACCGGACAACCTACCAGCGTCCTTCCGATCACTCACTAGTGCCACACACAACTCAATTGATCTCATAGCCTCTCAGACTAGACGATCAGTGCAATACTATGATCCGGAACTTCGGCCTGCATAAGCCAGTTCCTTAGATCACCCAATCAACCTCCACTACGCAACTACACATACCATAGGACGTCGACCCGCATGAGCCAGTCCCTTACACACACACCATTGGACATCAACCCGCATGAGCCATCCCTTACACTCACACCATAAGACATCGACCCGCATGAGCCAGTCCCTTACTTTCACACCATATGACATCGACCCGCATGAGCCAGTCCCTTACACTCACACAGTTAAGTCAATCTCACAGATTGGTAGCAATGTTACCTTACCTTTAATTACGTTTCATCACTCTCGGAGGCCAAGAGGGTTCTGCCTTGCCAGAACCGGTAGCTACAAGGTACAGTTCTACACCGTGGTCACCACAAAATTGCTCTGTCTGCGCCAATACAACACCCGCCCCATCCGCAATGATCCACGAAGCCGCACCGAAAAGACAGACAGCCTCCTTTAGTGCAACAACTGCACCATCCGCATCCAAAGAGAAAGTGCACCCTAGAAGGACGCATTTAGTGAAAGAGTCAACAATGACGGAAGAATACTCCTTGCCATCGCTTCCACTAACTTCCCCGTAATGTCCACGTGTATGCTATGCCATAGTACAGAAACCCCTGGCATCGTATGAAGTCTGAACCATTCAGCCCCGAACCTCCCCTTGAGGCCCCGAACACAACGCATGACTCAACAAAATTTCGCACTCATCTTGACATCCCAGAGAACCAGAATTGCTCACAAATCCTATCAAGCGCTTCGTCCCCACCCAATAGTGCAACCTCCATGTGAACATTACTAATCAAAATCCAAGTTAGTGAACCTGGGACTACTGAGCCAGAAGCCACTCTTGAAACGCTCAAACCTCCTGCACTATACTCCCCTGCGAACATCACAAGTTTGAGCCACAGCCTCCGACTTCTATGCCCACCAATGATATCCTGGATCTAGTGTTGCGCCCCTGCGCCACTGAAGGCCCACCCCGATGCAATTCAACAAACTGGACAATTTCAGCTTCACCTGCCTCCCAACACTGTCGGACGGGTCCGTGCACCAACTCCGGAATAGGATTTCCGGACAGATAATTGGCATACTCCATGTCCTCCCCTGCACATGGACAATATCGAAATCCATAGACCTGCAAAAAGGTCCACTACCCATAAACGCTGGTGAGGCTGATGACTAACCTCGATATCTTGAGGGAGCTACGGTCTGTATAAACAATGATATGCCGCCCGCACAAGCAAGCAGTTCCAACCACAGCCAGGGTCTCCAACTTGCAAGACCGCGATTCTGTATCAGTAGTTCACCGGCTAAAGTAAGATGCAACATGAAAAACGTTATCCATATTGCCCCGTACCCCTTAGAGAGCTTGCGTCGGTTTGTAGTTTCATAGATTCGTCATGGTTAAATATAGTCACAACCGGTGTCTGGTCTGACATTAGTCTTTCGATCACTTTCTTGTGATTATCATTATGTGTCTCTGTCCCTGCCCTTTTAATTTGATCAAGAATATCTTGTCCTTAACGTAAAACATCTGTCGTAACGCGACGCGTAGGTATATCATCGAAAAAGAATTCACTATACTCTTGCAATATCTGAACTAATCAAGCAATATCTCTACTAATGAACTGACTTTTCAGTATTTGCGATTCACATTTTAAGTTTTCTTTGCTTATGCCTGTAAGGTAAACTAAAGCACACAGCGCGTAGTACCCGGGAACTTTTTGGCAAAGCGAAAAGTTACAAGTGACCAAACAGAACCACTATCAAATAGAAAAGAAACGAGCTCACCAGATTACGTGGTCAAATTACTCCTTGTAGATTTAGGTTCGCAGTTGACCTCCTTAACCGCAGCCGCCGCTACTCCACTGCGTCCTTTTCAATCTGGGCACGACGATGCAACGTGTCGTGGTTGTCCACTGAAGTAACAGGTGACACGGTTCGTAGCGTCACTCTTTGGTGCTGGTGCGATTCGATCACGGTCAAACCGTATCAGTCAGCTCAACCGCAAACGTCAAATTTCAGCGTAGTTGCGTTGAAATTTGACGTTTGCGGTTGAGCGGATGCCAGCAGTCGTGATAGCAAAATCTCCATATTTTGCACTTCACTGTCGTCGTTATTTTCTTCAGGTCTTTGCCCTGCGCATCCGACTTCTGATAAAGGGACTTGGCCTTCATCAGCGGTATTAATTGGATCCATGATCTCAATTCCTTAGTTGCACTTTGTAGGTAGGCGTGGATTGTCGGGCGAAGAAAATAGAGGCACTCGTTACAACACAATCACTTTATTTCAATCATAACTTCCTTTTAAAATTATCATCACGAAATTACCGTTATAATAAAATAACAAACTAGCTATCACAATATTAAGACACTCCGCCGAACACGTAGCACGCCTGTGCGATACCGACCGAGTCTCAAATCTACTGCCAGTAAATCGTCACCTCAATGCACACTAGCGCTCGGTGTTGTGTCAGAGTGTCGTGTCATCGGATGTGACGTAGCAAACACCGATAAGTCATAATAGCGACACTCTAAACTAACAGCGACATCTATGAATTTTAACTAACACTAATTTAAATAATAAAGCCCCGTCATACTGAATTATTACTAACAATAATAGAGCCGCAGTCCCACAAATTTATTGCCAACAGATCATAAAAATATTTTTTTAAGGTGCATCAAAATTACATAAGTTATGTGTTATATTTTACAAGTATGACTTTGTTAGTAGGCCTACAAAAATTTTTGATAAGGTTATTGGCATAAAAAATACCTATTAAAACATTTCAAATTTCGAATACAATGTACGTACAGTGTGACAAGGAAGTGATTTATTACTTTTCAAAAATGGTCATACTTAAACAAAATATGCACGTATTTTGTTTAAGTGTGAACATTTTTTGTGTGAACATGATTTATTTTATGACTTCTAATAATATTTATTAAGTCGTATTAGGCGTTTGTTTATTAATATTTTGTATGTCCATTTGCCAGTCGGCAAAGACCTCCTCCAACCTTCTCCATTCCTATCTCTCTCTGGCCACTTTGCCCCATGGCGTTGCAGCGACCTGTCTGGTGTCATCGTCCCACCTTTTCTGTGGTCTACCTCTCTTTCTTTGGCCGTTTCTTGGTTACCACTGGATAACTATTTTACTCCAATTGTCCTTCCCTCTAATCAAGTGTCCAGACCATTTCCAGTTTAGTCTTCTGATTTTTAGGGTTAAGGCTTCTACATACCGGGGCGACTTGTCGCGCGACGCGACGTGACACAAAGGCACCGCTCGTCCCACGACACGCGGGGCCTTTGTGCCGTGTCGCGTCTCGCGACAAGTCGCGCTGGTATGTAGAAGCCTTTATGTCCTGAACCGTGGAACGTATAATATACTATTGCTTTAAGTAATTTTTACTACTAAACTAACTTAATCTGCTTTAAAACAAATTAAATTTGACTCATTAACAACTATTTTGTAGTCAATCCATATAGCTTGTGACGCGAAATATTCGTCGTTATTAAGTAACTATAGGTACTCATTATAACAATTATGTTGGTTTTATCGAATTAATAATAAAAAATAGATAAGTTTTTAATTAATGATTGACAAATTCTGAACCATACAAGTTCCAAACTAAGCCGCTTGATTTCGAGCAATGAAGTTTGATAAATTTATTTACTTTTGTGTTTATTCATAATTATGTCCTTTATTCACTGTTCATAATTAACAAATGAATGTCTGATCTTCATAGATTTCTATGTGGCTGTGTAAAGTGTCAAAATTCTATATTTGAATAATTATGCTATCTTTTCCTAACAGGAGGCATCCAAAGTAGATTTTTTTGAGATTGCTTGTGCAATAATGGTAAAACTGAGAATTCTGCCAGAGTACAGTGCTAATTAAGACCTACAGAATGTTGTACATCTTATTTCCAGTTGTTGATCTGCAGCGGAGTATGGACATCTATGTTCCTGTACGGGGTCTGCGTCGGCGCACCTACCATGTTCATCTCGCAGATAAGGAGGGAAGCGAACAATACTGAAATTATAACAGATGACATGGCTTCTTGGCTAAGTAAGTTACTTTTTTACAATTTGTCATCATTATTCTCTCTACCCAGTGTGTGTCAACGGGAATGTTTATAGTTGTATTTGGTGTAACAGTTATAGACAATTCAGATTTTGACTTATCCAGAAAATCTACTGCAGACTTTAACTATGTAGTTTACGTCCACGTTAAAACTTTTATAGCTTTATCCATTTCAAGCCTGAACCATGTCCATCTGCTGAGAAAATTGGCATTCAACACTCGTCCTCTCTTTGCTACTCTCTAATTTTACTATCAACTTGTTTATATTGAAATTGTTTTTTCCAGCCTCGGTGTACAGCTTCAGCGGGTTTCCGTTCGTCATCATCCTCTCGATCGTCACAAAATTCGTCGGCAGGAAGATACCTTTTATCATTGCAGTATTAGATTCATTAGCTGCGTTCACCGTTTTATATTGTAGTACAAACGTTACTCACATATTGATAAGTAATATAATGCAGGGATTATTTAGTGCATCACAAATAGTTATATCGATCATGATTCTAACTGAGTACACTTCACCAAAATATAGAGGAATATTTCTAACAGTTAAAACAGCTACGTTTTACTGGGGCATTTGGGTTTCCAATGCAATAGGCACCTTCTTTCATTGGCAGAAAATTCCGCTATTCGGAATAGTGTGTTCGTTGTATACCTTGATAACCGTAATGATTTGGCCCGAATCTCCATACTGGTTGGCAAGCAGAGGAAGGTTTGAAGAATGTGCTACATCGCACCGCTCTTTGAAAGGTTGTGATGAAGATTCAGAGAAAGAATTAGAAGCGATAATACATTTTCAAAAGGAATATATAGCTAGCTGCGGAAGTACAAAACTATCTTCAAGAGAACGTGTGGCTGATTTCTTTAAAACTATCAAATCCAGTGAATTTTATAAACCAACCGCATTATCTATTACAACTGGCAGTTTAGGAATTTGCTGTGGGAAATTAGTTTTTGCTGTTTATGCTATTGATATTTTAAAGAAAATAACAAACAGTGAATCTACTGCTTACGTTGGTATGTTAGTTTTAGATGGCTTTACAGTTTTGAGTATGTACGGAGGTTGCACTTTATCAAAATTCTTGAAAAGACGCACATTGTTGTTAGTTGCGTCGAGTATGGGTGTTTTATTTTTATTTATTTTATCGTTTTACTTATATTTAATTACGTTAAATGTTATGACAGAAAACAAATATGTATCAGTGTCATTACTTGTTGCTTTTTCAATAGCTGTAAGTTGTGGACCTATGATAATGTCCGTATCCGTTTATGGCGAATTAATTCCGATCAGGTCAAGAAATTTATCAGTATGTATTATCGCGTTAGCAGGAAAACTATTAACTGGTCTGTCTTTAAAATTAGCTCCTTTAATATTTAGGACTTTTGGATTGCATGGAACATTCCTTGCATTTGGTGTTTCTTCATTAATTATAATATTCGTTTTGTACAAATATCTACCGGAAACGAAAGACAAAACGCTGCAAGAAATAGCAGATAGTATAAAAGGTGTAAGACTAAGTAAAGGTGATGTGACATCAAAGTTTTTAGTAAGTGAAATATAGCAACCCTTAAGTTAGAGTATCTTAAAAATAATACAATAGCATGAGTTAACTAAACAATAAAAACTGTTGAGTTCTTTGTTCCATGGAAATATACACCGTGACACCAATGACTACTAATCATACTAAATAACGTTGAAATGAAATATTATTAATTATGACCCGTGCTGTAGTTTGAAACACCCTGATATGAGCCTTGCACTCCATTCCGCGCCACCCTTGGAACGGAAGGCTCGCATAACGCTCGTAACAGGATGTTTCAAACTACGTCATGCGTCATAATTAACTTATATATTTTTTTAATTATTCAAATGTTAATATTTTTTTTTTTACTTTTATGTATGATTAGTAGTCGTTGGATACATGAAATGGGCTGCCATTGTCAGACGATATTATGTTTTATGATATTTATGTCGTGAAAGAAATTGCTATGTACAAAATTAATGGTTTCAAATAAAATAAAGGAGGGAGTTGTGGCTAGGTAATAACAGTCGTACAGGTCGATCGATCAGATTAAGCCGTGATCCGTGGATGAGTGATCATCTTTACATACCAAGACCCCTCCGTGCCTCGGAAAGCACGTTAAGCCGTTGGTCCCTGTGAACGCCACAATTGTGGCGATAAGTCCCCTCTTTGATGAGTGGCTAGAGAGGCGCCACGGCGTCCTCACCTTCTGCCTGACGCGGGTTCTCACCGGACATGGTTGTTTCGGGAGGTTCCTGTTCAGGATAAAGCGGGAGGAAACGCCCGGGCGTCACCACTGTGGGGATCGCCCGGAAGACACGGTGGAGCATACGGTGGTGGTCTGCCAGGCGATCGGTGGCGGAGATCTCTCGCGTCCAGCCCTGGTTCTGGCCATGGTTCGGAGCGAGAGTACATGGGAGGCCGTCACCTCCTTCTGTGAAGCAGTAATGCTCGCGAAGGAGGAGGCGGAACGCGTGAGGGAGAGGCAAGGTTCGCGCCCTCGCGCCCCTAGTCGCCGCAGGAAACGCCCCGGGCGTTGGGAGTCACAAGCCGATTTCCGGCGACCGTAGGCGCGGGCTTGCAGACGGTGAGCGATGGGTAGCTCGCCATACGATAAGGACCAGGCCCGGGCGCGTTGTGTGCCACGCGTGTCTCAAAGAGATGTCAGCACCAACTGACGGATGTTATTTGTAGATCTTTGACGTTTGTTACGGGTTGTCAGAAGCCCGAAAGTCTGATAACAGGTCTTACCTAGGGGTATCGTGGAGATGAATTGTGGAGGTCAGATAGGCAGTCGCTCCATGTAAAATACTGGTATTCAGCTGCGTCCGATTACACTGGACGCCGACCCCAACAATAGTTGGCAAAAAGGCAGTTGCTAGGCAGATGATGATTCAAAAGGGCAATTGCTAGGCAGATGATGATTCAAAAAGGCAGTTGCTAGGCAGATGATGATTCAAAAAGGCAATTGCTAGGCAGATGATGATTCAAAAAGGCAGTTGCTAGGCAGATGATGATTCAAAAAGGCAGTTGCTAGGCAGATGATGATTCAGAAAGGCAGTTGCTAGGCAGATGATGATTCAAAAAGGCAGTTGCTAAATAAATGATAAATGATTTTATTTCTGTAAGTAGGTTTGTACAAACACTTTTACACGTCAATCATATTTTAAAAACTAGATGAGGTCGGCGTTTCCTATCTGACTACTCTGAGAAGAAAGGCCGAAACAAACTCAGAGGTCATAGTCTCTTTTAAAGTCCAGACATAATCTTGGTCAGATCATGTGAAGACCATGTAGATTTGTGTCTGAAATGGTCTTTTGAGGAAAGAACCACACAGGTTGAGTGGACCTGACCAGTCAGTGCACGCATTTGTCAGTAATCGTGCAGCTCTACTCAGAATTTAAGGAGCTCAACGATGCGACGATCAATACCAAAGAAAGGACATTTGGTTAGGCCACTTATATGACTCAAACTGCCAGACCATGATTAACACTAACTGAGAATAAAAGAAAGGGAAAAAAAAAAATTATGCAATAACCCACATAGTCTTCACATTCACAATAATTACAATAATATAATACTTTACAAGTAAATATTCCTGTCATTGTGTATAAAATAATAATTAAATGTCACTGTTTATAAAATAATAAAGTTAGCAAAAACAAAAAAAAAACAATAAAAATAAACTACCTCAATATGTACAAAAATTGGAGCAGCTCAATCCCAAGCCTTTTTGTCCTCAATATAATCTTTAACAGTATAAAAGGCTTTCTGGCACAACTTACGTTTAATGAATGATTTGAATTTATTAAGGCTTAGATCTTGAACGTGGCTTGGAAGTTTATTATAAAAGCGTATACATTGACATCGAAACGAGCCACCTATTTTCTTGAGCCTTGTTGTAGGTACAACAAATTTGTGTTTGTTCCTAGTATTTATATTATGGATATCACTGTATTTTTTAAATAATTTTATATTTTTATGGGCATTTAATAGATTTTCAAAAATATACTGAGAAGGCACAGTCATTACATTAATCTCCTTAAATTTGTCTCTGAGAGAGTGTCTTGGACTTAATTTATAAATTGATCGAACAGCTCTTTTCTGCAAAACAAAGATAGTCTGAATATCGGCAGCATTTCCCCATAACAGAATACCGTACGACATTACACTATGAAAATAGCTAAAGTACACTAAACGGGCTGTCTCTATGTCAGTTAAATTACGAATTTTTCTAACAGCATATGCTGCGGAGCTTAGCTTTTTTGACAGTTTATCTACATGTGGGCCCGACTGAAGCTTAGCATCCAAAGTCAAGCCCAAGAATACTGTGCTATCTTCAGGATTCAATTCTTCGCCCTTTATTAACACATTAGTTTTCACCTGCCTAACGTGAGGTAGCGTAAACTTAATGCATTTGGTTTTTTTTTCGTTTAGAAGTAAATTATTAACATTAAACCAGTGAACTACTTTTGAGATCGCGCTATTTACATCGTCAATAACCAGCTGCTGACGTTTAAGTTTAAACAAAAGTGAAGTGTCATCTGCAAACAACACTATATCATGATTATCCTTTATGAGGTAAGGCAAGTCATTAATATAAATAAGAAACAAGAAAGGACCAAGAATTGAGCCCTGTGGGACTCCCATTCTTACTATAGATCCGGGAGATCTTTTCCCATTGACGTCAACGCTAGGCAGATGATGATCCAAAAAGGCAGTTGCTAGGGAGATGATGATTCAAAAAGGCAGTTGCTAGGGAGATGATGATTCAAAAAGGCAGTTACTAGGCAGATGATGATTCAAATAAAATAAAACCTAAACTAAAATTAAACATGTACCTTGTTTCTATTATTCTCTTTATATCTTAGAAAGTATTTTACATGTTCGCAAAAACTTAGGCCTTTTTAAAATAAGAAGCGATTTCCATAATATAAATACACGTAGTAAACATGAAATTGTGATACCAAAATTTAGATTAACTAAAACAAGCAAGTCATTTCTTATTAACAGTATCCGCTTTTATAACAAGTTGCCAAAGTCTGTTACAGAACTTAGCGATGGAAAATTCAAAACCCACATCAAACGTGTCCTTATCAAAAAAGCATATTATAAGATTAAAGACTACGTTGAAGACAAGGAAGTTTGGCATTAATTCCTTCTGCACATGTGGCTTCCCTGGTACCTCATTAACGGCAAAAATATGTAAAAATTTAACTGCTCCCAAGTTGAGATGTTTATGTTATTTATTTTTTACATACTTCCTTGACATAATCGATGTTTTTTGATTTCAACAAGGCTCTAACTTTTATTATTTTAATCATATTTTATATAGTTTTTTTTTTGTTAATGTGAGGACGTTGTAGGCTTAATATACTGTAGATCTGTAGACCATTTTCTATTTTGTTAAGTACCTGGTAATTTTGACGGGCCTACGCTGTCATCTCATACTTTGAAAATATTGTAAAAGCCAATTTTTTTTTTTTTAAAGAATAACCGTGGTGTTTCTTGCCGACTCTTCTTCATAGGAAACGACCAATTGGAACCGTGCACCTAGCTTCTGACGTTTCATAAGTGCCCATGTAGGCTTATGTGAAATAAAAATATTTTTGATTTTTGATTTGATTTTGATTAAAAGTATAGTATCTTATTTTATTTTAATAAAATAAGATACAAAAAGTCACAATGTCTTTTTATTTCAAATTCAAAGTCAAATTATTTAATTCAAAAGGCACTTTAATGGCACTTTTGAATGTCAAAATTAACAAAGAAAATATTATTGATTCTAGTCGCCCCTTCCAAGTAGTAGCTTCGTATGGAGAAGTATGGGCAAGAAAGTCCACCGTTAAAGCTTCTACATACCGGGGCGACTTGTCGCGCGACGCGACACGACACAAAGGCACCGCTCGTCCCGCGACACGCGGGGCCTTTGTGCCGTGTCGCGTCGCGCGACAAGTCGTGCTGGTATGTAGAAGCCTTTACTCTTTTAAAATGTTTTACAATATTTTGTATAGCTATCAACAGCACCTAGAATAAAATTACTCTACCATAATAGGTAAAAAAAAAATATAATGGAGCAATGACAGATAAATGAATTATGTGATAGATACATGGTAATCAGATATTTACAAACATTGTAAAATAAAAAAATAAACGTTTTTCTAAAAAAAATTATATCAGTGTGTGAGTTGAGTTAATCACAGAATGTAAAATAAATGACATAAAAATAATAAATTATACAATTAAAATAGCAACCAGTTTGATTTTGTTTAGACTCTAGATTGTCCTATGGAGCTGGACCAGCATGTTTCCAAGCATTCTTATCTTGGATATAATCCTCTAATGTGTAATATGCTTGTTTACAAAGTGTACTTTTAATATGAGTTTAAAATTGTCTTTCATTTAATTGCAATAAGTATATCACAAGGTATAGCGGTGGGAATTTCTCCAAGGCACGTGGCCTTGGAGAAATTCCAAAAGTAACATACGTTGCAAATTACGAGCGGGCACACTCACATTTCATCTAATTTTTTGTCGCTTATTGAAATACGTTCAATAATTTAGTCACTGCAAGTCGTGCGTGAAAAGCTCAATAATACGGAATAAGCAAGTAATAATAAATGATAGCTATTATTGTCCCACCACAGAAGGGACGCGGCCTGTTCTCGTACAGAGGAGGCATGAGCTTTGATCACCACGCTACGTGTTTGAACTCTAATCAATTTTCCTGTAAAAAAAAACAAACTCACATTTTGCCATTGTCAGCAGTTAAACACGGTCATTTGATGTTTAATTTATATAGGTTGTATTTTTATATAATAATCACTAGAACGGTCACTAAAACGGTCGCTAGCACATAGTGTCCTAGCGACAAGGGGGCAACATTTATCCTGAGGTGCATATGAGGAGTGTAGAGGTATTCCACAGCTATCAGGACAATCCCAGAAATACGGTCAAGATCCCTATCAGCATCTTACTGGAATACTTCCTTCCTCCGAGAATGTTTGCTCTTGTGAATCTCCACTCAAGACAGCCAATAAAGGCAAGAATGAGGTGGGAGTTCCGTTCCTCGTCATTGTTCTCTCCAGCCGGCCAATAAAGGCTAGCCAGAGGTGAAGAACAAGACTTCTTCCGGGAGATATGGTCCGTGGGGTCGCTCCTGTCCAATAACTCGCTAGATGCTGCCCTGCGAATTTATTATTATTATTTATTGTAGTATCACACAGTACATGTCGGTAGTTCATACTATACCATTAAAGCAAGAACATATCATACTTCACTGGAAAGATCATTTTGAAAAAAAAAAAACTATTACCTACCACTGATACTATCAATTTTGTAAGTTCTTTTCATAAGCTTTTGATGCATAATTATCTGACATTCAAAGATTGCCATTTGGGTAATATCTATACACATACCTAGACAGGTTTTACCCCTTCTTCTGATATAGACACACTCGACGTCTTCGAATTTTTGGTTCTAGTACATGCCGTTTTCTTAACGATGTTTTTGCTCTTTTCCTTTAACATAAAAAAAAACTTTTGACTTCTTGGCTTTTGATTTATAAAATCATGGCAAGTCATTGTCCCACAGACTACTGGCTTCATTCTATTGGTATGTCATGTATTTCAATTATAGATATATCTGATATCATTAATTTAGTATAATTTACAGACAAACATTGTCTATTTATAAAAACAACATGAAAAATTGATTTATTCAAATTAGGCTGAGAATCAGCACTTTTTGAACGTCAAAAACCCATGACAAATATTGCCATCAACCGGGCACAAATCCTACTACGACCCACTTAGATACCTACGACATATGTAAAAATTACTTATATCGTATTGAAAACAATAGGCATCTAGCTTGACTTCACTGCCAGACCTTTATTAAAGAAATGTCATAAAATAGCCTCCTTACACCCCTTATTCTTAATGCTAACGTCCATCGTTTGCTATTCTTAAGACGATCACATCACCTGCCATCGTTTACTAAAAGAAATGCATCGTTAATATTCTTCAAGATATATTCAAAAGGTAAACTAAACGTTTTCAATTTTGCGAGATAACAAGATAATGGCATAGTTTTCATTTAAAAAGTACTGATTACAATCTGCGAAGTTTACGAGGTTATTAAAGCAGTGTATAAATTGAATAAAACTACTAACTTTTTAAGTTTTGCGTGCACATCGATTTTTTATTGGGACATGTTTAGCAGTGGTTAAATTGTAGCGATTAGAGTTTAAACTGGAATATCTAAGAAAACTTATTTAGCCACCATTTAAATGTGTTCATCGATAGAGCCTGTATTATGTATGCCTATTGGTTATTTTTAGCCTCCTATTCACTTGACTATCATCCAACAAGCTCTCTTTATTGACCCGCTATCTCCATGTAAGCCATGTCCATACCATGTCAATAAAAACAACCAATTTACCTAATTTAAAGCTTTTATTAATAGAGAGCCCTGGCACCCATAACACAAGTTTAAACTTAGCTTGGGTGCCGGAGGTAATAATCAGTGATTTATGCAGTTTACAAAAACAATAATGTCATAGTACTAACCTATCGACTTTGTATGAATTGTAAATTTGAAAATAAAGTTTATTCTATTGTATATATACTACTTGTATATATTCTTGTATTTTATCCTCTAACTAAATTCAAATGTAAAATTTCAGTCACTACCTATTTAAAAACCCTAGACTATCAGGGAACCGAGAACTTGTTGATTCCCCTTAGATAGACCATCGTTATACTAACTACTCATCCCCTCTGCTGCTTCTGCATACTATCAACCATACTCGCACCACACCTACTCAATCAACCTCACACATACACTCTTACATCTCTCTCATACACTTTCTCCGGTTACTCACACACACTCTGGTATTTCCGCACACACACAAACTTTTGTATTTTTTTTTGTTTTTTGTAGGTATTTTAAATTTTGTTTTTTTTTATATTAGGCACTAATTTTTATATTATGTTCCTTAATTTATTTTTCCTTTATTATCCTGCATTTTCATTGTCATGTATCCATTAACAGGCATCTAGCCGCGGGAGGGCCCTGGTGACCTGTAATGTTTTTATAGAAACCTACGACAGGCTCCAGTCTCTCACAAAGTTAGTTAGTTCCTTGTTCGTGCACTACTGTCAAAGTCTAGAATTAAGTTTATAACTTGTGTTGAGAAAATAAACGTTTTTTTATTATTATTATTTATTATTCAATCACATCTCAGGCAACCGTCTATAAACATTACTTAGCACGTACTTTGGCTAAACGTTATTCCTGTCACTTACGCACAACTGTCAAACTACAAGTGCAAGCTATATAATAGCAGGGAACATGTCTAAGTTTAACCACGTGCTATGTGACGTTTAAAGATTTCGGCTTCAGTCCTTCAAGCAACATTAAAAGCCTATATTAAACTTTGGAATGAAAAAATAACCTTTGTTCTTCGGAACTTGAAGAAACTTTGTGCTACGTACGTGTTTTTTTTTTTTGTGAAGATGATTCAATGGCTTTATACTTTATCCTTACTATGTCAAGGCTGCTTGGCGATCAATTAGCTCGTATTAATTAATTATTTGGCACTGCCCCGAGTTTTGCTACTTATGAGACTCGCACTTTCATCGAACGAATGAAAGCTTGTGAAACTTATGTTTTATCTCTATATACTCGTATATCTACCTAATAAAAAGAGTTCCAAAATGTGTTTTGTTTATCACAATTTTTAGTCCAACGTTATTGGGTATGTGGACGAGAATTATTTTCCAGTAAAAAAGTTTTGTTAGCACTATCACTTCTTATGTATGTAATAAAAACGTCAACTTAATAAATTATTACGTATTAGAAAAACACGCAAAAGACATTAAATATTAATGTATTTATATAATCAAAAAATAATACTACATTAGTATTAAATATTAAAATTCGTTTAACCAGTTCAAAAAGACGTTAAGCCGGTAATTCTCGCTTATTTAATTGATTAACTTAGCAATAAAATGATTAGGTATATACTGTAGCTACTTATCATTTTCACCTTCACGAATCGCTAAATTTTCCAATGATGATTATTAATGACAATCGTAAAAGCCCATACAGACGAGGCACAGTCTTCAACCACATACGATTAAGAGTAAAATCTTTTAATGACTTGAATTAGATCGACATTACTGCCGAGCAATTACCGAACCCGTAACTTTGATAATGGAAATTGTAGATTTTATATAAAATATTTTTGCAAAACTTGGCAAAAACGTACAAATATGATTCATTAATTTTACGTAATAAAAAACGTAGGTATATTTTTTCAACCAACCAATAAGAACAGGTTTAATTCAAATTCAAATTCAAAGTTTTTATTTCAGACAAAGGATCCATATAGTGTTAGTAAGAACTTAGCCTATGTTAGTAAACTCAACAACTTAAAAATACAATAAATAAAAATTAATTGGCTACATAAACATGTATGCCAGCCCAGAGCCTGCTAAATGGTCCATCAACCTTCTCCGCCAGTGTAGCTAAAATACTGTTCGGGCTACCCAAAAAAGACTATATTTGTTTAAACACAAACAATAAACCGTAAACAAATAAGGTAACGACACAAAGTTTCCGAGTTCGTCGCACCCAACACTTAGGCAGTTTACAAAACTCGTAATTACATTACAAAAGTGATTCAAGTTACTGAGACTGCGGTAGGGGCTTCTGAAACACAGTTTTTGTTACCAGCCGTGTGACTGTGTGAGTTGCCAATAAGAAGTTGGTACATCTATGACTAAACAAAACGTATTTAATAATTCTATACTATACTCTACGACCTCATTCCACCGGCCCCCTTCTATCATCGGACATCTAGACGCACTGCAGGTTACCATCCTTTCCTGGTTGCTATTCCATCAATTCGCACTAAGCGTTTCCAAATGTCTTATATAATGTGCACAGCAAAAGAGTGGAACTCTCTACCTGTGTCAGTGTTTCCGAACGCATACAACGCTAATCTCTTCAAAGTTAGAGTGAACAGGCTTCTTCTGGGTAAGCTCACTCCATCGTCGATTTGTCTCTGTCACCTCTGCCCTAGACTAAGGTCAAGAGCAAACCCATCCTTAATAAAAAAAAAATGCATTTAAACATAAATAATTTGTGTACCTTTGAAAACTCTTCATTTTGATACCCGACTCAATAAGCTTGGGAGATTTATATGATTTAAATATACCCAGTGACACTCACGTAATAAAGAAGAATCTAGCGACATAATTATCATTCATCAAGATCGTTTCAGCCGTTTAGTAGTTCCGAGGGAACATAGGGACGGACATACATGCCTACATACAGGGCAAACACATAACCCACCTTTTTTGGCTTCGCCGCAGTCGGGTAAAAAGCTATAAGTAAGTTAAGTGGTAAATCATCATGATTATAATAAACAGCTAATTACTAATTTAACTACTTACTTTTATTATTTTGTGATACGTAAGTTAAATTGTGTTAGGTATGTATATCTTAAGTTAATAAAGGTATTAAAGTTCCTATTTTTAGGGTTCCTTACCTCAACAGGAAAAAATTGAACCCATATAGGATCACTTCGTTGTCCGTACGTCCGTCATCCGTCTGTTTATCTGTCTGTTTGTCTTTCAAGACTCTTTTTCTCAGAATCGTGAGGTATCAAGTTGAAATTAATATCAATTACGTAGGTCT
The DNA here is from genome assembly GCA_948098905.1 of Tiliacea aurago. Classification (NCBI taxonomy): domain Eukaryota; kingdom Metazoa; phylum Arthropoda; class Insecta; order Lepidoptera; family Noctuidae; genus Tiliacea; species Tiliacea aurago. The sequence goes on along the minus strand of OX402588.1, from coordinate 26,740,192 downwards.
ACTCTAGGTATATTTTGATAGTCGCAAATAAATAAATCAAAACGTATATATAGGTGCCTCCCGTTGCCCAATAATCATGAAATTTGGCAAGAAGTTTTCACAGGAGTAATGGAAAACGTTTGAAAAATGTTAATCATGTAGTTTTACTACATAAAGAAATATTTTTTGCGATTACAAACTTACATATTTTGCAGTTGGAGAATTGATCGTGACGTATATCGATGTACGAGAGATAATTTTTCCTAATACAAAGTTAAGTTTGTTCTTTGGGTGAATTCATCCCAACTACGGAACGAGTTGACGGGTTGTTTGTTTAATTTCTTGTCTTAGGGTACATTGAACCCTTTTCCTTTTAGGGTTCCGTATTTGCTGTTGTATTGCCTGCTCTCATTCCAACATCTGTAAATGTATCTCAATAAATCTCTCCACAACGACATAAGTACCTTATAATCTTTGGATGAGCAGTTGAGCACATAGCTTTGAATTAGGCAGCGGTTTTGCTAAAAATCAATGTCATTTCACGATACGTGGAATTCATTTTGTCGTGAAACGTATTCAGCCAATTATATTAAATTAAGCTTCAAAAGTGCAGATTTTTTTTTTAGGATGGGTTTGCTCTTCTCCTTAGTCTAGGGCAGAGGCGACAGAGACAAAGTCGACGATGGAGTGAGCTTACCCAGAAGAAGCCTGTTCACTCTAACTTGAACTTGAAGGGGTGCGTCCCATAACGTATAAACTCATTCCCCCTTATTACAAAACAAGGTTTATCTTCAGACCTAGGTTTAAAATATGGAGCCATTATTGAATTTCGAACTTTATTCCGACTACGGTAAACTTCCTAAACACAAAACTGACAACTTAGTACCGAACTAACATTTCAGTTTTGTATAAAGAACGGTATTTCAATCACAGTTACGTACTTATTACAAAAACTGTCTCCATGGTTTAAGCCATGTCAAAATATAAATCTTGTTTTGTAATAAGGCGGATTTGGTCTAATTTTATTTTATTATCGTTCATAAGACATAATCAACGTGAGATATACCAACTGTTGATATAATGTCTTTACATATAACATTTATTTATTCTAAAACTTATTTCGCATAACGTTATTGGATATAACGTTTATTTAATAGAAAATCATTAGGCCTATCGTTTAAAATATATAATATTGCGATTAATTTGATTGAGCGTGCTGCGGGAGCGGCGTGACAGAAACGAATCGCAGCAAAACCGACTCCACGTAGTTTTGTCTGCCCTACCCCTAGAGTGTTATTTAAAATCGCGTAGGCGCGTAGGGGCGAGGCGGCCCGCGAGCTGAGGAGCAGGTGGTTTCAACGCTTGCCGCCGTGGCTGAGGCTGGCCGGCAGAGCCGGCCAGCAAGCCGAAGCCTCGTTGGTGAGCGGGAAACACATCTGTGACGATAAGCTCGCATGGGACCGCTGGAGTCCTGCAGCGCCGGAGCCGTGACAGAAAACATGCCTGCTGCATGTTACATGCTTGCTGTATGTTGCATGCTTGCTGCATGCTTGCTTGCACGTTTTATCATATTAGACTAAATAGGTTTTATGTCTTTTGAGTGGTATATAAAACGATTTTATATTCAATGTATGATATGCTTTTAAAAATTAGTTGCTTTAAAATTATATCAATCGTTCATTGATCATTATATCAAATAAAATTATAAATTCAGTGGTTATATCTTGTAAATATTAGAGATTTTGTAATTATATCAAATATTACTTACCCACTTTGAAAAGATTAGGGTTGTATGCGTTTGGAAACACAGACGCAGGCAGAGAGTTCCACTCTTTTGCTGTGCGCATTATTTTCTTTATTATTAAAAACATTTGGAAACGCATAGTGCGAATTGGTGGAATAGCAACAAGGAAGGGATGGTAACCTGCAGTGCATCTAGATGTCCGACAATAGAAGAGGGCCGGTGGAATGAGGTCGTGGAGTTCTTGGGCACACTCACCGAAGTACAATCTGTAGAAGACCGACAAGCAGGCAACCTAGCGGCGATGGGCCAAGCTGTGAAGATTGGCATCCACCAGTTTTACGTCGTCAATGAGCCTCTTAGCTCTGCGTTCCACCGAGTCAAGCGCAGCAAGTTGGTATTTTGCTGAGCCATCCCAAAGGTGGCTACAATACTCCATGCAGGATCGGACCTGCGCTTTGTAAAGGGTCAAAAGCTGTCCAGGCGTAAAGTATCGCTTCACCCTATTTAGGATGCCCAGTTTCTTGGCCGCAGTTTGGGCTTTGTACTCGATGGTGGCGCCGAAGTTGAGACTAGATGTCAACTCCATGCTTAAGAGCTCGAGCCGACCAGTTACGGGCACCGATGTACCCCGAAAAGTAGGAGTTTGTTCGAAACGACTCCTTTTAGCGGCGGTAAAGGCTTTCGGTGGCGTTAAAAGTGATCATCACCCCACTGGTAGACAATGCTTAAGGTCAACTCTGTCCGCTCTACCATGGCCTCTCTCAAGGAACGATTTGCGGCCCCGCTGGTTTTTGCGCTGGACAAGTATCTCTCTGAAACAGTACTGTCGTCGGCGTACCCAACAATACCAGTCTGTAGTAGGTCATTGATGTGCAGCAGGAAAAGAGTTGCAGAGAGAACAGACCCCTGAGGAACTCCGGCATCAATAGCCATAATGTCAGAGGAGCAGCCGTCAACGATTACTCTGATCGACCGTTCACTAAGAAAGTCTGATTACTTATTTCTTGAATGTTTAATTAATTTGAGATTGTTGATTGGTTTGTTGTGATTGTTTGTTTTTATTTGTGATTTGGTGAGTGGAAACGCCGGGAAGGGACGCCCTAGAAGGACATATAGTGACCAAATTGGTGATGTTCTTCAGACAGGTCAGGTGCGTAGTACTCGCAACCGGCGTGCGTGTATGACTAGATGTATGAACGTAGGCGAAGCAAAAGGAGTATGTAAGGAGCGTAGCAAGTGGCGTTCTATAGTTTCTGCCTACCCCCATGGGAAGAAGGCGTGAGTTTATGTGTTATGTTTTTTAATTAATTTTAATATTAATTTTCTTATTTAGGTACTTCTAATTTGTAATGAGAAGTAATAAAAAACTACCCCGATCTTTTGGAGTGAGTGAGTAAGAGGCCGTTATCGTCACCCCGACTATAAGTGGGTAAATAACCCAATTTACCGTCTTATAATCCTAACTAAAAGAATAAAATAAAGTAAATTATAAAAAAACAAAAATCCATAAACTTAAATCTTTAAAAAAGATGGAAACAAGATTATGCAACATTATTTTTTGTTTATACTAAACCCGAAAAGGGGTCATTGTACTCATCATTTTGAAAAAATATCGCGAAAAAAAATTCTGCTGTTCCTTATATTTTGTCGATTTAAGTAAAGATTTCAAGGTTGGTCCCATAGAAAAAGTTGTTCAAAATTATGAGTACAATGGCCCCTTTTCGGGTTAAGTATAAACAAAAACTTACTATAAACAATATCATGCAAGTCGGAGGCTTTCTCTTAAATTTAGCAACAAAGATCTATAAAATAATAAAAATAAGTACTTACATTAGTAATTAGCTGTTTGTTATAATCACGATGATGTACGACTTAACTTATCGCTTTTTACGAGTAGTAGATTTTATTTGGTCCTCACTTCTATGACTTAAGTTCAAGTATACTAAGTAGTAACAATATTTACATATGGAACTACGACGACAATTTAATATACGTGTATTTATATTATATTATTATAATACATAATTATTATAATATTACCTACCATTAAAGTACCTATGCCTTCGTAATTTTTGAGTGAAATCACCGTGCGACACCGGTAGAACAATAATCTACTCGTATAAAAAAAACATAGAAATTGTTCTACAGATCATTTAAGTAAATTAACATGTACTACTAGTTTATTTTTTTTATTTTTTTACGTTTTTCATATTTTAGATTGTAAATTAATTATAAGACCGCGCTATCTCATTAGGTATTACACGTAATGATAGTCGTAAGGGAGATGTTAATAAATAAATAAATAAAATGTACCCAACTTTACAATTAGCTAAATAGTTCCTACGCATAATAATACACTAGGGGACAAATGACAATTACTCTCTTGCAAACTTACACTTGGGGTAGCTACTGTTGTTCCATAAAATTATGTAGGTATGACTTATGTTGCTGGCGACTTTGCCTGCGTGTATGTTGTGCCGACAATTAAGGCTATCTATTTGTGTTTGCAGTGGTTTAGGCGTAAAAACATAACAGACTGACTGACAGAGTTACTTTTGAATTTATAATATTAATATAGATTATGCATTTGACTTTTCTATTGTATTCCATCTCTATGTATGAATAGACACGGAAGTAAATTATACTACATTATAATCTTTAAATAAATGAGAAAAACAGGAAGCATTAGCTAAGCTTCAGTCCAAGGTCAGTTCGCGATGGATCACATGTTCGAGTCCATGTAGCCGCTAGATTTATTACTCGGTCTCCGCGCCAAACGACTATCCAATAGGTACTGGCCGAATAGGCTAGGAAGCCCGTGTTTTGGAAATTAGTAGGATTTTTTGCAGAAGGATTCTGTAGTAAAGATTTTAAATAAGATAGAAATATGGAAAAAATGGTTATACGAGTATCTAGATAAACGTAAAGTAGCTTGTACCGCTTGTACAAAAGTATGGGTTTTTAGTTTCATGTTAGATAGGATACATTTTCAGTTTTTCCTCATCAGACAGCTGTATTTATTTAGGATATCCAACCAATTATTAACACAATACATTTGCAGTCCTTGATTATTATATGTTTTAAGTACAACAATTACTTACAATCTATCACCACATTCACCATAAACAGTTATACAACATAGATTACCTAACTAAAAGGATTTACTAACGTTATATTAATAAGAATTGGTAAATCGTGTAACAAAAATAATAAAAATATTAAAATGTTATTCTATGGACGATATTGCGAATGAAACGTTTAAAAAATAAATACCCAAACTGATAAATACATTTTATGTACTTACTCAACACTGTGCACCAACAAGATTATTATTTCTTCATTTATTTATTCATGCATACCGTCTAAATACAGTTCCATGTATAATTTGTACCATTGTACAATACCATATTGTATTGTTTTTTGTTAATGTGAGGACATTGTAGGCTTAATGGACTGTAGATCTGTAGACCGTTTTCTATTTTGTTAAGTACTTACCTGGTACTTTTGACGGGCCTACGCTGTCCTCTCATACTTATTAACACTGTAATTTGAAAACATTGTAAAAGCCAGTTTTTTTTTTAAAAGAGTAACCGTGGAGTTTCTTGCCGGTTCTTCTCCATAGGAAACGACCAATTGGAAACGTGCACCTAGCTTCTGACGTTTCAAAAGTGCCCATGTAGGCTTATGTGAAATAACAATATTTTTGATTTTCAGTAAATCAGTACCTACTTTATTTGCTAGAATGTAGGTACAGGTATATGATGTTGTACATAAATTAATGAGATCGGCTACAGTCTACCTTATGGCGTGCAAATTATTATATAAATTAAAATAGTAATACAAACAAAATAATGTCAACAAAACAAAACAGAAATTAAAATGAAGTCAATTAATAATAATATAGCCAGGTACTTAGTCATGGTCAAATTTGCAATTAATTATAATAATCACAATCTGGACAAACTCATATCATTTAAAAAGTCTTTAAAAACAAAATAATGTCAACAAAACAAAACAGAAATTAAAATGAAGTCAATTAATAATAATATAGTCAGGTACATATGTCATGGTCAAATTTGCAATTAATTATAATAATCATAATCTGGACAAACTCATATCATTTAAAAAGTCTTTTACTGAATAATAACATTTGCCCAAAAGTAGTGCAGTTACTTTAGATTTAAAAATGTTACCAGAACAATCCTTAAAACCATGGGGTATTTTATTATAAATGACAGGTCCCATTGTCATAATACTTTTCCTTAACAGTGCTGTTTTATAATTACCCGAATGTAGCAAGTTCTTGTATTGGGATCTCAATGGGCCATTACGTGTTCTTACATTGTCCAGTGACGGAAATAAATTAAGATTGGTTTTTACAAAAATTACCACCTCTAAAATGTATAAACATGGAAAAGTCAGTATCCTCAGAGACCGAAACACAGGTTCACAGCTGTCTATGCTTTTAAGGTTTGTCATAGATCTAACACACTGTTTCTGGGCCTTAAAAATCTCCTCCCTCTCACTACAGTTACCCCAAAATATGATTCCAAATCTCAGCACTGACGCAACCATGATAAGCTAGTAGAAGTGAATCATTGCTAACTTTGTGCGAAAGGTTGTACAGTACGTAGGCTGATTTATTTATCTTCTTACATAGATCATCGGCATGCGGTTTCCAAGTCAAATTGCTGTCAATCAGGATGCCTAGAAACTTCGGTACACAAGTTGTATCCACCTTTTGACCATTTCTTTGAATAGAGCTTTTTGATATTCTTGCTAACTAGGTACTTTTTTCAAAATGTATGTATGCCTATGCGGGTCAAACTATACCTTACTGCCCCATCTCAAAAATCCAGCTAGTATGCATATACAGAATGTTTTTTATTTTCATGACATCTTGATGATTTACTGGTTAGCCCCATAAACTCCAGCTGGTTAGATATAGGACGGACAACGAAGTGATCTTATAAGGGTTCCGTTTTTTTTCTTTTCAGGTACGGAACCCTAAAAATTAAGAGCGAAAGTGGGACTCCATTTTTATTAAAGCAATTTGGATGTTTAGATATAGGTTGATTATCTGAAAATTACATAGCAAACCTTACCATCTTTAAAACCTGGGCGGAGTCGTGAAGCAACATACTTACTTCTCAGACAACTGTTTTTATTTAGCCTATATTTAATACTTACAAATATTATAATAACATGTTATAAACAATGTTAGAAATAATAATACCAAGACGTTATAGGTAAACAGGAATTCTACACTTCCAGCGTAGAATGCAGCCTCTAGGCACGGCTATGACCTGATTACCCAGATCTGAAGCTGCGACCCTGAATATCCTCACTGTATCGACACCCGATGAATGCAACTGTTTTCATGTTACTGGCAACATTATTTACTATTAGAAATATAAATAAATGGCTATCGATCGATTGATTTGACTATATGGAAGCAATATTTGGGCGGGTGGATTAGGCGGATTGGGGGGCGAATGGGTGCTTTTTATATTTTGTTCTATCACCTTCGAAAATGCCATTGTATAAGGAAACTCCAAAAAGAATACCTAAAGTTAAGAATAGGAGTGAGATCTGTTCTAAATGTGTGCCATAAGATTGCTTAAGACCTTCAGAATGTGTCATTGCCCCCAAATGTGTCATCAGGTCATCACAGTGTCATATTATTTGAAAATGTATTTACATAATGTTCCAATAATATGATCCTCACAAACTTTTTTTATTAAACTATATGCTAACATCATTATAATTATCATATTTTCACGATAAATTCGTTGCGTGTTAAAACGTCTGGAAACTTCAATAAGTTTTGAAGTTTTGAGCATATAAAAACTTAAAATATCGTACCATCGCGATCGAGACTACTACGCATACGTCGTACGCCGTAACTTCCTTTGATATCTTCGATGGCCTAAACAGTGCAAGGGGTGCAACTAAACTGTGCTCGATTGACGATTACCTAATATGTTTATGGCACAGTGTGCGGTGAATTAAAGCGTGCATAGAGAATATTTTTTATTTTTATTAATTTATTCATTGTAAATATACTGGCGTGGAAATACTTATTATGAATCATTGTTAATTAGTAATTTCTAGTCAGTATAATTAATTTAACGTGAATTTAGCATAATAGGTATAGAAAAAAATATTTAAACCAAAAAATAGTAGTTTTTGTTATGAAGATTGTTTAAATAAAAGTTTTGTTTCGTTTATTTTATTTCTTTCGACATAATGATTGTGTATGTAATATTGAAGTGTTTCTGATAAAAAAAATATAATAAAGAGCTCATACTTGAATGATAGCACTAGCCAAGTAGCCATTAGGATGTACCATTTCGTATATTACACCTATCTAACTTGTTTTTCATATTGTACCATGATCGGTTCATCAAAACTTTTGAAGTGATTTCTGAACATTTTCTTTAGAATATAATACAATTTTATTTGCAACAAACAAACAAATAATAAACATAAACAAACAAAAAAAAACAAAAAGAAACAAACATAATAAAAAATAAACAATAATAATTACTAAACATGCAAAATGAAATTTTATATAAAGTCGGCAGAAGTCGGTTATTTTTTTTTTGTAAACAGTTTTTATTTTTCACTTTTTCGGTCAGTTTTTAATTTATCTAAGTTACCATAGCCTAATGTCAACTGCTCATCACCTTTTACAAAATATTGCTTTTCCCGATGCTGGGACGTTATTGTTGAGGAGTTCTCCTGGTAAGAACCAGGAGAACTGCCACTCACCATATGCATTGTGACGAGCATAAATTGGTTTGCAACCATAATAAAGTCGCACCGTCGTAATCGAATCGCACTCCATTAAATACTTATTATTATGTTGTTCCGGTAGCCATCTGTGGTCTCCATCATCAGTTCCACTTCACTAAATGGTGCTTTTCTACAGCAAATGCATGAGTTACTATAACAAATACCCAAATCGCTATAGGTCTGCCAATAAACTTCTAGGGTTTCCCTCGATTTCCATGGGATCCCCTCATCAAATTCTGATTTGGTAGCAATGGGACCACCTCGAGAGCATACCCTTGCAAACAAAAAAAGATTTTGTTAAATCGATCCTTATTTGACGGAGAAATCGGTGAACAAACATTTTAAAAAAATATAACCTCCTCCTTTTGGAACTCGGTTAAAAAGGAGTGATATTTTTACTTTTCTAATCCAACATTCATAGTGCAGTAAGTATACAACATGTCCCGGAATTAATGCACAACCTCTTAAGGGGTCATTGTACTCATCATTATAAACAACTTTTACTGTAGGACCAAACCTGAAATCGCAAAAAAAACATCTGCTATTCCCTACAAAAGTTGTTCATAATGATGAGTACAATGACCCCTTAAGAGGTAGTGCGTTAATTCTGGGACATGTTGTATATAATGTAAGTTATTAAAATTTTACTCTTTTATTACCCCCAGATGAGATTTACTAAAACAATTTAGCACCAAATGAGACTTACGGCAGACTGAAAAGTGATAAAATATGTGCTAAATATCAGCCGGCCCCTCGATTTGGGTCAAGTGCACGCGCTGACCCAGCTAAACTGATATTTTGATGCATCCGCTTGGCTCCATTATAATTTACCTGTATTATATTAGGGTTAACCACGGAATGATGGAAATGTTGACAAGATAACAGGTCATCATTATCTCCCTGCCCTTGTACCATGTTACTTGTGGTCGGCGCAACACATTTTCTTCTTCCCCTCCCCCTCTGTCAGCCGTCACGCTATCATTCGCTCCCTTCTCTTTCATATCATGCCTCACACAATCCACCCATCAATATTTATATTCATCGCTCTTTTAGTCTTATGCGTTTCCTCCCTCCTCATCACATGCCCATACCAAGTCAAACGATTTCCTTTCAACTTTTCTGTCACTGGTGCCACTTTCAAATGTCCCTCTTTTAGACTCATTTCTTCATTAATCCATTTTCGTCACTCCACATATTCATCTCAACATTCTCATCTCCGCTGCATGCACTCTTTTTTCATAAGTCTTCTTCACGGTTCGAATTCCGATCCATACAGTATGGCAGGCCTTATCACAGACTTGTAAATATTCCCCTTAAACTTGAGGGGCATCCGTGGGTCACAAGTTGTTCCCGTGACTTGTCACCATTTCATCTATCCTCAATTGATCCGGTGCGTTACGTCTCGGTCTACTGCAGCACAAATGATAACAGGTATGAGATCATTAATATAGCATAGGCAGATTAAAAATATGTTAAGTTTGTTAGTTTAAAAAGGCTCCTTTTTACTGTTTGTATTTCCTGTGCATGTCTCAAATAAAATATTCTTATTTCTTTGCTTTCCTTTAAAGAACAAAATAAAAAATCTTCGTCTTGTTTTAAGACAGATTATAGAATATTTGCAAGACTGATTTTTGTAAAATAAGGTTGAGTTTCTTTAGATATCTTTATACAAACAAGATAATATAAACATACAAGATAATAGTAACATACCTACTCACACACATTAAATTATCGAATAACCAGCATTAGTTGGTTGGTTTTAGGATTTGTGCAAGCTACATGTAGGTACAGATAAAATGAAACCACTCCATGATCTTACCGATTGAAGGGTACTGTGGCCCACTGCAAATTCATCGTTAAATTTTAACCAGTATTTCATACAATGCTTAGCCCCGTTCATCCCTAAATATAAATGAATAATATGCATATTAATTCATGAACCTAAAAACTAGCAGTGAACGAGCATTGCAAAATGGCTGGCATCCCAAACCGCTAGAAGAGTGGGGGCGCCTAGCTATTTTAATAAAGACCACTCCGCTGGTAATGCGAGGTTAAAAACATTTGTTAAGTTATAAACAGAGAGCGAGTTTTCAATTAGTAGAGGTCCTAAATGATTGCGTCTTACTCGACATTCTAGCTTTGATTTACAGTGTGCTTTTTCTCTATTGGGAAAAAAAAAATACCCTACTACCTTTGAAATACATTGCAAGCTAAAGTTTTGTATAATTTAAAAGCATTTTTTCAATTTTGTAAATGTGAGTATCATGAAGCCGTTTATGTAATGATGTATGTTGACTTAAAAACTCACTGATGGTGGCGCGTGTGTTGCATTATTCGGTTCCCTACAAAATGCTTGAGCTGGATGGTGCTGATCCACGCGTTATGTTCGTGAACGGGCGCCGTCAGTTGAGACTGGTCATCTCTTAACTGCCAGAGCTTATTTGTAATCCTTTACTCTTATATTTTGTATTGTATTTAAAAAAATATTTTTTTTACATTTTTCTCATATTAGAAGACACGAATAAGGTACCTAGTATTTGTAATATCTTGATTTGAAAGAGTGTCCTTGGAGTCTCTTGCCTGTTCTTCTCCATAGAGATCTACGTTTTGGAATTAGCAAATAGCTTCAACTTTCTGACTAACTGACCGACTCTTTAATAATTCAAAAGTGCCTGTAATTGGTTTAATTGAAATAAATACTTTGAGTTTGAGTTTGAAATCATCGAAAACACGAATATTGCAACACAACACATTCACATACACGTAAACACAGACCGAAAGAGAGAATGTTTTTAGGAATCCGTACCCAATGTGTGCCAAACGAAACCCTTTTACTAAGCCTCCGCTGTTCGTCCGTCCGTGTCGTCAGCGGGCTATACATCTTTCTTTTTCCATTCCTCTCTCTCTTACCCCCTTATACACCTTTCACTCGCACCTCTACATACGTTCCCTTCTACTCAAAAACTCACTCCACATAATGGACACTTGATTTTTTACAGATTGTGTATTTCTTTTGTCGCTAAAACAACTAATAATATTGTAATCCTTAGTGTGCGAGTCCGACTCGCACTTGACTGTTTTTTTTCATGTGTCATTTTGACAATGACATTTGTTTAAAGACTTGACTCATTGCCCTTTTAGGCATTTCATTACGGAATGCATGATCTCAACAAAAAACACAACCATTTCAAAAAATTTTTTTTCTTTATTTGGCAACTGTAAATTAAAATTCTTTTTAATAATTTTGGTTTATCATAAAATAGAGTATTTTTTCCACAATATTTTTTATGTAATACGCTGGGTCCAAATGTGGGTGATCTTCTTTTATTTACTTATGTAAATTGGTTAAAAAAACACTTTTACGGGTAAAAAAAAAAACAAGATACATAATACATTTTTTTATTTTTTTATGGCGACATAAGTATACTATTATTATAGCAGCCCATACTGTGCCACTTCTGAGTAAAGACCTTCCTTCACTCTCTCCATCTCATGGTTGTTGGCTGTTGTGGTCTATTTCTGTAGTCTTGTAGTTCGTCTCGCCATCTTTGCCTAGGATTTCCTCGGCATCGAAGCGTATTTTACTAAATGAAAAAACCGGCTAAGTGCCTGTCGGACCACGCACAATGAAGGGTTCCGTAGTTGAGATAAATTTATCCCAAAAACAAACTTAACATTGTAGTTGAAAAATATGTTCTCCTATACATGTCCCAGCAGTGGGTACATTATTAATGCAGTAAACTAATATCCTTGTTTTGCAATGACTTGCCATCGAACTTAATTACTAGAGATAAATCACAAAAGGTTTTCACTTGTACCACATCACAAAATATCGGGCAAGGCCGATAGCCGCAGTGGAGTTTCAATTAGACTTTGATTTTCAACCAATTTGTCAGGAAATGTACATATTGACAAACTTTTTTGTTGTTTTCCGGTTATTGACAAAATAGAATAGAATACTCTTTATTATGTACATCATAAAAATACTGGTCAAGAGCGAGTCGGACTCGCGCACCGAGGCTTCCGTACGTATATATGATGTTGATGATTTCTAAAATAATGTGTTATTTAGAGACATCGTTTTATGTTTCCTGTAATCTTTACATAAACTTCTATCACATAGAATAATTTCAGATTTTTATCTATGCAAACTTCGGAGATAAGAGTTTACTAGAACGTTTTGTAGAACGGTATTTTTTTTTTTCATTTTCAATCAAAAGTCGGAAACTACGCAGCCTAAAAAAAAAATGTTTGAGAATGTGCAAACAGCTCTCTTTCATATGATACCCCTCATGCCTTAGTAGCCCTACTTCAAATTTGTAAGACCCCCTTTCAGTCCCTTTTGCAAAAAAGATGTATTTTTTTAAATTTCTTTCTTGTTTGCAAAATAGTTAGGCAAATGTCATCTAAAATTATTCAAAATTTCAAGTTGATAGCATTAGTAGTTCTTGAGATACCCAGGTGTGACAGACAGACTTAGTCTCACCATAAGGGTTCCTTTTTACCATTTTGGTACGGAACCCTAAAATTGCAGATATAAATGCGGTATGCAATGTGATGTATGATGAGATATATTGCGCTCTTTTACAAATGGTCAACAATGTTCTTTTTATAAAACAATACAGTTTTAGGTTTCAACACAATTCTATTTCAGTCGAAGGAAATGTAAGCCATTTTTTGTCAACTACCAGGGCTTAATGAACGTGAAAACATGCTACTGGTTAGTGTAAAGTAAGTTGCTTATTATTAGATAATTCGTAGCCTTTTCCTTTGTTACTAAATCTAATTCTGCTTCTTTTCTGTTGCAAATTGCGATATACGTTTATAAAGCTTAAAAAAAAAATATAAGTGAAAACAGCAGCACAGTATAAATATGGACCGTACAAAAACTACGCAGTAAACGTTCGAATCGGCACACACACATACAACGTTCTCATTGATGAGACCCCAAAGCGGATGTCGTGCTGCGTCGCGTTTGCCGCGTCGAGAAGAGTGGTTGCCGCGCCTAATGCACCAATGAAGCGTAGGCAATTATTTCAACAATTAGGCGTAGTTTCCATACCGTCCATATTTATACTGTGCCAGCAGCACTGCTCTATTTTCAAGAACAATAATTATACTTATGAAAAATAAGGAAACCCAAGACTAAAAATGTAATGAACAAACCAGAACACACCGAGCACAGATTTAGAAATCTGTGAATCCCAGAAAGTGGTTTTTATACATTTGCACACAGATTCTCAGAATAAATATCAGGCACTAAAAAGAAAGAAAATGCTTGTCGTATAGATACAAAAACGAAAAACAAGAAAAAAGGGAAGCGCCCTAAGGGGAGGGCCCTAAGGGAAGGGCCCTAAGGGGAACATATGTAAATCTTTAACGATTATTTAAGATTCACCCCCTTTGATATATTTTGCGTACGTATCATAAATTGTGTTTGTCCTATCATTTCTGTATATTTGCTCTTGGAATGTCTTCCGACATCGTTCGGGCTTTGTGATGAAGTAGGGACTGATAAAATACGTTAGCTGATTTTTCCTGGTATTTATTTTACGGCCATGGGCATCCTCCCATGGGGGTCCAAAGAAATCTTTGAATCGGTTCTCAACCGGAGGCTTGACAACCGATTCAAAGATTTCTTTGGAGATAAACCAATGAACAATATAGCTATAGGTATCTCATTTAAAGCCAAGTATCGAATTACATCTAAATCAATTTCTGATTTTAGCCATTAAGATCTAACAAATAGAGAAGCTATTGTTTTATTATGAACTAGCAGACCCGTGCCCACTTCGTTGGGCGGTTATATAGCCTATGACATTTACAAATAACGTGGCTTTCTATGGGTAAAAGAATTTTCAAAATCGTTTCAGTTGATCCAGAGATTACCCCCTACAACCTCACAAACTTTACCTCTTTATAATATTAAGTATAGATAACAGTTTTGTCTAGTTTGTTGGCAAAATTAAATCTATGTTTTTGCCAGGTTAATTGCAATAGGCTCGCAGCGTGCCTCCAATTACCTTAATATCATCAGTCATGTTTAAGTCCTATACTTAATCATAATTGCAGAAACGAAGATCAACTGAATAATTCTGTATACCCCTTCCGGGGAATATAAGAGTAATATTACCTAGACTTGTTTAGTACTGCGCACATCAGACACCGCCTAAAATTCCTGAACCGCATGCAACGCCCCAACCTAGTTTCAGTGCAGGCCAAAATAGTTCAAGGTCGCTGCAACTGCGCCCTCTGCCGTCGGTGTCGGCATTCGCAATCGATACGGAATTTACTGGCCAAACTCACACACAAACCTCAGGCGTGTGTTGGAGGACTTTGCTTTCAAGGGTAGGCTGGATTTAAGATTTTTAGTTTGGGAAGAAGAGAAGAAAGTTCAAGGTTCTCTGGTCCAATTTACAACCAAAAGGATTTGAGAGTTCAAGGGTATAACCTGAGATTAATTTGTATAGCCTAGGTGTATTCTTTAAGCGTATGGGATTAAATGACAAGTGGAGAACCTGCAGGTTAATTGCGTAACACACTTTTAACGGCAAACCTTTTATTTTGGCAATTCAACAACATTGATTGCATTATTTAAGTTGTTTTGCATCTCGTCTCTGTGAGAGGGAGTGATTTACCACGCGGTGCGCCCGCATGCCCAATGTGGTTGGTAGATGTCAAATGTCTTCGAATTGTGGGTGGTGTTTTACGTTGTTTAGCAAATAAATTTATGAAACCGATGAAGCAATGGATTGGCAATTTCCTTCAAAATTCTTCAGATTGTAATTGAAAGTGTGTCACGCAAATTTTAAGGTGCTGTAACACTCTCAATGTAGTTAAAAGTTCAAACTGATACATAAAAGCTAGATAATTCAAAGACTTAGACTTTAACTTAATAGATTAGGAAAGGTCCTACCTATTCGCCGAGTTCAAATTATCTAAATAATATGACATTTGAATCTAGCATTGCACGACAGACCGTTTCAGAACACGATTCATTATTGACTGTTGTATTCTGTTTTGTATTTTATTTTGTTGATATTCATATCAAATTATTGGAGCCAAGTAGTTAAAAAAACGTAAAAAAATCGAGAAAAAATTATATAAGCTTACTATTGATTTCAATGAATTACAAATTATTCCACTTTGCCCTAATCAGCCGCCCCACTGGTGGTGCAAAGTGGAATGCCTAAAATTTTGCAATGGAATCTGCCCCATAGTTCGATTTGGTGGGGCAGATTCCACTAGTCTCAAATCTTGCTGGATTCTGCCCCACTAGGGTTGGCTCCTTAGAATTTGTGTAGATAGTATGCTTGTAATTTATATTTGTTTAGAAAAGAAAGACATGTATATCTAAATAAAACGTAATTTGGGCTGGTGACGTTGGGATTAGTACATAATATGTAGTGTTTTTAAATAAAAGTACAAAAATAATTGTTTGGAAATTTTTATTTAAATTCAAAATGACAAATCGAGTATAATTTGTCCCCGTAAATAGAAAACGAAGTGCAATTTATTCTACTGTGTACCTTTTATGTACAGTAAAGTACCCGTATAATGCAAAGCGACGCGTCCCGGGCGACCTGACCTAAAATCGTCAGTTCAAGGCCGTCACCCAGATGCAAGTCCCTGTTGCATTCCGTGAATACTGGGAACAATCATCGGAATGTTCTGTTGTTGTTTGAAAGTGTGGATGAAATTTGTTTTATCTACCTTGTTTGAATGGATAAAGTTCTTTACAAATAACCAGTAGTGCTTCCTTTTTCACAACTTTTCGGCACTCTTTAACTGTTGTTATGACAAAATGAAATATTATTAAATTATGCGAACAAAAGTTTATTTGCCTAACGCTGATTTGATGCCCGTTAATTGATCAGATTTTCGTAAAGAAGTTGTAAAATAGATTGTAAAATACCCTTTACCAGTTTTTGAGCTATTCTGAAGGAGATCATCGAGAGGAGATAAAAATGACATATAAAGTAGGTACATCTTATTTTGGCAAAACTCATAGATACCTAATTAGAAAAACCGGCCAAGTACGTGTCGGACCACGCACAATGAAGGGTTCCGTAGTTAGGATGAATTCATCCCAAAAACAAACTTAACATTGTAGTTGAAAAACATGCTCTCCCATACATCTATATACGTTACGGTCAATTCGTCAACTGCAAATTTAAGTTGGTCGACGATTACTCGTTAACTTGTAAACCCTACTTAGCTGTGATAGTTTTCCTTTTAATTTCATTATATATACTACTGCCATGAATTTTTTCACATATCCAAAACCAACCATTTAGCTGGCAGGGGGGGGGGGACACTTGACTCTAACAAAAAATAGCACTTTAAAGCTTAATATTATAGAAATGGATCTCAGAATTGAAAAATGGCTTTCACAGACCCACAACGTTTTTGAACGGCCTATCCAACGATACCCCACACCATGTATTAGATGAGAAAAAAAAATATCATCCCCGTTTTACGTGCAAGGGAGGTACCCTAAAAAAAATGTATTTTATGGTTTTGTTTAACGACTTTTTCGAAGTCATTAATATGTACACCCATGCCAAATTACAGCTTTCTAGGACTTAGCGTCTCTGAGCTAGGCCGGGGACAGACGGACGGACGGACAGACAGACAGACAGACAGACAGACAGACAGACAGACAGACAGACAGACAGACAGACAGACAGATAGACAGACAGACAGACAGACAGACAGACGGACATGGCGAAACTATAAGGGTTACTTGTTTACTACGGAACCCTAAAAAGGATGTAGTATAAGTAGTGTGTAAAGATCGTAGCAGGTCGCGTTCTGTAGTTTCTGCCTACCCCTTGGGAAGAAGGCGTGAGTTTATAGATGAGTTACATACACAGTAAGAGGTAATTAATCATTGGCTTGATTTAATATTAGAATTCCAGTTTCCTATAACAAAAATAGGTAAGAGCTGAAGGCACTTTTTCGATTTATAAAAATGTGCAAACCCAACTTAACGAAAAGGAAAAGCAACATAATAAACGTTAATATACCTAAAACACGATACTGCGCAGGACCTTGACCTCAGCTATTGGGGCGCGGACTGCGCACAGGACTATCAATTTATTGCACCAACCGATTTACTATACCCTAAGTCATCAACTCAGATAATTTTAGTAAACAAAGAAATGTCACTGTCAAAATGACAGGACAGTGCTGCAAAACAATTTATCATATATCAAACTTAACAAAAACACAACAGAAACAAGGAAATATAACAACTAACAACAAAATGAAACACTTAACACGATGATAACAAAGCACAATTAACAAACACGCAGCGAATAATATGATCGGAGAAAAGAAAACGAACGTATTGAAAAGACGCGAGTTTGCAAATTATGTCAAATGAAATTTGAGAATGTTGGGAACTCCTGTAGTGTTACCAGTATCATAATATTTTTTATACCACAAAATTTTCTTTTTTTAATAACTTTGTTTAAAACCGAAAACTTATAAAAATTAACACGGTATGATAATTGTTTAATTATTATTTCGAAAATCAGTACATAAAAGCCAATATAGCCTTGTTTTCCGCCATTTTATGTGAATTACCATTATGACGATATTTTTTTGATCTGTTATCACCTTTGTTTATATAAATTATCTGAATTGATGACTTAGGGTATAGGTGTATTCAAATATGACATTAGTAATGTGATACATACTCATTATCACACCTGATCTACCTGACGGGGTAGGCAGAGGTGTATCGACCTTTAGTACCTACACCCACATTTCGCCAGTTATGTTTAGTTATGTTTTGACATGTGAAACTATGATAAAATTTATATGATTTTTTGGCCAAGATGCAGGAAAGTCTTTGGCAAATTCAACTCTTACGGCCTTATTACAAAACAAGATTTATATTTTGACATGGCTTAAACCATGGAGCCAGTTTTTGTAATAAGAACGTAACAGTGATTGAAATACCGTTCTTTATACAAAACTGAAAACTTAGTTCAACTTTACCATAGTCGGAATAAAGTTCGAAATTCAATAATGGCTCCATGTTTTAAACCTGGGTCTGAAGATAAACCTTGTTTTGGCGTATAAGGCGGTTAAGGTTTAAGATTGGACGGACCCAATACTAGACCCTGGGGAATACCTAAAAAAAATCAGGACGTTATTTTAAATTGAAGTAAAAGGGTGTTTAATATTGATTGATAGAGGTTAAGCTTTATGAAAGTAAGTATATAAATGACGTTGATATTTATTTGCATTCAAAAACTGCTTTTTAATAATCCGGGAAATTAAACTTAAACTTATTAATATTCTGGGCCAAACGTTCAAAGCTGGTTTCATACTAAAAATAGTACTGAAATCAAACCTGTACAATGAATATTTTGAAAAAAAAAATGTACGAGGGATGGGAACGATTTTGATGCCGAAAATATTTTTTTTTCATTTTAGTCCCTTTGTCTGGATGTATTATATGTTCCGGATTGACACAACAAATAATAAATAGACTCTGTTCTTTTGCACTTATATTCCATAAAGGTCTGGTTTTCTAATAGACTATATATTATCACGCTATTTGCTGTGGGGGATTAGCAATATTGCATTATGTCCGTATTCCTCTACAGTTTACCACGAGATTTAATTAAACGAAAAAATGTTCTAATATTGTAGATAGATAGATAGGTACGGATTTAATCTCTGAAATGAATATCATCACGCCATACCTTCAAGGATCGATTCCCGCACGGAACAAATATTTGTATGACCTACAAGTAGTTGTTCCGGGTCTGGCTGTTTGTGTATGTGAGTTTAAATGTTTGTAAATGCACCCACGATACAGGAGAAATTCCTAGAGTGAGAAAAACAAACAAAAGGAGTTAGGTAGGATTTAGTTGAAATTAACGATTTCACGTTCCGATTAACTTATAACGCCAATAGAATCCACGGGAGCGAATCCGCGGGTACAGCTTGTAAACAAATAAATTATCATAGAAAGTTAATACGACTCCTAAAGTAAATATCTCAGCGCCGCACCTTGACCCGCTACTGGGTCAACACCGCACAGGATAATCAATATTGCACTGAATTTATTGGACAGCTGTTGAAATGTTTATGAGCGTGTGAAGATTTTAAGATATACGATCATTTTCTCTAACCTTGCTGCTAACAGCCGCTATCCAAGCAGCGAACAAATCAGGGCAGTTGTCAGGGTTTGGGAACCGGTGAAGGGGTACACCGCGTATGCAACTGAAAATGGAACGACATACATGAATATCAGGATATGGCTAAACCATTGGGCTAAACAAAATAAAATTATGGAATAAAATAAAACTTTTTCTTGCTTATATTATAGGTTCGGTTCGGTATGGTAATAAACACTTACCTAAATCAAATCAAATCAAATTATTTATTTGAAATATTTAGTCCACTTTGTTAGTAACAATTTGACTTATACACTATGTTAGTAAGAACTTTAGCATACATGGAAAAAAATACATTTAGGACTATTCATTCTGGTTTCGATCGAATATCCTACTAAGAGGTTATTCGATCAAAACCCGGAGGAACGCCTTCATAATTTGAGAATCGAATTTCGAAAAATACAATATCTTTATTTATTTAATACTTTAAGCATACAAATGTACAGAGGCGGACTTAATGCCATAGGCATTTAAGAGTTTTCATTTACGTTAGTAAAACAACAAAAATTACCAACGAAAAACAAAGTGATATAAATTATTATGAAATATAAACAGTAACAATTTGCCGAGTTAAACTCGGAAAGCGCATCGACCTCGGGAAAGCCGGAGTTGACAAAGGTCAAATGGCGACAATGACATTTGTTTGACAATTTGCGAAATAAGACCATACGGATGCCAAGTTTTTTTATCCCACCAAACTTCAGACGTCGCTGTCGTTTGTGGAAATTGATGACACTGTTAAATATGCACATGCACCCCTGTGCCGCACTCTGTGAACCGGTGCACCGCGCTGCACTAACCAACGCACGCGCTTTTTTCGCCCCTCGTCCGAACACAAGTAAGTACCTACAGAACTTCGTATGTCGCATGTCATTCAACGCCGAGCCCTGAAAATTCAATACCGCGCGATATAAAATTGCGCCGGGAAAAAATCGCGGCCATGGGGCCACACTCACATCCCACTAGAGACAAAAGTTGTCTGGACCACTTCATGCTAAAACTTAGACCTACCAAAAAATCGGCGTTCATTGCAATCATCGACACTACTATCACTGATCACTCTATGATTTTCCTAAAAGTAACTGAATTGACGAATACACGTAAAACATTTAGAACGAAAACAACTGTAAACGTAGAACATGCACTCGAGCTTTTAACAACTAACAACATTCAAGACCTTACAAACCTGTCTAACCCTAATATTCTATTAGATAGTCTAATAGGCTTGCTACAAAAATGTCTCACTGCCAGTACACTTGTTTCGAGAATATCCCTTAAAAATAGATTGATTAAACCTTGGATGACACTAGGCTTGCTGCGTTGCATACATAATCGCAACAATATGCAAAGAAAGTTGAAACTAGACCCTTTTAACGAGATACTAAAAATCACCTATAGGAGATACAGGAACTACTGCAACAGCATCATTAAAAAACAAAAACGTAAACACGATCGCGAACTACTATATAAGACACACAAAAACCCTAAAAAACTATGGAAAACAATAAACAATATTTCTCAACGAAAACCACCTAAAACACAAAATACAGCATTGCTGGAATCAGCCGCTAACCCTCTCGAGGCAGTAAACAAAGTTAACAAATACTTTTCCACTATAGGGAAGTGTCTTGCTGACGACATAATAAATAACCCTCAGAAGAAACATAACAGCTTCCCTAGCTTACCTTAGAACGTTGCGGCTTCACCGGTCTCATCCTTTGTTCTTCTCAATTCTGACCCTGACGAAGTAGCAACCGTAATCATGAGCCTAAAATGTGACAGTGCAACTGGCTGGGACAAAATCCCGATAAATTTCTTAAAAGCTGCCAAGTCCATTATTTCGCCAATTATTTCACATCTTATTAACCTCTGCTTTGAACAAGGAATTTTTCCTACCGCCCTGAAACAAGCTGTAATAACACCAGTATACAAGAGTGGTAACATAGTTGACCCGTCTAACTACAGGCCGATATCTGTACTTCCGTCCTTGTCTAAAATTGTTGAAAGATTAATAAATCATCGCTTGACTAGATATTTAACAAAAAATAATTTAATCTCGCCCTCGCAGTTTGGTTTTAGACAGGGAAAGTCTACAGAAGACGCAGTCCTGGCACTTACATCTTTAGTCACTGAAAAAATGGACAGTCGTGATAAGTGTCTGGCAGTATTTTTAGACCTAAAAAAAGCCTTCGACACGGTCAGTGTCCCTACACTTTTACACAGGCTAGAAGGCATTGGCGTAAGAGGAATACCACTTAAACTTTTTAAAGAATACCTAAGCGAACGCAGATATGTGGTAAAAATAGGATCAATCACTAGTTCCGAAGAAATAGTCACATACGGAGTAGGACAAGGTAGTATGCTCGGTCCGACGCTGTTTCTTATTTATATAAACAGCCTATGCAACATGAGACTTGACGCAGCTCACATATTCTCCTATGCTGACGATACAGCAATTGTTTTCTCGGGAGAAACATGGGACAGTGTCGGTCACACCGCCGAACGTGGCTTGTCTACAATAGCTGCCTGGCTCGAATGTAACTTTTTAACTTTAAATGTATCAAAAACCAACTACATTTGTTTCTCCATTGACAATCGCACTCAGCCATCTCAAGATCTACAGATTAAAATACATACCTGC
This sequence comes from Tiliacea aurago, assembly GCA_948098905.1. Taxonomy (NCBI): domain Eukaryota; kingdom Metazoa; phylum Arthropoda; class Insecta; order Lepidoptera; family Noctuidae; genus Tiliacea; species Tiliacea aurago. The sequence continues at coordinate 26,717,832 of OX402588.1, read as the reverse complement.
TCTGACTTCCCTGACACCAACTGCTCTTGTTTAAAAATCAACAAAGTAAGTAGCACTAAATACCTTGGTGTTATGCTTGACCAAAGGCTATCGTGGCACTTGCATCTAGAACTCATAATGAACAGAGTCAGGAAATTAATTTGGACCTTCAAATCTCTTCGCCACGTAGCTACTAAAGATCTTATCCAACAAATTTACGTGTCTCTGGGTCAATCCGTATTGACGTATTGTTTACCAATTTGGGGTGGAGCATCCAAAACAAAGTTTTTAGAACTTGAGAGGACGCAGAGAGCTTTACTAAAAGTCATGTACTTTAAGCCACGTATATTTCCCACCGAAACCTTATACTTAACTTCGAACCTCTTGTCAGTTAGAAAGCTCTATGTCCTGCTGATTACTCTAAAGAAGCATAAATCCCTTCCCTTCGTCACTGCCAGGACGAAAACTAGGAGGAAGAATAAAGTAGCTCCAGATACCCCAGTCAAAACTACATTTGCTACAAGACAATACACAAAGCAATCTTCTCGCATATACAATTCTCTCAACAAAATTCTCACCATATACCCTATGATATACCGCGAGTGTAAAAAGACACTCACTGAATGGTTGAAGAGCAAAAGTTACGAAGAAATCGAGGCTATGCTCTACACAGTCACTTAATTCCCAAATACATATCTAATTATAATCTATAGATACAATTGGTCGCTGAATAAAACATTAAGTACACAAATCACACCTTCCACACCAACATTCACACCCTTACACTACACACACCGCCACCTCACACATACTCACCCCCCACACACACACATAACACTGTGCGCATTCCTTATTCCTTATTTAATTAGTTTTTTTGTTTGTTTTTCTATTATGTATTGTTAAAAGCCTTTGGCATGCTTTCAAAATTTTCTATTGTTTATTCTCTCATACATGTATAGTCAATGTAAACTGGAAGAGCGGAACCACCTAATACAAATCTTTGCTTAAAAGGTGACTCCAAACATAACAATGTAATTTACATATGTTGATGAAATAAACATTTTTTTTTTTAATTTTTTTTTTTTTTTTTTTATGGGGACAGATGTACCGATTTCTATTTGTTCCATTCCAAGCGCAGCACGCGATGTTATCCCGCCGTCATTTTTACGTCCGTGCGAACGTGGGTTTACCGAAGGCTTTTTCTTCAATTCTTCTGTCGCTTAACTACTGACAGAAGATACCAATTACATAATCAGTACACATAATGTAAGTGCTGCACAATTACTTTCGTAATTTAGATTTTTTAAGTTTTGTCTCTACATAAATGAAATAATCAAAGGCAAACCGTTTCACCGCTTTATAATATTATAAAGTATTATCATTTATTAATTTGTCCTTGTCAAACTTTATAGTACCTACCTAGATTATAAAGGAACGACTAATATTCGTTTCAATTCTTGTGCATGGGCATGTAATTTAGTAGCCTGTGTTGGAGATCCAATAAAATCAATCTGCCCAGTCTTTTCCCAACTATATTGGGGTTGGATTCCAGTCTAACCGAATGCTGCGGAATATCAGTATTTTATCTGACCTCCACAAGCCAGTTACTGGGTATCACACTGAAAAACATGCGAGCTAACTAAGATACATTTTCTCTTAGTTGGCATTAAAATGTTTGGAATCACTATTTATTTATTTACTTTAAACAAGATAGCATATTATTATTTGCCAGAACAAATTCATTTTATTTATATCGACAATGTGACATGTACAGAATAATCACCGGTCTTTGTTACATCATACATGCTTTGTTTGATTTTACTTCTTCACTTTTTTAAATCAAATAACAATCTTAGTTGATGGTAACAAGCAACTTGTTAGCATTACATCATTATTAAACGGACCAACATTTGAGTTAAATCAAATAACTACCCGTAATTAAACTAACTAATTTCTTTGTTGACGGAACTATGATAATTTAACAAAGTTCTCCTAGCTTCAGAAGTCAAGATCTTGTTAGACTCGTATGGAGTCAAAATGCGTGATCACATTAAACAAGATGTTTGTTAAAGCAAACACTAACTACCCGTAATTAAACTAACTAAGTTCTTAGTTGACGGAACTATGATAATTTAACAAAGTTCTCCTAGCTTCAGAAGTCAAGATCTTGTTAGGCTCGTATACCTACAGTCAAGATGCGTGATCACATTAAACAAGATGTTTGTTAAAGCAAACACTTTTTTTTTTCAGTGCAGTATAGGTAGTAAGGTACCCCTTGGTAAGACTGGTTGTCAGACTTTTGGGCATCTGACTACCTGTAACGACTGTAAAGATCTACTGACAGCTGGGACCAACGGGTTAACGCCCTTCCCGAGGCACGGAGGTCTATACAAAATTAATGGACCCATCCACGGCCCGACCGCTGTAAGCGTAGCTTCACCTTCGATCGCCCCGTGCAGCTGTTATCATTTAGCCACGAGCCCCTCTCTGTTGGAGATCCAATAAATAAATAAATAATCGCATAGCCGACTATCCATAAAACGCATTCACGTGTTGTAGGTGTATCCTCGACAAATAAAAGCACGGAGCCTACTGCATCGGGGCTGGCCTTGTGCCACTGACCCAAAAACACCAGTTCATGATCGCTTAAACCGTTCGGATAATACTTTCTGTACGAGGAATTATGTTTTAGACTTTTATTTGAAGGATACAATGTTGAATCATAACTTTGGCTTGGATATTCAGAATACAAATCTAGAAGTTAGATTTCGGAATGAAAAGCTGTTTGGAAATCGGTTGTCATGGTATGTGCATGTGATGCGGAGGAATGAGGGAAATGTTGAAGAAAGTTTTTAGTATTAATGTGGGTGTTTATATAGTTAAGGGAAGACCAAAGAAACGATGGGACTGTGTGAATGATGTTATGGCTGGAAAGGGGTTACGACGGACGTGATCGAAAGACGCGAAGTGTTCATGGAGGGTGACCCTCAAACTGGGATATTTATCCCGATGTGAGGGTCTCTCCCTGTCCAGGCGGCGCTGCCATCCTTCAGGCTTAGCACGAGAACCGTGGAGAAGCGTTAGGTCGATGGAAGAGTAGACAAAAAAGACGTTTCCGTGTAGACAGTAGTACATTTTCGGTAGACAAGCGATTTCTATTCCACAGTAGAATACAAATATAAAGCATCAAGCTAATCCTACCGATAGGGTCCGGGTATGTTTGTGAATCAGGTGACGGCTAATATGAAGATACTGAAGTCTTGAAAATATGTGGTTTCTTTACGTAGAAACAATAACACCAAAATGATAAGTCTTGATAAGTGTTCAAAAAGCGTTTGCGGGACTCTCTGAAGTGCTAGCTGAAGTATTAGAAACTTATAAAGAACCGTGCCGATGACTAAGAATTCATCAAATTTGCATGCGCGCAATAATTATTTTTAGATTTACGGCACGGCTTTCGCAGTGGTTAAGCGATTGGCTGCTGCACTGCGTGTCGTGGGTTTGATACCCGCACGGAACAAATATATACTAGTTGTTCCGGGTCTGGCTATTTGTGTATGTGAGTTTAAATGTTTGTAAACGCACCCACAATACAGGAGTAATTCCTAGTGTGGGGCAACGTTTTAAAAAAAAAATATGTTTATGGTTCGAAGCGTAAATACGTTGCTGAAATGTCTTGTAATGGCACCTACGGAACCACCTGTGAACTCATGGCAGCGGGAGAACTATTCCCATTTGAGTTCCAGGTGTTTCAAGATGGTATTTTTATTGATGGTTTTGGGAAAGCACAACAGGGAGTAAAAATAATCCGATTCGCAGGAAACTTTAATGAAGGTCATTTTGATGTTTTAATTCCGTTGGCTAATTTAAGTAATAAAAATGATCTTTTGACCCCTCACGCCGCCAAAATTGAAGAATCACAGACCGTCCCCGACTCAGCGGTAAATGTGCAGTTGAATTCACAATCCCAGTCCCAATTCACTGCTATTGATTTTGTCGAGAAGTCGCTTGCCGATAGTGAGCAAACGGAATGCGAGTATTTTTTTTCTGGCATATAACCACAGCACCAAATTAGTGTTTTCGTTGACGAATCACCGACTTACACTCAGTGTGCACCATTTTCTAACGTGTTCCTTAACCAAATTCGTTTGTCCAAGGCAATAAATGATTGTTGTGATTGTAATGAATGTTTTCAATATGAGCCTGAAATTGATTATTCCAAGGATAAGGTGGTTGAACTGGGATCTATCATTCTTTGCTTATTTTAAAAATTTCCTCATTTTACTATTACAACAATCTTAATTTTGCGTATGGATTAACTAAGCTTATACAATTTATAACTTCTACATTTGGTACGGAACCCTAAATGCGCAAGTTCCGAAGTGCACTATTGGTCTGTTCGCTTGGAACATTATAAATCTCATAAACACCAACGTATGAAACACGCGAGTGAAACCGCGCGGGTACAGCTAGTGCAATTATATAATACTAAGAGATTGAATTTATACAATGCAAAGATAGTTTTTGAAATCTTCAGCCGCTCCAACAGTATTTTCAATGGTTTATCAATTAGTTTTTGCACCCTTGTGGAGCAGGACCAGCGTTGAGCCAATGATTTTTATCAGTGATTAAATCCCCCAACTATAATAATAATATGCTTGGCTGCATAGTGTGCGTTTTAAACAAGATTTAAATTTCGTTTCATTCAGTTGAATTATGTGCTCAGGGATTTTATTGTAACGTTTTAAACAGTAATTCATGAAAGATGAGTCTGGTGGAACTAATTGGTCCCCAGTTATAAAAACAAATCTCGGGCTGGTCTATTGACCTAAAGAATGTATTATTCAAAACGTGACATCTAGATATTTCACGTTGCCGTTTTGTATCGAAAAATTCAAACAATTTTTGCTAGGGTAAAATATATTCATTTAATTTAAATCAAAGTATTTACCCTCATTGTCTATACATTTCTGCCATCTCATGGGAAGGTCCTTTATGCCTTTGCGGTAGAACTCTGGAGACCTGGACTCAACAAACTGTGAAGGCATTTTGTATTGCTTCCTGGGAAGAAAATTATTTACCAAGTCTAAAAATTTCCAAATGGCGGAAAAAATGGTAGTCGGTTGGGGCCAGGTCCGGCGAGTATGGAGGGTGACAGATGGTTTCTAACCGTAAGTTCTGTGTAGGTTCTGTAGTGTTACAACGGTTTCTAGAGCAGTGTGAAGTCTTGCGTTATCACAGACATCGGAATAGGACGAGCTTATTTAGAAAGAAAGAAACATAATTTTATTTGTCACAGAAAATAAACTCGAAGGTAAACCTTACACAAAACAGATCACCTAAACTTCGAGAAAGGAAGTAACATAGAGTGGATAATACCTCCTCGAACATCCCGGAATAATTATAATGACGTTTAAATTCCGGGATTTATATATTGGACTTTATTTATAGTTACAAATTATTGATTTAAAAACCATAATTATCATATTTAGTTGATGACAAAACATATTTTGAAACAATAGAAACTGCCACCGCTACTTGTACCTGCGCAGGCTCTCCGCCACTGAAGCTCGTCAAGTCTCATCTTTCGTGGCGCGTAATGTACGGTCAGTGCTCTGAATTACCTGACCCCTCTTACAAAGCAGAAGCGGGGGTCAGGTTATGCAGAGCACTGACTGTACTACCTATGCTAATCGAATTAAGCTTAATATTATGTGGAAAAACCGCCCTGTCTTTAAAAGTCGTTTGAGATTGACCAGCAACAAACTTTATTGTTACATATTTTATACCTATCTGAATTAATAATGTAATTGTTACTAGCTTTTGCCCACGGCTTCGGTCGCGTTAATTTAGAATTAGACAATCATTTCGGGTTGTACTCTGCTTTTCCCATAATATAATTCAATAATGATTCGAAAGACACGTGGCGCCATCTATTATCATAAGAACGTTATTGTTGTTTTCCTCGGGAACAGTTTTTTTTTTTCGGGATCAAAGGTATGTCCATTTCTGTACACCTGACAACGTATATGCAAAATTTCAGGATGAGCGGTTCAGTGGTTTAGGCGTGAAAAGTTAACAAACAAACAAACAAACTTACTTTCGCATTTATAATATTAGTTAGGATCGGTTATACAGGACTTTATAATTAACTTTTTCGTTACATTGTAGACATAATAACAATATAAAGAGTTTATTTTGATTAACATGGTAGGTAGAGACAAATATGTGAAGACAATAAAATAAATTTTCTCATTTATATTAATTGTTTTAGCTTTTTGCGTTTAGTTAATTTTTAAGAAAATATTATTGTGATAGTTAAAACACCTGTTTATAAAAAAGATTCAAACAAATCGTTGCCTTGTTTTTACTAAAAAGACTAGGTATTGTTACTAAAAGACTACCTATACAAAAAGTCTAGGTCTCCGTATAATTTTACTAAAAAAATATTCATTTGTGTAAAACATATCCGTTTCATTGTTTTAAGAATGGGATTTTCTTTGGGAGTTTGATCTTCATGTTAGACATAATAATATTATATTTAGAAAAAATGGTAAGTAGTCTGCCCTGTTATGAAATAATCTCAAGAACGGCGTAATGAAATACTAAAAGCAAATGTAAGATTATGATGGACTACCGTTCGTGAACGTAATACAAGGCTATGATCGGATATGAGACATGTAAAGACAAGGCGTATGCTCATTAACGGCAAACTATGTAAATGTCTATTAACAGCTCCCAAATTACGAAGTTATTTTTTAATTTAATTTTATCTTTTTTTTACAAACTTCACTGACATAATGTTTTTCATACTTGACATTATTATACCTACAATTTAAATTTCAACAAGATTCTAACTTTTATTATTTTAATCATATTTTATATTGTTTTTTTTTTGTCAATGTGAACGTTGTAGGCTTATTAGACTGTAGATCTTTAAACCATTTTCTATTTTGTTAAGTTCCTGGTACTTTTGATGGGCCTACGCAGTCCTCTCATACCTACGAGTATTAACACTGTAATTTGAAAACATTGTAAAAGCCAATTTTATTTTTTTAAAAGAGTGACCGTGGAGTTTCTTGCCGGCTCTTCTCCATAGGAAACGACCAATTGGAACCGTGCACCTAGCTTCTGACGGTTCATAAGTGCCCATGTAGGCTTATGTGAAATAAAAATATTTTTGATTTTGATTTGATTGATTTTGCGTGAACCATCCACAACTCTCTTCCCTCATTACTAATGCCTGTTTTTAGCATGTTGGAATTTCAACTATCGACCAGGGTAATCAGGGTATTTCAACTATCGGCAGGCAGTGAGCTTATTTTAAGGCCTTAAGCGATTCATACACTGGCCCGCTATACGCTGCGTGATGCGTCGTGCGACTGAGTTACGCGCGTGATTGCGGGAGTGCAGATTTGCACCATCATGCAGATTTCTTCGCATAAACGCGGGGAGATGCAGTATAGTATACGGTGGCCCAAAGACTTTACTTCACAGCGAGATCCATTTGATAATATTACTTCACGTCTAGCTCTGTCAAAATAACGCACCATACTGCAGAACTCGGTGTGCCATACGTACCTTGCGTCTTGCCCCGCACCCTCGCGCGTATTGCTCCGCATGTAGGCGCGTGACCTGCGCGTGAATGCGTGTGTTGCACTACGCGTGTTTTCAATGCAAAGAGAGATTATTTCAAGTAACGTAAGAACACGCACTCCCGCGCTACGCTGCGTATGAATGCGGTGCAGTGTGCGAATCGCCTGACATTTTTGCCTCGGACAACGCTATTGATTTTTTTTATAATATTGTTTCGATTTTTGATTTGTCTATTTGTGTAATTATGTTACTGTGCGAGTCTCTTTTTCTTTCTTTGTTCGGGCATAAGAAACCTTTCCTCAGTTTCTCGAATTTCCTAATGAAGTCAACGTACTCTTTCAAAGACGTTATTAAAAACGAATCCGTCTGAGTCGATGTGTTCAAATCAGCGTCCGCGCCCTTTCAGACTACAATCGCGAGTGGAAGTGAGGAATGACTTCAATCATAGTGATGGACCCATCCTGTCTGTGCTGGGAACTGTGTCTGATGGTTCACTGAGCTGGTCGTCTTTGAATAGAATGAGGAAAGATAGGTACCTACTAACCTATTGTTATTGTTAGTCGTTATTGTGTTTATTTCCATACTAGTGACCGGCGCTTGCTTTGCACGGGTGCAATCTACTAATGTGTCGACAAGTCAAAACATCGAGATGTCTGTACTAAATGCCGAAATAAATGCTCTAAATGATGGTGAAAACCGCAACAAAATTCGTACTAGATTAGAAGAACAACGCAGTCACACAGACAGACATGAAAAGCGACTTTGTTTATACTATTTTTAAACGACTTCCAAAAAAGAGGAGGTTCTCAATTCGGCGCTACGTTTTTTTTTTTGTGTGTTTGTTACGCGATTACTTCGTCAATTATGGACCGATTTTAAAAATTCTTCTTTTTTTTGAAAGGGTATACTTTCGAGGTGGTCCCATTGCCACCCAATCAGAATCTGATGAGGGGATCTCATGGAAATCGAGGGAAACCCTCAAATTGTGTAGGCAAACCTATTTAACGGGTTGCGATTATGCAATTTATGCTCGAAACTATGCATAATGGTGAGTGGCAGTTTCAATATTCAACGTCCCAGCATCGGGAAAAGCAATATTTTGTAAAAGGTGATGAGCAGTTAACATTAGGCTATTCTAACTTAGATAAATTCAAAACTGACCCACTAAAAAGTGAAAAAAAAAACTTTTTACAAAAAAATAATAACCTCAAATACAGATACAATAGGGCAAAAAACTCAAATACAGATCCAAAGACATCGACTTCCGAAATTAAAGTTATTTTTCAATTTGTAGTGTTATTTTGGAAGTCGGTTATTATTTTTTTAGATTCTGTGTTTCTGTCGTTCTGGTGCTTTAATAATGCGCTGCCAATTATCCGTACTAATGTTATAAATGCGAAAGTGAGTTTTTTTGTTACGCTTTTACAATGAAATGGTAGAACGGAATTGGATTAGACCATGATCTGGGTTAGAACATTGATACTTTTATTCCGGTACTACGAGTGTATTCTGATGGGATAATTTCCGACCTCCACGCGGGCGAAGCCGCAGGAAAAAGCTAGTAGACTATAATCGTGTTTGCTGTGATAACAAAACAACGAAGATCAGCAAGACCAGCTACCTAGATAATAAATAAGCTTTTTTTTTGTAAAAACCGGGATTAGAAAACACTTCTAATTCTTTGGTACCGGTGTGGTGGTAGTCTTACCAAGGGGTATCGTGTTACCCAGTAACTGGGTTCTGGAGATTAAATAGGCAGTCACCCCATGTAAAATACTGCAGTGGACTGGAAGCTGACCCCAAAATAGTTGGAGAAAGGCTAAATAAAATAAATAAATAATTTCTTTGTTTGTATAGAATGCAGGTATTACAATAGTGGTGTTTGTTTTTTATTTATTCCCAGTACATTCTGCCTGTTGGCATACAAAAATTTGTTAACTTACAGATATTTTAGAAATTAGGTACCTACTTATATTCAAAATGAGATCATCATCAGCTAAGTCTAAAATTATTTAAGTACATAATAAATGAGCTAAGGTGAGGCAAATATTACAATTAATTATTTATAAAATCGGTAACAGAGTAATAACATTTCTCTGTTAGCAACGACAACAGGAGTTTCTTGAATTGTTTTAAGGGCTGATCCTTAACACAATTTGGCAATTTGTTAAATACAATAGGTGCCATAGGGCTAAGCAGAGATACTAGATACTATGCGTGCAAACCAACGCAACGCCTGATCATTGAGCATCCCAATATTTTATAGTTTGTCGTTAAATCTTGTGTTCATCAGGCGATCTGCGTCATAGCTTGTGTACATCAGAACGATCTATTCTATTCAGTTTATGCTAATTTGCTACAATAACAGCAGTGTTCTAGATTAGTGTTAATTGTGACGCCCTTTATTATAACGTATATGATAACATTGATAACTAACTATAGCATTTCCTGGCCGACTTCGATTATTATATGTTGCTTAGCAAAACTTAGTGAACTTCGTTAGATAGTCCATGTATTGTTAAGCGGCCTTCGTTTTTATGATAAGTACTCGTAGGACTTAGATACTCGTCACACGAGATGCTTCAATAAATATGTAGGGAATTTATACATTTTACCATTGACCTCTTAGGTAGCGGTTAGCGCTCTTAGGTCTTATTTTGATTAATGTACTGGCAATATGTTGCGATTCATCGTATGGCTAATACTAGTATTATTTTACTGTCAATCTTTTATTATTACATTAGCAATCTTTAATTCCTGTTCATCTTAATATGCCTATAATAATCCCACTGCTGGGACACAGGCCTCCTCTCTACGAGCTGGACTGTAATTGACCACGCGGGCGCAGTGCGGGTTGGTAGATGTCACATGTCTTCAAATTGTTGGTTCTAGAGGACATGCCGATTACCTCACGATGTTTTCCTTCACCGTTTTGAGAGCCGGGATGATGAAATAATTTACACGAAGTAAAGCGCCTGCCTGAGTTCTAATCCACGACCTACAACTCGTAAGTCCGCCACTGCTGGGCCACCACCACTGCTCGCCACAATCTTAAATTACATTATTTAAACCTTGTATCTTTTTATTGTTCCGTAGTACAAACGATTATTAAAGTTAACAGACGTTTTAACGTCAAAATTGTATGGGTGAACAGTCGCCAAACATTACCTACTTAACTTTAAGGTATCTTGTATACTTATAAGGTATCTTAGAAGAATAAATGAAAAAGAAAGAACTTCTACAATGTCCTTCTCACTGTTCTGGTTTAATACACTCTTCTTTTTCACCCAGGCGGTCTTTCTATGAAATGCGCTCCCTCTGAGCATTAGAATGGCAACCAGTCAGTTGTTTTTTTTAATTTAAGGCACGTGAACATAGGTACGTATGAAGTTGGTAAAAGCATCCCAGCGCAGATTTACTGGATTCGTGTCCTCCTCTACTGATTATTATTTCTCCTGACGAAGTTGGTTCTGTTTAGGTATATGTATGTATATATGTGTATATTCTATGTATTTCTTCTTGTATTTTATAGTTATTTTCGTTTTATCTACCATGTTTTCGTGCGTGCTATGGAGCGGGCTATGCTCGGAGTTTCTTTGTAGGATAAGATCAGAAATTAAGTTATCCGGAAGAGAACCGGAGTTACCGATATAGCCTGCAGAGTAAGCAAGCTGAAGTGGCAGTGGGCTGGCCATGTTTGTCGAAGAACCGATGGCCGGTGGAGCAGACGAGTCCTGGAGTGGAGACCGCACTTAGATGTACCGACGACCTTAAAAAGGTGGCTGGGACAGAATGGATGTGGAAGGTGGAGGACAGGGTGTTGTGGCGCATCCAATTCGAGTAGCGGAACATGACGCAAGCCAGTTGAAATGAACTGCTGTGGTTTCGCAGCTACGGTTTCACGGCGGGGGTGTGCTTTCGGCGTTAGCTTGAGCCTTAAATCTTGAATGATGTCATTAGTAAACCATACAGGATATCGTTTATCCGTAGATTTCCTTCTGCGTTATTTAGACATGAAACAATCAAAAAAAATATAAACAATGTTGTAAAACTATTGAGTAGTTTTATGTACATCTTTGGATCCCAGTACCTCCACCCAAATATTCTTGTTAGAGAGTAATAAACAGCTGTTTGTAATCGCATTTACCGAAGTGAGCGATTACCACTGCTCCCTAAGTCCACCTCTGTACTACGCACTGCTTGGTGCTTGAAGTTTGTTGTCAACAGGAGAAAGCTGGTAAGGCCGCTTGTAGACGCCCGTTTTTTCCATCAGACCACGGACCGTGTTTTTCATATTTGTATGAGTTGGACCCGGTCCGACGTCCGGTGCATGTACACACATTCATTATAAGCCATACAACACTGCGAGTCCGGCAAAATAAACGGTCCGTTGTCCGGTGAAAACAACGGACGTCTACAAGCTAATACTGCCCCCCTCTTGATATATCCTTTTATTTGTCTTTTACGACAGCAACGGATTTGCTTTGCACAACTTTTTCTGATATGTTGCGTTATGGAGTAATAGATTCCTATGGGATATCTAGGTAATAAAACAATGGTGATATAGTTTTTACATTTTTATTTACTCGACATACAATAGTGTTTGCATGTAAGGTTAATATTAATCCAATATGAATTGTTATCTAAGCTGTATCTGCAAACACAACTACTTGATACCGCTTTTCCTAAAAACACATTTCTTGGAATAATGAATGATGTTTGTTCAGTCAAACCATACACAAAATACCACAGATCGTTTCACAAAAAGAAAAAGAAGAGTCGTCTTGTACCTAATGTAATAAGTAATAGGTAGGTGGCTAATTATGCGATATAAAGTTATTTGTATTCACTTAAAAGATAATATATCTGATTTATTATCTGTTATTTATAAATATCTTTGATCTGTTGTTAAGGACATCACTTGTGATTTTCTTAAAAAAATAAGAACCCAGTTATAATATATGCAGTTATAAAATTAACATCTTAATGAACATCTAAAATCTCTGTTTTTCGTTATTGTGCATAATTATGTTCTAGTAGGTAACTAAAAACTCGTAAACTATAGAAGTACAAAATCACTAAAATATGATTTAAGAATATTTGTAAATTATTTATCTACTTTCCAAATATGCAAGTAATAGTTACTTTTTGAAAATTATTTAAATTGACGAATTAAATTCTACAGAAATACTAATCAAACTAAGTTTAACTAATAAAACCTTTATTTTTGTAAAAAATCTGGTGGATATAAATAAAATATTTTCTAATAAAAGAATCAAACTTAAAATCTATTATAAATACCCGATAAAAAATAAAAACTTCACTTATTTAGTTTAATAATCTTTAGTTACATTTTGCTAATAAATGTGTTTAATGGGTCTCCATTTTCTCAATAATTAAAATGATTTTACAATTTATAAATTTTTACACATTCAAAACTTATTTTCTTATAAGGTAAAAATACTAAAGGAGTGGCTTTGACAGAAAATTTAAAACATAAAATGGTGATATGAGATAAATGACCTACTGAGAGAATCACAGAACAAGGGTCATGGATTAATCCGAACTACCAAAATTGATTCATGAGCTAATTAAGTAGGAAAACGGGCAATATATCTCAGACGAAAACTATCTGGAAAAATAGGTCTAAACTAGGTATAACAAATTGATATCTACTGATCATAGCAAATTCGAAGCTTTTTGATACCTACATGAAACGTAACTCACTAAGAAGAACAATATTTCTACCTATACTAAATAGTGAAGGGAAATAAGAAAGTATCAAAATTGAGTCGAATTTTTATGAAAAATAATATGAAACGTCTAAGATTTCTTTAAAAAAAATCTTCGAGCTGGCTGGTTACTTTCATTGATATGTTGGTAAATTGTACGGAATATAGTCAAAGTTTCATATGTCAAAAATTGCTTCTGTTACAGTATATAGGAATCTTGTGTTAATTGAAATATATTAAACCTGCTAATTTAATTAAGAACATACTTTTGAATGGTAATTACGTATTTCTGACTTTACTGAAAATTGTGTTAACAATGTAACAAAATTGTGTTAATAATGTTACATAATTGTGTTAACAATGTAACACAATTAAGAACATACTTTTGAATTATACGTACGTATTTCTAACTTTAGTGAAAATTGTGTTAACAATGTAACATAATTAAATTAGCAGTTTTCACTAAAAAAGCTTACTAAACTCCTAAAAATCACCTAACATTGCTTAAAACATCAAACTTCTATTTATACATAAATGTACAGTATAATTTATACATTTACAAATTCTAGTAAACGGCTATACTACAAGCTTTTATGCTATAAACTACAGTATTAAACCATTTTAATGAAATAACTATTACAATTTGTCATAACATCAAACAGTTTAAGATTACAAGAAGGAATATTTCGTTATATACCTAAATGAATTTATTATTTTAATATCTAAATCAGGTCTCACATTATTATTACACATAAAGATTAATTAAATACTATCATCTAACACCAAACACGGCAAATAAACAACAGCAATATTATACAGAAATGCTTCTATTTATTGTACAAATAAAATAAATAAAATTGTAATTATAATAATATTATTTATTGTTCTAATTCAATTTATTTACAAAGAATTATGTATTACCAGTTATCTTGTATAAATATATGTATAATTATACATCGAACAATTTATTTTATAAACAACACGTCATAGTAGACATTTTATAAGTATAAGTATAAAACTATTTATTTAGAGCAGTTATACATACACGTATTATAGTTATTATGTTTATATTACACACGCTTTATTTAGCTGAGGCTTAGTAAAAACTTACAAAATAACAAGAATTTGTGTGCGAACAAGATTTAGCTAAGTTAGAGTATAAGCTGACGGTGTTGATTTGCCCACTTTCAACTTAAGCATTATAAATATTTGTGCTTTTATATTTTTCTAAATAGTCCACACACAATACTTTTATTGGGTAGGAAAATAGTAATTATTTTTGTTATACATTTTCCAGAAGTTGAAGTTTTTAATGATTTTATGTTTTTTAAGCCTCAGTTAAAAAGGCAATAATGATAGTATACAACTACTACCGATAGTTAAATGCGTGAAAATATTATATAATATTTAAAAGTTAAACACTATATTAATGTTTAATATCTTCTATACAATAATTATTATTGTAAGTATAATTCACAAATATGTAACAAGCCCACATTTCGTAAATGAAAGCCTAATTTTACTAAAACAAAATTTATTGATACACTAAAATTATTATTTGTTTTTGCTTTGAGTAAAAAACTGCGTGTATGTCATCTTAAACTACTGGACCAATTTTAATGAAACTTTGAGTACAAATCGTTTCTAGCCCTGGAATATTAACTGCCAGCAGTTTCTCAGGGCAGAAACATGGTTTACTTATAATTTCCAAGTACTTACTCAAGATGACATACTCAGCATGATTCTACCCTCTATATAATATATATTGCCTTTACATTCCTTTTTCATTCGTTTTTTTTTGTTTTTTTTTTTTTGTAAAAGTTAATGATTAGAAAATAATCTTTAAAAGATTTCGTGATGCTCTACAAATAAGATATTTTAATGTCACACAAAATTAAGGAAGCTTTTAAAGTTAACCATTTTAAAATAAAAGAAAATAACAGATCCAATAAGCTAGGATTAAGCTTTAAATTACAAAAATAGTCGAATTCAAAATCCATTTTTACTATCACACGAATTGTCCTTCTAAAGGAGTCCAGCAATTATATCAGTCTTGCAAGCTTCGACTTCGTCTTTGATATCCTACACAACGAAAACAAATTCCTACTAACACAATGCAGTGCAGAAAAAACTGTACCTAACATAAATCACCAAATTAAAGAGAAGTGAGGGGAAACTGTACAAAAGAATCATACATTCCTAAACTATGTTTGATCGATCCATACACAATGTCGTTTAGTAGAAAAATATTTTTGTTTTTAATTTTATGTTGTTATAAATAAAACATTACATCTAAATATCGTATATGAAAGTGTGCGGTTATTGAAAACATCTAATAGGAGTTATATAATTATGTAGTATTCTGTCATTAATAACGATTAATCATTTATGAGAAAAAGAAATACGATTTATTTCGTGGATTGGTAAACAGCAAAAATATAGGTTTATACATCGAAAAATTTTATAAATAGGGGAAAACAACATAAAATACATTAATTCATAAACAAGAATTGCATAATATTAACATGCAAAAGTTTACGTTTATTTCAATAACTACAGTATAACTAACCTAGAAGTCACCAAAATATTTTTATTTCCCACTTAAATTTAATATTATTTTAAAAATATACTATAGTTATATTATTTGGTATCATTTTGTGCATTTTAAGCGGCTATCGGCCTGTGCTTAGCGCAGGCTCTCATAACTTACGAAAGAGTTGTTAACTTGAGACCATCTAAAATTATTTTTCTTTACCTTACTATGCATGGTGACTTTTACGAAGCTCATCTGTTCATTTTGACAAGGACATTTAGTTTTATTTTTATTTTTATTTAGTGCTCGAAAGGCATGTTTATATGACATCACAATATACTATTGTTTGTAAAGTGCAGATGAAACTAAGTGCATGAGTTGAAAAATTTACCAAAAGCAGGTAAATACATTATAACCTAATCGATTTAGAATTTTATAAAGTTCATCAACATATTAAAAAAATAGTCTGCATGAAATGAACGTAACCTAAAAGTAGCCATGAATGACAATCTTATCAATTAAATTATTCTTAGGGAACATGTCCAAGTCAAAAATCCACAACTTTATCAACAACGTTAAATATTTCTCCAAGAACCTAGTCACACTTTTAACGAGCGTTTAACAAATTTATTGCTGTTGCAATAACTACTTTAATCCTATTTAGATACAGCGCATTTTCTAAATTCTCTATTAAAAATCGTATTAAATTAATATGATTGTATATAATTATTTTATTGATCACCTGAACTTCGTAATTTTAACAAGTTACTAAAATTATCAAATAATTACTTAGTGTTAAAAATTATAATTAAAGAACTAAAATATAAAAACAATTAATTTCAATGAAATATTTTAGTTGATAAAATTTTAAACAACATAAAAATACGACTATACTATTGTTTTTTTTTAGAATCTCAAAAGCTTATTTTCTACGAAATATTATTTTTGTACTGTAGTGTTTTGTTTCAACATTTTTAATTTTGTATTTTTATTTTTTTACTTTTTGTAAAAAATATCAATAGTTTGGATGTAAATATTTTATCGTCAAAAGAGATATGGGATTATTCGTTTAAAAAAAATGAAAGTAACACATTTTCCATACACAAAAACAAGGTTTAAAATTTGTATTGGGTTAAAATTATGTTAAGAAACAAAAATTCATGAATATTTTGTTTATTATTTATTTAAATACACGAAAATTATAAAATCGTTTTACATTTTTGTGCTCGATGTGCGTTTCCTCCGTACGCTCCTAATATTAGTACAATCAGTGTAAAAATAAAATCTCCTTAAAACATTTAACCGACTTACGTATAAAAGTTACAAGTTATTACTACTAGCATTATTAAAAAAACACTGATTATGTTCACTTAACTATTCTATGCTAGTTTGAAGGTCATTAAACTGTTCTCGCACAAGACAACACCAAACTGTTGAAATAAAAACGTACAATAGAAAATGTCGTATTGTGTCGATATGCTGAGACGCGTCGCTCCAGCCGCTCACGGCCCGAGGGCCCGACGCAACGCCGACCATGGCTCTAATTCAAAATCCAAAGCGCACTTCTTAACCTCTTACACTCCTGTGTGATTGTAAATGAATGACACCGCATTCTTATCGACGGGAGGAGATCGTCGAGTGATTGATGGATGGTTGTTATTATTGTAATGCCAAGATTTCCTCGTTGACGTGCTTGATGACTGCAGAGCAATGGTCTCGTAGTAGCGTAGCCTCCCACAACACTTCCTACTCTTGATGATCGCAACGAAACCTTTTCTGTACTTCTTGTTGAAGAAAGCGTATAGTACTGGGTTAATGCAAGAGTTGGAAGCACCCAGCCATTGTGCCAATGGTGTCACAACGGGGAACATTTCTTCCTCCCATTTTTGGATTGGTCCTCCAAGTTTAATCCGTGCAAAGATTAGGTACAGCGGGAACCAGGATAAGACGAAAAGTATGACGACAGCGACTAACATCTTTACGACTTTGACTTTAGATTTCTGCTGCATTCTTTCCATCTGGGCATCTTGCGTGTCCGTGGGGATTGATCTTCTCCAGACTTTGATCCAGATTAGGATGTAGCACATGGTTATGAGGATCATTGGGAGTATGTAGCAAAAGATCAGGTTACCAATAACGAAGTAAAGGACTTCACTGATGGGGTTTGGCCAGACATCAAGACAAAGCCGAACGTTGGGGTTATCATCGAATACTACGACCAAGTCAAAGAAGAAGACCCAGGGAGTGGTGACGCTGATGGCGAAGATCCAGATGAAGACAATCATCATTCTTGCACGGCGCTTGGTGATCTGGCATTTCAAGGGCCACCAAATGGCCAGGAATCTGTAACAAAGAATACAAATAAACAATCAAACAAACGTAATGGTAATGTTGGCTAACTTGGAACAAAAAGTCAGTGTTCACGTAAATTCTGAAAATCATTTGGCTGGTAAAAGATGAATCGTTTATCATAAATATATATTCAAATAACAATTAAAATCAAACAACGATTCAATTCATCAATTATGTTCATAATTATATTTTTATGTCGACAGCAGCAAATCCTATATCTAACCTGAAAATACATTCAAGATAAGATTAATATATCACACCGTATGATTATGAACATCATTCATTTAATTTTATAATCTATCTAGCGAGATTATAAACTATCGAAAAATTGTGAACTGCAGCATACCATTATTTTATTAGAATTCGTCAAAAAGACTATTTTCCTGGGAATCACGCTTGACTCAAAGCTGCAGTGGAGTATTTTAAGTTACTTTCATAAAATAAATAAAATAAAATAAAGTTTATTTGGAACAACTTAGGTTTACAGAGTACACAAGAAAAACGAAGATAACTACAAAAGTAAAGTACTGTGGCGCAGCTATCAACGCCCAATTCAAAATACATACAATCATAGACATTGTTCCAGATTAACCTAAAAGAAGTTAAATTGAGGATTACAAAATAAATCAAAAATAGAACAAAAAAAAATATAAAGAACACTATGTTGTATAGAGTGGAGGTGGGGATGAGGTGTGTATTTGTGTGTGTGAATGTGTGTGTGTGTGTTTGTGTTAGTGTGTGTGTTTCTACCGCGTTTATGACACCATAAGTTGCTCAGTCTCATCATAGGACAAGCACTTAAGCCAGTGGGTCACATTTCTCTTCAGTTCATTCCTAGTCATAGAGTATATTTTAATTTTTATATTTATGGCATTATAAAGTTTGGAGCTGGTGTGAGTGAAGTGGCGACTGACCATCGCTAACCTGCAGCGTTCAGTCTTACAGACTCTGTCGGCACGACGCTTCTTTGTAAGGGACTGAGGTTCGTAAGGGAGAAGTAGGTGCTTCCTAAGAACTGTTTGCAGCACGAACAATTGTCTCACAGAGAGGACCTCACAAAGTGAGTAAAGCTCAGATGTGGGAAATCTAACAGGTTTCTTAGCTAGTACTTTCAAAACTGCTCTCTGAGCCCTCTCTAGCCGCAGCATGGTTGTCTTGTGCGTTCCCCCCCACGTGGTTATGCAGTAACCGAGTACTGATTGAGCGAGGGCAAAGTAGACCATTTTAAGGCATTGGAAATCAGCAGCCGCTCGAAGTTTTTTAAATAAGTAGATCAATCTTCTGACTCGAACCACAACTGAATTAATCTGTTTTTTCCATGTCAAAAGATTGTCCAATATAACTCCAAGGTATTTTATGCTATCAGACCGTTCTATTTGGGCACAGTTACAGGTGTTGGCGACTGGGTTTGTACACACATGGGACCTTATCTCAAACGACAATGGCGGTTGGCTAAGAATACTTGGGGTGAAGGGGATGAACTTAGTCTTAGAGATATTGAGCGTGAGCAGGTTCGAGGTTAACCACCTCATAACCATGCTCAGTGCCAATTCTGCCTTTTCACGAGTTTCTGACCAGTCCTTGCCATGGGTTATGAGAGCTGTGTCATCCGCGTATGTAATGATTTTTGTGTTCGGAAGAGATAACTGACACAGCTCATTAACATATATGAGGAAGAGGGTTGGTCCTAGGACACTGCCCTGAGGGACTCCATAAAACAAATTTTCTTCATCACTCATATATGGTCCGACCTTCACAACCTGTTTACGCCCCGATAAGTAGCTACGAAAGATTTCGAGGGCAATTCCACGTATGCCAATCTGTTCCAGCTTGTCAATCAATTTGGGGACAGAAACGGTGTCGAACGCCTTCGAGAGGTCTAAGAAGACACCAAGCGATTTCTGGTTATCGTTAATGTGTGCAACTATTGTACTTGTGAGCTCCAAGGTAGCGTCCTCTGTTGATTTTCCCGCTCTGAAGCCATATTAGCACATAGCATCATGTGTTACGGTATTTTGCTGTGGGGACGGGCTGCAGATATTGTCTGCAAAAGAGGGCTATCAGAGCCTCTCCACGATCATCTCCACGATAGCCAGACCTACAACCTCCGCAGACGCGAATCTCTAAGGAAACTGTTTAAAAAAAATTAACATCATGACGGTTCCTTGCCAATATAATTTTCAGTAAGATAAGTGACAGGCATAATTTTAACACTAAAAATAGGAATAATTTAGACCAACCACGTTTCAGATTGTCAAAAGTACACACTTCTTTCATGGAGTACTGTGTAAAATGTTATAATAAAATACCACTCAATATTCTTCAACTAAATGAAAAGAAATTTAAAACATGCATTAAAGTCACACTATGTAGACAAGCATATTATAGGTTGGATGATTATATCATATATAAAAATGCTTGGCTTAATGCTAGTCCTGCTCCACAACCACTTGGGCTCACTTGTTAAAATTATAATATTCGGAAGAGATGCTTCCCCCCTTTTTTATGTTCTGACACAGTTACATTTTATACAACCATATCGATTACATAAAATGTAATAAAGTTTTAGTTGTTGAATACTTCAATGTAATAATGATTTTCCTTTTGCTAGTAAAATGTGATTAATCTTTGAAATACATTGCAAGCTATAGTTTTGTATAATTTAGAAGCATTTGTTGCTGTATTAGGTATATTCGAACGCAATGTGAATTGTTACTGAATAAATTGAATTGAATTGAATTTCAATTTTGTAAATGTGAGTACCATGCAGCCGTTTACTATTATAAGATGTATGTTGACTTAAAAAAGCGTGGCAGTTGAGATTATGTCATGCTCACTTAAATGTCTCGCTGATGGTGGCGCGTGTGTTGGATCATTTGGTTCCCTACAAAATGGTTGAGCTGGACGGTGCTGATGCACGCGTCATGTTCGTGAACGGGTGCCGTCAGTTGAGACTGGTCTTCTCTTAACTGCCAGGGCTTATTTGTAATCTTTTAATCTTATAATTTGTATTGTTTTTTAAATGAGTATTTTTTTTTCATTGTTCTCACATACAGAAGCAACAAGAATAATGTAATGTGATTTTGTAATATCTTAAATTATTTATTTATTTTATTTTTAGGAAAACTTACAGCTAAACAGATACATTTAGTAATAGTTCATACAAGATTTTTAGATTAAAACAGTGTCCTTGGAGTTTCTTGCCTGTTCTTCTCCATAGATATCTACGTTTTGGAATGGGCAAATAGCTTCAACTTTCTGACTAACTGACCGACTCTTTGACAATTCAAGTGCCTGTAATCAGGGACCGTACAACCCCGGTTAAAGGTTAAGCCTTTCGAAGGGGTAACCCATTCAATGGGTTACCTTTATTATGGTGTAACCCATTGAATGGGTTTTATACTTGAAACCCAGTGAAAGGGTTACCTGATAACCCATTTCAATGGGTTCTATACCTACTTGAAACCCAGTAACATGAAAAAATCTAAATAATATGTTACGTATTTCGATATCAGCCCAGCACGCGTAGCAAGACCAATTCTTATCGAAAACCCTTTCAATGGAAAGGGTTTTCGATAGGGTTTTTCTAAGCAGTTAATCAAAAACCCATACGGTGTGGGTAATTTTGAATGGCTTAAATAAAACAAAATTTAATATAAGCCGTTCATAAGGGTTACCCTTATCGTATGGGTCTTTGTTTAACCGCTTAGAAAAACCCTATCGAAAACCCTTTCAATGGGTAACCAAAATGGTCCCTGCCTGTAATAGGTTTAATTGAAATAAATGTTTTGAGTTTGATAAAGTATGTTGACTTAAAAATGCTTGGCAGTTGAGAGTATTTCATGCTCATTTAAATGTCTCGCTAATGGTACGCACCACCATTGCACGTGTTGGATCATTCGGTTCCCTACAAAATTGTTGAGCTCGATGGTGCTGATCCACGCGTCATATTCGTGAACGGGCGCCGTCAGTTGAGACTGGTCATCTCTTAACTGCCAGGGCTTATTTGCAATCTTATATTTTGAATTGTTTTTACATAATTTATTTTTTTACATTGTTCTCACTAGAAGTCGACAAGAATAATGTATCCAGGATTTTGTAATATCTATTTAAAAGAGTGTCCTTGGAGTTTCTTGACTGTACTTCTTCATAGAGATCTACGTTTTGGAATGGGGAAATAGCTTCCATTTTCTGACTAACTGACCGACTCTTTGACAATTCAAAAGTGCCTGTAATCAATGACCGTACAACCCCGGCTAAGGGTTAAGCCTTTCGAAATGGGTAACCCACTCAATGGGTTATCTTTATCCTGGTGTAACCCATTTAAAGGGTTTTATACTTGAAACCCAGTGAAAGGGTTACCTGATAACCCATTTCAATGGGACCTATACCTACTTGCAACCCAGTAACATGAAAAAAAGGGCCTGTAATTGGTAACTCAAACTCAAAGCATTTATTTCAATTAATGAAATAAATGCTTTGAGTTTGAGTTTGAACCAACTGCCCAACTGCGACCAATTCGGCTACCGCCAAGACCTATCAATCAGGGTCGGTTCACAACTTTACAGGTGATAAAATTGGACAGATTATGAACTCTGTCGATAGATTCGTTCACAATTTGACGATTTGACATTGATACATTATAAACTACCAAAAATGAATGCATTATATTGTAACACTTCACAGCTTTTCGATGGTTCATAATCTCGCTAGATAGATTATAAAGTAATGGTGCTCACAATCTTACGGTGCCATTTATAAAGATTTAACTCGCAGACAGGAACGATCTAGAGTCAAGCCCAAAGTCATAAGTATAATTATTATGTCAACAACATAAAAAAAATATTTGAATTATGTTTTTGTACATCATAAGTTTTATATGTATGAACACAAAAAAAAAAAACACGATAATGTCGAATGCCCTGGTAAAAACAAATGACAAATCTAATTCTTTAACATTTGTGACGTAGCATGAAAATGGACTCAAAATTACACTAGTTACATAAAAATCTAAGCATCATACTCGTAGGTACATAAATGCACCAGCCAATCCAAAAACAGCTGATCTTTTCGATGCACCAACCTCATAAAACAGACTCCTACAATTAAGATGGGATATTTCCGTCTCAAAAATAGACGATGGAGCATTACCGGGTAATGGCAGGGAATATCGTGCGGAAGATGTAAACCCAGCCAAGTGTGAGGCAGTTAAGCGTCTGATAGATTAATTGGTTTGCGGATAAAAACAAGGCTGGGTTATGGTAATTTGAGCTCGTCTGAGTTTTTCAAAATGTTTTTCAGATCGCCTATTTTTTTGCTTTACTCTAATTTAGGTTACATTAAAATGTGATTTACTCTCACAAGTTTTAATAACCAGTTGTCGATGTCAGATGGATTCAGTCTAGCAAATTGGAACATTTGATGTTTTTGGTAAAAACTGAGACGAATGTGGGCTGAGCAATTATTTTGTTGGATGAATTGTTGACATGATTTAAACTTCGCAGTTTAACGTGCCAATGATAACATCAAATAAGGCTGTGTTTACTGAAAGGAATGAACATGTAGAACAAACCTACATCATACATAGTAACGACAACTAAATAGATGAATATATTAAAAATACATTTTAATACGTGCAAATTAAGGGCTGCCAGTATAAATTACATAAAATATAATCACAAACAAAATGCTAACGGCCTGTGTATAACAAAACAGAGTGACAGTACACCTATAATTCAATTTAAGGTCATCATCTTTAAAACAACGATAACATGCGCAGTGACCTCAGTACCCAATAATCGTTTATTTGACAGTTACGACCTCAAAATCAAAGATAAACTAATAGGAACTAAACCAAGTCGGAAGTAACTCAGCTGATGTAACATCGAAGTAACTTACAGCGTCGAACTTCAAGTTAACCCTTCCTAATGATTATGTTAAGTAAAGACTGGTTTTGCGGTCTTGGGTGCTATCGATCTGATCTTAAGACCGTACAGACGCAGACGGTTTAATTTCATGCCCAAACACGGCGGCTGATTGAATAACGGATCAAACCCATTCGTCTGATATTATCGACAGTATGTCGGCTGGCAAAGTAATCCCTATGGCTGGCGGAAGACGCCTATATAGATTATTACATGGATATAGTAGGTTAAAAATGCAAATCATTAAGATGACCGTCATCAGTCTTTTTAATAACGTTCAAAGGATTCGGAAGTAACATAATTAAGCTATATTTTTCATAGGCAGTCAGTAGTTAACAACTCCAAATATCTACCACAAACAAAATAAAAAGAAGAGTATCTGTAACACCTATGTAAAACACTTTCTCTCTTCTTAAACAGCATCATTACAGAATACATTTCCTTGTTCTTGTTTCATGTATATTATTGTATATTTAAATTTATATAGATAAGTGTATGCTTTATGTATTTACGTATTTATTGTACATGTAAATCGTACACCACTGACTACCTGTAGTATTGTCTCTCCTTCTCCATTTAATCCATCCGAAGGTTGTCTGTAAAGATCGCTTTTAGCGATAAGACCGCCCATTGTGTCACCCTATGTAAAATTTCAACATTTCTAACTGTAACTAAAGCGCAGGCCACGCCGCCAGCTAGCGGGCGGGCGGGCTAAACTAACTAACATCGTTTCACCTCTTTACATGGTTAGTCGGTAGCTCGCGGCGTGAACCGAAGTATGTAAAGAGGTGAAACGATGTTAGTTAGTTTAGCCCGCCCGCCCGATAGCTGGCGGTGTGGCCTGCGCTTTATAAGGTGATAATAATGAAAAGTATTCTATTCTATTCTAAACGCACGCACAAATTGTATTACTTTACAAAGGGTCTCTCCTCAGTTAATTCTATCTAAGTTATGTCTGATGCAAACTGTTGTTCCTAAAAATAACCTTTTCGTTCTCGACATTTCTTTTTTGTCTCTAAAAAAGGCTTTACTCTTTCGAAAAATATTCTGGAACTAACAAGCTCTTTGTAATAAGATTAGGACTTGCTTCAACCTTGTCTGATTCATTGGACACTCTTATAACAAGATAGTTATCTGAATTTAATTACAGTATTCCTATTTTTAAACGGGGTGACTTTTCTATCTTCAACTGTACTTTTATTTATAGATTAGATCTTGAGGTAAAAAAATCTGTAGGTTTTGGCAATCAGCCACATTAGATTGAAATTCTGTGTCACAAAAGGTTCCATAATTTTTGAACACAATACGATTGGTTAGCTCGAGAAGATATGGGCACGCCACAATTGTGGCGATAAGTCCCCTCTTTGAGGAGTGGCTAGAGAGGCGCCACGGCGTCCTCACCTTCCGCCTGACGCAGGTCCTCACTGGACACGGTTTGGAGCATACGGTTGAGGTCTTCCCGGCTTGGGCGGAGCACCGCCGTGTCCTCACGGAGGCGATTGGCGGCGGCGATCTCTCGCGTCCGGCCCTGGTTCAGGCCAAGGTTCGGAGCGAGAGTGCATGGGAGGCCGTCACCTCCTTCTGCAAAGCAGTAATGCTCGCGAAGGAGGAGGCGGAACGCGTGAGGGTGAGGCAGGGTTCGCGCCCTCACGCCCTTAGCCGCCGCCGGAGACGCCCCGGGCGTCGGGAGTCGCAAGCTGATTTCCGGCCACCGTAGGCGCGGGCCTGCGGACGGTGAGCGATGGGTAGCTCGCCGTCCGATAAGGACCAGGCCCGGGTCGACGGCGCGTTGTGTTTCACGCGCGCCTCAAAGAAATGACAGCACCAACTGGCGGGGTCCGTTAGGGCCAATGCCTGCCAGGGTTGCGAGTTTGTCCGAAAGGGATATCGTGGCCTTGGCGCACAGGCAACGGAAGGAACACGGGTGGGTTTTAGTCAGTAAAAGTCTGACACGCCCTCCCGCTCAGCCCAGAGCGGGAGAAGTTATTTGATAATTTAACACCCAAAAAAAAAAAAAAGCTCTAGTAGGTACCTATAACAAATTATAATAATTTTGACATGACATAAAACTGTATTGTTACATTCTTAACTTACACACATAATTATAAATACATAAACTCACGCCTTTTCCCATGGGTGTAGGCAGAAACTACTAAACGACACTAAAATACCATATAATCACAGACTGTAACTCGTGCTTCTTAAACCTGTATGTCAGAATCACATTAGGTACTGCGCCTCAATCAAATCCAATACCAACGAGCTTTCTTTGACAGCTGCTACCCTTGGGCAGTTACAACTCGAGGCCAATTTCAATTCCAAGCTCTAATCCCTTCAAAACAGAGTTGAAAATGCTGTATTATTTGTTTGAGTATTGCCCGAGGCAAATTACTCTCAATGTGTAGGCGACAGTTAATAGAACAAATATTATATTAAAATGCTAATGGATTGTGGGTCAAATTATGTGCGTAATGATTTGTGTACGTAAGTAATTGTTGTGAACATTATTTGATTAGTTGTGTGTAATAGTTTCATGGTGCGGGTTATTTGATCTGAAATAATTTGGCTTTGGTTTTTATTAAAAAAGCTTTGACTAAAAAATAGCACAATCATTTCCATTTATATCCAATAACTTCCATTTATTCATGGTGTCCTAATAATATATCATAACGAAGACTACCCTATATTATATTGTAGTCTGTGACGAAGACTATCAACTTTCAGCTCCGAAAAATCTAATGATCTGTCTAGCTCAGACCGAATACGCCTTATTTTTCCTAAAATTTCACGTCTCTCTTATTGTTCTACGCTTCATCAGGATTTTTTGCATAAAATATAATGAAAAAGTCACTCATAATCAGATAGTTAGGATCGTTGCACTCTCCAAGAGAGACGTAATATATAATATTGTTGGCAACTTAATAAGATAGTATGTTTCCTTTCTGAAAGTGAGATGCGTTATAAAAATAGTAACGCCTGTCTTACTGAGTGACGTCCTGTCTTAAGAACAAGATTGAAACTTTGAAAAATTTAATAAGCTTCATTTTTTTCTATAACGTTTTTTAAAGTGTATCTCGCAAAAAAAATCTGGATATAGGTTTTAAAGAGTGGTGGAGATTTATTTTTATTTTTCCTATATTTTGTAAGCTTAGAATATGCTTAACTAACATTTTTTTCCTACGCTTCTGATACTGTCTTATACAACATTATATTTATGTTTCTCCTAATATTTTTAAAATCAAAATCAATGATAAGGATGCTTTACTAGTAAACATGAATAAAAATAACATTTCCATATTACGTAAGTATCCGAATCGTACTTGACAACAGTGGACGTCTCATAATAATTTATTCACCTCAATGCTGTCGAATTCTGATAAATTGAACCCACACATCCACATATTGTAGTCGGTCATCAATTGTGGAAGTAGCCATCAGTTTCCCGAAATATTCGCACTTGCAACACTGATAATAATGAATAATGAACTGAGCACGCATTGTAATCCTCTCATTGACATTTGAGGCCCAAAATTTGGGTTATTCTTCACTCAAACTGGCCTTTTAACGAATGCGTATGCGAAATTTTATAATTTCGACATTGCGCCTGATATGTACATACGTGTGTGAGTGACATCTTGAATCGTAAAAATAACGCGATTTGTTATTCAGGAGCTAGTACCCATTTCCAAAATTTATTTCATAGCAGAAACTCAATTTTCGTGCATCCATATTTTTTAAAGTAAGTGTTGAGTAAATCATAGACATGTAGTGGCATCAACATCGCCACATACGAACTACGCGTCACACTG
This sequence comes from Tiliacea aurago, assembly GCA_948098905.1. Taxonomy (NCBI): domain Eukaryota; kingdom Metazoa; phylum Arthropoda; class Insecta; order Lepidoptera; family Noctuidae; genus Tiliacea; species Tiliacea aurago. Next base: position 26,689,907 of record OX402588.1, on the reverse strand, counting down.
ACGTCACGCGAATCCTGCATCGCGCAAGCAGAGTTTATCACGCAAGTAGCATATATACAACGTCCCGACATCAACCGTCGGGCAGTTGCCCACCAGACACGACACCCGTCTGGTCGGAGGATTCTTTTCTATGGTGGATGAGTGAACTTTACACCCTGTTCCTCATACCACCAAAGACACTTTGTTAAATTGAGATATGAATATAATAGATTAATAAATGTATCTACCTACGTTGCTTAGAAAGACCAATCTGTTGTGTTGGGAACTATTCCGAACTATCTCCTTTAGCATGTGAGAGGCATAAATCAATTTATTTAAATTCAATTCAAAACCAAAAACCGTTTGACGTTAATTTTGAGTTGAAAGTGAGACCTGTTTCTCCTCTCCAAAAATAAATGGGCAAAAAAGCTGATGATGACTATGGTCCTTGTCAGCCTATCCCCTGTACCACACACGTTATGACACTATAATAATTGACCGATAATTTGGTTAAATTTTGCATAAACATTGCGTAAGCATCATGGAATTGTAGCCAATAAATCACGGATGTACGATCTTGTAAATTAGTAGCACACGGGCTCAGAAACTACATGGCTTGAACTTTTCAACCTAATAATGGTAGTTTGTTACTTAATATGATAAATAATGGGTTTTACTTGAAGACGTTCGTTTACTTTTATTAACTTAAATGACTATTCGAGTGATTGATGGGTCGTTATTGTTTTAAATGATTAATTAAATGTGCCTTTAAAGTTTTCATGGTGTCTGTCGTCGTAATTTGTAGTCACAGTTAAATAAAATACACCCAGGTTACTTTTTATTTAAATTGCGAGGCGTGGTTCTGATAACAAACATTTAATTAAAGAATTATTTATGTAATGCTCTGTTTAATAGCAAAACTGTGTAATACACCGGACCGAATTCCCAAATCTAAACCAAATCATGCTGACGTTATAGCTATTCATCCGCATCTAAATCGATCCTAGCTAAGTGCTACATTTAACACAGCATAATGAGATTACATGTAGTGAGTGTCAATCAGTGAGTCGGGATCTCTGATTAGACATAATTATTTAGTAATTTAGGGCTAGTCCAAATTTTCGACTGGATTCGGCAGTCGGATCGAAGGACCATTTACCTCATAGCTACACATAACTGTACGAAGTGCATCGCAACTTTGTGACGTTACACACGTGCGGTCGTGCCTTTTAATAAAACAAAAGCGTAGCTTTATTTCGCAAATGATAGAAATTGAATTGTTTGTTGGGACAGAAATCGGAAAGCTTTTCATTTACCAGCTTAATTATAAAAATCGATAAGGTGGTTATCAAAGCCATGTCTATTGTCAAGTTTAATTAGTTTATTGCCTGAACGAACACTCACACAACATGCAATAATTTTTAATTAGAGGCAAAAAAAAATCAATTAGCAACATTGTGACACATAAATCATAGGTCTAAAGTCAACCTCATCGGACATTAAGCTGACACGCATGTTTACGAAATGTTTTCATAATAAGTTAACATTATTAATGGCTCGTGTCTTATGAATAAATCAATATAATTATGCTTAAAACTGTTAATTTACCATCACATGGTTATCGCTTACAAACAGCATTTTTGGCGTGTTCGATCTGTCAAAATTGGCGCCATTACAAATATGGCGGTCGTGACGACATTGACATAAAAATGTTTAAATTACATAATTATAGGGCACAGGAAACAAACTAATCAGTGCTCACCGCCTGTGTACGGCCACCTTCTTACTACGTTGTCTTATGATCGATATTTTCATGCATATAACTTTTTGCATATCAGAGTTATGTTGGTATTTATGACAAGATTGATATAATTTCCTATGGTAAGATTGAGTTCGGTAAACAAGCTGTATAATTATGTTGTTGCTACTAGTTTTTTGTATGTATGACATGTATCCATGAACAAATTGCAACTATTAAAAGTAAGCCACAGATCGCTGTGGGCACGCGAATTTAGTGAGAAATGACTACTGCTTTAGGGTTAAGTATTTAACTTTTTTTTTTCTTTTTTTTATGTCCGTAGCCAAACTGTCCATTTTACGAACTAGACTTTAAGACATCTTCATAGTGTGCATACCAGTTTCAGCAATAACATTTAATTCGTTAGTTCTACATAAGAAATAAACTTGAGCTCCAAAATTACTCAAAGTTATTTTGGTATTTGCAGATCCTACATAGCGATAGAAATAGCTACCGAAACATGAGTAATTTCTTTTTAATATGCAGTATTTTCGTTTTACGCCATGTCAGGGAACCCATAAACTTTCTAAATGTTCTTATTCAACCCTATAATGGGTGTGTTGAAACTGGGCGTGGTGATTATACATCATTAACATAATTATTATGTTTATTTGCAGTTGGAATATATTTTTCTAAAACAATGTTATGAGACCTAGTACATTTCGACCGTCACTTTTGCGTTAAATGACCAACTTCAGCGTTCTTATTCTGAGAAACTGAAAGACTTCGACAACTTTTAATTATTAAGCGTGGAGAATAGTTATTAGTATAGTTTATAGCGGTCTCCCTTTTCTCAATGTTTTCTTATCTAATTACATAAAGCCCGAAGCAAGTTTTCATAAAATGCGCGACGGCACTTTTTCGATCTCGTGGATTTTAAGAAAAGTACATAATGCAAATGAAATGTATACATATAATAATATCTCATAAATAGTGATTTGGTTCATAATAGCCGCAGAATTTTGAAATGTGTATGGAATATCTATAAGTAAACAAAATCCCGTTAAAAACCAAAAAACTACTAAAAATGCTCAGAATTATCTGTAAATTTCTCCTTACTTTATTAATATTATTACGTCAAAATGTATACCAGAATAACCGTTAGTTCATAAGAAATTAAATTTCATATAAAAAAGTAAAAAAATATGTAGGTATGGAAATAATAAACGTAATTACAACTGCCAAATTGCTACATAATGCGATGCGTCGGCTGCTTAATCCTTCCGAACGCAATTTTGTGATTGGCCTCTTAAGGGGCCAGCGTAGCATGCGTAGTTCATACCAACGTAATACCTAAATAATTTATAAATCAAACATATTCTTAATTAAGGTAGTGTGTATTTATTTCGATTGGATTACAGAATTATCTATGTTCCCAAATATATATTTTGAAAGGACAATGATATAAAGACGAGATATGAGGAATTTAAAATTTCTATAGAAAACTTATTTTTCTCATAACTCTTGTTTAAATCAGTGTCCATTCAAAATATATATTTGGGAACCTAGATATTCTGTATTCCAATCGGACCTTAAGAATATGTTTGATTTACAAATTATTTTGGTATTACGTTTGTATAAACTACGCATTAACTTTGTTCTTGGGATAAGTTCATCCCAACTACGGAACCCTTCATTGTGCGTGGTTCGATACGGTCGGCTTGACTGGTTTTTTTCTCATAATTTTACAAACTATCTTAAATCTTAAAACCTTTTAATGATATCAGACAAGCAAGTGCCAAATTAATTATACGTTAAAAATGTTTCACGATGAATGGATTTTGTTAACCAACTTTGCCTTTATGTTGTTTTTAGCTAAATTGAGCCTTAATGTTACAGAAATTAAGGCGGAGTGAACGGTATGATTGACTTTGTGAATTATAACTATGTTCAGGTTAAGTGCAACATAAATATGATTGTATAGCTACCATGCGTTGGGTGAAATGCAGTGGCTATTATAATATTTACTGCACAAATTCATTGAGTTTTTTGATCCTATGTTCATTATGTGCCTGATTCAAAACTTTTTCCACCACCAGATATTGCTAATTTCTTAGCTGGCAAGTTACTAAGTGTGTACGATACTTATTTTCTAAATCATTTATCCAATTAATGGTATTGATGCGACCCAATTAAGGTGGTATGAAACATGGTGGGGACACTAACTTGGCCGTAATGATTTGAATTCAACTCGCAGGGAGTTAGCGTGACGTAAATCTTTTGTTCCTGTTTGGTATGAAAAGATGATATATTATTGTTCTGCAGACATTTATGATGTACTGAGCCAATCAAAGGCCATCATTTCTGCACTAATGGCTTTAATCAACAATCTCCATTCCATGTGATACGAGCATTATCTTTCCAAGACCAATTATTGTTTGCTCTCTCTATGTGGGAGGCCTAGCTTACAGATAAGACCAGCACACTGCACGGTCGTCGTTACGCAAAGCAATCAACACTTTATTTACCCAATAAATTATTTCGTAGGCCTTTCCTCTCAATATACTTTTAATTAAACAACAAAACTCAATTTACGAGTATAAATTCTTATTGCTCTCATAAAGCCAAAGTTCACGGTTCAGTATCGAAAAGAAAAAGAAATGATTTATGTTCCCATAAATGAAGTAAGCTTGAATTAAGAAATGCTTCGATAATATCTACTCTATGACTTACAACTGTATCTTGTAATATATAAGTATCTTGAACCCTTCAACAGAAATTACACCTTACGCTCATGACGTAGAGTCGGAATTGTTTTAAATATTTTTGCATTTAGGATTTTTTGCCAGTTTCGAAAGTTTTTTATGTATATCAAAGGAAAAGTGCATTTGTACATTTATCTTTCTGCGTGTCAGCACAGTTCCAATGGATAAATTGACAAATTTTATTCGACAATGACCGGATAGATTTGCTTGTGGTCATAATATAGCTGTTGATTACTTTAATCAGCAAGTTTGACGCAATCCTGGTGACAAGTAACACAATTATAATATTGTAGGTCTAAGTTTGACATCCATGGCTAATTAATCGTTTTTTCCTGTGATATTTTTGCCGAAAAAGAGACTGACCATGTAACATGACCATAACGTTCCGTATTTACAATTTGGAATTTCAAACTAAACTCATCCTATACAATAGATTCAATCAGGAACAAGGCCCAACGACCCTATGGCCCAATAAACTATTGCATAAACAATCAACTCTTTAATAACAATATCTTCAATCTAATCTAATCCCTTTATTCATTCTTGAATACATTGCAATCAGGCGAAGGCCAGAGTGCCACAGAACTATTGTCGCAACTATTTCCTTAAAGGTTCGTCGTTATCAGTTACATCTGATTGAACGTTTTGCAAACTATGACTGGATATTCTGAAGAGTCACTGGCTTTTTTGTATATAGAGAAGTTAGTTGGTGCTATCTGCTTAGCATAATCAGCCTATAATGTTCCCACAGCTGGGACACAGGCCTCCTCTCCGCGAGAGGGAGTGGGCCGTAATCCACCACGCGCGCCCAGTGCGGGTTGGTGGATGTCTTCGGTTTTTTGGTTCTAGAACATGCCGATTTCCTCACAATGTTTTCCTTCACGGTTTTGAGCTGTGGTGATGAAATAATTCACACAAAGTAAAGCGCCTGTCTAGGATTGAACCTACGGCACGTACGTCGCAGGTGACCACTGCTCTGCCACCATCTGCTTGTTTCTCTGAAACGGCCGAAGCAAGATTAAGTCTGGACTTTTAAAAGAGACTGTGAGTTGTCAGAATACTCTGAGAAAAACGACTGAAACGAAGCTGCGTTTCAGTCGTTCTTCTCAGAGTAGTCGGATAGGAAACACCGACCTCAACTATTTTAAACCATAATTTATTTTTGACGTACAAGTGTTCTATTGAAACAATCTACAGAAATAAATATATTTTATCATTAATTTATCATAATACTGAAATACTTACATTACCTACTCTCAGGCAATCAAAAAAATTGGGCACACCATAATTGTGGCGATAAGTCCCTCTTGAGGAGTGGTTAGAGAGGCGCCACGGCGTCCTCACCTTCCACCTGACGCAGGTCCTCACCGGACACGGTTGTTTCGAGAAGTTCCTGTTCAGGATAAAGCGGGAGGAAACGCCCGGGTGTCACCACTGTGTGGATCGCCCGGAGGACACGGTGGAGCATACGGTGGAGGTCTGCCCGGCTTGGGCGGAGCACCGCCTCACGGAGGCGATCGGCGGTGGCGATCTCTCGCGTCTGGCCCTGGTTCAGGCCATGGTTCAGAGCGAGAGTCCATGGGAGGCCGTCACCTCCTTTCTGCGAAGCAGTAATGCCCGCGAAGGAGAAGGCTGAATGCGTGAGGGAGAGGCAAGGTTCGCGCCCTCGCGCCCCTAGTCGCCGCAGGAGACGCCCCGGGCTTCGGAAGTCGCAAGCTGATTTCCGGCCACCATAGGCGCGGGTTTGCGGACGGTGATCGATGGGTAGCTCGCCGTCCGACAAGGACCAGGCCCGGGTTGACGGCGCGTTGTGTTCCACGCGCGCCTCAAAGAGATGTCAGCACCAACTGACGGGGTCCGATAGGAGCAATGCCTGCCAGGGTTGCGAGTTTGTCCGAAAGGGATATCGTGGCCCTGGCACACAGGCAACGAAAGGTACACGGGTGGGTTTTAGTCAGTTAAAGTCAGACACACCCTCCCGCTTCACCCAGAGCGGGAGAAGTTATTTGATAATTTCCCGCCAAAAAAAAAAAAGCCAATCAAAAATATCAACACATAATATGGTTGAAATAGAAACAAATTGTTAAAGTTTGCAATATCTCTGGGATATCACAATGATAAAACACGTCAAAAACAGAGAAAAAAAAACATTAGAAAAGGACAACAGCAAACAGCATGCTTGTTTGTATCTAAGTAAAAGTCTTCTACAGGAAAGTCTATCTAGAAAGCTCATCTGTATATGTCGGATATTGGTGCAATAGGCTCTTGTTAAGAGACTAAAATGGATGCTATGACGTCACAGGAAACTTGAACACTATCTATAAGCTAGACATCGAGGCCTGAAATTAAAAGATGCTAGCTTTATTGATAACCTTGTATCCGGATTTATAATATTTGGTCCTTGGTTGATAACGTTATTTACATCTCTTTCTATTAAATACATATTATAAAATTAAAGTCGCATTTTGTGTCGGTCGGTGTGTCCGTTTAATTTTTCTAAACTACACAATGAATTTTAATTTAGGTATTTTAATGATATAATGAATTTTAATGTATTGTATTTTAATGATGTAATCGTTTTTGTTTTAATTTTATGTATTGTGATTGGTATAATGGGACTTGGTGCCTTAATAAATAAATAAATACGGTTTCCCCTATTATTTAGATAATTTATTCCGTTAATACGTTAGATACAGGACAGAAATCTCTATTTTGACATAATTAACGCCACATCAGATATCGTGTTCAGTTTTCTACCGACTGTACTTTGGTTGACGAATTGAATAAAACTGACGAATCGACGAAAACTGGCAAACACTGGAAAATGTCGAGTTAACGCAACTGTCTAATCGGTAAAACTGACCAATCAGTGATACTGAAGAATAAACGAAACTGACGAATTAAATAAACTGACGACTGAGGGAAACTGACCAGTCATACGCGGACTCTCGATTTACCCTTCACCTAGTATGATGAAGTGTCACTAATACTCTCTGGGGACCAGTCTCGCGACAGACCAATTTTTGACGAGGGTATGTCTCTCACCTGACAACAGTTTTGTACGAACTCATCATTTGTAACAACAGAGGGAATATGGACAGCTGTGTGATGTATGTGTGTTAGTTGTGAAGATGATATGCCCAGATGATTTTTTAGTGAATACAATTGTTTTAATTTTACGATTCGTTGCTAAAAGTAATATGTTTGAAATATCACTACTGCAAAAGGCTAGTTCAGCATCGACACATATTGAATTTGGCGACTTTCAAGTTTAACTAGAGCTTTGCAATCGTAATACAGAATCGAAAGAAAAAAATAGAAAGTTAGGGAGGAATTTTTAACGTTTTTTTTTAAATAACTGAAAGTGTTTAATGTTTTACGCCACATCAAATAGTTGTATCATTCAAGAGTCAGAGCTGAACATTTTATGTAGTTTTACATAAGACCTACATTAATATTAAAAGCTCATAAGCCGTCCATTAGCTCCAATAAACTCTAGTAACATCCATTCCAATTAATACCATTAAAACCTGACTAAAAGCTCGTTTAAATGAACATCCATTAATTAATGTGATGCCTTACAAATATATCAACTGTTTTAAGGTAACATTGCAATGACATTTACTATAGCTATGAGTTTTTGATATTACATTTGGCTTAAAGATTTTATTCCTAAAAGAAATTGTGTTAAAGAAGATGAAATGCGATAACTTTATATGTCTCTGCCGCCCACTCTCCTGCGAAGCTAAATTTTTTGTAATAAGACTACTTAGAAATACACCCAAATAAATACCAAGGGAATTTATGGTGAGATAAAAGCACTGACTTTGTGGGCGGACAAAGTGATAGAATTACTGAATAATGATACATCCCAGTAGGTACATCAAAAATATACTCCGTGTCCCATGAAATAGGTCAAGATGACACGAGATAACAAACTGCATGTTTTGTGCAAATTAGGCAACTGAAGTCCCGATTTGCAAAGTTTATTTCAGATCTGCAATGATGTCTAATAGGCTCTACTTACGACATCGACAATTTGACATGATACAAACGAGACCGAAGTCACCATACAAGCTTATCTACCTTATATCTCGTGCTTAATGGACCATAACTGACAAGTCTTCAAATCACAACCATGCTAATATTTCCTAATCTCAAGCTGACAGTTCAGAACACTGTGCACGCTTTCGCAACATCCCTCCTTTTTATTCGCAAAATAAGACCAAAAAATTCAAGTACACGAATACGCGAATAATTGTCGCAATCTGGGCCAATCAATAATTATACATGTTGGTATAAAAGGGTGGTTCTTTTGAGGACTATCATCAGTTGCAAGTGAGACTTCGACAATGCAAAGTATTGTAAGTTTTGAGAGAAAGCGTTTTGGGATTGATGAATCGTGTTGGGAATCGGGTCGATAAGAATTAACAGCATGTGATATAAGTTATGAAAGAGGAACAAGCCAATCGCAAAAATCATTTTAATCTTGACATTTTGGAATGATTTAGTTCAAAGGAAAGATTGAATATTAATATTTGTAATTGCTAATCTAGAAAAAGTCATAACACCGTTCTATGTCATAATTTAAACAAGAATAGATCCGATAACTGGTCACCGTTCCACTTCTACATCCCAATGTTTCTTTAACTTTTCTTAATATTTCCAGATCATCATCAGCGCCATCCTGGCTTGCGGGGCCGCCGCACCTGCCTACCTCCTCGCCGAGCCAGCGCACGTGATTCACACGGTCCCCCACACCTCCAAGTCCACCTACACTCAGAGCAGTCAAGTCATAAACCATGGAAGCACTCACGTCTACCACCCCGTTCATACTGTGCATACCATTCCTGTCCTCCATTCCAAGACTACCATCACAAAAGCTAACCAAGTGGTCAATCACGGTGAAACTTATGTCCACCCAGTCCACTCTATCAGTGTTATGCCCGTCCATGAAGTCTACCATATCCCGAAGACTACCATAACTAAGAGCAACCAGATTGTCAACCACGGGGGAACTACTCTAGTCCATGCGCCTGTGGTATCTGTTGCCCAAACTCCGGTGGTTTACCACTCTTCGCCGCTGGTGACCCTGAAGACTGGCGATTCTGCTGTGTCTCATCACAGTTCCACTGTCCATGAAACTGTGCCGTTAGTTGCTGTTCATCATTGATAGATAGATTGTTGTTGTTTTGTTTGAATAAATGTGTATTTTTTTATCGCTGAATTATGGTTTTTATTACTTAGATCATTTTAACTTTTGTAAGTGTACTTCAATTCATAGATTATAATATGTAAAGCTCCATTTACATGGTGCAAGTTTATTGCCTGTGGCATACCATAAAACTGAAGCAACAATTGACTAGCACCGTCTAAACAACACGTACAACTGTAGCACAATACGGGCAAGTTAATTGCCGTTCAAAACTGGTATAGGTGTAAACAGTACGTAGAATAAAATCGCACGTACAATAAAATTGCATTCAATTCTAACATGAAAATTGTCTATCATTCAAACAAGAGCGAATGAAACATGTTTAAAAAAATCTTGAGAAGACGTTCAATCAAATTGTACAAGGACGTGCAACTCTGTGTTTATACGGCAAAACTTGCATGCAATAATTTGCCTTGGTGTAAATAGATGGCGCATGCAATTATTAAATGGCAAAACTTGCATTCAATTATTGTATGCCATTTTATGGAAATCGCACGCTTGTAAACACTTGCATGCAATTCTGCAATGGCAATAATTGAACGTGCTTTATGCATGTGATTATTGTTATTTAACGTTCCAGAAACTTGCACCGAGTACAAGGGGGCTTTAGTCTAAATAAATTTCAAAATGTAAGAATATTAATAGGGACAAAAATAACATTGATAGTGATATCTATAGGTCACTCACCCACATACCTCCTAATAATAAGTATGAAAAATATTTCTAAACAAAAAGTCTATGAAACTTTTAACAAAACCTGTTAAGTTAGAAACGTGTTTGATAAGATAATAAGTAAGTTTTAGAATATTAAAGTAAACAATGACATAAACATCTCTTAGTTTCATAAATGCATGTTCACTTTTATCTGCCTTTATAAAAAGTAAAATTGATCTAAACTTTTAACCTCCAGAAACTCATTTTAGTCCGCAGCATGAAGTCCTAAGTAAGTTAAATCTATCGTCAAGTTCACACAGCAAAGTTACGTTATCGTTAATACAAATTTTTATTAATATTATTATATCTTCTGAAAAATCTGTTGCAGAGTAAGCTTAACTGGACATTTGACCTGAGACATCAAAGTTGATAAGTGGCAGAACTTTGTTTACTTCCTGGCGATATAATCGATTGAAGTCCGACTTTTTGAATGCAACCGGAACCTTAACCCTGTCGTTAATGAAAGAACTTGTTATCCTATTGCAATAATTTAACAAGGGGAAAACTTGGGAAGTGAAACTTTGTAATTGACTCGAAAAGCTATAAAATAGGAAAAGAGAACTTATTTTTTTTAGTAGTGCCAATTGAAGTATAAGCGAGTGACAAATAATAAAATTAGACGGTGCCAAAACTCGCTCCACTAATTTCACTTAACAAACAAACAAATAAAAATCTAATTTGATTACCCATGTACCAGTGTCGTTAACCTTATAATTTATGCCCCAAAACTTTTCTTACAAATCAGAATGAACGTAAGAAAAATATATGAATATATTCCGCTCCATTTTATAAGGAAATAACTCATGACAGTCACACAAAAGTATAATGTCATACGTTAAGTTATTAAAAGGAATTAGCATCTATTACTGGAGAAGAGGTTCATTGAACTTTAGCAATCACTTAGAGAAGTTGAGAATTTTGCGGGAGTTAAAAGTTGATAGGCCATTCTTTGTCTGTTATGACAGGAGCTAAAGTGTTAAGCTTCTACGTTTTGTAAGAGCGTTAAGTTTTGCAGACGAAGAGAATATTAGTAGAGAATATTAGCTTGAGTAGTTTAAGGCGCATTATAAGTTAAAGGGAACATTATTGCCGTGGAAGAGTCCTTTTCGAAAGTTACTACTGTTTCAAGATATAATTTTAGTGACATTGCTTCCGTATTAGATTTATATATAGTAACTACTGTTTCACCTGTCTCTGTCAGCTTCTTAATCGATCACTCAAGTAAATTCAATCCATCGATTAGATAAAGTTAATATCGATACTAAACATTCTGTATATATTATTTCACATCATCAATCTAAATCTTCTACCCCACTTCCTTTCATTAATCATCTAAACAACACATTGCAGCTTTGTTGTAATGAATATGATTACAGTTACCCGACCAAGTCCTTGGTACATTAAACTAAGCTAAGTGTCCAATTGCATGACATTATATTACCAAATAGTATCAAATTATTGTCTTGATCTCTTCAAGGTTATGTTGCAAAGCTTTGCAGGCAACAGTGGATCTGATAACAGTCGTTGACAAGCTCGTTGGAAGTAATTTAATGAAAGGGGGACGTTAGGTGGTAATGAGAGTGTTAGTGTTAATGCTGGTTTTTATCTTGTTAATGAGTTAAAGAAAGCCAATGTAGTTTTTTATTTTGTTAAAGATGAAGTGGAAGTTGGTTAATTAGAACTATAATGATTTATAAAAGACAAACCTGAGAAGCTATTGGGTGCATTCTTAAGCAATGAGGATAAATAGTTAGGTTAAAGTAGCAACATTTCGAAATCTTAATCGAACGAACGATCGTATAGTCGAAAGCTAAGACAAAGCTAGTTAAAAATGAAACATTACTTACACATGGAACAAAAATATTATAACAAAGAACACAAGTTAAACACATGATAATCCTTGAGAATTAAACAATAATACATCAAAATATTAAAAATAATCTTCCAAACGTGCATGAACTTGACATTCAAAAAAGTATTACGAAACGGCGAGGCGCAAGCGTATGCAATGCCACAGAATAAAAACATGCAAAAGGGCCACCTGCTAAACACGTTATAAAAATGATTAAGGGTTGAACCACTGCAATTATTCTTAGAAACACAATTCAAAATGGGTTTTCTGATAATACTATTTCAAAAAGTCTGTTTTGTTTTGAGGGTCTATTTAGATTTCTTTTTTTACATATTTTTTTAGTTATTAGAAAAATCTAAATGTCGAAAAGTCATTGAGCCGTATTCATTATGGTAATATCTTTATACCCGTAAGCTTTTTAGGATTTTGTGTAGAGTGGAAATTTTAACTTACTTTTACCTTGACAATTGCCCACATCGCATCAATTACACTGTGATTAATATATTGTAGTCTGTCTAAAGATGAAATAAATTTGGATACATTTAACAATTTCATCACAACGAAGATTTTGCAGATTTTTAAATAATATTCTTTTTTTTTTGACAACAACTCAAACAATGTGAAAATAAGTAGCTTTTCATTTAAAGGCCCCGTCATTTGACATCACAATGACATAAAATGGCTTATTGAAAGAACTGTTATTATTATGATCAGTAAGGTTGCACCAGGCCTATGTAATACTGGGCACGCCACAATTGTGGCGATAAGTCCCCTTTTTGAGGAGTGACTAGAGAGGCGCCACGGTGTCCTCACCTTCCACCTGACGCAGGTCCTCACCGAACACGGTTTTTTCGGGAGGTTCCTGTTCAGGATAAAGCGGGAGGAAGCGCCCAGGTGTCACCACTGTGTGGATCGCCCGGAGGACACAGTGGAGCATACGTGGAGGTCTGAAACTTTGGCACCGCTGCGCCGTTTCCTCACGGAGGCGATCATCGGCGGCGATCTCTCGCGTCCGGCCTTGGTTCAGGCCATGGTTCGGAGCGAGAGTGCATGGGAGGCTTTCACCTCCTTCTGCGAAGCAGTAATGCTCGCAAATAAGGAGGCGGAACGCGTGAGGGAGAGGCAGGGTTTGCGCCCTCACGCCCCTATTCACCGCGGGAGACGTCCCGGGCGTCGAGAGTCCCAGGCCGATTCCCGGCCACCGTAGGCGCGCGCTTACGGACGGTGAGCGATGGGTAGGTCACCGTTCGATAAGGACTAGACCCGGGTCGACGGTGCATTGTGTTCTACGCGTGCCTCAAAGAGGTGTCAGCACGAACTGACGGGGTCCGTTAGGGCCAATGCCTGCCAGGGTTGCGAATTTGTCGGAAAGGGATATCGTGGCCCTGGTACACAGGCAATGCAAGGAACACGGGTGGGTTTTAGTCAGCAAAACTCGGACACACCCTCCCACTATGCCCAGAGCGGGAGAAGAAGTTGTTTCATAATTTCCCACTCAAAAAAAAAAGGCATATGAATTACAATTTGGGGATCAAAATCTGTTTTCGTGTTTTTAAGCATCAAATTTATCATCTGGCTAAAACTGCAATGATTCGTGGCACACATAAAAGTTTCATAAGGTCAAAGTGGACAGCATTTTGGGCTATCAAGAAAGAATTATGTTCAAGATGATATCACTCCTCTTAACTTATGAGGTTAGTGGAATGTTGGTGAAATATGCACGATTTGGGCTCACGTCGTTATATTGCGCTGTTTGTCGTAGTTGGGTGAGCAATGACAAGAGTTATCAATTATGGTATCTCCACAACTTTGAGTAAGTATGTCCAACTTGGGTACGATCCAACGAGTAATGAGTTTCTATACAATGTTTAACAAAATAAGTCAACAGTGAGTTTGGATAAGGATGAAAATAAATAATTTCTGCTACCAAAACGCTTTTTGGCTCCAGAAACTTATGAATATTCTTCAAGATATTAATTAAGCGAACATCACTAACACTAAAACAAAAATTGCTACTTTGACCTCAAATTATTATCAATGACATTAAAAACATGAAGCAGCCTTACTTCACCAAACTCCCTTGAAAAGTATGGACAAAAATCTTTACAACTTCTGAATATTCATGTATCGGCTGTCAGTAAAAGTAATTATTGAATTTGTAATTTGACGTTAGATCAACCTTGAATACTGCGTACGGCTGCCTTAAAAGACAATAAAGTTGGAACTGGTTGGATTTTGATATTATGGCGTGACTTGAATATTTTATGGCGGATAGAGGAAGTTCTATCTATCATTATCAATCCGTATCGTACGTTTGTTACTGTTTCTGGGCCTACTAGAAACAAAACTTGTCTTGCATGTATTAACAACAGTTATTGAACACTCCGAAGATACAAGAAACGGCGTACAGAAATAAATTACATAATATTTTGGTCATCTACCATCCGCCCGATCTACCATTGTCGACATTTATGAACAGTTATGAAGCATAAAATCTACGAATAATATCTAATCTAACAATAACAAATACCGTTGTATAGTATTTCTAATCATGTGACAAAACGGACATCGTTTAAACCAGTAACTAAGCAGCCGGTACTGACAACATGAAAGCAATCCGTTTGCTTTAATCTAAAAGAATAGCAATAAATATCCCCAATCTCAGCCGAACTAAAAATTAGGCACGCCATTAATTTTACAAGATCTAACAGCATTGGTCTAGACGAGACGTAGTTGATTTACTGCTCATATCACTAGTAACATCTCAGACTATGTTGCTCTTTAATCTGTACGAAACAAAAGCTTTGGAAAGTATAACTTGAAGAATTTGTTCCTTAGCAAACAGCAAGCGAAAATTTTACAAAAATGAATGTACATAAATTCTTATCGAAATCAGTCACAATATTGTAGGTATTTAAGATCTTTAATAGGCTTAGTAGGCTTTGTTTCGTTGTAGTCTAATACGATAATTTTATTGTTGATCGCAGTATGTTGTTATCAGAAGACAGGATAACACTGCTCACCTAGAGACAACATCATCTATCATCAACAGCATCTCTTTGCACATATTGCTGCAAAAGTTACAATTCATGATCATCTCTGTAATATTGCGTGGTAGTCTCATTCAATTCATTTTATTTTCATTCACCTAAATCCAGTTGAATACTTGGTGACTTAAAGCAGTGACATTTTGCCAGTTATTAAACGACTACTTCAATTTTAACACCTTTAAAACCGTTATTAATTTAACGCGCGCAATTTTATAATTTGGAAAACACCTCCATGATACAGAGCGGTTTAATGACATAACTTTGCGTAGTTTATTAATGTTTAATTATATCGCATTTACAGCTCTATAATTTAAAAGTATGAGTTTATTAATAAACATAATCTGATGTCCAGTCACATTCGACTTTATTGCCGACCTCAACATAATTGTGAAAAAGCTTTAGTAGCCGTGCACGTGCCGACCAAAAATGGGCCGCCATTTTTCTTTCACTGCAAAGCGAAAAAATCAAGATTTTTTTAAAATTGGTAAATTGGTATTATGCTTAGGTAGTGACGCCGAAAGCGATGTACGATAATTCGCTCTTGGACGATATTGGCTCATACAACCAAAAACATCTGTCGATGCAATAATTTATTCATCAGTGTCACACAAAAGTGAAATAAAAATAAATTCAGATTAAACCATCACAAATAATTGCAGACACGACAATTTAAGTCGATATAATTACAGAAATTGCCTCAGTTGTGGTTAAATATGGGATTAATGTAAAAGATCGATAAAAACGGAATTTCCAAAAACCGCAGAGGACATAGAATTGAAACTGACTTAAAGGATACAGTATTTATGATAAAACAAAGTTTTGGAATGCAATGAAATTAAAACAGAAACAACAAGACAGTAATACTTTGATTCGAATGCATCAATGGATGTAAATTCTTATTTGCCTTAATAAGTAGATAGAATCATATAGCAGATGCTCTCACATTAGTGTATTCATAGTGATATATTAAAACCGTCAAAAAACTTCTTTGTATCTTACATTCAGAACACCATAAGCCACATTTCAACATCTATAACATCAAAAAGAAACATACAGTACAACATCCAACCATGAATACTCGTAAGTTCATAAGTAGCAAGTAGTCCACCGTTACATAAGTACGAATGAACTTGGCATCAACCTAAATACAGCTTCAATGTTTGTGTTTATGCATTCATTAATCTCGACAAGTATGATGGGCGCCAGATGTAGACAGTGAAAGTGGATACGGCATGTACTGGTATTGAAGTGTGCACTGGCTCTAAAGTTAAGAATATTAATATAAGGATAGTTTGATATCCATACATTACATTTTACTTAATTGTGTTGATTAAACATGAAGAAAATGTTTGCAATATTTTAAAAGGAAATCTAGGAGGTTTATCTTGTTAAAATGCTGTTCGGTTTAGATTTGTTTGAAGGAACTTTTAGTGCGTTTTGAAGCTGGCGTTTATGCTGGCGATTTTGTTATTTTACATGAAGCTGCTGCTTTTTAACCTCCATATTTATTAGTTTGGTAATCATCAAGTCTTTTGGTATGTACCTAAGTATTATTTTAGAGCATCTACTATACAATGATTCCTTTCTTTAACTCAAATCACCTTAAACGTTAAACTAGCTGGTTTACAGTAATTTCTAAATAAATTCACGACCCATAAAGATGATGATGAGATTTTGATTTTGCCAACTCACCATTTCATTCATAAAACAATGCGTGTTACAACTCAACGTAACGCTTACTACGCCTCTGCCACTGCCTCCTCCACAAAGCTTTATAATTTATACAACTTCAAGTACATTGCGTACTCATTGTAAATTTTCGGCAGCGTGGTATATAAGCACCGGTGGGCCAACAGTTCGTTAGAATACTCGGCAATTCAGTCGTATAAACATCTACTTTATCAACCATGAAGTCCTTTGTAAGTGTTAAGAAATTATGGCCAACGAATTAGAATGGTTCAGTGATCTTTTTTGTGTTTCAATTAAGTGTTTCATTGTTATTATATTAGGAGGTTCTGTTGATCCTATCATATTATAACACATTTGGGTTTCCAAAACCTTTCATTTGCGGGAATTTCAATTTAATTTTTATAATAATCTAAGTTGGATTTCTTGCGACACAACTGCTTATTTTTCTGTCTTTACTATACAACGGTTCTTCTTTAGACATATCAGTCATACCTACCATTGTTATTAACTCATTGTTTCCCAACAGGTTGCTTTCGCCGCCATCCTGGCCTGCGCCGCCGCCGCCCCCGGCCTCCTCGTAGCTCACCAGCCCGTGGTTGCGGTTCACTCCGCCCCAGTTGTGCACACCGTCCCTGTGGTCGGCTCCAAGACCACTATCACCAAGTCCAGCCAGGTCGTCAACCACGGTTCCCCTGTTCATGCCGTACACGCCGTCCATGCCGTGCACGCCCCAGTGATCGCTTCGTCCCCTGTTGTTATAAAGACTGTCCACGCTGCGCCTGTGGTACACACTGTGCACTCCGCCCCTGTGGTCCACGCTGTCCACGCCGCCCCTGTAGTCCACGCTGTGCACGCCGCTCCTGTGGTCCACGCTGTGCACGCTGGCCCCGTTGTGCACGCCGCCCCCGTGATCGTGAAGACCGCTCCCTCTGCCATCACTCACTCCAGCTCCGTCATCCATCACGGTCATGTTGTCAAGTCCGTTCCCCTGATCGCTGTCCACCATTGATTTAATTACCTTCAGCGAAGGTTTAGAGTAAATTAAAACGATATTTTTGTACTTATTTGTTTTTTTTTTTAACTAAGTAATTATTCTTTTGATGAAAAGTTCGTTATTTATAATTTTACCGTCGATTTTTTAGAGTCAACAATAGAATTATTACAAGCCCTTATCTCCATAAATGATAAGTTCAAAACATAGTTTAAAAACAACAAAATCAGATTCTTGCAATTTTTGAGATTCAAAAACGTACACAATAACAAAATATTAGTAGACGTGTAAAAGATTGTATAAAACCACTTGAACTGCTGACCCCCGTAAAGAAAGTAGGTACCTACTTGAAAATATTCGCAATCACATTTTCTTTAGTAATTTACTTTTCATTGCATTTTGTAATCGTTTTAAAGAAATCTTGACAATGACTCGTTGGATCTTTCTAGTAATTGGTTTGGCTTTGTTTGTACTGAAAAAAGGGAATACCTACCTACTTGACCAAGATTAATGGTTTAAGCAGAAATATTTACTGAATAGATAAGTTTATTGATTTGTCTTAAATGCATTGTTTACAATTTACAAATAGCAATTTTGTTCTGGCCAAATTCAATTTATTTATTTATTCAAAATCTGTATTAACAATAACATACATAAAGTCTGCCAAACTGCAAAACAGTTTTTCGGCAGTAATGATTAATTTTAATACAGACTGTCAAATCCAATAAGGAACTTGAAGACTATTTGTATCCAAAATACCCCTGTGCTAAAACCACTTCATCAATAAAACCACTTCACCAATAAAATCGCAAGAAGCTATAATAATGAGGTTTGCCATTTGTCTCAAAGATTTAAACAATCTCTCGTAAAAGGTAGAGGGAGTAGCTGCAATCAACACTACCTATCGCAGTCCACTGCTGAACATCTGCATCTGCATCTGCCTCTCCCAGGCTGTGCCACAACACTCTGTCCTCCGCCTTCCGCATCCAGTCTGACCCAGCCACCTCCTTAAGGTCATCGGTCAATCTAGCTGGGGGAGCAGGGAGTTGCTTATGAAAAGTAAAATATTATGACATATGCTTTTATTTAAATTCACAAGGAGATCATAGAAATAAGATTTGCCCTTTAGAGTATGTCAATTGAACAAATAGTTTCGGATATAAAATTACTAAACTGCAAAATGCCGCTAAGATGAATCAACATCTGCAGCCCGCGAAATTAAAATTAACATACGTTTTATGCAATTTGCAGCTCAGGGTCAGGTTAACACATCTCTCTAAGTTAGATTTGTTCCGTATGTCATGATTGCATGGAAAAGTCATTCAAGGTAACAATGCAAAAATCGCGAAAAAAAAAATCAGCTGTTCTAAACATTTTGACGAGTTATGAGAACATAAATGTAGGGAACAGCAGATTTTTTTTTGCGCGATTTTAGGTTTGGTCCCGTAGTAAAAGTTGTTCATAATGAGGAGTAAGAGGTTGTGCATTAATTCTGGGACATGTTGTATATATAGATAGTATAGATTTAACATCACACTACGACCCTTAAGGGCCGAATAAAAGTAAAAAGTCAGAAATAACGCTAAGGGAACAGGAAGTAATAGCGCGGGCAGGCGATGCGACGCGATGCGGTGCATCGGGGGCCGAAATTACACGCGGGTGAAGTCGCAAGCAGAAGGTAGTGTTTTATAATTATGAGATTAATTAAGTATTTTATAATTTAGTATTTTTTTATATTATTATTTCCTCTCAATCAGAACACCCGCCATCTTATCTCTTCACAGAGAATGCCTAAGGCATTAAGTCCGCCTTTGTACCCTATTGTGTGCGAGAAGTTTAAATAAATAAATAAGAAAAGATTTGAGAATCAGCTCAGATAGCTGAAAGAGCCCGTCTGTTGCAAAAAGTACTTATTTTTTTAAATAAAGAAATTACAATCCAAAGCTTACATATTTTAAAATATACCTTTTATTTACCCGGTATAAAAAGAGCGCCGAGTTCTTGCAGTACTTAACTAAGTACCTACCTATATTTTTAGACAAAGAGTGTCTGAAGATTTAAGTCCTTGGTAGCAATCCCAGATTCAATAGAATGACTGAATAAACATGTTTACACAACCCAGAAATTTACTAAGAAACGTGATAAGATACTCCGTGATACTCCTGAATTAAATATTTACATCAAAAGTAATTAATTTGTTTGCTACAATTACTGGGAGCTACATTTACTGAGACTGTTAACTGGGAGCGATCCGGTAGGTACGTCCGCTAAGTGCCGTAACCGTGAATTTTGATAAAGTAGGGTGAGGAAACAGATTGATTGTTATCTGAAGATAAATGGAAAGTTTTAAAGTCATAAAAGATTTAATTTATCGATGGCAGTTATGGCAAAGCAAGAAAAATGTATGGATTTTCATCCATACGTAGCTCAATTGGTTTTGTTGAATGGTTATAATTATAAATAGTAGGTACGTGCACTTTCACACAATATAAGGAAAAACATGCACAAAAAAATTGAGCCATCACGGGACGACTGGCACGTTTGAAACATCGCACTACACACACATTTACACACTACTACATATAGACTGTATAGTGGCCGATCGCCACGCGGCATGCGTCGCCCCGCCAGCAACACCACAGAGTATTACGCAGTTTAAATTGTCTTTGGTCCCTGGCCCCTGACATCTAGCAATAGACCAGATTGTCGAACTTTTTTATTGTTTGATTATGGGGCTTTTGGCTACTTTGTTTGTGTGCAATTTGTGTTGTTTCATTGTAACTGCGTTTTGTTTGTGCAGAATAAACGTTTTTTCTTTCTTTTCTTTTCAATCGGTTTTACATGCGCCCATAGATGTTTCACATCAAAAATACCTATAAGTAATTCGTAGCATTATATCAAGTAGGTTGTCAACGAGAGTAGCAAAATGTACTAAACCAGTTAGCGCCATATTTGAACCGGTGCGCGGTGGCTTTGGTGCATCGCGACGTTAGTAAGGATGATACTCGGAATTATTTAAAGGATTTTTTTATTGGTATAGGTTAGTTAAGGCTTAGAGGTTTTTGAACACATAGTTGTGAGGAGCTTGTGGCTACGTTAATAGCCGCACGGGTCGATCCATCAGGTTAAGCTACGCTTACTGGGGTTGGTCCATGGATGGGTGTCCATCTTTACAGACCGAGACTCCTCCTCGGAAGGCACGTTAAGACGTTGGTCCCGGCTGTCATTCGTGGATCTTTGACAGTCGTTACGGGTCGTCAGAAGCCCGAAAGTCTGACAACCAGTCTTACCAAGGGGTATCGTGTTACCCAGTTACTGGGTTGTGCAGGTCAGATAGGCAGTCGCTCCATGTAAAATACTGGTATTCAGGTGCGTTCGGTTAGACTGGAAGCCGACCTCAACATAGTTGGGAAAAGGCGGGCAGATGATTGATTGAGGTAGGAATGGTTGTAGTCTGAGGATAAAAATGCTTTAAAACGCGTATAAAATTCATATTATCACTTTTTAACAATAGAAAAAGGGATAACCATATAATTCCAGTCCAGTCTTAATTTCAATAATGTTAAAAATGTATTTATTATTTTTTGATCAGAAACCCTTTTTTTAACAAAAAACCGATTCTCGGAACTCAACAATATCACAGATTGAGAGTTGAAAATTGTTGCTATTTTCAATATTTTGTATTTCTTTTTATTCATCATTAATTTATTCCCGCAATTTTTGAAGACTGAGGTCTTTAACCAGTGCGTCCTGCCCGTCATGACATACGGTGCCGAAACGTGGATACACAGTCGGGCTGGTCCACAAATTCAAGGTCACCCAGCGCGCTATGGAGCGGGCTATGCTTGGAGTCTCTTTGAAGGATAAAATCAGGAATGAAATTATCCGGAAAAGAACCGGAGTTACCGACTTAGCTTGCAGAGTAAGCAAACTGAAGTAGCAGTGGGCTGGCCATGTTTGTCGAAGGACCGATGGCCGATGGAGCAGACGAGTCCTGGAGTGGAGACCGCGTAAGCGTAGTGTGGGACGCCCCCCAGCTAAATGGACCGACGACCTTAAGAAGATGGCTGGGTCAGACTGGATGCGGAAGGTGGAGGACAGGGTGTTGTGGCGCAGCCTGGAAGAGGCCTATGTCCAGCAGTGGACTGCGATAGGCTGAGTTGATTGATTGATTCATTTATTCATCATTCATCATTATCATTTCAGCCGAAAAACTTCCACTGCTAGACATAGGCCTTCCCCAAAAGGAGGGGACGGATTTACAAATATACATGACGTGGTTAAATGTTTAAATCAAATCCATTTATTTGCCGGAATGTAAGTTTACAATCATGTACGATCTTAAAAACTTAAGAAAAATGTGTTCAATATGTGTATATTAATTTATAATACGCTACCAGACGAATTTAAATCGCTGCAGGGTAGTGTTTTTAAAACAAAATTGTCAGAGTGGCTACATAGAAAGTGTTTCTACAGCTTAAAATGATTTTTAGAACATAAAAATATCTGTTAGAGTAATTAGTTAGTGAATTTATTTTAGTTTAAAGGACATTTGTATGTAATATGTAATCCCTATGTGTGTGTATGTGTTCCCTTGTAAGGGAAGATCTTACAGCCATATGGTCATTGTATTCTGCTTGCGAGCAAGCGTGCAAATTATTCATGATTTTAAGTCACAATTTTCATGCATATTCTATTAATACCTAGTACATTATTATCACGCATTATTATTACATACAAATGTCCTTTAAACTAAAATAAATTCACTAACTAATTACTCTAACAGATATTTTTATTTTCTTGCAAATAAACAATTTGAATCGCTTGAACAATTTTTTATTAATTAATCATATAATAGTCTATAAAACCGAGATTTTGAATTTCGATGCAGCTTACAGAGTTAGCATCCCGCCAAATTATATAACAAATCGCGAAAAAAAGCGTGTAAGTAGCTGCAAATAATGTATAGAATATATCTGCAGCCTCTATCCCACACACTACTCTACGTTGGATAGCTATGCGAGTCACGCAGTGGGGCGCCGCCGTAGCCACGAATTTGAACAACTATCCGATGGCCGATAGTCCATACAATGTAGCTGAGGTGAGCTATCCGATAGTCGGTCTAGCATTTAATTTAATTTGGGAATTGATTTAACATTTTGGAATGGACTTAGTACGCCAAAAGCTAAGATGCTGTAAAGGAAATACGATCAATGAAAATATCTATTGAACCACTTTTTTCGAGTTTACTCCATAAGATTCGATGTAAGTACGACCTGGGAAATTTTATGAGGAGAGAAATTAATACAAGCGTTAACTCTAAAGCGTTACGTTTATCTGCGCAACTTACCTTGCGCACCTTTCAAGGAGTAAACTCCAATCTTGCGTCGGAGCTGACACACTCAGTCACTCACACACTTTTTTGTAATTCTTTGAAAATCAAACGCTTATCATACGCTTGTCATTAATGGTTAAAATTATTGTCTTGGAAGGAAATGAAAACTGAAGTGGCGGCTTATAAAGATGTTTGCAAGAAAAATACGAACTAAATTAATTGGGTAAACGGTAGAAGGAACTATGATGATGGCCCTAAAACATCTAAACAAAAATAAAACAAAATAACCTACCAATCTGGCAATCTAATTTCCCAGAACATCTCCAAACAGTTCCACCAGCTACAAAATATGTGTTCCTACCTGGCCGTGTATGTCACCACGCGCTGGACGTATTACGCACATTCCTACCCATAAATGCAGGCTAGGAAAACTACTAAAATGAACTCTAAGCTCATATAAATTGACGGAGCTAGCACGGATGTGGCAGTCGACAGCCAGACCGGCCGCAATCCGGATATTGTATCGGAAACGGATATGTATCGATTGGTAAGTGTTTTAGTAATAGATATTGGATTTAGTGGCGTTGACCCTTTTATTGTCCGGAGAAAGCTGGAGATTGGAATCTAGTTTGATACAGCCTAGACTTTAGCCAACTATATTGTGGTTGACTTCCAGGTATTTGTATTAGTACCTTTAAGTTTAAAAGCAGGAGCGCCTGCCATGTTGGATCCTACGCTGAGGATATCAAGACAGTACTTATTTCAATAAACATTCCCAAATTTTGAGAAGTAGCCCTAATGAGTTATAGCCCTAATGAGAAGTAGCCCAAGTGAGAAGTAACCCAAGTGAGAAGTAGCCCAAGTGAGAAGTAGCCCTAATCAGAAGTGGCCATAATGAGAAGTAGTCCATTAGGGAGTCGGTTGCCAAAATGAGAATTAGCCCTAATGCGCCTAAACCTTCATTTCGTATTTTCGGGATATACCAATAGTTTCAATAATTCGATACGAGTATCAATCATTATTGTGAATTTTATTTTATGATAAAGTGTTTGATGAAACTTGCATAAAGTCGGTATGGACAAGAATTTATTATCTAGAGTCGTTTGATTAAAAAATATAATAACATTTAGATCTGACCAAGTGTCTAGTTCCAAATGGTACCTACTTTGTAATAATGAGTTAAAAAAATATAATATTGTAGCCTGTAGTGTCTGAATACGTGTATACGGTGGTAAAAAAAAATAAAAACACATTATGAAATAGAACAACGACCTTCCGGTGGGTCTGTTATTTTTATTAATTTATCACAACGAGCCCTTTCGTTATTAACATTTTTAAACTATATTCCGGGGAAAACATTGCTAGTTGGCTTTTTGGACAAAATGATGCTTACATATGCACATGGCTACCCTATTTTGCGCAGTGGTGAGGCAAACAATACAATCAATATTATTTAAATTATTTTTAGAAGAAAGTCCAGGTACTCACGGGTGTATTTTTATAACGGCGACTTTTTTTAGTGCACTGGAGTTGAAAAAAAACGCCCGTACGCCCAGGTGCGCAGTCTGCTTAGTCTTTTTTCGTCTTATTACAAAACAAGATTTATATTTTGACATGGCTAAAACCTTGGAGCCAGTTTTTGTAATAAGAACGTAACTCTGATTGAAATACCGTTCTTTATACAAAACTGAAAACTTAGTTCGATACTAAGTTGTTAGTTTTATATTAGGAACTATCATAGTCGGAATAAAGTTCGAAATTCAATAATGGCTCCATGGTTTAAACCTGGGTCTGAAGACAAACCTTGTTTTGAGTACACATGTTCTAAGATTAGGTCTGGACTTTAAAAGAGACTTTCACCCCCGAGTATGTTTTGCCATTTCTTCTAAAGGGTAGTCAGATAGGAAATGTCGACTACATCTAGCTTATTTTTTGAATATAACTTGTAATGTGATTCCGATATCCTATTTACAGAACAAACATTTTCATTTCATTTCATTAAAACTTATTTTCTTTCTTTTTTTTATACAAAAATGTTTTTAATTGCAGGTCACAATCCTGTGCCTCCTGGCTTCAGTCCAGGCGGCACCAACGCCCATTGTGGTGTACCCATCATTCGGCTACCATTTTCCCTCGATGTACCACGCACCTGTAGTTGCTCACGCGCCGTTGATACATCATCGGGTGGCTTTTGCTCATACACCGACGTTACTACATGGATTTCATACTCCATTTTTCTTTTAGACTTTTAAGTAAGTCCCCAATAACTGATGAAAAAATGTACCTGATGTATAATTTTAATATTATCTTGCCTGTTTCTGTATTTGTAATATTATTAGTACTAAAATCAAAGTCAAATGATTTATTTCAAGTAGGCCATTAATACGCACTTTTGAACGTCATTTATAAGAAAATAGAATTGATTCTTGGTACCGCTTTCAAAAGGTAGTTTCGTGTGGAGAAGAATGGGCAACTAGAAGTAGACATAATAATATAAGAAAAGTTTCGGTCCATTATGCTCGATCTTGTTTTGTTTGTATAATTACCTGCTCGAAAGGACTATAAAAGATCAAAGAAAATAGTAAAGCCGTATTCGACGGCATCTACATAATGTGCCATGCTATACTTTATGTAAAGTATATTGTATATTTTATTAAATATTTTAAAAACAACTAACAAGTAAGTTATCTAAAAGACTGCTGGAGCAGAAATTAGAAGTTTGTAAAATGTTTTCATTGTTTTTCAGTAAAATAATTATTTTGTTTGATAGTTTACTACTAATATCTTTTGTTATCATATATTTTAGTTCATTTATCCAACCATATAAATCTTTATCAGAATGTTCACAATATGGCTTATATTGTCTATACGCCCTGTCCTGGATTGTATGGTTTAATCAATTGAAGGCTGAGGTATCCGCTGGATGCGGGAAGCACAGAACCGGTCGAAGTGGAGGTGCTTGGGGGACGCCAGAAGTCCACCTGTGGACGTCTTTCAGCTGAAATGATGATTATTAACTAGGAATACATTTCATACAAGTTCTTATGCAAAGGCCTGGTTATAATAATATTCCGATTTTAAGGTAATTATCTAAGTTCTATTTTTAAGTTTATCATCCGCATGTCTCTTAGGTTTTATCTGTTAATAAATGTAACGGAATAATTATTTAAATCTTATTTCAATTAAAGCAACACAATTAACACTTCTTTTTCAGTCAGCTTAATAGAACAAAAAGTAAAACAAAAGTTTCGAAGCAGAAGAAAAAGTAAATCTCCGCCATAAGCAAGACATTAGTAAAACCTCTAGGAATTTCTTCGGACATTATCTATGTAAATTAATGCAAAAGCGTAAATCAATTTAAAGTAGCTTTATAAGCAGATCAGCCACTTGACATACCAGACCTAAGACCTCAGCTGTCTAATGGCTGACACAATTTAAAATGATCTCGTTACAATGAGCCTACAACTACACCTCTATCACCTGTATGCAATATTTAATATTTAATCACGATCAAATTCTGAGGGATTATTGAGTGCAAAAGTGTTTCGCACAGAATCTATTATGTTAGGTAGGTATTATTATGTATTAGTATTTTAATCTATTATCTACAAATATTAATTTCTTCGAATCGTTTAATTTAATTTTGTTGAATCATCTAACATATTATTATTATTTTCTTTTATTTCACTATATATACATATCAATTATATTTTTAAATATTAGAATATAAAATAATAATATAAAAACATTTAAAAATATAAAAAATAGTAGCCCACCGGTATCGGGAACAAGGTCCAAGCTACCGGCGGTCAGGGCTCCAGAGAGAGGAACCTCCTGACAATGCGAGCCGTGTCCAGAAGTACCGCTCTCTGAATCAGGCCCTTAATCCAGCTGCCCAACGAGAGCCTCCTTAGGTGTTGGCCGAGGCTCTTGGCAATTAAGCCATTGGCTGATACAACTATCAGCACAATGATTGCTGAGTCCACATCCCACATGTCGACAACCTCGCGAGCCAAGTCAAGATACTTGATTTGTTTATCTTTCTCGGCTTTCACGAGGTTCCCGTCATGAGGGACCGTTATGTCAATAATCATTGTGCGCCGCTCTATTCGATCCACCACCACTATATCAGGTTTATTGGCAGTAATAGTCATTATTATTATTATTATTATGTTTACTTATTTATTTTTATGTTACTACAAAAATAATAAGTTATATTGCACTTACGTCACCTATAACAAACTTAAGTTCTCGGGATAGATTACTTTAATTTAAAGTCGATTAGAGCTTAAAATATTTTGAAATAAGATATCACCGAAATAATTATTATCCTGAGCAGTGAAACTAAATACTTTAGAGGATTTAATGAAGAAACTTTTCCTTGTAATTTTTTTTTATCTTAATTACAAAGTTTAATTACTTTGGAACCTAGTTATTCAAGCTTTAGCCTAGTTATGTATGAATACTTTTATAATGGCATTTATTTAGAAAAATGAAAAATGTTGAACACAATAATGAGATACCTAAGTACCAACTTAATTAAAATATATTGGAAATGTTTTTTTTTTCTAGATTTAGGTACTACAATAATTTTGCTTAATAAAACTAAATATTTTAAAAAGTCCGTCATTAAATATTGAGTAAAAGATTTCTGAATCGGGTTTTCTTTCAAGAAAACTTTTCCATCGTTATGAGGAAACTGGTTACAACAAAGGAGTGCATTAACAGCTCCCAAGAAAACGGAAATTGGAAAAGAGGTTTGAAGAAAAAAAACTTAAGATGCAATTATACAGATCACAAGTTATGTGCAACTTAGTGGTTTTTGGGGTTCCGTACCCACAGGGAGCCAACGGGACCCTAAAGCTCCGCTGTCCTTTCGTCCGTCTGTCATAGGGCTGTATCTTTTGAGTCATAATAGGCAGATACTTGAAATGTTCAGTAGGTTCTACTATGGCCGCTATAGTAAAAAAAAATATATATTCAAGTATAAAGTAAAATTATGATTTAGATTAATTATAATCGGGGAATATTTAATTCTAACTGTAATGCAGACCTGCCTGAACTAGGTTTATGAAAAACCTGTGTTTCAGGCCATCGATTTACATCAAGCATTTAAAATGAAGACAACAATTGGTTTATTACTAAGCTAAATTAAAAAGGAGACATAACATTTTCATCTTAATACGGTACGTAATCCTTCGTGTGCAAGTCCGACTCTCACTTGGCCGCATTCAATTAATGTAAAAGTCTAGTCAAACATTTCTTAAGAGTGTATGATAATACCTCAGCGCCACCTCACTTTTTTATCTCGCTCGCACACTACTGCTCGCAGTTACGCGAGCAAGTGAGGCAGGGCGGCAGGGAGAAGGTTCCAAGGCGCCAATAGTTTAGGTAATTTATTTTTACTAATTTAAAAAAATAATAACTTCAGTATCTGCTTTATATTTAGTTCAGTTATTATGGAACGTGTTCTGATCTAATTGGAAGATTTTTTTGTAATAGTAACAGTTTATTCTTTGGTTTGAAGGTAACTTTGTAAAAAAAAAACATGCAATCGTGTTTTTGTCAAACGTAATACTTACTTAACATTAATCCTCAACTTTAACATAAGATATAATTTATTTAAAATGAATGCTGCAGTATTTTAGATATAACGGAGGATCATGCTAAGCAATTTGAGGTAGACTCATACTGCCTTATTACAAAACAAGATTTATATTTTGACATGGCACCATGGAGCCAGTTTTTGTAATAAGAACGTAACAGTGATTGAAATACCGTTCTATATACAAGACTGAAAACTTAGTTCGGTACTAAGTTGTCAGTTTTGTGTTTAGAAACTTTACCATAGTCGGAATAAAGTTCGAAATTCAATAATGGCTCCATGTTTTAAACCTGGGTGTGAACATAAACCATGTTTTGTAATAAGGGGGATAAGATCCATATATTCACCATGGCGATTTAGGCTTACTTGCAGTAGTTAAACATTGCGATTACATTCACAAAATGGAACAAAACCCAGTCTGACGTTTCTCCCTAGCAATTAATAAACCATTAGTAGCGAAATGATTAATTGTGTTTTCCAACAAATCACGATCATTGCTTATTATATATTATATTGATAAACAACGCGTTTAGTGTTAACTGTGTTTATATTGCGATGCAATTAAGAGTAGGCAGAGCTATAGACTTAACGTCTGGGTTTTTTTTAAAGAAAGACTTATTCCTCACTTATTTTACCCTTAATGGACTGAGGTATAAAAGAGTCAATGAGTCAATTCAAGGTATACGGAATTCTGGAGGGCAAGCTATCCTTACGTTGATGCAACATTTGCCCTGTGCTATAATAATGAGAATTAGCACTCCTTTGAGATATGAATGCAGACAAACTGAAAATCACGTTTGTATAACTGGAGTTCTATGAGATGAGTATTTGAATTTTTAAACATATTTTCATCACTGGACACTTAAATGATAAAGCATTATAATATTTTCACATTAAATTAACATTCTATAAATAAAACTTGTTAATTAAAACAAATCTAGTCCATCCTCAGTTCACGGAATGTTGTATTGAAATAAATAGGTATTAATATGGGCATTACTGCCGAGTGCCACGACCTAATAAGGGCTTGCCGTATATCGTGAGTAATGAGAGGATGTGTGATACATAACTATGGTTATTGTACAGTTAGAAAAACAGGAGGAATCAACAGTCGAAGCAGTTTTATTACTATTTATTAGATCTATGGTAATATTATGACTGAAAGAGCGAAAGGTATTGCTTAGTTTCAAGATAAATATGCGTAACATAGATGTCATGGCAATAATTTAACACATAGTACAATATAGACAGACGTTGATTTGGCACTGAAAACCAGCTGCATTAATTCGTAATTTTGGGTAATGGAAGATATGTTTCCTTAGATTCATCCAATTACAACGTTTTTTGTAATTGCTATCAACTATCGTGAATTTGTAAAAGATAAATAACTACAAAAGAGCACTGTCACCGACTGTACTAATAAATAATTGTCCAATGTTAAGTAAATCGATCGTGACCGCATTTACGCGCAACCTTATTAGCCTGACATTGACTGCGTCTAGTAGGACATACATACGGGGAGGATTTAGGTTGACTTAGACTAATCACTAGGTATTTACCTAATTAAGAACGATCACAGTGATTTTTAGAGAATAGTTTATTTTCGTAAAAGGAAATACTGATCCTATTTTTTTTGTGTTACTGACTCCTGTTTTTTCTTTTATTCTATTATTTTTTATTATAAGAAAAACAAAAGTTGAAAAGATTTCTATATAGAACATTTTAAAAGAGTAATCAAGAAAATTCAAAAGCAATTTCCTTCATGAGATATGTACTTATACTTAGGTACCTACTTTTTAGAACCATGCAACTTTTGTAATTTTTTGAGAGAATTTCAGGTCATATTTATTACTGCTAAATAATAGTATGTAGAGATCTAACGTCACTTTTGTGTATTGCATTACAACATTTAGTGACATACTGCTAAAACATCACGTGTGACTAGTCTGAGTCAAGCCTCGGATAAACTTGTATGCTCTGTCGACCTTGGACCAGAAGCTCGTCGCTACATACAATCGAATTCCCATCGGTTACGTGCTTGATGACGCGGCGGAGACCTTATGCGAAGCCCTCGACATCAGTTTGAAGTAAAAATGAATAACTATGTTTTTGCTAACATACTTCGACATTTATAATTATGTAGGTAGGTCTAAAATTATCGGAACTAAACTTGTCAAAAAATAATAGGCCCGTTTTGACATTTAACTTGAATCGATTTATCGTGAGTATTGAGTACTCAGTCGTATGGTTACTTCACTAGTTACGTCGATTCAACTTAAATGTCAAAACGGGCCTATTATTTTTTGACAACTATAGAATCGATCTGATACTTAGTAAGTTCACCTCTTATTAGGTATATCGGACTCATAGGTACAGCAAAATGTGAGCATTTGAAATATACCCCTTCGGGGTATGTACCTACATAATTTTAATTTTATAACCTCAACGTTACTTAGAAATAAACCCAGACTATGCTAAAGTGTTTTGTATTAATCCTTATAACATCACAGACTTGAAAGTTGATTCGCCCTCAGTAACCAAATTAACTATATTTTTTTTTTATTGTCAAATATATTTTTCTTTAAACATTTCTGAAGACCTACAATTTTACAGAGAAGTATATTAAATGAATACAGTTACTTGGAAACAGAAGTTAAAAACACATATTTTATTGTAGTACTTTTCCACTCGATTCGTCCTTGTTCTGACAGAATGTCGCCGGTATTTTCTAGCCCAATAAACAGTCTTGAAAATAACACTAAGGACTATTGTGTGACAAAATGATGTAATTCATCGCTGTCGCTTACATGGCCTATTTCCTTAACGTTTAGGTCATTCGAAATGTTTTAGCACAAACAGGTTCAAAGCATAAAATTAGGCCATAAAAATTTTTTCGATCCAAAAAGAAGTACCTAGTATTTTTGTTATTAGAGGTACGTATTCTGGATTGAATTGAAAAAAAAAATGAAAAGTCGTGTGATCTAAAATCCTAAAAAGAAAATACTATACTAAATTCTAAGCCTAATTAATCAAATTTCCAATCAAGGAGCTAGCGACCCGCCCCTGCTTCGATCATTTTATACGACTTAACTTTTTTATGACTAAACATCGAGAGTTTTTTATAAGTTTATTATTAATGTACACATGAACCTTCTGGGATCAAATCTGCTGCGTGGGTTTAGAAAAACAACGCGGACATGAAAAGCAACTTTTACATAAAATATGTATAGTCTTACAATCAATGGAACCAAGAAATAGGTACTCAGCAAACCAGAAATACCTTGTAAACCCATTCGTGAAAATAATTATATATCTACTTATTTATACAAAGGATGTTAGCCACTCATTACCCAATACAAGGAAAACTGGAGATAATACAACAGTAGATACCTTATTAATTTATTTCAGGTAGGTATATTGTCATCACCTGTTATGAAATCTATTGTTCTCTAGAGAATAACTCTTACATATAAATACTGTTGGTCTTAGTGCTGTAGTTACAGGAAGCAAGATGGACAGACATATCCTTGTGGTAAGACTGAGCCTATATTCACAATTTTTTTATTGTTTTCTTTTTGATTATTTATCGTTGACTCGATTGATTTTAACGACATCAATAAAATTGTTAATATTCATGTAGTATTATTATAGTTAATATAATTTTTTCTCCACGTTCATTCATGAATGATATATGCAAGTATTTTTTTGCGGTTATCCTTTGATCTCTGAGAAATTATTTTTTCTTAATAATTATCAAAAAAATTCTAAAGGTGATTCAGCATATTTGTAGCTACGAAAAGTTGTACCAATACTGAATCACCTTTAAATATTTTTAGGAAAGAAAAAGGGTTTTATTTGAAGTGCTTTCGGAGCATAATCATTTTACAAACCTTCAATCAACATTAAAAAATCATATTTTTGAAATGCCTGGTCGGTCTTAACGAATAAAATAATTTGAACCGTGTCAGAAAACTATAGTGAAAAGATATCTGTCTTAAGCCCCCGACAACTCAAATAATTCAATGAATATTTAAAGACCACACAAAAAAACTTTGAATAATAAGACCAGCCCAAAATGTGAATACGAGTATTCACTTTTTTGTAAAGTAAATACGACCGCGTTCATTTTGTATAATGCATAAGTAAACGTGATGTGCCTAATGTAAGGAGAGTGGTCAAGTTTACAAGGGTCGCATATACCTATACTCCATTTGAAATAAGATTAAACATTTTAAATAAACTTTTATACAGTACGTTCAACCGATTTTGAGTTCTATTCGGTAGACATAAGGATGGCATTAAAAGCAAAAACGTGGTTACAATACCAACTGTTTATTACGGCTGCCATTTGTCATGCCACCAACGCAATAGAAGTCAAAATCGGTGGAACGGACTGGAAACAAGGTTTATTTAAACGTCTAATCTTATTCAAAGTCAAAGTCAAATTGTTTATTTCAAATAGGCAATAAAGGCACTTTTGAACGTCAATATTTACAAAAAAATAGAATTGATTCTAGTCGCCCCTTCCAAAAGGTATAGAGAAGAATGGGCAAGAAACTCCACCAACTCCTATTTTTATTTTTCTCTTTTAAAATCTTGTACAATATTTTTATAGGTACATTAACTACATAATTATATGTGAAGACGATGCAGCTAGAATAAAATTACTATACCACAATAGGTAATAAAAATAGTTAAGAATGAAGCAATGACAGATAAATTAATTATGTGATAGATGCATGATGCTCACATATTTACAAAAATTGTAAAAAATTAAATTCCGATTCGATTTTCGATTTGATAAAAAATTACAATATCAGTGTGAGTTATTTCAAATGGAGTATAATGTTCTATGAATAAAAATGACTAAAAAAAAGTTTATTTTATAAAATAAATTAAAAGAACCGGAGCGCAACAAAACATACATCTTGTTCTAAAGTTAGATGTTTTCAGGCTTTAAAATAGCTTAACAAATACATTTGCATTTTGCATACAGGTTTTGCCTAGTTCGGCTACAGATGCTTAACTCATTTGAACTCAAAACCAGCCTAGGTTTAATTCGTAAAACATTTGTAAAACAATCTAGAAATAAATAAATACATACTTAACTTTTATTTTCAATTAATTTTAGAGTAATGTTTTCCTTTATTTTCATATTTTTTTCATGCAAAACTGTTTATTTATTCAGCTACTTGTCTTGTCTAATGTACTTTGTTGAATTTGAACATAAAATAAATCTGATATAAAATACCCAATCAAAACAAAACTCCCAATTTTTTACGAAACAACCTATATTTGGTCCTCAATATTTTTATACGAGTGACTCTGACTCACTGTCACACCAGGCTCAAATGACATGGATATGTAGACGGTCTGAGCCAACAGGTCACAATACTGACAGTTTATAAAAGTTTTTTTTAATAAATTCACGCTTTTGTTTCTACAAAAATGTGCCTCGTTCAAAAGATTGAAGAGACGATTGATTTTTTGGAGATACAAAACATTGAAGAGACGCTTGATTTTTTGGAGATACTGTTTTGTTTTTATTTGATGAAATATTCAGCTTCTTCCATCTTCATTTCTGTTATTTTATTTTGCAAAGATATTTTACTCAAAAATGCTTGTAATGTCGCCATTACTGTGACAACCTTCTTTGAGCAAAGTCGACCTTTTCGCGCTGATTCAATAGGCACCAGCAAAGTTTTATGGAATTTCATTCCTAGTGAGATTTAGCCACCAGCAATTTCCTTTGAAAATTCATTACTAGTAGGTATATACATTTTTGTTTTTTCTGGTTTTATTTAAATTACTCGCATTGTTTGAGTAAAGCACTATACAAGCCTTGGTCCGCAATGACTGCGTTGCTGGTCACGCTATGATGGCCATCATTACACAGCTTAGCTTAGCTACGCTCTCGGCCTTCAAGCTTGGTCATCATTGCAGCTCTTGCTATCCGCGCTATAAAGGCCAGCTTGTTCATCAAGGGCTGCAATGCTGACCGTGCTGTGTTGGCCTGGAGCTGTGCTTTCGGTCATCACCAGCGCTGCCAGCAACGCAGTCATTACAGACCGCGGCAGTAATGTACTATTAAATGTGTTTTGATAATAACGAGTTAATTTGTGGTATTTTTAGGAGTATTATATACATTTAGTAAATAATATATACATTTTCATACTTATAATAAATAGGGAGTCAGTCAGTCCCAATCTTCAATAGCTCATACCATACGACAGCAAAAAAATACCAAAGTACCAGGGCACCATAAAACAAAAGAACACTCTCTTCCAGATTTTACTCGCCACAACCATCGCTGCAGCATCACCAGGCTACGATGTGGACTACCATACATCCTACCACTCGCATCCCTTCCCTGTACACCACGCCCCAATAATTCAGGCCGTGAAACCTGCGGAAATACACGGGCTTTATGCGATACCTGTTGGACACGCTGTACACCCCATACCGATGCAGATGCTACAGCCGCCGTTGGTCAAGTATCGGGTGAAGACGCATTATCATGTATTTTAAATAAATTGTAATTAATGTACAATTACAAAGAAGTTGTTTCTCTAATGGATTGTTCCATCAGTAATTTCTGAGTATCAGCCCGAAATCTGGATTTGTGCCCGGTTGCTGGCAATAGGCTCCACCCGTATTACATGTGACTTAAACATAGCTCTGGCGAAATGTGGGTGTATTATATATATAGAAATGTGGGTGTATTATATATATAGAAATGTGGGTGTATTATATATATAGAAATGTGGGTGTATTATATATATAGAAATGTGGGTGTATTATATATATAGAAATGTGGGTGTATTATATATATAGAAATGTGGGTGTATTATATATATAGATACACGTCTACCTCATCCTTCTAAGCGTTATGATATGTAATGTTTGTGTTTTCGGTATACAAACATTCTTACAGACCATACGCTCACTGCAATACACACAAAACAGCGTTATCAGTTTAGTTTAGAACAATATAGATCATGTAAGTGATCTGTAGCGTTGACGACGTACGGCATTTCATACAAACTTTCAAGCCCTTGTTTTTCGAAATTACTGGAACGATTTTAATGAAACTGCATACACATAAGCAGGACACAAAGGTCTAAAAAGTTAGTAAAGAACATTTTCGAAGTGTCTTATTTAAAAACAGATAACTAACTTTTTAGTCCTTTTTATCCTGCAAGCGCATGAAGTTTCATTAAAATCGGTTCAGTCATTTCGAAACACCAGGGCTTGAAAGTTTGTATGAAATGCCGTACGTCGTAAACGCTCTTATTGTTCCAAATTCAAAAATTTATTACTAGAACTCTTCCTAATACTTTTATGATTTTGAACATAATACCTAATACGTAAGACACGCCCCACATTCACTATCGCCACGCGTGATTGATTCCCAGAGCTATTCCTTTGTATCGCCACAATAAAGGCTTCTCCAGACGGATATAGGTACAGTCTGGTAGGTTTGTGGTAGGACGAGAAATTAATTTTGTGATTGAATATAGTTTAATTTTGCTAGTGTTAAGTGACGATAAGTACAAGTTATATCTGAAGGAATCTGTTCATAGATGTTTTAGGGTCCAGGTGTCTACTGCACAAAAATATTAGTATAGCTAAAACTACTATGATTTTTGACGATGTCCTATCCCGACATTTAAAACTAGTTTCGTAAAACAAGTTGAAACTTTAACGTAACCTGAAGATTTCCAGGTTTCCCCAAGGGAAGGGAAGAACAAGTGGCTCTCATCTTTGTTAAGCGTCTTTTTACACCCTTTATTTTATACATCATTTAAGTTGGTTGATATACATATTTCAGTGGAAAATTCGGCCAACTTCAAAAGCCCTAAACGGAACATACTTAATATTTAGGACAGCGTTTATAGCCAATATTCGGGCCAAGTCTGTTGTAGACTTGTACAAATATATCATGTGATAAAGTCCTTACGAACTTTAGGGACGGGAATAAATCTTGCCGGAAAACAAAAAACCCTGACGTTGGGTCTACGAAGTTTTGTTTTGTCCTTTTTTAGGTTTACAAAGTAGATAAGTACTTCGTTTGTTATGAGAGTATGTAGGTTTAAGGGCTCGCCCTATAAGCATGAGGTTGTGGTCATTAATAAGATTAGTCTAAAACACGACATACCTGCTGTAATGGAAAATTTCGTACAAAACTTGAGCTTAAATTCCCATTTACACGCTGCAAGTTTCTTGCCTGTTCTGTGTGTGGCATACATTAAACTTGCAGCAATACAATATGACTTGCACCGTCTACCCTCTGTTTAGACGGTGCCACTTTGTGTTTATGCTTCAACTTTTTTTATTGCCACATGCCATTCATACCATATTCATAGTGGATGAGAAAAGATACCACATTGATGACATTTGACAGGGAGACAATAATAAGGGCTAATCATTTAATAATTACGTACCTATTTCACAACCAGTCTTAACAAGGGATATCGTATTGAATGAATGAATGAATGAATGAATGAATGAATGAATGAATGAATGATTTTATTTCTGTAAGTAGGTTTGTACAAACACTTTTACACGTCAATCATATTTTAAAAACTAGATGAGGTCGGCGTTTCCTATCTGACTACTCTGAGAAGAAAGGCCGAAACAAACTCAGAGGTCATAGTCTCTTTTAAAGTCCAGACATAATCTTGGTCAGATCATGTGAAGACCATGTAGATTGGTGTCTGAAATGGTCTTTTGAGGAAAGAACCACACAGGTTGAGTGGACCTGACCAGTCAGTGCACGCATTTGTCAGTAATCGTGCAGCTCTACTCAGAATATAAGGAGCTCAACGATGCGACTATCAATACCAAAGAAAGGCCATTTGGGTAGGCCACTTATATGACTCAAACTGCCAGACCATGATTAACACTAACTGAGAATAAAAGAAAGGGAAAAAAAAATATTATGCAATAACCCACATAGTCTTCACATTCACAATAATTAAAATAATATAATACTTTACAAGTAAATATTCCTGTCATTGTGTATAAAATAATAATTAAATGTCACTGTTTATAAAATAATAAAGTTAGCAAAAACAAAAAAAAAAAAACAATAAAAATAAACTACCTCAATATGTACAAAAATTGGAGCAGCTCAATCCCAAGCCTTTTTGTCCTCAATATAATCTTTAACAGTATAAAAGGCTTTCTGGCACAACTTACGTTTAATGAATGATTTGAATTTATTAAGGCTTAGATCTTGAACGTGGCTTGGAAGTTTATTATAAAAGCGTATACATTGACATCGAAACGAGCCACCTATTTTCTTGAGCCTTGTTGTAGGTACAACAAATTTGTGTTTGTTCCTAGTATTTATATTATGGATATCACTGTATTTTTTAAATAATTTTATATTTTTATGGGCATATAATAGATTTTCAAAAATATACTGAGAAGGCACAGTCATTACATTAATCTCCTTAAATTTCTCTCTGAGAGAGTGTCTTGGACTTAATTTATAAATTGATCGAACAGCTCTTTTCTGCAAAACAAAGATAGTCTGAATGTCGGCAGCATTTCCCCATAACAGAATACCGTACGACATTACACTATGAAAATAGCTAAAGTACACTAAACGGGCTGTCTCTATGTCAGTTAAATTACGAATTTTTCTAACAGCATATGCTGCGGAGCTTAGCTTTTTTGACAGTTTATCTACATGTGGGCCCCACTGAAGCTTAGCATCCAAAGTCAAGCCCAAGAATACAGTGCTATCTTCAGGATTCAATTCTTCGCCCTTTATTAACACATTAGTTTTCACCTGCCTAACGTGAGGTAGCGTAAACTTAATGCATTTGGTTTTTTTTTCATTTAGAAGTAAATTATTAACATTAAACCAGTGAACTACTTTTGAAATCACGCTATTTACATCGTCAGTAACCAGCTGCTGACGTTTAAGTTTAAACAAAAGTGAAGTGTCATCTGCAAACAACACTATATCATGATTATCCTTTATGAGGTAAGGCAAGTCATTAATATAAATAAGAAACAAGAAAGGACCAAGAATTGAGCCCTGTGGGACTCCCATTCTTACTATAGATCCGGGAGATATTTTCCCATTGACGTCAACGCTCTGAATCCTATTACTCAAGTATGAAATAAGAAGATCCAGAGCGGTGTTCCGGATCCCGTAGTGGCGGAGTTTCCTGATTAACGTTTCATAAAAACGCAATCGAATGCCTTGGACAAATCACAAAAAATGCCCAAGGCATCGCATTTATCTTCCCATGCATTATAAATATGTCCTAACAGTTCATCACCGGCATCAGTAGTCGAACGGCCCCTTGTAAAACCGAACTGTTTGCTATGTAGTAATTTATGTTTATTAAAAAATCTTTGCAATTGGTCTAAAATTAATTTCTCAAAAATTTTACTAAAGGTAGGTAGTACTGAAATAGGTCTATAATTTGAGGGGTCTGATGTACTACCTGATTTAAACAACGGTATTATTTTACTATTTTTCATAAGGTCAGGAAACTCCCCACAGTCAATACAATTATTAAAGATAAGAGCTAAACTAGGTGCTACAATGTCTATAATAGACTTAGCAACTTCTACAGAATTACCCCACAGATCTGCAGTCTTTTTTACATTTAAAGTGTGAAAGGTTTTAATTATATCTCTACAGGTAATATGTTCAAAATGAAATTCCGACTCGCAAACATTAACATTTTCCTTAAGCAAAGACTCAGCAACAGAAGGTGATGAGTTTAGGGATTTAGTAGTTGAAACGGGAATATCTGAAAAGAAATTTTCAAAGGCCACGGCGACTTGTGAGTCTGATTTTATTATGTTGTCATTAATTGACAGGCTATAGTCAGTATTTCGGTTACTAGACCTTCCCGTTTCACTATTAATAATATTCCAAGTCGTTTTAATTACGTTACTACTGTTTTTAATCTTCGAACTCAAATAACGCGACTTTGCCATACAACAAACTTTTTTAAATAATTTTGAATAATTTCTAACATACAAATTGAATTCATCTCACCTAGTAATTAGTTTGTGGAAGTCAGATAGGCAGTCGCTGCTTGTACAATACTGGTATTCATCTGCCGGTTAGACTGTAAGCTGACCCTAACATAGTTGGGAAAGGCGGGCAGATGATGTGATTTCAGAAAGACATTATAACATTAAAATCCTAACTCAGACAACAGCCTTCCGCGTTCAACCAAGTAAGTACCTAAGTGTCACTAGCAAAACTAACTTCGGTTGGCGCAGTTAGTTAAGCGATTGACTGCAGCGCTGCGTGTCGCGGGTTCGATTCCCGCACGGAACAAATATTTGTATGACCTACAAGTAGTTGTTCCGGGTCTGGCTGTTTGTGTACATGAGTTTAAATGTTTGTACACGCACCCACAATACAGGAGAAATTCCTAGTGGGGCAAAGTTTAAAAAAAAAAAAAAAAAAAGAATGCTTCTTTATTTGTTCACTTGAGGATTAAACGCTCATGATTTACCTCTGAAACTTCCCCAAACTCGTTATTTTATCTTGTCAGTAACAAAGCTGTAATTAAGAGAAGTTCTAGAGGCCATTACACCTCGCAATAGTTTAGTATGAGGCGAATGAACTATCAAGGCTTCTACATACCGGGGCGACTTGTCGCGCGACGCGACGCGACACAAAGGCACCGCTCGTCCCGCAACACGCGGGGCCTTTGTGCCGTGTCGCGTCGCGCTGGTATGTAGAAGCCTTCATCAAACGACTGGAATACTGTTTAGTTTTGACTAGAATTAAAAGTCTTGTGTGATATGAGATTGAATGTTAAACTTACAAGCATTTTTTATAACATATTTATTATTTCTATATTTTAAAACGAGGATGTCTTAAAAAGAGATGAAGGTACTGGATAAAATTGTAATCGGGAACTGCCTTGGTGACCAATGGAAAAAAAATGTTTTATTATTCAATGGTAAACCTGCTTCTTTATTAGATAAGATACGTAATTATAAAGATAAGTAATTACCTATGTTTCACAAATAAAATATTCTTATTGTTATACACGCCTGCCTAGTGACGTTGATGTCAATGACAATACGATAATACCTATAATTATTATTTTTGGAAATCATAATCTAACTAACTCTGTAACTTCTTATCTTTGTTCTTGTCTTCGTCAGTAATATCCCTGCGCATTCCAGGCACGCCTGTCATAAACTATCCTAACCAAATTAAAGCAAGTTCCACTGCGCATAAATGCTCACAACTTGAACTTCAGTTTTTGAATCCCGACACCTTATGTCTTTAGAACTAGAGTCGCGTCGCGCCTGTCTGCGGCAGCCTTTAATTGTGTGGGTGTATGCATAAAGGTTTGAAGCTTTCAACAGGGTGATTTAATTACTGCAGTAATAATGTCAGCCCTTTGAATAAAATTATGATGTTTAATGAAAGAGATGGATGTGATCAGACAGACACTTTCAACTACGTGTGTGGCTTTTTGAATTACAATGAATCATATTTTTAAGGACCTCGTAATTATAGTCCATAGTCTTTTAGACATTTTTTTATTATTGTAATTCCTTCTAGTATTCTAAAATGCCCCGTGTGGTGCCGGACGTAAAGAATAGCACCATCCCATTTCTTCCCGTGGGTGTCGTAAAAGGCGACTAAGGGACTTACTAGAGAATGGGGAGCAGCGTTCTCTATGCTTTTTAACACCATACTGCGATCGCCAACCCGCCTGCCAAGCGTGACGATTATGGCAACCCGCCCCCCCCCTTTTTGGCAGATGCCTATGTCCAGCAGTGGACGTCTTTCGGCTGAAATTATGATGACGATGATGATTCTAAAGTGCCCGGAAATTAGATTAGTGCCCAGTTGATGGTAATAGGCTCGACCTCTATATGTATTATTATAGGACTATATATATTTTATATATTATCGGACTTAACTAAACTGGCAAAATTTCCTATTATACACCGCTGTCTACATTTTCGAGGAATCCAGGCGTACCTACCTACTCTTTTGATATGTGGTAGTAAAGTTAATTCTCGGTGTTCCTTCAAAATATTATAATCTTTCCCACAATCTTGTTTCCGTAATATTTTCTATATAAATTTCACGGCATGACACACAATGAGTCGGAAATTGCTCCGTATCCACGTGCGTGCGCACGTGAGCGATATTTGTATCGCCTTCACATTGCTTAAAATAGGCATTTTCTTATATACAACATTATTTTTAGTATACGAGAAACCTGAATATTGTTTGTTCAGAATAAGGAACTGAATCGATTTCAACCATTTTTACACCATGTTATATTTTGACCCAAAAATATTTAAGTGTGATGGAAAATGTCATCACCATTTAATTACTTAAAATACAATCGCCGTACGGTTAGGTACCTACTGCCAAATTATTATCAATGAGCGCAAGACGACCCTGGAGGCGCGGGGGCGCCGTTAGCATGTTTTTGTACGGACAACCCGGTAACATAACCTTACCTTATAAC
Organism: Tiliacea aurago; assembly: GCA_948098905.1. Taxonomy (NCBI): domain Eukaryota; kingdom Metazoa; phylum Arthropoda; class Insecta; order Lepidoptera; family Noctuidae; genus Tiliacea; species Tiliacea aurago. The sequence continues at coordinate 26,647,484 of OX402588.1, read as the reverse complement.
CTTATAACTTTGTGATTTTTCAAAATACAGTTTTGTTGTACATAGATTCTTTACATGAAAATACTACACACGTGTTTCGGGTTTCGCATATACTAAAACTAATATTGTATATTGTTCCTGTACGTTCGAGATATCGGAAAGTTCGATGATGAAAACGGGAAAAGGATCACTGTTTTTTTTGTATTTGTTTGTTAATACATTCTGCGTACAACTCCATTCTCGATTATAGTTTCTATTTAATTCGTCATTTATTTCAGTTTTTCTTCATATCAGAAAGTGTTCAGCAGGTAATGTTTCAGTCAGGTTACAGTCATCAGGCTCCTTTAAATCCTCACCATAAAAAATTATAGGTTTTCCCCGGTGACTTTATTGATGTACTTTCTTTACCGATGTGTACCTGGTGAATTTTATAAAATAAAGAAAGACCCGAACATGAATAACCTAATCGGAAAACTAAACCTCTGAGCTATAAATTATGGAAAATGGTTAAATAATGTTTGGGTTGCAACAAACAAAGCCATTCAATTTCTCATCATTATAATAAATATTACATCACAAAAGTACAAGTTCAGTTTTTTATTTAAAAATATTAATAAAATAAAAGGCTTTATAATAGACTTTTTCATAGAGTTCTGCCGATTTTTTTTGATACAGCTTAGTTACCACTTTGACACTGAGAAGTGATAAAAAACACAATTTTTTTTTACCACTACACTAACTCCAAAAGTTTCTTGTAAGATCCTTTGATCTCATCAATATAAACTTTAGCCTTAAATCAGCTCAAACTATTTCTATTATTTCTAAACAAACATAGTGCATTCAGCACTTTGTTTTTAAAGTTTTGAATGATATTTTAGATGTGTTTGAAGAGAGCCATCCATCATAAAAATATTAATCCATCATCGGACATTAGCCCGTAAAAGGACATCAGCTGCAAAAAAGGCCTCGAAATCACTAATCAAAGTGGAACGTTATAGTTTGTTGTTATGAGAAGGTAGAAAGATTAAAGTATTTAATGTTAAATGGATCAAAAAAGTACTTGCCATTCACTACTTACATGAAAATTATATATGGAGGCATGGAGGCATGAGGAACAGGGTGCCACCAGACGGTTGTTGTGTCTGGTGGTCAACTGCCCGACGATTGATGTCGGGACGTTGTATATACCAGTCGCGCGGTAAACTCTGCTTGCGCGATGCAGGATTTTGCGTGACGTCAGTGTGACGCGTAGTTCACATGGCGATGTTGATGCTGCCACAATACTGCTGGCTCATAGACGAGACACTGATATTAATCTACATGGTCCTCACATGATCTAACCAAGATAATGTCTGGACTTTAAAAGAGACTGTGACCTCTGAGTTTGTATCAGTGTTTCTTCTCAGAGTAGTCAGATATGACACATCGACCTCATCTAGTTTGTAAAATATTATAGACGTGTAAAAGTGTTTTTCATCATCATCATTTTAGCCGAAAGACGTCCACTGCTCTGCGCTGCGTTACCCATAATCGCCACGCTTGGCAGGCGGGTGGGCGACCGCAGTATGGTGTTAAAATGCATAGAGAACGCTGATGCCCATTCTCTAGTGAGTCTCATAGTCGCCCTTTACGATACCCACGGGAAGAAATGGGATGGTGCTATTCTTTACGTCCGGCACCACACGGAGTGTTTGTATAAACATAGTAACTTCCAGAAAAAAAAGCATAAAGACAAGCTAAGGTAAAAATTAATTCATCATGAGTCAACACTCGTATGTAACTTCAATGTTTCTGCCGTAGACCTATAATAGTAGCTAAATATTCTTAAACGAAAGATACAGAAAAAAGCTTCAGTATTAATAAGTTTCGACACTTCACTTGTTTCAATGAGTGCTGTGTACACACGGTTACATATCAAGCTACACATTTCCAGTATAAGCTGATCTCGCTTTGTATAGGATTTCCGTACAAATGATAGGTCAGCTTATACTGGAAATGTATAGTTTGATGTGTAGCCGTATGTACAACAATATCGCGATCGGATCGGCGACACTGCAATACGAATAAACTCTAACTTTGCGTATGGTACGTATGTATGTGTAGTACTGTTGTTGTATAGTGGCCATTGTTGACCGACTTATGTTATAAATGGGGATTACGATTTTGCATAACCTAACTTCCTAACTAATATTATCATTAATATTATAAATGCGAAAGTGAGTTTGTTTGTTTGTTACGCTTTCACGCCAAAACTGCTGAGGGGATTTGGGTAAAAGGCACATGGGTAGAGATGACTTGGACAAGGACATAGGTTACTTTCATCCTGGATCGCAGACTAAGTCGTGGGCAACAGCTAGTTGTTTACAATTATTAGTTGACTAGCTTTTGCCAGCGGCTTCGCCCGCGTGGATATCAGAAATTATTCCCGGAATACTACCGGAATAAAAGGTGTCTTTGTTAATTTAGGTTATAGACTATTTCGCCAAATTGTATCTAGTCTCAGTGCTCAACTACCCATGGTCTATTGAGACCATGGGTAGTTGCACCAGCAATGGTCACAAAATGGTAGCGTTCCACCAACGGTGCGTATTTCACCCTCTTCCTCTCTGCGGCGTCTTCCGCTGACGTTCTTGCTGCTGATGGCGAGAAGACGGTGCGACCAAGGTGGCTGGCGGCAACAGTGCTGACGCAAGTTGCGTCCCATATCAGGCATTTGCCGTTCCTCCAAGGTACCAGGGTCAGCCCGTCCCGCCTCTTGCCGTTAGTCCTGCACAGACCCGGAGGCTCCAACACGCAGGGGACATCTGCCGACATAAATGTCCTCCGCACAATATCGTTGAGCAGATGGTGACGCGGGAACCTCCCAGAGCAACGACGACACCTCAAAGCGATGGCCATCGGCCTCCACACCATGGAACCGCAGGTGCATCTGTGAGGTTCACACACCTTGCAGCCCAGGCGGCAGGCCACCACCACCAGTTAGTTAAGTGTATTTAGTATAATATGTTTTAGTCTATAGCATCTCACTGCAGAGTTATTTTTATACAAAGTTTGTTAATGTGAGGACGTTGTAGGCATAATAGACTGACCATAGACCATTTTCTATTTTGTTAAGTACCTGGTACTTTTGACGGGCCTACGCTGTCCTCTCATACTTATTATCACTGTAATTTGAAAACATTGTAAAAGCCAATTTTTTTTAAAAGAGTAACCGTGGAGTTTCATGCCAGCTCTTCTCCATAGGAAACGACCAATTGGAACCGTGCACCTAGCTTCTGACGTTTCATAAGTACCCATGTAGGCTTATGTGAAATAAAAATATTTACTCTCTTTAAAGAGTACGTTAGTTTTTCTATTACGACGCAGAAATTCAAGAACTAGTACAACATTCAATAACCTCAACGATAATTATTTTCTACCAAGGAAATAATAATTCATTTAAAAATGTGCCTAATCTTAATTAGATAATAAATCTCAATTCTCAAGAGGACGATGAAAAACAGATGGCAGGAAAAATGCGTACTTTTCCTAAAAACATTTCTTTGAGAAGTGGTCTAAGTTTTGATGAGAATTTAGGTAATTAGATAAATTGTTGTCTACTGAATTATTAGCTAGTGAATTCTGATAACGCTTATTATGGTTGAATATCTTATTTTATAATTTGGCATTTAAAACATTTATTTTTGTACCTTTTATTGCGTAGGTAGGTACAGCGTGGGATTGTTTTCTATTATAATAATCTCATAATATCTAGGTATTATATATATACACATACATACATACATAAACTCACGCCTTCTTCCCATGGGGGTAGGCAGAAACTATAGAACGCCACTTGCTACGCTCCTTACATACTCCTTTTGCTTCGCCTACGTTCATACATCTAGTCATACACGCACGCCAGTTGCGAGTACTACGCACCTGACCTTTCTGAAGAACATCACCAATTTGGTCACTAGCATAGTTGGTTGGTTGGTATTTGGTTATATATATAGCAAATAGACTAAAACCTCATTAATGTAAGTAAATTAATATTAATTACGAATAGCATGAAACCTATTTGTCAAATGTTAACGAATTCACAACGAACCTTTGATTCGAGAAAGTTAGAGAAAGGCTATGTCGGCCTGATACGCGACTCATTGAACATAAATGAAGGCTTTGGACACAAGTTTGTCAAAATAATTAGAACACAAATTTATAATTCAAAATAACACAATAATGACAAGACAGACAAAGGCTAAAGAAACCCATTGTATTACGCACCATTTCTTCTATTTAAATATTTTTACTTACAGAACACTTACACAATAACAATAGAAAAACATAAATACAAAACCTAAATATTTCTAGGATCTCATTTCAAAGTTCTTAGAAATGTTATTGGAGTAAATAAATATATTGTTTACTTTTCTTTAATGGGGTATTTAAATTGGCTTCTGTAAGACTATTCGTCTAGACAAAATTATTTTTTTGATTAGATGATTTGATTATATAATTTGTTATTTTTATTACATTGATTTCACATTATGTGATTAGTTGATTACTTTAACTCACACACTGATTTATTATTTTAAAACTTTTAGGCAAACATGTTACTTTTACGGTGTTTGTAAATATGTGAGCACCTATATTATCTCATAATTACATTATTATTCTCACCTATTTAAATAATTATTTTCACCTTTTGTGATAAAGTCTCCACCTATAGGTAATCATTATAATTAATGTACTTAAAAAAATATTGTAAGACATCTTTAAAAGGTTACTCTTATAAAGATGTTTCTTGCCCATTCTTCTCCATACGAAACTACCATTTGTAAGGGGCAACTAGAATCAATTCTATATTTTTGTAAATTTTGACGTTCAAAAGTGCCTCCTATGTGCCTTTTTGAAATAAATAATTTTACTTTAACTTTATTTTTTTAGACTAAAAAACTAGTAAATAAACTAGTATGAATGAAAAGTCTAATAGTATTATGACTATGACCTAGTAAGAAACATGTGTGTAGCAATTATGAGACTTGTGTTACAAGAGACAGACCTGACAAAGTAACTAATACGCAGGAGACATACAATGATTTTAGCATTAAGAAAGATACCATCACATATTTGAGGAATTAAAGTAAAAAAAAACGCCTGAATAGAATTAGCTAGATACGTAGTTTATTAGAGCACTTCACTGATTTTCTAAGACAAAAAATATATATTTTACGATTTTTTGTCAAAGTTCTGACATTCATTTCCTCGTATGCCAATTTACATTGACCCAACTTTATTACATTAGTGCGCTCAGGTTGCATATTGCCAAACGTTAAGATTTATTACAGTAGATGCATATAGCCCAGTCTGTAGGTCTTAGGACTATAAAAGGACTAAACCTAGGTGATCTAGGTACACAGTCGCACAGCATCGACGGATTAACACACAGACAAGAAAACATATTGTACTGCAAAATGTTCAAGCTGGTAAGTTAAATATTTGTTTTAATTAATTGGTGATACTTTATTAATATTAATGGGAATAATCAAATATAATTAATAAATAATAGGAAGGAGAGTGGGGAGGTTTTTGCACTACTATGGGAAAATATGTGCTTATTATTATTATTAATTTCATTTTTCAGACATAAATATATACATAATTCATAATTTAATGGACATAAATTATGAATTATGTATATATTTATATTTGCAAATGATGTTAACTTTATATTAAACCATTAATGTCTACTATTAAATTAAAACGCCCCAGTTATTTATGTATTTATTATAAATAAAAAAATAGTAAATACTTTTAATTAGAAATCTCTGGCCCATAATCACGAACTTAAAACTTATCAAAGTATTTACTTCTTATCAACTCTTCACTTATCAAACTTTTATCTACTTATTGTTACAACCAACCTATAGGTATTAAATTCCAGTGCACATGTAATTGACTGTATTGCATTTTTATCAGTTCATTAGAATAAATATATATATATATATAATATTTATATACATTACTGCAATTTCTCATTATTTTTTATCATTGGTTTAAAGCATTCATTCAAATCTTTTTTATCATTAATTTAAAGCAAACCGTTTAAAACTTTTTAAATGTAAAAGTTTTAACATTTCTTACAAACTAATCAAGTGGAACTAAAACAATACTGGAATAAAATTTAGTTTTAATTGAAAAGTTTGTCACCTGAACAGTTCTACAATAATTTAACAGCGGTCATTGCCCTGAGATGATTAATTTCTATTCCTCAATAAAAAGAACTAAAAATATTGTAAGTTCCTAGACAGCAGCCAGTATTTGAAGTGAACTTCAATAGTTGTATATTTATTGAACCGCGGCGGTACTCAGTGATCGCAAGCGCTACTGTGGAGCATGAGGTCCTGGATTTGATTCCAAGGTCGGGCAGTGTCATTGTAATTTCTCAGTAGCAACACGGAGCCTAGATTTGTGCCCGATTGATGGCAATAGGCTCGCCCCTATTACGTGGGAATAAAAATAACTGGCAAAATGTGGGTGTACCTACTATGGGTACTCCTCTGCCTAACCCTTCGGGGAATGAGGGTGATGTTATATTATGTGTTATTGAACTTAAAAATTCAAATGTATTAACTGTTGCTACCATTTTGTTATTGTCCTACTGTAAGTCAATAATTTAGTATCTTCTCATGCGAATAAGGAACATAGCCAGTGTTTTACTCACCCTAAAGGCTCGTATAGACCGGTGGGTTATCGTGGGTGCGACGCGACACTAGAGTAGCACAATTACTTTGTCGGTGCCTGTCGCACCCGCGATATCGCGTGAGTCTGTAAGAGCCTTGACTATATAAATTTCCCCAAAATTACTACAAAAAAGTTCCACTGTGCACAAGTGTTTTTATTCGTGACGTCTATGGCTAGTCTCAGCCCCATAATATTAAGTGATGACATTTAGATAACTGGTTCAACCCCTTAATAGATAACTGGTTCAACCCCTTAATAGAACCTCTTCACAAAATGTTGATACTTATGACACCCACGCAAAAAAACAGAGTGCCTCTATTTTTATAACCAGATACGCAGACGATATTTTTTATTTCCAATATAAAAACACTCCACTAATTTTCAAGCGACTTTGTTATTAACTTATTTATATTTCCATAATAACTTCAGTGATAACATCAATTTTAGAGAAATAAATTTATGACATCAATGTCAAAATAACTCCTTTATGTAAAATTAACTTTGTGGCTCCAGGATATTTTTACCTAATATATTATAGTAGTTATAATAATATTGGTATCTGATTTGTGCTCAGTTGATGAAGGCTCGCCCACTATATTACATGGGAAATGAAATGAAATCGTTTATTCTGTAAATAGGATATTAAAATCACTTTTACACGTCATATAAAAAAAAAAAAATCTAGATGTAGCCGACATTTCCTAGCTGACTACCCCTGAGAAGAAATGGCGAAACAAACTCAGGAGTCAAAGTCTCTTTTAAAGTCCAGACATAATCTTGGTCAGACCATGTAGATCCGTGTCTGAAATGGTCTTTTGAGGAAAGAATCACGCAAATTTGAGCGGACCTGTCCAATCAGTGAAGGCATTTGTCAGTAATCGTGCAGCTCAACTCAAAACTTAAGGAGCTCAACGTCTCGACGAACAGTACCAAAAAAAGTACATTTGGGTAGGCCGCATAAAGCGCTCAAAATGTCAGACCACCATTAAAATTTAACTGAGAAAAGAAAAGAAAGGAAAACATTTAAAGAAAAAAAATGACCCACATAGTGCTCACATTCACAATAAATTAAAGCGGTAAATATAATACTTTTCAAAGTAAACATTCATGTAAAATTGTATACAATATTCTGCAATGTCAATATGTATATAAAATCATGCATAATAATTAAAATGTCAAGTTTTCTCACAGTTTTATCACAAGGCTAGCAGAGCGAGCAGCTCAATCCCAAGCTTTTTTGTCCTCTAAATAATCAGAAATCTTATAGTACCCTTTTTTACAAAGTTTAGTTTTAATACAGATTTTAAATCGTTTAATACGGATCGGAACGGAAATCGGACTTAAACATAACTGCCGAAATATAGGTGTACTAAGGTACACCGCTGCCTAAACCTTTGGGGAATATAGGTGTACTAAGGTACACCGCTGCCTAAACCTTTGGGGAATATAGGTGTACTAAGGTACACCGCTGCCTAAACCTTTGGGGAATATAGGTGTACTAAGGTACACCGCTGCCTAAACCTTTGGGGAATATAGGTGTACTAAGGTACACCGCTGCCTAAACCTTTGGGGAATATAGGTGTACTAAGGTACACCGCTGCCTAAACCTTTGGGGAATATAGGTGTACTAAGGTACACCGCTGCCTAAACCTTTGGGGAATATAGGTGTACTAAGGTACACCGCTGCCTAAACCTTTGGGGAATATAGGTGTGATGTTATGTGATCTATTAAAAACCGGCCAAGTGCGAGTTGGACTCGCGGACGAAGGGTTCCGTACCATTATCTATAAAAATGGCAAAAAAATCACGTTTGTTGTATGGGAGCCCCCCTTAAATATATGTTTTATTTTAATTATTCGGGTCTGGCTGTTTGTGTATGTGAGTTTAAATGTTTGTAAACGCACCCACAATACAGGAGCAATTCCTAGTGTGGGTCAACGTTTAAAAAAAAAAAAATTAAAGTGAAAATATATATATAAATAGTTTAAATATATATATATATATGTATATCTGTGAATATTTCAAGGGTCTACTTGTTATCGTTATAAACGTATAGAGCAAAAATGAGCAAAAAATTCACGTTTATTGTATGGGAGCGCCCTTAAATATTAATTTTATTCTGTTTTCTAGTAATTGTTGATAAAGCGGCAACAGAAATACATCATCATTGAAAATTTCAACTGTCTAACTGTCACGGTTCATGAGATACAGCCTGGTGACAGACGGACAGACAGACAGATAGACGGCGGACCCTTAGTAATAGGGTTCCCGTTTTACCCTTTGGGTACGGAACCCTAAAAACTAACATTTCGTAATAACCCTTAAAATAAACATAGGAAACGATAGAAAGGTTGTTTTGAATCTTGATGCACTAGATTCAAATGTAATATAACAGTAATAGTCCTCCATACCGTATTTCGGCCGTGGCGGCCAATTTCAACGGAGACCAGCCTTCGGCGCACGAGATATTATAGAGCACAAGTGTCTGCGCAGACACAGGTGCCCTCTCTCTTCCCTCACTGTCACAGTCCGATAGGATCTGACATGACAGGAGAGAAATCAGGCGCAGGACCAACGGCTTAACGTGCTTTCAAGAGGGTATCACACCGCCAACTTCCAAACTCCGGTTAATACTTTGCTCGACCTAGGAATCGAACCCAGCACCCTTCAGTAGACTGCCCCGTTGGTTTCGTAGTCACAAGCGCGAAATGTCATGTCAGGATATAGAAAGAATAAACAATTCTATGAAAACAGATATTTAATCTAACTTTACAAAATGGAAACGGATACGATGATTGATATTTTCTATTTCTGGGTCCATGGATCCATTCAACTGTAGTACAAATAACTGGAAATGTAAATAACTGGTGGACAAACTCGTCTAAACTAACAACCGTTTGAATGAATACTTTGTTGATACTAAGCTTCCTCAATGTTTTACGGAATATATTTTACGTATTCAGTGGAAGTTCAATAAACTAGAACAGGATAACAACGGAGTAACAAACTGTTTCACGAGAGGATTAATGTGTTCACGCTGTTGCAAATTTAAGACACCAACGATACAGTTTTTTTCTGTAATGTTCATTTTTTACTTGAACAATTGTTTTTTGGGAACGATATTACGTTTTTCGCTTATTATTGTATATATATTTATTATAAATTAAATTAAGATCTACTGTTCAGACGGAAGGAGAAGGTAAATAGCGGAAAGTAACCGATTTCATTGTAGAGACCTATAAATCCTGTTTGTATTGGGAAGTTATGACAGGACGTCAAAGTCTGTTTAACCGTCTAAACTAAAATAACGTTATTTTCTCTTTTCAGACCATCATCTTCGCTTTCATCGCTATCGCCCATGCTGGTATCATCGCCCCCGTGGTGCCGGCCCACCCTATAGTGGCCCACCACGTCGTGGCCCCCGTGCACACGGTGTCGCACAGCGCCGTGATCCACCCGGCCCCCATCGTGCATGCGCCTGTGGTACATGCAGTCCCCGTTGTCAGGCATTCCCCATTGATTGCGGTGCATCATCATTAAAGTTTGATGAATAGTTCGTCCAAATTCAGTGAAGTAGTTGGTGTGAATTTTTATTAAATTATTTTGAGTTTAGTTATTTGTTTTATTTTAGTTTCAGTATTTTTGTTATTTTAGAGTGACATTTGTGTTCGAAGAAGAAAATTTTAAAAATTGTTGAAAAAATTGAGGTTGCAGCCAGTGCGTGTTTGACCAAATTTTAATGTATGAACGGGAACAAAGCTGTAGCAAAATGAGTATAGCTATTATGGATCGTAGTAGGTGGCGTTCTGTAATTTCTAGAACACCCACTGAAAAGAGGCGTGAATTTATGGATGTTCTGAGTTAGGTAAGCTATTAATTGTTTTCAATAATTTTATTTATAATTATTTTACAAAGAGGCATAAAAATAATCATTAATTATGAACTATGTTGAGATGTTAAACTTGACACTGAATATTATGAGCCTCTACCAACTGACACAAATAAGTTTATGACTGACAAACTAAACTGATTCAAACTTTCAACGTAATAAGCCGGCAACTTGTTAAACAAATTATTGTTTTATTTGTACCGAAGCAAAACGTTTGTTTCATGTAAATCGTAACATTTTAGTTTATGACAGTGTTAAACATTTAATTAATTTGTCATCGCAATAAAATCACGTAAAAAATAATTAATACATCCATACATACATACATAAACTCACGCCTTCTTCCTGTGGGTGTAGGCAGAAACTACAGAACGCCACCTGCTGCAGAATGAAATTGGAACCCAAAACTGAGAGTTAGTTTATTCATTTCTTGATTCATAACCTGTATAACATTTATTATCTGCCTAAATTTTCAGGCGCGCATGTCAGAAAACTTAAATTACCTAACCATAAAATGCAATAACAAAAAACATTTTCCAAAAAAGCAATCCCCACAAAAGCAATCCCCACAAAATTAAACTAAACACATCACAATCGCATCGAACCTTCAAAATATTCTGTTATAGACAGAGAGTTTTATCATTTTATGAAAATAGGCCCAAATCGTACATCAAAGGGTACAGTGGAAGAGATTTACGTTCTATTTTATTTGTACTCGCTCGTGGCTCGTGGTTAGGTGTCAATGACACTGGATGTAAATAGCCGAGTAAGCTGCAGGACCCGATTAACATAAACATCTTTATCAAACCAATACCGCCTTATTACAAAACAAGATTTATATTTTGACAAGGCTTAAACCATGAAGCCAGTTTTTGTAATATGAACGTAACAGTGGTTTAAATACCGTTCTTTATACAAAACTGAATACTTAGTTCGGTACTAAGTTGTCAGTTTTGTATTTAGGAACTTTACCATAGTCGGAATAAAGTTTGAAATTCAATAATGGCTCCATGTTTTAAACCTGGGTCTCAAGATAAACCTTGTTTTGTAATAAGGGGGATAGTGTTTATGGCATGGGGATTTAAAATGGATGGGACGGAAGAATTATTAATAGATTAAAAAAAAAAAGTATTAGTAATATTTATCTAGTAAGCAATGAAAAGAAATGCATATCATTATGCCTATTATGGAATAAACTAGTCTACAGCTGGGGGTGGGAAAATTAGAATTTTCCACAAGTTTCCTTAAAAACAAAAACTAAAAATAACTATCATGTTCATTTCGGCACACAAAATACAACTACGACTGGCTCTGTTTCCAGGATGAAGCTCTACATAGCTTTGTGAGTGCGTAAAAGAACAATTTCTATAAACTTCAATAAATTCTAACCGACCAAAACTCAGTGCAAGCATCAAAGCAGCATAGATGCAGTTTATAGCTACATGTAGATCCAAATCTTCCCAGACAATGAGTAACTCAAGCAATAAACTGTTACCATCCTTAAATCCACTTTATTATCCTCGAAGAAGTTCGATCGCAATCACCGCACGAAACCTTCGCGGAGATGCATTGTACCCTCCGGAGGGCTTATACGCCCTAATAAAGAGTATCTTCAAGGATAATTACTTGGGGAGCCGACACCGGTATTGGCGTTAATCCCCTCTTTGTATAGAGTTCTTTATAGACCGCCCTTGGGCGTTAATGACCCGTAAGGACCAGCACTGATTTTGGACATAATGCGGATCTTTAGGACCATTTTGGGGTATAAAGGACCACTAATTGATCAATTGGATTGACATTTTATGATATTTTCTATTCTAGTGGTTGCAGGTTATTTTTGTGAGGTTATTAACCCGTGGAAGCACACGTTATTGACGCCATAAATATTGGGATTCATAATTTATATCGTCCTCCTTTCTTTTATGAGTATTTATTTTTCCGAGTGCTATCAGTGCTCGCGTAGTGATTTAGTACAAATCCAAATTACCAATAACAAAAAGAACATTTAATGTTATATTAAAAGAGCTAGAAGAGCTTGCACATTATATTTTATATTCTTCATTCAGGAGTAAAGTAGACCATAATCCGATTTCTATAGGAGTATAGAGAGTAAACCGCTTATTAGCGAACGCTCGATGAGTTTCTTTTCCCCATCATATAATTTTATAGTAATTTCTGATTGGAATAATCTGCTTACCCTCGAGCAGAATACTTACTTCCAATTAATTAGTAAAGGCAAAAAGTACATTGTTTGTTTCAATCATATCTAACTCTTCTCAGTATCAGAGAAATGACTACCGCGGAAGACTTGATTGACATTTGTTTACGTAGAGACGATATAATGTAAATTAGCGATGTGTAGTTTCTGTAACATAATTTTATTATGTATAAGTTCCGGTAACATGGTGCCTATATTATAAACCAACATTCGAGGCAACTGTAGGATTTTAAGGCTTTTACAGACCGGCGCGACTCGTGACGCGACACAAAGACCCCGCTCGACGCGCGACACGCGGGGCCTTTGTGTCGCGTGGCGTGTCGCGCCGGTCTGTAGAAGCCTTTATTACATATTCGTATAATAAAAAGTGTTGTAGGTGCCTCAAATATTCACACAAACAAATAATCGAACATAACATTACGGTTGATTTAGTTTTGCTCCCTTTACTGTAGGAGGAATACAGTTACGTTTGCGTTGCGTTTTGTTTTTGTATTTTTTTGTTAATGTGAGGACGTTGTAGGCATAATAGACTGTGGATCTGTAGACCATTTTCTATTTTGTTAAGTACCTGGTACTTTTGATGGGCCTACGCTGCCCTCTCATACCTATTACAACTGTAATTTGAAAACATGGTAAAAGCCATTTTTTTTTAAAAGAGTAACCATGGAGTTTCTTGCCGGCTCTTCTCCATAGGAAACGATCAATTGGAACCGTGCACCTAGCTTACCGTTTGTCCATGTAGGCTTATGTGAAATAAAAATATTTTCGATTTTTGTTTTTTTTTATTTTTGATAGAAGAATATAATGGGTTTGGGTTATGTTCATTGCACCGTGGATGGCAGGTGTCTCATCAGTCGGAATTCGGGATCAGCGGTAATGATACTTTTGGTCTAACCGACCTAAAAGTTCAATTCTGAGGATAATTTCCATTTTAATAGAGTAAAAACGAACGAACGGCAACACCTATTGGCAAAGTATCTTCAATATTTAACATAGCAAATATTTATATATGATTTTATTATAATTATTATTTAATGATATGGAAAAATTGCCCATATTTATGCCCGACTACGGCATAGCCAAAGAAGGGTTATGATTTTTACAGGCTATATATGTGTGTATGGTTAACTGTTTCCTCATAACTCCTAAACTACTCGTCATATGTTGAAAAACGATTACCGAAACAAAAACAATCGTGCTTGGTATCGTGACAAGATGGTAAGGGATATCGTTGTGGAGATGAGATAGGCCGTCGCTCCATGTAAAATACCCCAACATAGTTGGGAAAAGGCGGGCAGAAGATGATATCTTGTTTGGTATCTAATGAAAGGCCTGAAGGAGTACTTCCTGTAAATATATTGGTTATCTGTGATTATTTACATATAAACCCCAAATTTCACTGTGACGGCATGGTTGGCGCAGTGGTTAAGCGATTGATTGCTGCGCTGCGTGTCGCGGGTTAGATTCCCGCACGGAGCAAATATTTGTATGAACTACAAGTAGTTGTTCCGGGCCTGGCTGTTTGTGTATGTGAGTTTAAATGTTTGTAAAAGCACCCACAAGCCCACAATACAGGAGAAATTCCTAGTGAACGGTAACGTTAAAAAAAAAAAAGTTGTAAGTAAGTTTTAGTTGGCGTTTTTGTCGTAATTGTTTAGATGCTAAATAAAACATCATCCAAGCATATTTTTTTCTCCAAACGTGCATTCATGCACTTTAATTTTTTATAAGCATTTATTAAATTACTTCTGTCATTTTCTATCTTGCTATAACTAGTCGCACTACCCAAGCTAATAAATATTTTGTAAAGAGAAAAATTCTAAAGGTATTTTAATCATAACACACCTCCATTCTACATATCGAGTAAGTGCCCAAACTAAGACTTCGTCTCTACATAGCAGGTGTCCACAAGGCAAGCGATAAATACCAGCACCTAATATAGACCAAAGCTCCGACACGCAATATAGTGGTCTAAATACTTTAAATAACTTGATCCACGCTATTAATCTAACAAAAACAAGAATTCCAGTAGTAAAGTCCCAAAAAATAAAAAAATTATGTTCCATAATTTGGTCCTGACTACCGAAGCATGGCACAAAAGGGAGGAGGCCTATACCTCAGCAGTGGGTGGAACCAGGCTGCCGATGATGATGATGATGACCGATATTCCTAAATCAATGTCAATGGATATATTAAACCGACTAGAGGAATTTGACGGACTGACCATCCCCGATGTCGCAATAGTCATAATATAGCAGTGTAAGTTGTACATAAAGTGGCTTTTATTTTCATGACCATGAAACAGCAGAGAACCAAAATTGTCGACATAGCTCACAGAATAAGCAATCTGAAGTGGCGATGGGTGGGCCATAGCGGGCATCGGTCCTACGGCTAGGCCTTGACTGTTGGGTTACCATGTGTTCTTGAGAGGAGAGCGTGAATCGGAAAACGTGAGGTAGGACGCCCTCAGGATAGCTGGAACGATGGTCTTCACAGAATGGGTGGTAGCAGCTGAATGAGAGTTACCGAGAATCGAGCTGAATGGCGTGCAATTGGAGAGGCCTTCATCAGCAGTGGACTCCTGTAAGCTGACGATGAAACGGGAAACCAAAAAGACCAACGAAAAATAACATCGTCATAATAGCGAATCCTTCAGAATAAAATCAATGCAAAATAATTATAACCTTATAAAGCATCCGATTTCAAGGTCACCCAGCGCGCTATGGAGCGGGCTATGCTTGGAATCACTTTGAAGGATAAAATCAGGAATGAAATTATCCGGAAAAGAACCGTAGTTACCGACATAGCTTGCAGAGTAAGCAAACTGAAGTGGCAGTGGGCTGGCCATGTTTGTCGAAGGACCGATGGCCGATGGAGCAGACGAGTCCTGGAGTGGAGACCGCGTATCGGCAAGCGTAGTGTGGGACGCCCCCCAGCTAGATGGACTGACGACCTTAAGAAGATGGCTGGGTCAGACTGGATGCGGAAGGCGGAGGACAGGGTGTTGTGGCGCAGCCTGGGAGAGGCCTATGTCCAGCAGTGGACTGCGATAGGCTGAGTTGATTGAAAGCATCCGATACACAATAGTTCTCATTAAGCTTCGCCTTGATTTTGTATGGGATCCCTCTGGGTAATACGAGTATTCATGGGTACAGCTATGATATCGAGAGTAATGACTTCCGAATTGAAAAGGGTCTTTTGAAGGTCGAGGGAAATTAAATTTGGAAATAATTATAGTGAAAGGCCTTTTTAACCGACTTTCAAAAAGGAGGAGGTTATTTACGTTCTGATTTATTCATCTACCATTTAAGTGAAACTGCCATATATGCTGCAAAAAAAGATTATCAAACTATTATTAACGATCTTACGAACGAGGACTACTTCTTTTAACAATTTTAATAGCTGGCACGAAATATTTATCCTGGATTGTAGCCCACCACAGTAAAATCAAATTCAAAGCCACTTAAGCTTAGTATCTTATATGTATAGTTGAATATCTCTGTCATAGAATCTAACTGAAGAAAAAACAAAAGTGCTAGGCTTCTGGAAATCGCTTCTGTTTTCAATATATGCGTCACAAACAAAGTTCCTGTTTTCATAATAAAAAAGACATAAACAAGGCAATTTAAAGGGATAGTGAGCAAATCGAAGGTCTATTGTTCTACAATATATCTTAGACTCCAAGGACCAACTGACTTCCGCAATAGAAGATGTTATCGAATCATTGCCTTGTACGCATTGTTCTCTTGTTCACACCCAAACCTTGGATCTACAGGATTTTAATCTTACACAAGCTTGAAGTAAAGTTAATAATGTTTAGGAACACGAAATTAATACAATCTACTACCTAAGCATAACTAAATCTAAAGATATTAATTAAATAATACAATAGCACAACTATGAAATGTGTTTGAAAATCATAAAAATATTTAGGTACACGTTTCTAGACTGAAGCAACGAGGGCCAGGAAACGCCATCTAGATGTTTGAAAAGACGATGAGCGATCGTAACTTTCCGACACACAATTTTGCTTTAAGAGATTGTAAGCACTAATAAACGGCGTGGCATGGAAGTTGTAACAGTTGACGATCGTCAAATTGTTAACGGCTAACTAAGAGTTACTTTAAACTTTAAATAAAGCTATGATTAACGAGTGTTTTTTTTTCATGAAAAAAGTCATATAAAAGGGCCCATATAAACAAAGTAATCGCGAAAAGACCGAAGGACGCAAAACAATACACATTTCTCCAAGGCCACACAGACAGACTACCCCGGTTTCTTAACCACGGATGATACAAAACTCTCAGAAAACAATGTTTTAAATACACATCAATCATAATAAAACTACGAATAGGGGAAACATCGTTTCATCTGACATTTGAAGGTCATATCATGTGGAGCGAAAGTTACAGGAATTAAGAGAGGAAAACTGTGGTTTTATGTTAAGAACGATGTATTACGTAATGATATTAATACGATGATGTATTATCTTGTAAGTTAAGTAATTGTTGTTTTCGTGATACAGAAAATGGATGAGATTATATAATGGTGGCTTGTTTGATCTTAGCAGTTGCGTCGTTGTCGGCCAAAACAATTTATCTAATACATTACATCACATGCTTGATCACTTGGTTGAGACGCATAATTCATCACTTCTTCTACTCATTATTACTCTAAGCTATTATAAACTGTACTTATCGAGCTGAATTTCATACAAGATCTGAAAATTCGGTGTTTTACAATTAATAAATTTTAAGGTTGTCTGTTTGGTGCCGGACTTAAAGAATAGCAACACCCTATTTCTTCCCGTGTGTGTCGTAAAAAGCGACTAAGGGACGTACTAGAGAATGGGCAGCAGCGTTCTCATTTTAACACCATACTGCGATCGCCAACCCGCCTGCCAAGCGTGGCGATTACGGCAAACCCCCCCTTTGGGAGAGGCTTATGTCCAGCAGTGGGCGTCTTTCTGCTGAAATGATGAATGATGATGAAATCTTAAGTTGTTCTTCAGAAAGGTTAAGTGCATAGTACTCGCAACCGGCGTGCGTGTATGACCAGATTTATGAACGTAAACGAAGCAAAAAGAGTACGTAAGGATCGTAGCAGGTGGCGCTCAATAGTTTCTGTCTACCCACATGGGAAGAAGGCGTGAGGTTATGTATGTATGTTTTACAATTAACATGGTTTCGATCAAAATATGCAAATGATTTTCAACATAACGATAAATTATCTTCTTAGACGGAACGACAAGGTTCGGTTAACTTCTAGGAAGGAAGAAAACTTCCCGATGTTAATTGAAAGCAAACCAAAATAGATGTTAGTTAGAGCCTCGTAATTTAAATATTTCCGATAAGAGTCCGCCATCTTTACAAGAATATACGAGTACTCCGGGGACAATCGATGAGACTCTTCATAGGCGTTATATGATAATTAATCAATTTTCTCTGAACCTTTCAAAGGGACAGTTAATTGATTTCACATCTAGAATAGATTGAGAGCTTCAGTTGTTTGCAGTTAATCTTTAAAGTGCAAGGACCTCGGGTGCGCGGTTGTGACAACATTGTGTTTTGCCGCTGACAATACTTGTGACTTGAACATTGTGAATATAAAATGTTACAGAATTCATGTTTATTCTTGGTCATAAACTGCTGGTTGAATATAGCATTATTACTAATCGTTTTGTACTGTAATTATAAATGGCAATGTACACTAATATTATAAATGAGAAAGCAACTCTGTCCGTCTGTCTGTCTTATATCTTTTACAGATTTGGAAGCGCACGGATAGACGATTATCTGGTTGAGGATATTAGATACTTTTATAGGCTTCTACATACCAGCGCGACTTGCACAAAAGCCCCGCGTGTCGCGGGACGAGCGGTGCCTTTGTGTCGCGTCACGTCGCGCGACAAGTCGCCCCGGTATGTAGAAGCCTTATCTCGGTAGAACCTACGTTCCCATGCGATAATTACCGACCTCCACATGGGTGAAGCGGCGGTAAAACCAAGTGTTTGATTTTGTTGGAATATTGATTTAAAGATGCTTTAGCAACCATACATAACTATTATCTTTAGTTATGCACAGATAGTATTTATTCCAAAAGTTTTTATCTTATTAAGTGAATCTCATGACTGACTACAAAATATTCCTTAAAAGAACTCTTACTTGTTTAAAAAAAATATAGTATGCGCCCAGCCACCCTTTTTTTTATTATTTTTGGGTGGGAAATTATCAAATAACTCTCTGGGCCGAGCGGGAGGGCGTGTCAGACTTTTACTGACTAAAACCCACCCGTATTCCTTCATTTGCCTGTGTGCCAGGGCCACGATATCCCTTTCGGACAAACTCGCAACCCTGGCAGGCATTGGCCCTAGCGGACCCCGTCAGTTGGTGCTGACAACTCTTTGAGGCGCGCGTGGAATACGACGCGCCGTCGACCCGGGCGTGGTCCTTATCGGACGGTGAGCTACCCATCGCTCACCGTCCGCAGGCCCGCGCCTACGGTGGCCGGAAATCGGCTTGCGACTCCCGACGCCCGGGGCGTCTCCTGCGGCGACTAGGGGCGCGAGGGCGCGAACCTTGTCTCTCCCTCGCGCGTTCCGCCTCCTCCTTCGCAAGCATTACTGCTTCGCAGAAGGAGGTGACGGCCTCCCATGCACTCTCGCTCCGAACCATGGCCTGAACCAGGGCCGGACGCGAGAGATCGCCGCCGCCAATCGCCTCCGTGAGGACACGGCGGTGCTCCGCCCAAGCTGGGCAGACCTCCACCGTATGCTCCACCGTGTCCTCCGGGCGATCCACACAGTGGTGACACCCGGGCGTTTCCTCCCGCTTTATCCTGAACAGGAACCTCCCGAAACAACCATGTCCGGTGAGGACCTGCGTCAGGCGGAAGGTGAGGACGCCCTGGCCCCTCTCTAGCCACTCCTCAAAGAGGGGACTTATCGCCACAATTGTGGCGTGCCCAGCGCTGGGTTGCGACAATCGCACTCTCCATGCCGCCATAAGAGCCACGCTGACATGCCGAATATTAGGTGTGTATGTAGATATAAATTTAATTTGTGGCAATAGACAAAAACAGTTTTGTGTTGAAATCTTAAATGCAAATAAGTTCAGTGACTTTGTAGAAGAAACATTTTGTATTTAAAGACGGTTTATTTTGGCGAACATCCATTAAATACTAGGAAAGGAAATGTATCGAGGTTCTGATTCAACCTTTTAGATCTATTTGTGGAATAAAACATGGGTTTTTTTTTTACTTAGAATTTAAAACTTATCTAATGGACATAATAAAACTTTTATTTTCTTTGACGTTTACTGCCAATGACCTTTAATAATATCACATTATTTTAAAAGGGTTCATTGTTTTGATAAAGTATTCCCCTGAATTTTACCTTTAGAACTAAAAATAGTATACCAGCATTAAAGTTTTATTGTTCGGAAAGGGACCCATTGCGGGGAAGGCAATTTATCATGATCAAGAACGACGTGTTTTCTCAGGTGTATTTCTAAACCTAGTGAGGATAAACTAGCTATACATACTTAGTGATAAAATTGTATAGAGTTACGTGGGCGGCTGCTCTGCCTCCACACAACTTTGCTAAAAGGGCAAGTTTCGTCATCATCCAATGCTAATTAGTAGTTTCTACCCATACGCTGAATTTAGTAATAAACACGTGGCATTAAGTTTTACGCCAAATTCATTTAGGTTTAAAATATTTAGATAATTATTGAAGTAGAACCAAGTAGTAATGCAACACCTTACTTTTTTTTTCTTTAGAAATCTTTAGCTTGTAAGTTAATTTAATAAAACCAATACATGGTACTCGTTCCTCCTCCATAATTATTATGAGAATAGTTAGGTCAAAGCCCACTTTTCAAACTAGATTATACGGCTGCTTGAGTCAATATTCATTTAATAAATATAAAACGGGATTAACACAAGAAGTACCAAAAATTAAGTACCTAATTCCAAGAAGGAAAATCACTTATATTTAAAAAGACCATCCAAAAAAACGTAATTATCTCGAGCCCTTTTTTTATGGTTGAGAAATTATCAAATAACTTCTCCCGCTCTGGGCGGAGCTGAGGGCGTGTCAGACTTTTACTAACTAAAACCCACTCGTGTTCCTTCATTTGCCTGTGTGCCAGGGCCACGATATCTCTTTTGGACATACTCGCAACCCTGGCAGGCATTGGCCCTAATGGACCCCGTCAATTCGTGCTGACATCTCTTTGAGGCGCGCGTGGAACACAACACGCCGTCGACCCGGGCCTGGTCCTTATCGGACGGCGAGCTACCCATCGCTCACCGTCCGCAGGCCCGCGCTATCTCGAGCCCTAGTTTGGCCAGGTAAATATTTAACTTAGTTGGAAATTTCAAATCATTTTACTCCTATTAGGTTTGTTTAGGTAGGTAGCCATTTAATATTTCGCTTCAAAAAGATAAAATGTTTCATTTATTGAAATACTCACAACATTTATTTTATCTTTACGTATATTTTTTTTATTTTGAGCAGTAACATTTTTAAATCTAACCATTTTTCAATTTCCTAAATACATTAAATTTATAAAAAAATATTGACTGCGTACTCTTCAAATCTACTATAGTATTCACCCTTCATTTATCATCAGAGGTAAACAACATTTTAGCCTCACACAACAACTGCCCTTGATCTTCGTCTACATATGGATTAGTTTTATATCCTTTGAATCACCGCATGTTGCTTCTAAGACGTTTATAGCATGAGTAGATGACATGAGATCTGAACTAAGCAGAGAAAATAAACCTTTGAACATGTAGGTATCATAATACATGTTTAAAGGTTGGAAAGTTAACTTACAGTAAAAAAATTATTAAAGTTTTGGGGAAAATGATGTTTGATTTCCAAATTACTTTTATTAAAAGATGTATCAATATTTTGTTTATTATTATGAACGTGCTTCTCAATCTTAATCAGCTTTTACATATTTAATTACAAGCTTTTGCCCACGGTTTCGCCCGCGTGGAGATCGGAAATTATTCCACGGAAACGTATTACCGAGATAAAAAGTATCATAGTGTCCTTACCCGAGCCACGGTTTACCCATGTGCCAAATTTTATACAAATCCGTTCAGCCATTTTAGCACAAACAAACAAACTCACTTGCGTATTTATAATATTAGTTAAGATTCCTTTCAAAACACAAGGAGTTTTATCAAAAGTAAAAAATCGTAGCCCGCCCCATCTATGCTGTCAGTTCCATCAATCAACATTATTGGCGCATTTTTGTCAGCTAAGGGTATGTTTGACTAATTTTGGCTCAAAGGGCCTTGACTCGGAATTCTGGTCCTTTCGCATAATAGGCCCGTTATTATAATAAGCTCCACTACCGGCTCAAGGCTGGCCTCAGGTATTTGTGGGTCACGTTTGGGGCGTCGGCCCTTTTTGGCGAATTCCGGGATATTCTGGGACAGCTGCATTTTATTGAGATGGTGTCTTTTTATGACGGTAAGGGTTTGCTGAAGAAACTTGTGTTTTGCCTGGAGTGTCTTTTGCGTAGTACAATTTTTATGAGTCAATAGGCTCGCCCCCTATTAAATGGGACTTAAACATAACTGGCGCAATGTGGGTGTACTATAGGTACACCTCTGCCTTACTCTTTGGGTATTACAGGCGTGATGTTATGTTGTATTAATTTTAAAGCGACTATGATCAAAGTTATGATGTTGCAAAGACTGTTGGTTTTAGTTCGCCATTTTTTCACAATTGTGATTATTAGGTATCTATTTCCATATTTTTGGACTGCCTCATTGGTCTAGTGGTCGTAAGCGCTACTGCTGAGCATGAGGTCCTGGGTTCGATTCCCAGGTCGGGAAAGTGTTATTGGGATTCTTCATTAGAAATTGATGGTTGATGGCAATAGGCTCGCCCCATATTACATGGGACTTAAATACAACTGGCGAAATCTGGGTGTACTATTATAGATACACCTCTGTCTAACCCTTCGGGGATTACAGGCGTGATGTTATGTTATGTGTATTTCAATATTTTAATCACATACCGCCTTATTACAAAACAAGATTTATATTTTGATATGGCTTAAACCATAGATCCAGTTTTTGTAATAAGAACGGAACAGTGATTGAAATACCGTTCTTTTTACAAAACTGAAAACTTGTTCGGTACTAAGTTGTCAGTTTTGTATTTAGGAACTTTACCATAGATGGGATAAAGTTCGAAATTCAATAATGGCTCCATGTTTTAAACCTGGGGCTGAAGATAAAACCTTGTTTTGTAATAAGGCCCAGAGTTTTTATTTAAACCTACCATTCTGGACTAACATCTAGATATATCGTAGGTGAACATAGTAATAACTGAAAGTTCTGAAAACTTTTCCAATTTCATGTTATCTAAACTTACTTTAAACTAAATAGTGTTCTGAAAATTAAAGTTGGTTTCAGTAATACAGTACGTAAGTCTTGTCTCAAATATCTTTTTAACTAATGTTATCATACTTTTAACAAAAAAGTATGCACTTTTGGATTCCATCATGAGGCGGAGATATACCTATAGACGTATGGTTTTTGATATAAATACTAAATAGCTTTTCTTGCTATTAGAAATATTACAGTTTCTTCGATAAGTTTAAGTGTGAATATCAAAAGTGATACAAACATAGACTATGAATAAAAAAAACTTTCATTTGCACATCAAACGCTTAGCAACAAAATAAAAGATCTATTTCTGTCCTTTCATCGGATCAAAGTTAAAAGATCTTTTACGATATATGGTATAATATAAAAACATTCGTAGAGTTATCAAAGAAAGATCATAGAGGTATCAATAATTGCGTGTATCTTTTTCCAACTTATATTTTTAATGTTTCTTTTCATTGCTGTTTTCCAATATGATTCCGCATGGGTTTCTCTAACAAAATACATACAACACGTTTTAACTTGTCTTGAAGACCGGGAAAGCAGCCTTCTGACGTTTCTCACGATACCTGCGGGGCGAGCACGGCCTACTGTGACATGACTTGAGTCACACATTTTATCACAGTTTGAGCGATAAAACTGTTTTGTCATAAAATGCTAGTACAAATTGACATGACATAATTTCTCATGTCTAGTCACAAACGTCTTGGGCAGCCCGTGCTCGGCCTGCAGCACTTGCGATTCCATATATCATGAGGACAACCGGCTTATTGGTCAACCTATTAAACTAAATAAATTATTACATATAAGTACCTCTTGTACGCAAATAGACTCCCTAGGTCAAATTTGCCGTATTGTAGCCATTTTATATAACTGTCAAAGAATGACAGTTTCGATTTGAATATACCGACAATTTAAGTTGGTGGTATTACACTTGTAAATTCAAGGAAATCATTTTTAAACAAATACCGCCTTATTACAAAACGTGATTTATATTTTGACATGGCTTAAACCATGGAGCCAGTTTTTGTAATAAGAACGTAACAGTGATTGAAATACCGTTCTTTATACAAAACTGAAAACTTAGTTCGTTACTAAGTTGTCAGTTTTGTGTTTAGGAACTTTCCCATAGTCGGAATAAAGTTCGAAATTCAATAATGGCTCCATGTTTTAAACCTGGGTCTGAAGATAAACCTTGTTTTGTAATAAGGGGGATTGTGTTTACAAATTATTTCCTTGAATTTACAAGTGTTAGTTTAGATCGTTACCTGTCAAGTGAGACCGCGACCAGGCTTTAGATCGTTACCTGTCAAGTGAGACCGCGACCAGGCTTTAGATCGTTACCTGTCAAGTGAGACCGCGACCAGGCTTTAGATCGTTACCTGTCAAGTGAGACCGCGACCAGGCTGTACACAGATGCGGCGACGGATAGCCCCTGCACGTACGGCACAGTCTTGCACATCAACCAGCCCAGAACCCACGCTGCAACAAACACAAAAATCAATATTAATAAACAATGAAGATTACAATTATTTTATCCAACGAGTATGTAAGGAGCGTAGCAGGTGGCGTTCTACAGTTTCTGCTTACCTCCATGGGAAGAAGGCGTGAGTTTATGTATGTATTTTATCCAAAGCCATAAGTTTAGTTACCTCAAATACCTACCGCTAATTAATATATTGTTTTCAGCATCTTATCGGTGCCAGCGGGGCTTGACTTTAATCCCAGCCTACCAGCCAGTTATTAGGGTTCGGTACCCAAAGAGAAACCCTATTACTAAGGCTCCGCTGTCTGTCTGTCCGTCTGTCACCAGGCTGTATCTCATGAACCGTGATAGTGAGACAGTTGAAATTTTCACAGATGATGAATACATCATCTGTGAAAATTTCAACTGCCGCTATAACAACAAATACTAAAAAACCGAATAAAATAAATATTTAAGGGCGCTCCCATACAACAAACGTGATTTTTTGCCATTTTTATAGATAATGGTACAGAACCCTTCGTGCGCGAGTCAGACTCGCACTTGGCCGGTTTTTTGTATTATGTAGTATTTTTTGTTATAGCGACAACAGAAATACATGATCTGTGAAAATTTCAACTGTCTAGCTATCACGGTTCATGAGATACAGCCTGGTGACAGACGGACAGACGGACAGACAGACAGACAGACAGACAGACAGACAGACGGCGGAGCCTTAGTAATAGGGTTCCCGTTTTACCCTTTGGGTACGGAACCCTAAAAACTAGTTTTAAACCCGAATGGATCACTTGCACTAAACATCACTAATTGCATTTATCATTAAATTAATTTAAAACATCGTTCTATTTCTGTCAATCGTTTGAAGGTGACAAAGAATGATGTTTTAAATACGTTTAGCGTTAAATGCATTTAGTGATGTGCGAGTGGGCCTAACTTCACAATTTTGTATTAGGTATTGTTTAAACTAACAAGATATTTTTTAATTTCGAACTTTATTTCGACAAAGTTATATTTCGTAATACAAAATTGTGAAGTTAGGCCCACTTGCACTACAGATCACTAAATATAATACATTTAACGCTAAACGTATATATAACATAATTCAGGTTCAGTAACAACAACACTTGGACTGTTGTTTCATTCATATTTAGTTATACATGGAATGCCTATCAAGAACGTATTCAAGCCTATTCCTCTCCTAAAAGTCTTCTGAAACACGTAAGTAGAGGTGATATATACCAATAACTTTATCATTATAGTGCAATCATTGTGTTAAATTAGTTTTTACACAACACTAAAGGGGCTTGTGTTCGCAATCATCTCGTACAACAATAGACATTAGTTTCATCATCTGTCAAGTTAGACATTGCATTAACGAACACCATAAGTAGATACCTACTATTGATGGTTTCCATATAAAGTACATGCGATAGAACATGTTTGTTTAGAAAATGTATGAATTAGGACTTGAGTGGTCGCAAGAGCTAATGTTAAATGCGAAATCCTGGATTTGATTCCCAGGTCAGACAGTGGTATTGGTTTTTTCCATCAGGAATTTCTTAAAAGCAACGAGGAGTCTAGATTTGTGCCCAGTTGTTTGCAATAGGCTCACCACCTATTACCATGGGACTTAAATATAACTGGCGAAATCTGGTTGTATTGTTGCCTAAGTAACCTCTGGCTAACCCTTTGGAAAAAACAGGCGTGATGTTAGTTATGTTAGAAGTATACAAAAATGAGCTATCTATGTGTCTGAGTCGCAAAACGAATAAAACGCTAATCAATATTTTCTCGTTTCGCTGTATTTTTTGTGAAGGAAGTAGCGTCCGACTCGTTTCAGTTATCACATAGAAAAATAGTGTACCAAATAATTATGAGCTCACGTATTTATTTTCGTTCAATATCCCAATATCTGTAATATACAGTTGCTTACTGGATATTCTATGTTCAAAGGCTAGCTTAGCTAGATATTGAGTAAAACTCGCCCAGTTTCCTATTTCTGCTTTCAAACGAATTGAATATTAATTTCAGGAATCAAATTCAAAGCCTGCAATCAAGAAGCATAGAATATTCTCTTAGAAAATATAAAGAATTAAGGGCATCTTAACCAACCTACCACCTTCCTGGAAAAATCTGTTACATTGATTGAAATATAATTAAAATGCTCCAAATTGATACATTGGTATGTTATTAGTATTTAGACCACCCCACGGAATTAACAGGGCGACTCGTTTTATATTTTGGAGTGAAAAGTCACGTTAACTCTCAAGTGCTTAAAAAGTTCCTCTGGTCCTTGACTGATCCTGGGATATAAGAAAATCGTTACCTGGGCTAGCGTACACGCTTCAAGGGGGTTACGCATACCTCTACATCAATATTGATAAGGTCAAGGTTGCTAAATGTATGCCACACCTATGGTAATAAATTCATAGGAAGCTTCCCATGGAAATTTCAAACAATGAAGTAGGTGTGAAGAAGGTCAGGTGCGTAGTACTCACACCAACATGTGTGTGTGTGACTGATGTACTAACGTAATCGAAGCAAAATGATTATTTAAGGATCGCAGCAGGTGGCGTTCTGTAGTTTCTGCCTACCCCCATGAGAAAACGCTTATATGGTATAACTAGAAGATATTAACATCTTCCACTTAACAAGAAAATATATGACACACACACACACACACACACACCCCACTCACACACACAAACACACAACATACAATTCCACTCGTGTTTACCATACAGTAGAATGACACAGTCCACTTGAGATAAGTTTTTGTTGATTATTGACCGTAAACTACCTCTTAAAAAAATACAGGTATACCCTAGCTTAAGAGGTAGAGTATTATTCTTAATTGTACAGATTTTGTATAACATAAACTAGCTATAAATGTATTTCTAAACCAAATATCAAACTGTATTTCAAACTCTGTATGTTTTTGGATAAATAACGATTATATTATACTATTATATATTCGTAGCTGTTGAAAAACCCATGGAATCGTCTTCGAACACACAGCAACAAGTGGAAAAGGTCACTAAATCAATATTTACACGGCACCCTGCAACCAAATGTAGGTCAGGTCACTGTACTACCTGCGACCTCTTAGCCTTGCATTCCTCTCCACCCCTCCCTTTCTCTCTAACACAACCCCCTATACACCCGTCCTTTTCCTTCCTAACCTTGTACCAACGCATTACAATACAAAAGTCGGATATGACTGAACATTTTACAATTAAATATGAATCGTATTGTTCTAATCTAAGCCTCAATTTCGTTTGAAACTTTATAGGAAGTTGCATACAGTTCAAATCGATTTGAATAGTATAGTAACAACTGATTTGATATTAATGATGCTTTAGTTTTTCTTAACATAAATTTTAGACCTTGGCCTGGAGGGTGGATTATTATTCGATCATTTTGATATATGAAAACATTACCGTGATTATTATAAGGTGAGGGATATCAGCTGATTACGGTCCCTTGTGATTATGTAAAATGGTAGATGATTATCAAAGGCGAACAAGTTTCGATTATTTTTCATTCATATATACATACTGCAAATTATAATAATACGAAGCTCATAATTTTAAACCTCTCAATTACAACTACCGTTAAAGTAACCTTTACTTAGTCGTGACAGCACAGTCGTGAGTATTATCTGAACACCTCCAATGAGGTCTAAGGTCAACTGCCTAGTCAGACCTAAGCTTATAAGGTGGCTGACACAACACGTATGTATTAACACATTATTATGTTAGACATGAGTAGTTAGATAATGAAAGAAAGAAATAGTTGCTAAACAATGTCATGTATTGCAAAACTTTGGAACGATTTTATTAATTTAATTTCAATTCCTTTTTTTGCTACCTTTTATATTTAAGTAATTCTAGGATCTTCGTAATTTTAAATTGCATCTTAGCTCACTTATTTGTGCCATGGGATCTGGAGGCAAAAGTCCTCCGCACATATTATGGGAGTGGCGCGAGGAGGCGAAACGCCACGGCCGGGGCGTAACTCCGCTGCCGCGAGAAATCACGGCACAGCGGACGGAGCTCCGCCGGGGATCTCATGGTGGCATGGAGAGTGCGATTGTCGCAACCCAGCGCTGGGCACGCCACAATTGTGGTGCCACCCGGGTGTCACCACTGTGTGGATGGAGGACACGGTGGAGCATACGGAGGAGGTCGGCGATCTCTCGTGTCCGGCCCTGGTTCAGGCCATGGTTCAGAGCGAGAGTGCATGGGAGGCCGTCTCCTCCTTCTGCGAAGCAATAATGCTCGCGAAGGAGGAGGCGGAACGCGTGAGGGAGCGGCAAGGTTCGCGCACTCGCGCCCCTAGTCACCGCAGGAGAAGCTCCGGGCGGCAGGAGTCACAGGCTGATTCCCTTCCCGGCACCCGCAGGCGCGGGCCTGCGGACGGTGAGCGATGGGTAGCTAGCCGTCCGATAAGGACCAGGCCCGGGTCGACGGCGCGTTGTGTTCCACGTGCACCTCAAAGAGATGTCAGCACCAACTGACGGGGTCCGATAGGGCCAATGCCTGCCGTAGGTTTATTGCACTGCAAAAATCACCAAACGGATAATACATTATACATCAAAATATTCAAATTTACATGCACAGTCTGACCCGGACGAAATCATGCGTAGGTACAGATCATGCGTGACGATGCGAATAAATGTAGCACAGTGATGCCCTTAAATTATGTAATTAGGACACACGGCAGCCAACCAGCTGGGGTTTTTATGCTGCAACTTAACATATTGGTCCTTCTCTACGAAGGTTTATGGGACACAATCCCTTTTGATTTTACACAATATTTTATGGTTCGTTTTATCATCTTCTTATTTATAATTATACATAATATTAGCATTAATATTATGTTAAGAATCTGAATTATTCGTCGAAGTATAAGTGTAATAATTCAGGACCATTGATGTATTAACACGTCTTCTGTAAAAGGCACTCAGATAACTAAACTTCATACAATTCACTATGAAGAGGTAAAGATCCGTTTAAGAACATACTCCAAATGGTTATTGGGACTAATTCCCCCTTACTGCGCGCAAATTGAGACAAACTGCTGCCATAATGCTTACAAGAATCCACCAATTAAATAATTCCAAAACCCGGGTTATGTCAAGAACTTAACAGCACATTTGGAAACCTGACAGTGAAAGAAAAAAACTTTCTTTCAATTCTAGGTTGCGAGTCTTGAATATTATCACCTAATTATGATCACCAACTCTTATATCATACTCGTAGGTCCATCACGGTTACCTTTTCCAATAACAAAAACGATTTCAAGTGACACTAACTAATTGCTGGTTGTAGGTTTTCGCCTTTGTTCATCATTGTAAGTAGGCTACTACGCCTTGATCAAAGATAAATACCTGATAAAAGGAACACGTGTCAAGTACAAAAAACAGTTAATAATTCAGGCTGTTCCACTTTCTAGATTTGATGAAAGAGCCGACAGTCACTTTTGGGGACAGCTTAAAAGTATCAAGAAACAGTCTGATGATGACGGTGGGATATAAATAATTATCGGAGTCGGGATTTTTGCTCGGTTGATGGCAATAGGCTCGCGCCTCATCACATGGGACTTAAACATAACTAACGAAACCAAGTGTGGTTAGCTAGCGACCTCAACAAATTGATCACTTTATTCTTGCCTGAGCAACCGGCAGCAAGTTCTTCATGCTCCCTTAGATGTCACTGCTTGCGGTAGCGTCGGGGGTCGGGTTGCCTCCTTCCCTCAAATATGGCAAGGGGGGTGATGGCTGATTTTTGCGTTATGCTCGTGAACGGGTGT
Organism: Tiliacea aurago; assembly: GCA_948098905.1. Lineage (NCBI taxonomy): Eukaryota > Metazoa > Arthropoda > Insecta > Lepidoptera > Noctuidae > Tiliacea > Tiliacea aurago. The sequence continues at coordinate 26,616,959 of OX402588.1, read as the reverse complement.
TGCTTGTGGTGACTGGGCATCTTGCTGAACATGGTTTTGTTATTGTTATTAATAATTAACTGTTTTTATTTTACTTCGATGGTGCTAGTTTATCATTTGTGACTTCGAGTTATAGCTGTAGCTTTATTTAAACGGGCACGCCCATTATGCCTGGAGGCTTTTATTTAGATACGTTTTGTTCACGTTATTTCTGCTTGAGTATAGTTTTCGACGAGTATTATATATATTTATAATTTTGTATAATGGTGTGTGCTAGCTAACATAAGGCAAATAATTTAATTTAACGTTTTGTGTTGCATAATGCAAATTATTTTATATTGTATTGTATAGCTTCAAGTTTTATATGCGAACAGACAGCTGTGCTGTTGGGGAGTTTGTTGCGCCACTTCTTCTTCCCAGCTAAAGCACTAGGAAGTGGTGAAGGGTGGGCGTTTTTGGGGGACTGTCTCATGTAATTTTTGACGTTCTAGAAGTGCTGATTCTCAGCCTAGTTTGAATAAATGACTTTTGATTTTGATTTTGATTACAGGCTGCTATGTTATGTTATCGAGACACGAGCAAAGATTAGGTAAAAATCAGTAGTCTAGAATGAGCAGAAAAATAAATAGGTATTCAGAAAGCACCAATAGAAAGGGCATAATACACTTTGCTATATAAGTGCAAAAATAAGGGACTGAAATCGTGATGATGATTTTTAACCAATACTCACTCAGTAGCAACAAAATAAAAATTATGAAACTCATATTAAAGTATGGCATTCTGATTATATCTAAGCAAACCTCGCAAATATTCGACGCACGCAGTACTGTTTAAACTGACTTTAACGTAAAGGTAATTAATCCGTACTGAATAAACATGAAACAAGAGAAACTCTTCAGTTTCACGTAAACTACAAATCATAACTAGATCAAACCGCCAACTTCAAAACTACCTTGTTCTAACTTATAAACAAATTCACAAAACTAAGTTTATTTCAATTTGTGCACACAAACAGTGGTTATTAAATAACTGAGAATGGCTGGGCAATACCGGGCAATGCGAACAATTCGCTGTGTATAATGCAAGGGAGGAGTGGCCAGGGAAGCAAGACCCCGGATGTCTCGGCCTTGAGAACCTCACTTTATTGTCTGTTTTGGATTAAAATCTTTTGTTTTTTTTTGTTTTGTTGTTCGCAAGAATATTCGAGTATGTACTGTTTTAAATTGTGAATGTACTATAAAAGCTTTTATGGTAAACATTGTTTGCTTTTCATCTCTCGATTTTTCCTGTTATTGTCATATTTCAGGTACCTATAAAACTTGAACTGACTGATTTTTGACATAAAGAAAAGTTATGGGTTTTGAACAAGACTTGTACCTGAATAGCCCTTTATGTAAGTAGGTATCATATTTTGAGAGTGAAAATGATCCGTTAACTAGGTACTTAAATCCAAGAATTTAAAATATTGAAGATTCAAAGGGTTTCAACTTTAGGTAATTATTTTTTTCAGTCTGGAAACTTATTTCTCAAGGAGGCCTTACAGAAACCAGAGTATCGTTTAACGAAAGACAAAAAAAAAATTCAAAAGTCTCGGGAAATAAAATGCTTAATTGGAAATACAATAAAGTAGTCCAATTTCCAATTTGTTCTAAATAAAAGAAAATGAAATTGGAAACGCTTAACCTTTAGGTAATCAAAAGTACTCTCAAGCTAAAGACTAACTTTGAATTCTTCATAAATCGCAAAAATACCCTAACATGGTGTGTCTATTGCCTACCATCGCATATGTCCAAGGCAAACCAAGAGATACTAGAACCGCTTTTGTTAACAATTTTCCTGGTAAAATAAACTACCAACGTTTATTTCCACAATAGTCAGCCACTTTGACGTACTATCTGCTGTTGACACTATCAACCGCTCGTTTTTTTGCCAAAAACACAGCACGTGGTATCAGTCGACGGCATGTAAAAAATCGCGATGCACGTAAAGATATGGTTGGACGACATGTCTCAAGGCACCTTCTACTTCCTTTTTCATTATGATCGTCCGGGGCCAGGCTGGGCTGGTTGCTGGGTAGGTCAGAGGGGCTAAGGGACGGCGGGGCGTTATGTAGGTCAGGCCGATGAACTAGGCCGCCGGGGCGGGATCCCGGAGACTTGTTGCGATCTGAACAGGTGCGTTGGAGGATCATACGGGATTATATACGAGTCAAAATGAGTTTGTTATTAAGTAGATAGGTAAGTGGGGGGGATTTTTTGAGAGTTATTAAGCAGTTTATGGATGAAAGGGCTTAAAGGCTTTCTGTTTTTAAATTGTGGAGTTCTTGTTATATCTTTGGCGCTGTTTGTGTTGGAGTCAAGATGACCTTGGGATGTCTTGAACAGATATCTAAGATTTATGATTTTTATTGTAACTGTGAAGCTTGATCGTACTTCAAGTGACTTACCGACTGTAGCACTGATTAATGATGCCGTTTAATTCTTGTACATTTAGATAATTTGAAAGACACACCCATAAGCCCCCTGTGGCGACATTGATTTAAAAAAACCGGCCAAGTGCGTGTCGTAGTTGGGATGAATTTATCTCAAAAACAAACTTAACATTATAGTTGAAAAACGTGTTCTCCAATACAACCATATACGCCACGGTCAATTTTCCAACTGCAAATGTAATATTGTAATCGCAATTTTTTATTGTCATTTAATAAAACTATAAATTAACGATTTTCGGACCCTTTCCTTCACTTGTGCTATGAGACCTTGCTTCTTGCCAAATTTCATGGTTCTAGGTGAATGGGATGTACCCTATAGGTTTTGATTTATTTGCGAGTACCTATCAAAATATTTCGCATATGGCCGTAATTTTTTATTGCGTTGATTTAGAAGCTTGGTTTTTTTAGGGCACCAAGGGACAAAGGGGGGGGGGGGGTAATTTCAACTTGATACCTCCACGTGTTCCTGAGAAAAAGGGTCTTGACAGGCTAACAGAGGGACAACGAAAAGATCCTATAAGGGTTCTGTTTTTCCTTTTGAAGTACGGAACCCTAAAACATGTAATATCAATCAATTATTGTCAGAAAATTGTTTGATACAATAACTTGACAAAATAACAAATCTGATAAATCCACAACTCTACAACTTAAACAATCAAAAGGGCACTCGATACAGTTGCAGTTAGAAACTTGGATAAATATCAGTTTGAAAAACAACAGCTCTGAAGAAATTGTAAAACTCTTCAAAGCTGTGGTTTGTCGTCGAGTAATATTGTTTAGATTTATGAAGCTCCTCATAACTGATATTACAGAGGAATATAATGTATTTGAATTACGTGTAAATGGGATTATGAAGTGGTTGATATTCTGCGTAAATCTACTTGAATTCCAAGTGTTTACTATACTGATTGTATATTGGAACTTGACACTGAACATGTAGTGTGTGATATGTGATTATGAGCAAAGTACCTACTAAATGCTTTAATGAGTACATTTTAGGGCAACATCTATTCGCCTCCACCTACGAACAAAGAATATTCCCCTGTATGTACCTACACTTCTTGTGATGATTCCATTATATTTTAAATAAGCTATAATAATAAGCAGGAAAATATTCAAAAATTAAATGTAGCCGCATTACTTTTTTCACTCCTTATTTTCAGCCGATTTAAACATATATTCTGACATTGTGACATTACCACAAAACTTTAAAGATTGAAGAGTCTGCTTGCATAAAACCACAAACACGCAACATTCCTAATGTTTTGTGTTTCACCAATGAACAATGCTGGTCTAAAAACTTTAAATCTTTTCTATCTGAAGATGATATCTTTTGGTTTTAAAACGCCATTGTTAAAGTTTGTGAACAATCTATCACAGTAGCTATCCCTATGTTTCAGCCATATCAATTCAATTTCGGAAATTAAATTATTCTGAAGTCCCTTGATGTTTTCTACGCGGTTAAGTGAGGTCCGCACAAATTGAGCGCTGGTCTAAAATATTGGCTCGCACTGGCCTAGTTCGAGCACCTAGTTTAGGAGCTTAGGCCCCTGTGTAACCATTTTGGAATTTATAGAATCCCTTAAGGACCTCTAGAGAGGAACTTGACACTTTTGGACGTGTGACAGTGTTCAAATTTGTGGGACTTGTAAGGTAATTAGGTCTTGGTTTGTAATAGTTTGATTAATTAGACCGTGGATAAAAAATTAAATCCAGGAACATTTAAATAAAATCGCATCGAGTTCTAAGCCTCCTCATTATTTTGAAGTCGTATAATAACATCATGTGCTTCTATAAGTTTACTTTGTGGCAAACAATAATAATTAGCCACTCAATAGGGTCGAAAAATATACTAAGGTCACTTGAAGAGTTAGCCAGGCCTGGTTATGAAAAATATATTCAGAAACTTCAAGACTACATAATTATTTGGCATTCTTAGGCAAAAAATAATCAAATAAAAATAACAAAAATACGTACTCGCATGCTACTTCACATAATATCCCAATTTTAAAACCTATGAGCCGTAATCAAAGTATGAATATGTTCCTCTCAATTTTCTGCAACGATGGGCATCTTAGACTCCACATCATTGGGTTTATTACAGTCTTTACCACGGAGAAGTAAACATCAGAGTGTTAATTAGCATATTTTATTTTCTTTTAGTAGCAGTCGACTGATACCTCCACCTCTCCATTCGCGGTTCTCGACTCTCGGCTCATCTTGCTGATAAGTACCAGTCACCCTGCGAATATTGCAGTTGCAAAGATGTACATTTTGTGCGCGGTTTAAACAAACCAACAGTCTTGTTATATAAATACCTATGAGGTGATGAGGCAGATAGTGTTTTACCATCCTTTTTGCTTTATTGCATTCATGAGTCTTCTTTGTGTTTTGAGAATTCATTTCAATTGCAGTACGTAGGTATCTACTTGATGCGATGTTCAATCACGTTCGCCCGCATATTGACACTCACACTTCCATACTACATACTCTATGATCATAAAGCTGCTTCGATTTCGCGAAGTACATAGGCTGCGGCTACATTGTCGCGATAACGCGAACTACAGTTCACGCGCTGTCGACGTCTCGCTGTACAGCAGAGAGCGAGCGAAGTGTAGTTCGCGTTATGGCGACAATGCAGCCGTAGCATTATAACGATAATGTCAAGTAGCTCGCACTGTCAGAGTACACTATGTAGGGAGACATGTCGGATGTAGGTACCTATTATGTCAAATCCCCTTATTTTGATGAGGTAAGTAGAATATTCAATACAGAAATAATATGTAATTTTAATTTGTATGGTGTACATAATAAAGAGTACCTATCTTTTCTATTTCCAGTTACCAAGCAACCAATAACAAGAAATACTTCAAAATCGGTTTTATGCTAGTTAAGCCACGAATATTTTAAAAGACAAGAATTAAATACAGACAGTCACTTTTAAAGGCTTCTACATACCGGGGCGACTTGTCGCGCGACGCGACACGACACAAAGGCACCGCTCGTCCCGCGACACGCGAGGCCTTTGTGCCGTGTCGCGTCGCGCGACTAGTCGCGCTGGTATGTAGAAGCCTTAATACTGCTACGTACTTAATTTATTTATTACTACCTCGTCATTTTATTGCAACATTATTCTAATATATTTCGGGCATCAAAAACTTAATAAATTATTAAGTACTATTAGGTACCTACGTGTTTATGTATTGAAAATGATTAGATATAAAACGTACAAAAATGTTTTTTTATAAAATATCTTATTTGTATAAGTATTTGCAGTCTGAAATACAGTGTCAAGTCAAAAAATAATTTGGTGGTATTATGGTCTATAATCTTGCGACAAGATTGTTAAAACGTCTTTATTTTAGTGTTTACCAGTTTAAAGCGCAGGCCACACCGCCAGCTAGCGGGCGGGCGGGCTAGGCGGGCGAACATCGTTTCACCTGTTTACATGGTTAGTCGGTAGCTCGCGGTGTGAACCGAAGTGGCGGTGTGGCCTGCGTTTTAGAGTACCTAACTGATAGTGTAATTAAAGTTTGCTTTAGCGAACTGTATTATTTCTATGACTGTAAAAATAAGTAAAGTTGCAAAGATAATATAAGGCGGGTTTACATAAAAACTTACGTTTTAGGACGTTGGTTGTTGCTATCAATGTTTATAACTCTAGTGGTTATGGTTTGCAAAAAATAAAGTGCACAATGGCAAAATCTTTATATGTGTGAAAAACTGGTAAATGAAATCCGATAAGAAAACCAAAAATTCCAATCTGAAAAGAATCAGCCCTTCGATAAAAAAATTTGTGATCTCAGATAAAAAATAAAACTATACATCAATGACTCTTGTTCAAACCATATCTAATTAAGACCTAGAAATAGAAGGCATTTCAAATCAGCTATATGATTAAGATAACTTCATAATCAGATTGTAGACATATTTTCTTTTTTAATATTAATTGCGATACTATTTTTAACTTTTCCATTCATCAAAGAATATGTCTGCTCCTGGAAACGGTGGGTACGTCACGTTTTCGCGATATAGCTTAGGTACACGTGGCGCTATCTATTGGAATGTTCACAAGATTACACAATACACACGTTCCGTTTTATTATTCGCGTTATTCTCACAGATTTTCCTTCCATCTTTTTTTCTTTGTATAGCATCATCGACGCGCATTTATTTTATATTTTACTCAATATTATTTGCGACTGTAAAACAGCACATATTCATAAAAATTATACACCCCTCGTACACTGAAATCTTTTTCAATTTACGACGTGTACATAAAGTTTCTAAATATGTTTGTTTTATGACAGTTTTTAGTTTATGGACTTGTTATGTGGTACGGGGCGTTTAGAGCTGTTCGCTTATAAAGCAGAATAATGATATATTTCAACATATTCTTGTTAAAATCTGTTGTTTTACTGTGAAATGTTGTTTTGTACTCGTGTCAGCTATGAACATAATTATTATTGGCATTGCAATTTTGATGTGACAGATAGGCAATCTGTCTTTCTTCACCTTCATTTTCTTTGGTTTAATACGACCCCTTTAAGACATATACATTTAAGTGTAAGGTCATTACCTCCAGATTAAGAGTACTACCTATATTTCCGACTTCTACGAAATCTTAAAAAAATAACATTACTAGCTACAGTAGCTACACTAGAACAATAATAGGCATTATAATAAAAACAAACTACACGATTTATATGCATAAATTATCCTTAACAAATCAAATTACGAGTAAACGAGCCAGAATCACGAACATAAGTCAAACAACTGTCAGAGCATATTGATATCCACACAAGGAAATCTCAGACACATTATACGCAACCTCGAAGGAAGGAATACGTTCAACATGGCCGAAATTCCAATATGGTTGGAGAATAATGCAACCTTCATGTCTGTCAGTTTGGAGCTGCACAAGATTAATACTTGGGCCTTGGAAGCGATGAGTTCGAGGTCCCAGTGAAAGAGGGTGAAACAATGTGGCGAGATAATGGAAATGGTAAAAATATGCTAAGCTGGGAAGATTTTGTGTTCAGTGACTTTGCACGCAACGACATTGTTGAAACATTGAACACTGTAGAATATAGTACATTAATTTCTACAGAAACTGCTCGGGCCTTATTACAAAACAAGGTTTATCTTCAGACACAAGTTTAAACAATGGAGCCATTATTGAATTTCGAACTTTATTCTGTCTATGGTAAAGTTCTTAATACAAAACTGACAACTTAGTAACGAACTAGTATTCAGTTTTGTATAAAGAACGGTATTACAATTCCTGTTACGTTCTCATTACAAAAACTAGCTCCATGGTTTAAGCCATGTAAAAATATAAATCTTGTTTTGTAATAAGACGGCTCTTGCTTAGATTGTTTTCAGGTTCTAAAAATTTGGTCATTTGAATGACAGCTTCAATGTTTTCAACTTCTGAGTTAACAGCTGTCAAAGTATTCAACAAGACGAAAGCTTGCAAAAGATGAAACTTTTTGCAAACTAATTTTGTACTATGAATTTTTCAAACTTTATTACTAGAATAGTTTCATAAACACATTTAAAATTTCTTTGCAGTAGGTAAAGGCCGATGATAATGATAATGAAGGTTTATTTAATACAATTAAATAATTGCTTAACGTAAACATCTAAACATTTGAAGTAAAACCCCAACCTTACCACACCCGAAAGATTACAAGCGAAATCTAAATGTAATCGAATGATACCAATGATGGATGGTCCACAACTCCATGGACATCATATTGGGACACGGGCCAACTGTGACTAGCTGATTTCGTAATGTGATCTCATTATGTTGATGTTTGTTTTCATCAATAGATTAAAAGATGTGCAATTTACGATGATAATGGTTAAATGGATTGATCTTTAAACACACTGAACAGGCTTTCTTCCCATGGGGCCTTGTAATAGAACTGAAGAAATGTGAGTGTATTATACACCGTTGCCTACGCTATTGAAAAATTACTGTAGTGCGCTTCTTAGACAAAACACTACTTGAGATTAATAATTGTAAAATTTGCATATTTAAAAAAAACGGTCAAGAGCGGACTCGCGCACCGAGGGTTCCGTACGTATATATGATGTTGAAGATTTCTGAAAAACTGTGCTATTTAGAGACATCGTTTTTTTTGCCTGTAATTTTTACATACACTTCTATCGCATAGAATAATTTCAGATTTTTATCTATGCAAACTTCGGAGATAAAGCCCCGGAACGGTATTTTTTTTTAAATTTTCATTAAAAGTCGGAAAATATGATGCCTAAAAAAAATGTTTGAGAATGTGCAAACAGCACTCTTTCATATGATACCCCATAAATGTCCTAGTAGCCCCACTTCAAATTTTTAAGACCCCCCTTTCAGTCCCTTTTGCAAAAAATATGCATTTTTTTTAAATTTATTTCTTGTTTGCAAAATAGTTGGGCAAACTTAAAACAACACAAGTTGATAGCATTAGTAGTTTTTGAGATATCCAGGTGTGACAGACAGACTTAGTCTCACCATAAGGATTCCTTTTCACCATTTTGGTACGGAACCCTAAAAACCATCGCGCGGGTAAAACCTGGATGAGGCGGGCCCAGAAAGTGCACAAATAAACACATGTTTTGGTATTTAACTGGTAATCCGTGCGCGTCATCGAGAACTACCTAACACCATGCCAAAATTCAAGTTCCTACTCAAACTCAAAGCTTTTTTTTCAATTAAACCTATTACAGGCACTTTTGAACTGTCAAGGGGTCGGTCAGTCAGAGAGATGAAGTTAGTTGCCCATTCCAAAGCGTAATAGGTTCCTATGGAGAAGAACGGGCAAGAAACTCCACGGACACTCTTTTAAATCAAAATATTGTTACATAGTATTGGTTACATCATTTATGTTGAAATTATACATGTGGGAACAATGTAGAAAGACGTTTATAGTTCTTACGTTGAATAGATCTCGAGAAAAACCTCTGTGACAGACGGACAAAAAGTTTCATAGTTTAAAGGTCCCGTTTTTTCTTTTTGAACGAAGACGAGAAATAGCTGAAACCTTATATACCGAATGCAGATTCCCTCAATAGACTAAAAGTAAAGTTACTAGTATTTTTTCATACTGATCAGCCAATAACTTATTGAAGCTTCCGTTATTAAAATTTACTTTGATGAAGGTTTTTTTTTGTTTTACTACCCTTTCATTTTTCTTAGTATCGAGTTTAGAAATATAATTGAAAATTTTGACCAGCAAATCTGGTTAATAAACCCTTTCAACAAGAGGTTTCCTTAATGTTTCAGGTTCAATAACTTGCTTTTTGTTTGTCGGTCTTCTCCAATCTCGCGTGGGTGCTATTATTTCTGTAAAAATTATGTTATATAAAAGATATGTTTAAGCTCTTACTCATTTTCGGAAATCTTAACGTATCCAGGATGTTCCCGATAATTACTGTCATAGCGGAAAACATGCAAATATATAATTTAAGGACTCTATCGTATTACCGTTTCTAAGGAACGCTCTTCGTTAATTAACAAACTCTATAAAGGGTTATTTTAAATTGACTAGCTAAATTCCGAAGACACTTCAGGTATTGATATCTAAACATAACAAAAAAAAGTAATTTAATGATTTTTTGTGGGGTCATTGACCGCAGTTATTGTAGTCGCTTAAAATATCAGTTTAAAAGATCAGTATATTTTTGTAATCTTCATTGACATGATATTTATTTATTTTATTTTATTGGTTCACCAACAATTGTTTACACAGGATACGTGCTAAAGGTAACATGCGAAAGTGTGTATGCAACAGTGCAACAACCACTTACAGGCAAACTCCGCATGCATAAAAAAGTTGTACAAAAAAAAATCAATCAAATTACTTATATAAAAGTGTAGTTATTGAATATAGCAAGTGCGAGTCGGACTCGCCCATGAAGCAAGAAACATAATATAAAAGTTCTTGTAAAGAACGAATGAAAGGTAAATTGCGGTTTACGATTTATGACGTATTCTAGATCTCATTCAAACCAATTTTTGGTGGAAGTTTACATGGTAATGTACATCATATATTTTTTTTAGTTTTAATAAAATAAAGACACATTTTACCACTTTGGAAGTGTCTCTCGCGCAAACTATTCAAAAAATTATATTAGAAACCTCAATATCATTTTTGAAGACCTATCCATAGATACCCCACACGATTGGGTTTGATGAAAAAAATTTGTTGAGTTTCAGTTCTAAGTATGGGGAACCCCCATTAATTGTTTTTTTTTTCTATTTTTGTGTGAAAATCTTAATGCGGTTCACAGAATACATCTACTTACCAAGTTTCAACAGTATAGTTCTTATAGTTTCGAAAATAAGTGGCTGTGACATACGGACGGACAGACAGACAGACATGACGAATCCATAAGGGTTCCGTTTTTTGCCATTTGGCTACGGAACCCTAAAAAAACATCAAAACTTTTTATTATTTTAACTTATCGTGTATAGATATCGGTACCTGTCTATATAAATATGGATAGTCTGCGGAGTTTAGCTAATCTATTTAAAATTACCCTGTCTATAGATTGGAAAGGTAATTTTTGTTCAGTTCATTATCGAAAAACATTCAAACAAATCAATAATTCACACTAAGTGCATGCACTTCAAAGATACAAAATGTTCAAAGTTATTAGAAAATATTTTTTATTTTAAATAATACCTTTCATAAAACTTAAACTAAGTTTCTGAATATTGGAAATTCTTGAAACTTCAGACGTGAAATAATTAAATTTTAATTTTATTTTCATGCATATTGTAATTGGTTCATAGATTATCATGATTTTTATAAAACCTGCTGATTTCATAAAAATATTATTAAATTTAAATTGCTACTGTAAGTATACAATTTTGATCTAGTTAAGTTGAGCTGGTTTAAATAACCGGTTCCGGAGGTTCCGTGTGGTGCCGGACGTAAAGAATAGCCATCCTATTTCTTCCTGTGGGTGTCGTAAAAGGCGACTAAGGGATTTACTAGAGAATGGGCAGCAGCGTTCTATGCATTTTAACACCGCCTGCCTAGCGTGGCGATTATGGCACCCCCCCTCCCCCTCATAATAATAAACATAAATGGCACTTTTGAACGTCAAAATTTACAAAAAAATAGAATTGATTCTAGTCGCCCCTTCCAAAAGGTAGCTTCGTATGGAGAAGAATGGGCAAGAAACTCCACCGTTACTCTTTTAAAGGTACTTTTATACATCAATTATATAATTATATGTGAAGACGATGAACCTAGAATAAAATTACTATACCACAATAGGTAAAAAGAAAGACTGATAAGGCAAGTTTTTCAAAGCTTCCTCTGCCCGACTATTTTGCTGTGCCCGACAGGGTCCATAATGATCACATAATATAATTTTAAGTTACTACCTAAGTCCACATTGTGGAATGCGAATAAAGTATTGAATATTCAACACGTTCCACCACTCTCTACACCTAACAATACCGCAGCCCTCCATTTCATCTCCACCACAAAATATGCAGTCCTTCACAAAACGCAGGGCAAAAGCCAAGGGACCCGAGGGTGTTCATCAAACAGCTATTTGTCTTCCTTCGCCTTCGGACGAAGGTCTTGGATAACACTCGAGTAGACAAGTTATGCAGACACTTATCTCAGTGTTTCCTGGTTCAAACTTTAACGATCAAATAGTTGACATTACTTGGTTATGATGACACAGTTTCGAGGAGTGTTCTTCGCGTGGATTTTACTAAGTTATGTAGAATATTGACTACTAATAAAATTATACGTTAGTTTGTATTTTAAGTTTGTATTTAGTAATCTAAGCTGTTCGCTTTTGTTGGTAAGCTCATACTTGCATACCCAGTTCGAGGGCTTGAGGCGCTGCATGCTGAAACAGGCTATAAACCTAGTTCGGCAGCAGATGCTAATAATTTACACATTTGTAATTGATTTACTTTTAAGCATAATTATAAGAGCTAAGTCAAATTTTGTAACATGTTTACTCTTCTTGTTCTAATAAAATAAAATATAAAAATATAAAATAAATACTTATGCCTGTTTTGCACTCATACTAGGAAACACCTAAATGGACGCCTAAATATTATGACACTGTTGGATTTTAAACTTTCGGTTTTGAGTCGAGCGCTGAGAGTTCAAAAGTGCAGTTTTATTGTTAAAGAATACGGGCGTTCATTTATCTTAGCACTTTTAATAATTTATCATTTACACGTTTAACAATGTCATAATCGATCATTATGTACTGTAACATTAATGTCTTTGACCATACCTGTATCAAATACCAATTTTGTTGAACACTTGTTGCCCGCGACTTCGGCTGCGGTCCAGGATGAAAAGTCGTTACCCAGGTCATGGTCTATCTGTGTGCCAAATTTCATCCAAATCTGTTCAGCTGTTTTAGTGTGAAAGCGTAACAAACAAACTCACTTTCGAATTTATAATATTAGTTAGGCTGGTTTTTCAATACATAATATTTTTAAAGAATTTTGGGCCTTTCGTTTAACACTTTCATTTAATTACCAATCACCATAGCTGGTGATTTTAAGATTTCGAAAATAACCCGACGCATGTGCCCCAAACCACGTGCAACTTTAAGATTCTAGACTAATAACAAAGACAATACCAAGGAAAATGGTTAAAAATTACTCTATCACCGCTAATTTAAAACAAAAGACGAACTACACAATAACTTCCGACATTTTTACTGTTCATGAAAATATGTAAAATTAACAAATAAACTCAAAGTAACGAACCAGTATCACAATATTCATAATCTATTACCTCAAGTTCGTCCTCTATCGTCATAACTTAGTCGTCTAACTGTGTCCTGGGACTAACACCTCCTTAATTAAATCTCAGCAGATTGTTCCAAAGTTTCGAGACTAGTTGTAAATATATTCAGTCTGTATCGTTTGGGAGCTGGGCAGAGAAGCCCCTGGAGGAAACTTGTACAATGATAGTTGAAAGGAGATTTGTGTATTGGCTTTAATTGTATGATGCTTTTGTTAAAACTACTTAGTATCATTTGTATCCGTAAATTTTAGCTTCAAGTCTTAGTATGACTTATGGATCATAAAGGTTTCTACATACTGGCGCAACTTGTCGTGCCACACGACACCGGTAGAACAATTTCCTTGAATTTTTAGAAGCCTTAACTTTTGTGTTACTTGCTACTTAAGCGGGCACGCTCCTTATGCCTGGAGGCTTTTATTTAGATACGTTTTGTTTACGTTATTTCTGCTTGAGTATAGTTTTCGACGATTATTATTATATATATATATATATATTTGTATAATGGTGTGTGCTAGCTAACATAAGACAAATAATTTAATTTAACGTTTTGTGTTGCGTAATGCAAATTATTTTATATTGTATTGTATAACTTCACGTTTTTTATGCGAACAGACAGCTATGCTGCTGGGGAGTTTGTTGCGCCACTTCTTCTTCCCAGCTAAAGCACTAGGAAGTGGTGAAGGGTGGGCGTTTTTGGGGGACTGTCTCATGTAATTTTTGACGTTCGAAAAGTGCTGATTCTCAGCCTAGTTTGAATAAATGACTTTTGATTTGATTTTGTTAAAATTAAAAGCCAAACTGATGTATTGTTGGCTCAGGTCTTATTTAAAATCAATCATTTACTTTAACGTTTTGAATATATAGCTTCTTTTATCTGTAGAAAACTGAGATAGTGTCTACTTATTCGTATTCGATAACGTTATAAAAATCTGACGAGTCATAAATTCTACCGCTCCTATATGTAAAATATTTCATAAAACAGTTCATGAAATGAAATAACACTTTTAAAGAATTCAATGAAAAAGCTTTGAAGTTCTTATTATTGTAAGAGTTCGTAAAAAGGGTTAGGTTCAAGACCTTTAAAGTGATCTTTGGGAGATTTATTAAAAGTACCTCTGTGTACTTCGGTACCGCTGTTTTTTCGTTTTTTAGTGGACCTATTGTAAATTTTACAGAATCGGTCGTAGACGGCAATTTTCTGATACTATTGAATCCCTCAAAGGTATCACTTGTCATAGTACCTACGTATGTAAAATACTTAGGAGTGAAAATAACTACAATAATAAGTATGAACAGCTAGTGTCCAGCAGAAAAATTAGGTATATAGCTAGAACCAATTTCAGACGTTTTACTCTAAGTACTTCTCGCACAAAGTTGTGAAGTTACGTAATTAAATCAGCTCATACATTCAATGTTTAGTTTTATTTACATAATCTGTTAGCGACGTATATTTCCATGATTAATTCCAGACTCCTAATACCTACTATTTATCAGTGGAATTCAGTCTCCGCCTAAAAAATGAGATCACTTAACTTAGCCTTATTTTCTCCGAAATTCCGAGTAACCATCCCTCCGCTAATCTTTCTCTTTAATTCAAAGATCCAGAAAGCTAATCAGGAGATTTTTAAATGTCTTCAATAATAAGTTTTTCTAATTGAAAAGATTTGTGGAATCTTTAAAGATCTTTTAAAAATATTTGCAAACTTTTGATTTCCTTGTCATATTGTCTTTTAAAGATACTCTCGTAATAATTATAACATTAACATTGCCCGTTTTATAACTAAGTTTAGTTTTATATTAGGTATTCTATTTGTTTTCATGTTCAAAACTTTCTTTACGATTATTTTGATGTAAGTATAAATATCATCATCATCATTTCAGCCGAGACGTCTACTGCTGGACAAAGGCCTCCCCCAATTTAGGGGGGGTTTGCCATAATCGCCACGCACGTCATATATAGTATGAGCATACAGGAATTAATCTCCGATATTTATTATAATTGTTCACTCTTCATTCAATATTGCTCCATTTTCCTAATTTCCATTACGTATTTGATTGCATCTTATCTCGTTAAAAAAGAACACATTAACAATATCACTAACCCTACGTAAAAGCTAGTTAAACTCGTTACAAAAAACTCCAACAGTCTGATTAGTAAGATCCAAGCAATACTTAGATCATTTCGATCGTCATTTGAGATAAGAAATGGACTTACGTAAGTGGATCGTTCAAGGCTCAACTAGATTAAGCGCAGATCCTCATCGGATGGAGGTCTGGGTCAGTGGAAGAAACTGAACTAAATGGAATGACGAAATAGAGGGTGGATTTGTGATGTTAACTGTATTATTTGGGGTTTGTGTTCAGCATTTTAATGTTGTTCCAGTTTTGGTTTAGGAGGGCTAAACTTCAGGATTTTGTGAGTCGAAATTATGTTTAATACAAAAACTTGGAAAGTTTTAACTACATTATTATAATGAGTTTTCCGAATATTTTTTAGGTCTGGATGCTTACGCAGTCCGTAACCAACCGTAGTACCTACAGCCAAAAAAATATAAATGAATTTTATAGAGAGTGAATCTTTACCTGTGAATGCCTACATTAACTTATAACATAACATCACGCCTGTACCTACCTGTACATACCTCAAAAGGTTAGGCAGAGGTATACACCCACACTTCGCCATTTATGTTTAAGTCCCACGTAATAAGGGGCGAGCCAATTGCCACCAACTGGGTTCAAATCTAGACTTCTGGGCTACATTTATAAATATAAATATGATTTATAAAAAAATCGTTGGACACCCAATCAGCTACCGGCTTATTTATTAGACAAAGTTATTATAACAATATGTTTTAATAGGCGGAAATGGAATTGAAAACATATTGGGCTCAAATAAGTTATCTTACATGGATGACTGACAAAAAATATCTGTATAAAACAGCCAAAAGAATTAGGTCCATTTCCTAACCACCCTGTAGAAGTAGGTCTGGGTTACACAAGTTGGGCTCTCATCTAACAAATAGGCGCGGGATGAAGAATTTCTTGTTACGCATTATTTGGCTCTCGTCCAATATGCTCGGCCATTCGTCCGTCTGATGGATACGGTAGTTTGGGGCTATAACTTGTACTATATGAGCTGCTGTATAGGTTTGTGCTCTGACTGTAGCAGGTATCTGGTGATTGTGCATGATCAGGTGATCTGGTTGAAAGATATTTCTTTTTCAGGTAAAAAGTTTTATTAAAAGTCTGCTGGGAATTTTTTACTGTCTGATAAAGTGAGTGAAGACAAGCCTGATGTTATGCTATGTTTAATATGAAAGTGTTGATTGTTATAAAGAGTTAGCGTAGCAAAGAATCACAATCAAAAATCCTTCCTCAATGATGAACAGTATCTTAAGAGACCGGCGATGGATGCGTAGTTCACACAAACGTAATACCAAAATAATTTATTATATTATTATTTATTTATTCTTAAGATCATCATCATCATCATCATTATAGCTGAAAGACATCCACTGCTGGACATAGGCTCCCCCAAAGGGGGGGATTTTCCATAATCGCCACGCTTGGCAGGCGGGTTGGCGATCGCAGTATGGTGTTAAAATGTATAGAAACGCTGCTGCCCATTCTCTAGTAAGTCCCTTAGTCGCTTTTTACGACACCCACGGGAAGAAATGGGGCTGTGCTATTCTTTACGTGCGGCACCACGCAGTGTTAGCGTGTCTTTATTCCGATTGGAATATAGAATATCTAGGTTCCCAAATATATATTTTGATTGGACACAATCTATTCATCAATTAAACAAGAGTTATGAGAAAAATAAGTTTTCTATAGACATTTTTAATTCCTCATAATAATATCTCGTCTTTATATCATTGTCCTTTCAAGATATATTTTTGGGAACATAGATATTCTGTAATCCAATCGAAATAAATACACACTACCTTAAGAATATGTTGATTTACAAATTATTTTGGTATTACGTTTGTATGAACTACGCATGCTACGGCCGGCCCCTTATATGAATAGGCCGCAACTGACATAAGCTATGGACCAAAGTATAGAATCAAACACATGGGAAATCCCAAGCTCTGTGTCTTGCGGCTTGCGCTTGCGGAAATAATACTAACCACTGACGCCACAAAAATTAATTTGTTTTTAACAGATATCAAACCTGGGATTTCGATAAGGCACTGCAATCACACAAATACTACACCAAGCTTGTCGCCGCGCTCGATCTTCGTTACTTTTACTGCAATAGCATCATAAAAAACAAAGTGCCCGATCCTCGAATATATCAAATATGCCCACATGGTTCACTCAACGACACATCAAACTATAAATTCCAGTATAAGCTGAGCTCGCATTGTATAGCCTTTCCATACAATAACCAGGTCTGTTGAAACTGGTTATTATAGCTCGATGTGCCGTCGTACGTACTCCACCAGAACCGTCAAGGATACGTTTTATGACGTTAATGTGGATAAACAAAGGTTTAGAGCAAACAGTATTTGTTTGAGATGCGTATCAATAAGTAAGATATTTGGTTACTGAGGAGACAAATAGTAGGTATGCTGGATAGTGATTCGAGCTGTAAAAGATATTTAGCTGAAACTGAGTTAATTGGATGCTGACCTGAACATTATTATGTTAAAGGGAAGGCCCGTGATCTGTTCCATCGAATTTACAAAAACTAGACATTTTTGTACTGCTTTACTTTGTGTAAATAATTTCATCACCACTGCTCTCAAAACGGTGAAAGAAAACATCGTGAGGAAACCGACATGTCCTAGAACTAAAAAGTTGAAGACAATAAATATGTGACATTTACCAACCCGCACTGGGCGAGCGTGATAGATTACATACAGCCCACTCCCTCTCCAAGAAGAGTCCTGTGTCTCAGCAGTAGGAACAATCTCTTGGAGTAATCTCTTGTAATGTCAAATTCAAACGATTGACAGAAATGGGACCATGTTTTAAATTCGTATAGTGTTACATTGTTTTCAGTGGTTTGTGCTACAATCGAGCCTAATGGTGGGTACACACTCTACAAACATGCTCGACCCTGCGTCTACACATAAAGGCTTCTACATACTGGCGAGACTTGTCGCGCGACGCGACACCCTGCACCGGTAAAACAATTTCCTTGAATTTTTCATAGAAATTGTTCTACCAGTGTCGCGTCGCGCGACAAGTCGCGCCAGTATGTAGGAGCCTTAAAACGCTTTCTCGAAGAACGTGGTTAGTGTGCATTGAAACTCTTCGAACAATGAACGATTCGTTGTCGTGTTTGGTAGGCATCGTCTGCTACATTCTTTGCATTGCTTCGAACATCGAGCAACAATTATGGATGTTTGAATCTTGTTCGAATCGAACATTTTGGTTGGCGTCGAGCATTTGTCTTGAGACATGCATGGTACACACGTTTGTACTTGCTCGAGATCGCACAAGTTTATCGAGCATGTACGAACGTGTGTACCCACCATGAGTTTGCAATAAATACCTGCACTAAAAAGTTGGTTTTACTGGAATACGAACATATGAATGAATATCGCCAGAATTGAAGGGCATTTCGACAAGTCTCACATTAAATTCGATTATTCATCAACCAACCAGTGCTGCATTTAGGTTCCTATTTCTTTATTATAGTAAGTTTTTTCTTCGCCCGTTTCTCATATTACATCTGACATTGGCAGAATAATTGTCGACATCGGCACCATTGCCATAGAGAAAAATAGAATAGAATAGGAAGGGCATTTTTTGTTCAGCGACGCAATAAGTTGCCAAATTGTTTGCAAAGGATGGACAGACGAACAAATAATCAAATGATATCACAACATGCGTCACGCGTGTCAATAACATATTGAGTGAGAGTTCAATAGCTTTCAATGTAGGTACCTACATATTTATGTATATAACAATATCCAATTATGATGTATGTACCAGTCACGATGATGATTGTTGCACGATGTCATTATCATCATGATAATTGACCCGTAATTGCCAATATTGGGAGATTGTTAATAAATAATTAAATATTAAGAGGGTAGCCTCTTACTAAATCTAAATGTATACGAATAGCAAGTGAAGAAACGGAGTTATTGCTTAATGTTGTAGAATAATTGAATGTTGGTTTATAATTAGTTAAAATAATCTTAGATAAAACCATCCTCATGCACTCACACCCACACTCACTCACCCTCACACGCTCTCATACACCAATACACATACACCCACATCACTCAAACTTATCATAAATCACCTACTAACCCACACATACTCTTAAACACTTCACTCACGTTTTCATCACTTACTTATTATATTATAGGTAATATAATTTTAAATAATGTAACACTAAGTTAGTTCTTAGTCTTTGAAAATGAATTAGTAGAACATCCAAACAATTTGCTTTATTGGCATTTTTATTGTTAAAATATCGAGGGAAAAGGCACTGAAAACCGAAACACAGGCATTGCCTAGTTCGGTTGCAGTGACTACATGCATTTTATTAGAAATTAATACTGCCAAACAATTTTCTATAAACTATTACTAAGTTTTTTGAGAAATAAGTTTATTATTATTAATATGTTAATTACCGACATTGTTGGTACGGTCACTAGTCAGAATTACCTGACCCCTCTTTCAAACAAGAAGATGGGAAGTGGGGTCGAGTTATGCAGTTCACTGAGTGAACATAGACAATACTCTCACAATAAGATACAGTAACGGCATACCAAAAATTTGTGGTGTTACCTTCAAAAAACGAATAACCACCGCACCTACTACAAATACGTACACGGATCCTAATAACGAGAAAATATCCTATCAAGTGGTCGAAAACTACAGTAACATTGTAACCTCAAACAATTCTTTTAAATTTCTGTACGCAAACATGCGGAGTATTGTAAAACCTGGTAAATTTGACGAATTAAAATGTGTGATAAAAGCTTTTCATCTTGCTTACACGCAGTGGTTCTAACAGAAACATGGATAAAATCAGACGAAGAAGGAAAAAGATATCAGATTCCAGGATACACACATTATTACAACTTTAGAACTGATACGAGAGGCGGTGGGGTCTCAATTTTTGGGAAAAGTAACTTGAAACATAGTCTGACTGAGGAAACTTGTCAAAACTACAACCACTATCTTTGGATTCACATAGAAAACTATACTCTGGATATAGGTGTAGTATACAGAAAACCAGAACAATCTAACACCAAATCTTTTTTGGATATCTATTCCCAACAGCTAAATAAAAACAAGCGGGGTGTGGTCTTTGGCGACTTTAATTACAACCTATTAAATACAGAACGTGCAACAAACATGTATAAAGAAGTGGTCAAAGAAAACGGCTATGATTTTTTAAACAAAATAGATGAAGATCACTGCACAAGAGAATCAACAACATCCAAGAGTATAATTGACCACATCTGCTCAAATCTCAAACTGAATAATTTCCACCTAGCCATTATCGATACACCTATGTCAGACCATAAAGAAATCTACTTAGAATTAAAACGATATAAACCAGAACCTCTGAAGAAAATTAGCTACCACAATATTGACTATGAAGTGCTCTATAAGACCATCCTAGAAACCCACGCCGAAAACAGTGATTATATATTCGAAACCTTGGAAGAAAAGCTACTAAAAAGTATAGAAACAAGCAAAAAGACCAAATACAAAATGCTAAATTCACCACGACAAGACTGGATTAATAGATCAATCATTAGTGAAATAAATAAAAGAAACATTTTATGGAACCAACACAAAAAAAACCCAACTGACAAGCAAAAGGAAGACACATTCAGAAAGAAAAGAAACGAACTAACAGAATCCATACAACGAACGAAATCAAGTTACTACATGAAAGCCTTTGAAAACTGCAAGAAACAGCCATTGAAAATGTGGGGACTGATAAACAGCCTGTCCTGCAACAAAGTCACAGAAAAATCCGCCCCGCGAAAACTTCAGTCACAAAATGGCACTGTTGCTGACATAAAGGACATCTGTGAATGCTTCAATGTTTTTTTTGCAAATGTTGGTTCGATACTGGCTAATCAAATACCCATAAAATATCACCCATCAGGTAGTGCTTTAACGAATTTATCTGGATCTGGCTCGTCTTCTCTTAGTGATCTGGAACCTGCCACAACAGATGAAATCTTAAAAATAATTAATAATTTAAATAACAACACCAGCGCAGGTTTAGATGGTATTACTACAAAATCACTAAAATGTGTTGCAAACCTAATTCTTGATGAACTCACTAGTTGCATAAACAAATGTATGAAATCGGGAACATTTCCAAATAGTCTTAAGGTTGCAAAAGTTACGCCAATTTACAAATCCGGAGTTAAATCACAGCCGGGCAACTATCGTCCCATTTCAGTTCTCCCCGTACTATCAAAAAATTTTGAAAGAGTCCTATTACAATCGCCTCGAAAAGTACCTAACATCTCTAAACTTAATATATGAAAAGCAATACGGTTTTAGACCGAAATCGAATACACTCTCAGCTACAATAGACCTGGTGCTTAACATTGATAAAAAGAAAGTGGCCATGGGTGTCTTTATTGATCTGAAAAAGGCATTCGACACAGTCAGTCATGAACTATTGCTAGGAAAACTAATGGAAATCGGAATACAAGGACCTGCCCTTGAAATTTTTAGATCTTACCTGTCAAACCGATACCAAGTAGTTAAAATTGGTAACACTCAGAGTGATCCCAAAATTATTACGTACGGTGTACCCCAAGGTTCAATTTTGGCTCCTCTGTTATTCCTACTGTACATAAATAGTGTCCACAAAATTGGTCTAAAAGCTGACCTAACATTATACGCAGATGACACATGTTTGTTCTACTTCGGCCACTCAATCGATAATATTGTTAAGCAAGCACAGAACGATTTGGACTTACTCAACCTGTGGTTTCAACAAAATCTTCTCACGATTAATACAGCTAAAACAAATTACATGATATTCACAGCAAAAAATAAAAAAATCGGCAATTATACACCATTAAAAATAAATAATCAAACCATAAATAAAGTAGATCAAGAAAAAGATTTAGGACTAATTTTGGACAGTAAATTGACGTGGCTTCCACATATTCAAAAAATTAAATCAAAAATACAATCACTCATGGGTACCTTACGAGGTATCGTTCGTTGCTTACCCCGCCAAGTTCACTATTTAATCTACTTCTCCCTTGTTAAGCCACATATCGACTACCTAGTGGAAATATGGGGTACCGCTGCTAAATCACATACGAACCTACTACAAACTGCTCAAAATAAACTACTAAAAACGTTATTTAACTATGACTATCTAACTCCAACAGAAACTCTTTACAAAAAAATTAAAGTAATGAATATAACACAAACATACATATATAACACATGCATACTAATTCGAAAAATACTAAATAAAAATATACACACAAATATAACCTTCACAAAAAATATTAAAAAACACAAAATGAAATTGAGACGTGAACAAGACTTTTTAAAACTACACCCAACCCGCACAAACTACGGAAGAAAAACTATCGTGTACGAAGGATCTAAAATATTTAATAAATTACCGAGAGACATCAAGGAATCTAAATCCAAAACAACTATTAAAAAGATACTTAAACAATTTATAGAAAAAAAATCACATTCCCTACTATAGTGTCGAGCCACATCCAGTTGGCGTTTATTGAGTGTTACACGGATACTTGTTTCCATGTATCGAAAGAACAGTTTGAGTGACCAAAAGATTTATAACCTACCCTCGAAACATTTTAGATAATCGTGGTCTAAACTTTGTAATACCCCCAACTTTATGTAATTTTTAAGTGTTTAGTTTTAATATTTTCATGTAAGTGAATAGTGTTATTCTTATGAGAATAAATGATCTTAAACCAGAACATGCTGATTACTGCTGACTGCACACGTCTGCAGGTACGTGTGCAGTCAAACAAGCTACATATTTGGCATAGGACAGGTAACTAAATTGCACCTCCTTTAGAAAATATATTATGAGTGTGTGTCAAGTGTGTGGTTAATTAATTTACATCACCCTCTTAATATGCATAAGCTTAACAATTTATTACGCACACATAACAAACGAATATTGGCAGTGTAGTAGAAGGATGTAATATCAAATAGCTTGATCAACCAAATGGGCACTAACCATAAAAATATAAATTACCTATTGAGTTCTGCTATACAATATGTACAAAAAAGTATAGACAGAGCTAATGTATGATACTAAGTACTGAATTTGACAAAAAGTTATCCACGCACCACAAATTCACGAGTCTGATGTTTTTTTACTTAGCAATTTGTCTTCATGCTGCCATAAACTGCCAATAAATCATACATGGCGTTCTATGTGCACATAATGGAATCTTTTGATACTTCTTACGAAAGTAATACTAGTATTTTTAGCCCAGAATTACACAGAATTTCGTAACACCCACACATACCAAGATATTTCTATGAAAGAAACCCAATATTTGATCCAAAAACACAATTATCCGCTCATATTCGCTTAATATTGCTTCCGATTAGTTCACTTCAGTAAGCAGAGAATCCTTCCTTATGGCCACACATGACGATGAGCATATAGAGAACCTCATAAATATAATAAATCACAACAGAAGCAACGGGAAATTATTATTCAGATAAATCGTGTCAAGTACTGATGCTTCCCCTCTGTTATCAGTGCCGTCTTAAAATCAGATAGAAAAGAGAATGGAATGTATAATATTAAATATGTTGTCCTTTGTCCCTCAAATGGTGTTTGGTATAATAATTTTGAAGAGGAATTGGCAAGCGGAATAATTTAATATGAATGTATTATCCTTGGAAAATCAAACCTTTTAATCAGGGAAAATAAGTTATCCAGCCTTTATAATATTCATTAAATCATAATTAGGTACTACAAGTAAGTAGGTACAATTACAACAATTTAATTACCATTTAACTAAAAATTATCTCGAAAATTTATATTTTCTAATGTTAATTTACTTTCGAATAATTATCTCCAGACTTATCAAATTAATTATAACGTGTCTCAAATTCTCAAGCAAGACCGTCTTTTCGTCAAGAGTTTTTCATTAAACATTTATTTTTTCATTTTATGCAACTTGGACCTGTAAATTAGTTTAAGGAACACATTTTCTTATAGTTAGTTTTAGCTCCGGACCAGAATATTTTTTTAAACCAGTTTCAGTTATCTATGTTACTTTATTAGATAAACCATTTATGTAACTTGGTGGAAAAAGTTGATGGATCTATATCCAACCATGCAGAAAAGACGTGTTTGTGTGAATATCTTTTCCTTATAAAAAACATGTCCCAAAAATGCCAACACAACAACGACCTACTTGTAACATAAACAACAAAAGGTAAACAGCACCAAAAACCCAAACTGAATTACCGCCAGTAGTAACCCAGAAGCTAGTGTTCGAGACATAGATCCCAAGCGGCTCTCGTCGTTCCCTATTCCGTGAAATATCGGGAATAAACAATTCACAAAGTATGCCATATAAAATAGGTAAATGCTCCAGAAATATAACCGGGTCCCGAAATAAACTCTGGGCACGTAACTTGGGAGAACGAAGAAAGCCACTGTGCCTAGATTCAACACAATGTAATTTCAGGGAACTTAATTGATAAACAAATTGAGTACCAACATAAAATGTCCGTGTTGTATGTCCGTGTTGTTCCGACAGTTGTATGAAATGGCACGGCAAATTGACTTAGGGTGTCAATTTGCTTAACAATTAATTTCCCTGGCTGTAGGTACCTACCTAGTGCAAAGTCTCACATAACAGAAAAGTTTTCTCATTGAAAGAAAATTCTTAACAATAATCATTTTACATTTGAATTCCTAATTTTCTTTTGCTTTTGTTGAGCTCACCCAGTTCGAAACTTCGAAACCACATTGAGGTCTTAGTTTAACAAGAAATCGTATCGATGTAAGAATGGAAAGATACCTAATAAAAAACCGGTCAAGAGCGAGTCGGGCTCGCGCACCGAGGGTTCCGTACGTATATATGATGTTGATGATTTCTGAAAAACTGTGCTATTTAGAGACATCATTTTATTTTTCCTGTAATCTTTACATAAACTTCTATCACATAGAATAATTTCAGATTTTTATCTATGTAAACTTCGGAGATAAGGCGGGGTATGGTATTTTTTTTTACATTTTTAATCATAAGTCGGAAACTATGCTGCCAAAAAAATAAAAAATAAATGGTTGTAAATGTGCAAACAGCGTTCTTTCATATGATACCCCTCATGCCCTAGTAGTCCCACTTCAAATTTTTAAGACCCCGTTTCAGCCCCTTTTGCAAACAATTTTTTTTTTTATTTCTTTCTTGATTGAAAAATAGTTGGGCAAACGTCATCTAAAACTATTCTAAATTTCAAGTTGATAGCATTAGTAGTTCTTGAGATATCCAGGTGTGACAGACAGACAGACTTCGTCTCACCATAAGGGTTCCTTTTTACCATTTTGTTACGGAACCCTAAAAAAAATAAAAAAAAGAATATAACATAACATCAAGCCTGTAATCCCCAAACGGTTAGGCAGAGGTGTATCCATATTACACCACATTTTTCCAGTTACACTTAGGTCTCGTGTAATAGAGGAGGCGAGTCTATTGAGAAATTCCTAATAGAAATACCCAATAACATTTTGCCTGACCTGGGAATCGAACCCTGAGACCTCATGCTCAACAGTAGGACTACGACCACTAGACCAACGAGGCAGAATGGGAAGATAACTAACAATACATAGCTGAATAACTTATTATTATCTCATTCGGCTTAATACCTATTTAGCTCTGTATTTATACTCAAAAATTACGACAGGAGGAGGAAGCAGCATACTTGTGTAGACAAAACATTATACTTAGAGCTTATCACCTACGCTAACTACCTAGCAGATAATTTCATACAAATTCTGTTCCATTTTAGAATTTATTCTGTGAGTAATTAGTGGATATTTGGACATCGCGAAACAGGCAGGAAATTTTACACAAAATTATAAAAAATTAAAATTAAAAGTATTAAGTACAATATAAATCATTATTATAAGAGTAGGTAACCAAATAAGAAATTAAATAGAAAAACATTTGTGATTCCTTGTAAATATGTTAAATGTCAAAAAATAAATCTAAGAATAATATCAAAACAAATAAACTAAAGATCAAACACCATGACATAATTATGACAAAATGATAATCAAATGTCAATAAAAATAGTGATGTTATAAATTATATGTCAAACTAGCTTTCGCCCGCGGCTTCGCCCGCGTGGATTTCGAAAAAAAAGCAGCTTCTCTATCAGCAGCATTCCCCCAAAACATTATACCATATCTTAGTTGGAACCAACGTAAGCGTGGTAAGCAGATAGGAGTGCAGTTTGATATACAACTTTACGAAGGATATATATAGCATATAAATACAAACTTCGTTTTGTACATACTTATTCAATATACCTACGTGTCCTCCTCCATTTCATGTCTAAGTCTATTTGTAAGAAATTTTGTATTGTTTATTTTGTCTACTTTTGTTCTTAAATAATAATTGATGTACCAACTTTTGAGTTATTCAAGGTACGCAGTAAAATTCTCCCGAAAACTATGTACCCCTTTTTCCGATTCTCGAAAACTCAATATGAGGTCTGAGTTTCGAGTTAATCGGACCGCGCGTTAAGATTCTTTAAATACAAACCATAACACTCCCTAAAATCCTTTGGAGGGGTAGTTTTGAAAAATTATTTAGGTAATAACTGCCTCGTTACTCTAGTGGTCACAGGCGCGACTGCTGAGCATGAGGGGTGGGTTTGATTCCCAGGTCGGGCAAAGTGTTATGATTTTCTATTGAGAATTTCTTAGTAGCAGCCCGAAGTCTGGAATTATGCCCGGTTGATGGCAATAGGCTCGCCCCCTATTACATGGGACTTAAACAAAACTGTCGAAATGTGGGTGTACTAAAGATACACCTCTACCTAACCCTTTGGGGATTGCAGGCTTGATGTTATGTAAATAACTACTCGGGCCAAATTTCAAGTTTATATATCAAAAGAAATAAGATTTTGTTCATACAAACTATATCGCCCTTTTTTACGCACTCAAAGGGGTAAATTGTTGAAACATAGTTTTTGACGTTTCTATTATTGGATTTATAGGTTATTTATACCAATTTTCAAGTTAATCAAGCCACACAGTAGAATCCTCCCTTGTGAATTGACTATCCCTTTTCACCCCATTATTAGGGGCAGATTTAATAAAAACCGGATAAAAGTTTTTGTTTTCAGTATAAATCCTGAGTTTCAAGTTAATCGGACCGCGCGTTAAAATTATTCCATAAAAATTTTGATATCCCCCAATCCCCCTTTAGGGTGTAGTTTAAAAAAACAAAAAATGACAAACTTTATATTTTACTTAGCTCAGTATTCGTGCCAAGTTTCAGGTTTACTAACTCAATGAATAAGATTTTTCATACAAACAAAATCCCCCTTTTCACCCTCTTAAAGGTTGAATTTCCAAAAACCCCTGATGCCCGTCATATGAAACGTCATAATTTGGGGTTAATCAAGCCTCATAGTAGAATCCTCTCTTGTAAAATTGACTACCCCTTTTCACCCTGTTAAGGGTCATTACCGCACGGTCTCCCGTGAGGCGGCGAGCCTCCTTGCCGGACTGCCGCCGTGGGATCTGGAGGCAAAAGTCCTCGCGCACATCTGGGAGAGGTGCGAGGAGGCGAAACGCAGGGTCGAAACTCCGCTGCCGCGAGAAATCACGGCACAGCGGACGAAGCTCCGGCGGGATCTCATGGTGGCATGGAGAGTGTGATTGTCGCAATCCAGCGCTGGGCACGCCACAATTGGGGCGATAAGTCCCCTCTTTGAGGAGTGGCTAGAGAGGCGCCATGGCGTCCTCACTGGACACGGTTGTTTCGGGAGGTTCCTGTTCAGGATAAAGCGGGATGAAACGCCCGGATGACACCACTGTGTGGATTGCCTGGAGGACACGGTGGAGCATACGGTGGAGGTCTGCCCGGCTTGGGCGGAGCACTGCTGTGTCCTCACGGAGGCTATCAGCGGCGGCGATCTCTCGCGTCCAGCCCTGGTTCAGGCTATGGTTCGGAGCGAGAGTGCATGGGAGGCCGTTACCTCCATCTGTGAAACACTAATGCTCGCGAAGGAGGAGGCAGAACGCGTGAGGGAGAGGCAAGGTTCGCGCCCTCGCGCCCCTTGTCACCGCAGGAGACGCCCCGGGCGTCGGGAGTAGCAAGCCGACTTCCGGCCACCGTAGGCGCGGGCTTGCGGACGGTGAGCGATGGGTAGCTCGCCATCCGATAAGGACCAGGCCCGGTTCGACTGCGCGTTGTGTTCCACGCGCGCCTCAAAGAGATGTCAGCACCAACTGACGGGGTCCGTTG
This sequence comes from Tiliacea aurago, assembly GCA_948098905.1. NCBI lineage: Eukaryota > Metazoa > Arthropoda > Insecta > Lepidoptera > Noctuidae > Tiliacea > Tiliacea aurago. The sequence continues at coordinate 26,588,235 of OX402588.1, read as the reverse complement.
GGCCTGCCATGTTTGTCCGAAAGGGACATCATGGCCCTGGCACACAGGCAACGGAAGGAACACGGGTGGGTTTTAGTCAGTAAAAGTCTGACACGCCCTCCCGCTCCGCCCAGAGCGGGAGAAGTTATTTGATAATTCCCCACGCAAAAAAAAAGGGGTCAATTTTCGAAAAACTGATAAATTCTTTTATTTATTTTGGTTTACAGTATAAATACTGAGTTTCGAGTTGATCGGACCGCGCGTTAAAATTCATCCATACAAACTTTGTCATCCGCAAATCCCCCATTATGGAGTAGTTTAATAAAAAACAAAAATGTCACACTTTAAAATTTACTTAGGTTAGTATTCGTGCCAAGTTTCCGGTTTATTAACTCAAGGAATAAGATTTATCCCCTTTGTTCACCCCTTTGCGGATGAAAAAAAAAATACCTTCTTAGCGGATGCCTATAGTTTCCAACAATAAACCGAATAATTAGTGATTTTAACTTAAAAAGAAATTTCATTAAAAATAAAAATTTATCCCCTTTTTCACCCCTTATGGGTTCAAATTCTAACAACACCGTTGCGTTAGCTTCCAACCGTAAGCCTAGATAATAAATTTAGTGATTTTACTTCGAAAATTAAGGACTTTCCATATACAACATCATTCCCCTTTTTATCCCTTCGGGGGTGGAATTATCAAAAACGCTGAGACATGTATAAATTCATTTTTAATCGTCAGCCTAAACACAAAATTTTAATATTCTAACTTCAAAACTGACGGACTTTCATATAAACTTCCATCCCCTTTTTCACCCTCTTAGGGGTAGAATTTCAAAAAATCCTTTCTTAGTGGATACCTACTCTTTACAAAGAACACACACTCGAAATTTCATGTCTCTACGACCAGCGGTTTAGGCTGTGCGTTGATATATCAGTCAGTCAGTCAGTCAGTCAGTCAGTCAGTCAGTCAGGACTTTGAATTTTATATGTAATAATAATAATAATAATAAAATTTATTCAAAAATATAAGATACAACGTTTACAGTTTTCCTTAAATCTACGTCAAGTTCACGATGATTTGTGCCTGAACTAGGAAGTCCTGTGTTTCAGGCGATTAGAGGTAACTTTGGTTGACATAATAATCACATAGCTTAATAATATATTTGGTAACAAGGTATATAAAAAAAATATAGTATCTTAACCTAGCTAACTAAAATAAAATAAAAATAAAAAAATAACAATATGAACAATATTTACTTTAGCACAAGTAATAACTTCTCTGTATCTTCATAGGACATAGTTTGAAGAGCTTCCTTAAGGATTTTCTTGCAGTTACTGTGTTTTAAGGAGTAGATGTTTCCTTTTTCATTTAGCCTGTTATAGAGTAGCGGTCCGAGGTACATATAAAACTTGGCTGTGAAAGCATGTTTTGTACTTTTTTGAGGGCAAACTATATCTTTCCGTCTTTTTTTAGTAAAATCAGTGCTGTATGGAAGTGCTGCGTGTTGTTTTAGTACAGTGCTCATAATAAATAACTGTCGAACTGTTAGTACTTCACAAGATTTATACAGGAGGTTAGTGGGGAAAAGGAAAGGGCGGCAAGTAGCCACCTTGAGAATAGCTCTTTGAGCTCTTTCAATGGGCAATAACAGACCTTTACTCACCCCACCCCATGAGGTAATACAGTAAGTCAGAATTGACTGACAAAGAGCAAAATATACTTGCCTCAGCATTTTTGGATCTGTAATAAATCGTAACTTTTTGAATACGAATATCAGCTTACGAATTCTATTATTTAGAGCTTCCATATGTGGTTTAAAGGAAAGGGTTTCATCTATTATAATACCTAGGTATTTTATTTTATCAGTCTTTTTAATATTGGGACACTTACACCTGTCATCTGCTGGTTCTGGGCAACAATGAGCATGCAACGCTGTGGGGATATTCGATATATGCTTGCGCATCGAAAACTTAATGTATTTTGTCTTTTCTGCATTTAGAGTTAGTAAGTTATTTTTAAGCCATTTATTTACAATATTAAATCCGTGTTGCGCAAGATTGTAGACTTCGTTTTCTGAGTCAGCCGAAAAAAGTAAAGCAGTGTCATCAGCGTAAGCTATGATAGTGCCATGCTCTAGCTTTAGATTGCAAAGGTCATTTATGTAGATCAAAAACAAAGTGGGCCCTAGAACACTTCCTTGGGGAACACCAAAAAATGTGTTTTTTTGAACCTCGCTTAGAACATCGCCAATCTTTACGCACTGGGATCGATCTTCTAAATAACTTTTGAATATTTTCAGCTGGGTGCCTCTTACACCCATGGTCTCAAGCTTGCGCAACAGAATTGGAATGGAAACTGTGTCAAAAGCTTTGGCAAGGTCCAGGAAAATTCCTACTGTGTGGTTACCCTTGTCAAGTTCTTGCGCCAGATAGTCAGTCAAATGATGTACCGCATCGGCAGTTGAAACTTTAGGCCTGAATCCAAACTGCCGTTCAGACAGAATAGATTTATCTTCCAAATATTTCAACAACCTTTTGTTTATTATTTTCTCCAGTATTTTAGACATAGAAGAAAGTAAAGAAATAGGTCTATAATTTGCCACTTGCTCTTTGCTGCCTGATTTATAGACAGGGACAATTACAGCTTTTTTGAGACACTGTGGAAAATTACCTGAAGATAAACAAATGCGGAAAATATAAGTCAGTGGTGGGACCAAAATGTCCTTGAATTTTTTAATAATTTTATTCGATATGTTGTCCCAGCCTACTGCACAGTCTTCTTTCAAGGTCATGATTATACTTACTACCTCAGTCTCGTCAGTATCTAGCAGCGCGAAGGATGTTAAAGCAGTGTTAGATGTAAAAGGAGTGCTAGTTAGGTTTTGGGATTGACCCAGATTTTTCTCTGCCAGACACTTACCCACATTTACAAAGAAATTATTTGCTATGTTAGCGGATTCCACCGGTGACGAGTGTGCTTGTAATAAACTTGAAGATGACTCATATTGTTTTGTGGTATACGTTGCGTCTTTAATACATTTCCAGATCTTTTTACTATTTGTTCCAGCCTTTTCCAATGCCACTTTGTCGTAGTTGCTTTTAACTTTTTTAAGGAGATCATTACAGAAATTTCGATATCTTTTGTACGAAAGTTGCAATACTGCATTTTCTGGATTCGATTTAGCTTTCATATGCAGTTTATCCCTATGTTTCATACAACGAATAAGACCTGATGTGATCCATGGTTTTATGTTGTGGTTTTTGTTGCTCAACTGCGATACGACTGTGTTTTTCTGAATTGCATTTCGTAAGTTTTCAATTACAAACAACATGCAAAACTGCGGGTCAGCGGAATTATAGACTGGATCGAAATCGATGACGCGTAAATCATCTTCAAGTTTATTTATGTTCAGTTTTGAAATTTTGCGAGTGTCTTGTTTAGGTAATTTACAATTTAGGGTTAGTAGGGCAGCATTGTGATCGGTAATAGTTGAGTTAACAACAAGTGCAAGTGAAGGGAAATTCGATTTAAGCATAATATGATCCAAACAGGAACCACTGTGATGTGTAGGAAAGCTGTGTGCTGGGAGCAGGCCATGAAAGGCGCATAGGTTGAGGTAGTCCTGAGCAGTAGCATCAGCACTTCCGGGAAGAATATTGATATTAATATCTCCAATTACAATCGTGTTTTTGATGGATGACAGGTTCTGCAAGATTTCATTCAGAGAGTCAGTAAAATTGCTAGTATTTTTAAAAGACGGAGGTCGATATAATGCTAATATCGCAAATTCTGAGCCAATTTTAACTAACAATCTGTTACAGTCGTGCATATCAGGTTCCTCAACAGAGACGTTCAGATGATTTCTTGCATAAACTATCACACCATCATTTTGGTTGTAATTTATGGTGCTTACAGATACGTACTTATAGATAAAGAATATAAAAACAAATTAAATCAGATTCATCCATTACACAATGTCAAAAATAAAAAATATCATAATAAAAAAATTGAGCCGTCACGGGGCAACTGGCAGATGATGGTACTACACACACATTTACACACTACTACATAATATGTGTGTCTATATTACAGTCTATATTATAGACTGTATCGTGGCCGATCGCCACGCGGCATGCGTCGTCCCGCTAGCAATCGGTTTGACGTGCGCCTATAGATGTTTCACATCAAAAACTGCGCGTTTCTAACGCCCATTGGTGACTTATTGACGCGAATACGAGAAGCGACCACCAATCCTCGACGACCGTAGATCACACATTTTGACACCGAGCGAATTCTCGATCGTCATTCGTGCGACGATCGGGTATTCGCGCGATGATGGCTTTAAATAGGACGCCGCAGGAGACGCCCTGGGCGTCGGGAATCGCAGGCCGATTCCCGGCCACCGTAGGAGCGGGCTTGCGGACGGTGAGCGATGGGACCAGGCTCGGGTCGACGGCGCGTTGTGTTCCACGCGCGCCTCAAAGAGACGTCAGCACCAATTGACGGGTTCCGAAAGGGTCAATGCCTGCCAGGGTTACGAGTCTGTCCGAAAGGGATATCGTGGCCCTGGCACATAGGCATTTGAAGGAACACGGTGGGTTTTAGTCAGTAAAAGTCTGACACTCCCTCCCGCTCCGCCTAGAGCGGGAGAAGTTATTTGATGATTTCCCACCCAAAAAAAAAACCTTACCAAGGGGTATCGTACTACCCAGTAACTGGGTTGTGGAAGTCGGATAGGCAGTCGCTCCATGTAAAATACTTGTAAACATCTGCATCCGATTAGACTGGAAGCTGACCCCAACGTTGTTGGGAAATGGCGGGCAGATGAGATCAGTTGGGGGTCGGCAGTGGTCTTAGGCTCAGTAGCACTTGGCCTGTTAATATAGCTACATACTGTTCCATTAAAACAATGATTTACAAAAAGAACGAGACATTAATATGACAATAAAGAAGATTAGCTCAACAATAAAAGTAATCGAAACAATAAATAATACTTTCATGATATTATTAGTTTCATAAAAAGGTGGAAGCTGTGTATGTACTAAATAAAATATAGTTAGCGATGGCGATGTTGAACAAAAGGTTGGGTTTCGAAACCACATGAAATTTAAATACGAATAATCAATCACCTACATCTCAAACTACAAATCCCCGTTATAATTAATTCACTATAACATTCCACGCATAACCTTAAGCCATCTAAAGCTATCAACAAATAGATTGGATCCTCCTTGTAACGCAAGCGTCTTGTTTCAACGCCAGATCTTAGTGTAGCCCAATTGTTTCGAAATGGAGTAATTAATTTGATATCTTGTGTGAACATTCGGCAATATATTACGTGTTGGAACGCGATTGACATTAAATATGTATAATATTTTATTTCCTACTTACCGCAGCTTTTTGCCTAGCACATAAATGTTATGGCCTTCCTATTTAGCAGTATAATTTGTCTAAGTCTGATTATCTCAGCACCAATTAACAATAATAATATTTTAATAATAATATTTTTATTAGACCTAGAAGACTAAACATGTTACTCAATTTGTTTTAGCTCTTATACTTAAAAGTAAATCAATTACAAATGTGTAAATTAATAACATCTGCTGCCGAACTTGGTTTTGTATAATTAATATAACTATATAGAGCTTGTAATACACTACTCAACAAAGTCTAGGGGACAAGTCAATTATAGCGTCATAATTTAAGAAAACTTTATAAAAGAAAAGTTCAAAATTAAAACCTTTAAGGAAAAGCATTTTCGAATAAGAAGGGATAACTTTACTTGGTCGCAGCGTACGGCGTTTTGAAACATAATAACTTAGGAGATTACTGTCCTTATTAGGTTTATTTTCTTGTAAAAATATTTTCGTTGCTTTCTTGTAATTGTTTGTGACTGGAGCGTTATTTCCCGTCGTCATTCAACGTGGGAAGAGTTGTGTGGGTATACTGGAATCAGGGCGTAGTCAACGTAAAACTGCCCACGCTTTCAACACGTAGCCAAGCGTAATTTTCCGATTATGGGTGCGCTACAGGGCTACTGAAGGTGTTGCCGAATGTCACCGAGGAAGATACAGGGTCACTACTCAGAGACAAGCCCCCTTTCTGCAAAATGCTGCGAGGAGGCAGCCTCAAATTACGGCTACCCAGCTGGTCTGGAAAACTCCAGTCTCAACACCAAGAGCAGAACGCAGAACTTTTTTTGTGATGAGTCACGCTTTGGATTTCATCCCGATTGAAAGAATGTATGTTTGGTGAGTTCCTTGTCACCACTGTCGACTCCAAAATGAAAATGAAATGAAAAATGGTGAATTTAAAGGTTTGTAAACGCACCCACAATACAGGAGAAATTCCTAGTGTGGGGCAACGTTTTTAAAAAAAAAAAAAAATCCTCAGGAAATTCATCCGTACTAGGGGCGAACAATTATGGTGTGGGCTGGAATTCACCTGGGAGAAAGAACGAATTTATCAAAGTGAGGTTCGTTCTTCCGAGGCAATTTAAATACGGAATAATGCTGTGACGAGATTGTGCAACCTATGTTTATCCCTCACCGACAGCAGTATGGCCAAAATGTCATGTTCATGCAAGATAATGCGCGGGCACACCGCCAGGCTGGGGATGAATGTGCTCTGTGAGAACAATATCACGGTATTAGAGTAGCCTGCTCAGTCCCCTGATCTCAATCCCATAGAACATGCATGAGATTTGCTCGGAAGAAGTGCGTTCAGTGACCTTCCCCAAAATTAACTTACGAAAAACTTTTTTCATGGAGGAATATAAACAAACAAGAATATTGTTATGGCAAAAATAACCATAGATACACACATCGCAGAAATTGCTTTCAAACGGGGTTAAATTCTTTGTAAAGGACAACGCTAAAACTGTTAGTAATAACAACTATAAAAATAAACTTTAGCTGAACTTAGATTAAGTTATAGCAGATGAGTAAGATTATACAGTCAAGGAAATTAATTGTTTATCAAATTGGCACACTACGCCATTTTTTATAGCCATTTTTCTTTTTTTTATAAAAAATAAAAAAATGGCAATTTTTTTTACAACCTTTTTTTTTCATACACCTGTCAAAGAATGACAGTTGAGATTTTAACATACAGACAATTTAATTAATTTCCCTGACTTAATATAAATGAGAGAAACGTACCAAGAAATGATTGGCTGCAATGTTAGTGTTACGTCGAAAAGCCGGAAAAAATTGCAATAAAAGTATTGGTGATGAATTCAAAGACTTGCAGGGCGTCACCACTCGTGAAGGCTATTTGAATGGATACACAGAACAGAACAGAACATCTTGATTCTTCATACATTTTGTTTCCAAAATGTATGAAGAATCAAGATGTTCTGTTCTGTGGTACGTACATTTTTGCGGTACAAATGTAAGGAATATATAAGAATAGTAGTAGGTGGCGTTCAGTAGTTTGTGCCTACACCCATGGGAAGAAGGCGTGAGTTTATGTATGTAAATGTCTATCCGAGATGATACGCAGTGGCAACGCACTAATAACTCCTCGTATGTTTTCAGTTCCACAGACTCAAGGTTACGTTCGCTAACATACTTCAGGCCCAGAAATACGAATCTGTGTGTTGCCGTATATTTGCCATAATTCAATTGCTTTTGAATGAAATCATGATATTGGGGAACAAATCTAACTTAGAGAGATGTATTAATGATTCTAATTATTATAATTCTGTAAATACATATCTGTTATAGTCGCGAATCATATTTCGATCAAGATACAACCTAAAACTGACCTGGAAATAGCAAAAAACGTATGAAAATTTTAATTTCGTGGGCTACAGTTGCTACCTTTACATAATAATTAGCTAATGTTCTATTCTCACGCATGTAATAAGGGACGAACCTATCGAGTCACAAATACAGACTCCGGGCTGCTACTGAGAAATTCCAGATAGAAAACCCAATAACACTTTGGAATTGAACCCAGCACCTATGATCAGCAGTAGCGCTTGCTACCACTTGACCAACGGTAACACACCCGACAACACGATGTAGAAACAAATGATCACAATAATGCAACAAATAAGACTAATAAATTAAATGGAACTGAAAGGTACAACGATAAGTGCCATTTGAATCATTTGGTGCCACTTGAGTCGTAAAGTGCAGGACTAGCTTAAACTAAAATATGCAGGTGCCTACCTAACCGATCTTTCAGAGACTTTTGGCACCTTAAATTTGTAGTCATTTATTTGAATTAAACTGAACTATTTTATACGCTCCAGTTTGCAAAAAATACCATCTCCTATGGGCATTAAAAAGGTAAGGACCACATGATAATATTAAAATTAGTAGTAAAACGGGCAGCATTTGGGGTTATTGTACATTCGCCACAAAGTAAGTTCGCCACGGAAAAAAGTATGTGTAAATTTGCCAGTTCTATTTTTATGAAGTAAATTCGTCACATTTTAATAATTTTGATTATTTTAAATTCGTCAAATTGTTTATTTCCGCACAGACAGCAGAAAATCATCATCATCAAATCAAACACTAAGTAGAATAAAAACGTTATTTATTTATTCAAAAACCAATAACTTTGCTTGCTACCAGTATTTTATGCAAAAATGATGTACGTACCTAAAATGAAGACTTGTGGTTGTGACAAATTTACACATATTTTGAATGTAAGTGGCGAATACACTTTCAATGTGCGGAGTGTACAAAGATGTGACGAATTTAATTTGTGGCGAATGTACAATAACCCAACATTTGCGTGGTTAGTACCTAATAATAACACTATAGCGCGGTCACTAACATTACTTGAGTGTTTCACTAATTTCTTGCGACAGACCTCTCTCCATATCACGAGTAAGTTTGGCAGTTTAGACGTTAGCTAGGTAGGTAAGTGGTTGGTTGTGGACATCAGTGTCAAGCTACTGATGAAGTAAGATTCATGCTAAGAAAACCCAATCTTAGAGGTTTCAGTATCCGACAAAACCGAAGAACTAAAACGGACTAAATTCAGTACTAAATGTACTGTACTGTTATACTGCACCAGATGACACTTACATAATATGTTAAGTTTACTACAAATGTAGTATATTAAAATATTATAATATATAAATAGAAGCGTTCATTTGTGACCCTTAGGATAATTCAGAACAAGGTGGTTCACTTTATAAAAGAACATCCAAAGCGTGTCGTCAATGTTACAAATAGCACTTGCTCAAAGAATATTAGTGTTAGTATTTATTTCAGTTAAAATTGATTCTGAAATTAATAGGGCAATAGCCAGGCTACCATAACATTACCTACATGTCTATCATATCAATAAAACTAATAGCTTTTGCTTTTCAAAAATCTATTCAAAAGATATAACAATATCAATCAGAAGTAGGCCATCTATTAAAATGGATTCTGACTTACATAACTGGGGCGTTCTCAGCATTCTAATTTACCAGACAGACTAACTAAATCTGAAAATACTCAGACCAGCCCCATTTGAATATTTTAGTACTAACTGCAACGGACTAGGTTAATTGGGTTAACAATCTTGCCTCAAACGTAAACTGATTGCTTACAAAGTATGCCTAATGCATGAATACGTTGGGCCATATGAGGGAAAATTTTTGCCTAATACATGGATATATTATAGGTACCAAATTAGTTGCAAAATATGCCTTTCTTACTGATTTATTGCCAAATTAAGTTTGAAAGATAGGGCTTGCAAACTTAATTTGGCAATACATCACTATAAACGCAGTCAGTCGGTGTGTAGTCAGTTATACACGCATTAAAAACGGCAGTTCACGCACAATAATACATTATAGGATTATTAAAAAGTATTTAAAGTTTATTACACACACACAACACTTCGTGACGAATTAGATATCTACATTAGGAAGGCACATCAAAAACATCGATACAAACAGCGGTCTTATCGCTAAATGGCAGTTCAGTAGGTAAAAATGGGAATGTTTAAGCCGACACTTAATATCACGAAGCCTAAACTCAAACTGACAACTTAGTACCGAACTAAGTTTTCAGTTTTGTATAAAGAACGGTATTTCAATCACTGTTACGTTCTTATTACAAAAACAGGCTCCATGGTTTAAGCAAAATATAAATCTTGTTTTGTAATAAGGCGATTAAACTAGGTCACAGTCAAACTTCTCAAATAAATTCGACACAGTTTTATGTGCTTGAAACTATGTATATTCTCTAAAACAATTAGAAGGTCTTATGTAAGTCATAGACCAATTGAAACTGAAGTGAGCACCTACTTTACTATTTGGAACACTCATATTAAGTGGACCGCTATTCATTAAAGAATTACGAGAATCAAAAGACTGCAGGCTGTGCGCCTCTTTAGAATATTTATAATTTGGTATCGCCTTAAGTGGAAGCTATTTTAACGCATCAAAGAATAGCAACCCAGATAAGGCACCTTACTGCACCAGTCCACTGGCACTCATTTCCAACAAACAATGCTTTTACAACGCCACTTGCGCACTACGCATCAAAAATCAGACGTCACACACATCCTGCATCGCGCAAGTAAAGTTTTAGGCGCATACACAATATCTCGACATCAATCTTCTGGCAGTATCCCACCAGACACGACACGCGTCTGGTCGGAATATTCGGATTCTCCCTTTTCTATGGAGGATAAGTGAACTTTACACCCTGTTCCTCACGCCTCTATACTTATATTAAATAAATCTTTATTAAGTATATAAATACTATTATAATTATTATGAAACAAAACCGCTTTTCGTAAGTGCCTGTGTGACTGCTTAGATCTTCTCAACTACGCAAAGGATTAAGATGTGGTTATCACCTTAATTTAGAGAATTAATTTTGGAAGGTACATACAATACAATAAGTACATGAATATTAAACTTACATAAAATAAATAAATCTCGATGTTTTTTTAAACTCTTAAAAACCGTGTCAAGCATGGGGCGGGTCACTAGTTCGTAAATAAATTATTGTATTCATACAACATGTTACTTTAATCAATTATGGATAAGGAGACTTATAACCTTGTATTCGGAGAAATCAGGAATATACTCAACTAAAATAATGTCCCCAATTCATTGGCACTGAATGTAACACAAATTCAGCACTATCGCGCTACTTACCACATTAAACTAATACACACACAATCCCTTAAACAATTAATTTATCTTAATATCGGAATTTTGTAACTGAATTACTGAAGCTAATAGTTCTGTAGCCTACATTCTAACGAGGGCAACACTGGCGCTGACTGAATATTTAAAAGATTAACTGGCAATCCTTTGACGCTGTTAATATTTTGAGAGAATATTTTTATTTGTTTCAAGTATGACGGTGAAAGATTACTAGTATTATAAAGTATTATCTAGTTTTTATCATGTAATACCTAATTAATTAACAAAAATAACTTATCCTCAAATATGGCGTCGAAAAATTCAACATTCAATGCAGGTCTATACGTTGTTATTCATGTTCATAGATTTAATTATAATTCTGAATAAACTGGAGTTTTTACTATCATTGTTTTTTTTTCATGAACGTAACGTTCTCTATCAGCAACTCTATCGCAATTAAAAAATGGCACTACCAATAGTGTCTACTATTGCCGAAAAATATAGTTAGACTACGGGTATTTAATTCACCATAACATTCAACCAACAAAAACGCCTATTATTTATTAGCTACGAATTACAACAAAAAAAAAGTTCTAAAAAACTTTTTACAAAAAAAAATAACAGACTTCCAAAAAAACACTACAAAGTGAAAAATAACTTGAATTTCTGAGGTGTCTTTAAATCTGTATTTTAGTTTTTTGCCACCGACTTCCAAAATTAAAGTTATTTTTCACTTTGTAGTGTTTTTTTGGAAGTAGGTTAATTTTTTTTTCATTGTTCCCTTTTTAGGGTTCCGTAGTAAACAAGGAACCCTTATAGTTTCGCAATGTCCGTCTGTCTGTCTGTCTGTCCGTCCGTCCGTCTGTCCCCAGCTTAGCTCAGAGACGCTTAGTCCTAGAAAACTGTAATTTGGCATGGGTATACATATTATTCATGCTAAAAAAATGGTAAAATAAAATTATGAAAAAAATTTTTTTTTAGGAAAAAATATCATCCCCATTTCACGAGTAAGGGAGGTATCCCTTACTCGTGAAATGGGGATGATATTTTTTTTTTCTCGTCTATTCCATGGTGTGGGGTATCGTTGGATAGGCCGTTCAAAAATATTGTGGGTTTGGCAAAACCATTTTTCAATTAAGGGATCCGTTTGCGTAATATTAAGCTTTAAAGTGCTATTTTTTGTTAGAGTCAAGTGTCCCCCCCCTGCCAGCAAAATGGTTGGTTTTGGATATGTGAAAAAATTCATGGCAATAGTATATATAACGAAATTAAAAGAAAAACTATCACAGCTAAGTAGGCTTCACAAGTTAACGAGTAATAGTCGACCAACTTAAATTTGCAGTTGGAGAATTGACCGTAACGTATATCGATGTATGGGAGAGCATGTTTTTCAACTACAATGTTAAGTTTGTTTTTGGGATAAATTCATCCCAACTACGGAACCCTTCATTGTGCGTGGTCCGACATGCACTTGGCCGGTTTTTTAGTGGGTCAGTTTTTAATTTATCTAAGTTACATTAACCTAATGTCAACAGCTTATCACCTTTTACAAAATATTGTTTTTCTCGATGCTGGGACGTTAATGGTTGTGGAGTTCTCCTGGTAAGAACCAGGAGAAACTGCCACTCACCATATGCATTGTCACGGGCATAAATTTTCATAGGATCGCAGTATAATGCTGAGTGATAGCCGTTTTGCGTGGATGTGACGCATGTTTCCCCAACCGTTCCTTATTTTTTGTATTTATCTTCTTTTTTGCGTCATGTTTACCGCAAATAAACGTATTTTCTTTCTTTTGAGCTTTCTAAATCGAAATCGAACCAAGGTAACCGACATAGCTCGAAGAATTGCTAAACTTAAGTGGCAGTGGGCAGAGCACATTGCTCGCAGAACAGATGGCCGATGGGGCCGAAAGGTTCTGCAGTGGCGACCGCGTACCGGAAGACGTAGAGTTGGAAGGCCTCCTACAAGGTAGGACGATAACCTTGTGAAGGCCGCAGGTATCCGCTGGATGCGGGAAGCACATAACCGGTAGAAGTAGCGGCGCTTGGGGGCGGCCTATGTCCAGCAGTGAACGTCTTTCGGCTGAAGTGAATGATGATAAACCGTAGAGTTTTTTGCCGCCTCTTCTCCATAGGAAACGATCAACTGGAGCCGTGCACTTCTGATGTTTCATTATTATTTATTTTACTTATTTGGGAAAATAAACAGTTACACATTATTTATTACATGAAATTTGAGCTGTAGAGTGAGTAAATGTATAACCCACGACATTTTCCACATATTATAAAAACAAATTATAAAACTAATGCGATGTGCTCTTACAATTAGTATGTACAAATAAATTATGCTGTTAATGATAAAACTAAACACTAAAAAGGCATGCAAATAAAAAAGAAAAACAAGAAATTACAAATATATAGACTAAGAGTTAAAAATATTACGGAGCAATATCCAACATAGTTCACGAACAAGGCCTCTAAATTTATCAGTTGGCAAAGCGAAGATGTCAATATTCTGAAAGAGATTGTTATATTGACCAGTAAGACGACGTAGGGGTGCTCGCAAGCCTGCGTTTGTACGACTAGAAGATACTGCAAATACAGGTCGTGCGCGCACCCCACGGCTTATGGTTGTTCTAGGTACTACGTAGCTAATCTTATTAGTGATATCCATACAATCACTTGTGTTATTACATATATCAAATAAAAACATTGTCTCTAAAATAATACGTCTGGCTTTAAGATTATGTAGCTTATACTCGTACCTATTCAGAAGATCACTATAAGATGCATAATTGCGAAAACAACGGAAATGCATGGCTTTCAAAACTTACTTTGAACTTTTTCAATCGCATTTACTGTAGAAAGGATTCCATACCGCGACAGCGTATTCTAACTGGGACCTGATTAACGATTTGTAAAGATATAAATATGTATACGGGCGGACAAATTCAGTGGCTGATCTCATTACAAAACCGTACATACGAAAGGCATTATTTATAATTTTACCAATATGAACGTCAAGATGTAATTTATTATCCAATAGAACTCCAAGATCGCGCACTAGTGTTTCTCTTGTTGAAATTACATTATTTAAAGAATAAGGGTGCGTGATAATATTTTTATTTTTAGTAAAACTGATACAGTAACATTTACATAAACAACAACAGCAGAGAACCTGTCTAGGTCTTTCTGTAAGAGTAGAGAATCGTGCACATTTTTTACAGGCCTAAAAATTTTGAGATCGTCTGCGTATAGCAATAATTTTGAATTTTGAAAACTTATATTGATGTCATTAATAAATATGATGAATAAAAGAGGTCCTAGAATGGAGCCCTGAGGCACTCCCGAAGTAACACCTAGGGTGCTGGAAATGAAACCATTTAACACAACCCTCTGAGTCCTATTAAAAACGTAAGAAGAGAACCATCTCAGAAGACCACCACGTGTACCATTGAATGCAATCTTTTGCAAGAGAAGCTGATGATCGACCTTGTCAAAAGCTTTCCGGAAATCGGTATATATAGTATCAACTTGAATAAGTATCCATGCAGTTTATGTGAAATAAATAAAAAAGGTACCTATTTGTGACACTTGCTTAGGGTATGATGATGCAGAACATTTAACAGCTCTTACAAAATATCAAAAAGATTACCTCTTCACGTAAACGAATTAATAATACCTACATACGATTCTTCATATCAGATGTCTGATATAATATTAATTAGCCTTACCTTTGGTCTAAGATAATTAGCTGGCGATCTAATTATTTAGAAGACAAGCAAGCGAGACTGCTCATTAGTAACTTAGTTAACTTACAAAGTTACAGCCTTGTTATTGAAGTGACTCTTGGAACTTTAAAACTGTCTGTGTCAAACAATTTAGAACACTTGTACGTTTTCAGCAGGTCTATTTAGCGTTAATTAATAACTGAAGAGCTCATTAAAGGTATTTATTAGAAGTTCTTTTTATTTAGAGTAAATTTCAGTAAAAAAGAGTTCTGTAGTAGTCATGAAGCTTAACTGGACAATTCAATTAGTGTACTTACTTACCCTAGACAGTTAGTTCTGGGCAGGAAGCAAAGATGACAAAAGCCACTTATGACGTGCCAAAAAAGTTAAAATCGTTGCGTAAAAAAACTCAAACAAAACACGTGCTTATTGACCCATAAACATCTCAAGCAACTGTATAGCAACCGGCGAGTGATCGAAGGGCCAATCTCCCGTGGCACTTGACACGGTGACCGGGTGTCGTGAAGGACCATCGAGATGGCTGCATCTGGGTTATTGGCTGCCCTGACAGAAAAGATTGATGCAAGCTTGTAAAGAAATTTTGCTTAGTAACGACTGGTTTTTCTTCTTTTAAACTTTAAGTGAGTACTAAGAGGGCCTGGAGTAAGTAACGATTAAAAGCGACGCCTTTGTGAAAAAAATTAATTACCAGGATAGAAAAAATATTTACTGTATGCCTACTGCAATCACTGATCCGTATCCCAAGCAATTTCCCTACCTATACATATATCAATGTGGCGAATCCTATTCTGGCACAAGCAACATATTAATTCGTGTTGTTTAATTTTTCCTTCTAACCCTATTTTCATAGATTAAAATAGGTACTAAAGAATTACGGCGGTGATCTATCGATCTATAGTCGATAGCTTTCACCCAAATGATGTCATACACCATTTCATAATTTACATAAATCGTTACTAGGTCACTACGTCACTACAATTTGAAAAGCCTTTATTTTAAGCCTACATACGTGGCCATATTTACTAAGTGAAGTTGATCATTAGAACTAGTAGGTTTACTAAGCCTACATATAGGCCTTATAATAAAATGGTGGATTTAGGCCAGTCATATGGCCGGTCAATATAACCGCCTATAAGGATTTTATCACCGTGCCTGGTTATAGGGATCTTTCCTTTCGAATAGGGAATGTAAAAACAACATTTTTGACTTGATAGCTTAAGGAAATTAACAAGATGCAAAGACTGGTAGAAAATGGTCGATGACGTAATTGAGCTTTCCGGCTTAATTGGCACAAAACAGCAACAAGGAGTGTGAATGAATGAAAGAAAGAAAATACGTTTATACAATGAGGCAAAAAAGATTGTCAACTACAATCCTGTTAAAAAAAACCGGTCAAGAGCGAGTCGGACTCGCGCACCGAGGGTTCCGTACGTATATAGGGTGACTGTTAATTAGTGCCCGAAACTTGAACACATGGTTATACTCATGATTACAAGCAACTTTTACTATGGGACCAAACCTGAAATCGCGAAAAAGTTCGCATAACTCATCAAAATGTTGGGAACAGCAGATTTTTTTTTCGTGATTTCAAGTTTGGTCCCATAATAACAGTTGCTTGTAATCATGAGTATAATCATGTGTTCAAGTTTCAGTCACCCTATAATATGATGTTGATGATTTCTGAAAAACTGTGCTATTTAGAGACATCGTTTTATTTTTCCTGTAATCTTTACATACACTTCTATCACATAGAATAATTTCAGATTTTTATCTATGCAAACTTCGGAGATAAGGGGGGGGGGGGGGCTTTTGCGGGAGGCCTATGTCCAGCAGTGGACGTCTTTAGGCTGAAATGATGATGGGCTGAAATTGATTTAAAAGAGTGTCCATGGAGTTTCTGGTCCTTTCTTCTTCATAGGAACCTACTAAGCTTTAGATCAACTAGTTTAATTTTTCTGACTGACCGACTCCTTGTCAGTTAAAAAGTGCCTGTAATTGGTTTAATTGAAATAAATACAGTAACAAACTGGTCTATCCAATCTATAAATTAGCAAAATCGTTAATCCATCATCATCCAGATCCTTTGGGTCTAGTGATAAATAAACGGTCAGGAGCACTTGGAACCACTCGGGTGGGGTCGGGTCTGATCGTCGTCCAAATACCCAAGAGGGTTTTAAAGTAACACGGGATAACTTGGGAATATTGTCGACCGATCAAACGATAATAGTGTTCAGGACAGCGTGCAAACTATTTTGCAAAGTAATACCAGACTATAAGAGAAGTATTTATGGGATTTTCAAAAATGTTACGAAAAGATATAATTTTTAGGCAACATGTTCATATCGTTGCATTGTCATAATATCATAGTAGCAGATACTTAACTAAGATTTAATCAGTGCTGGGACCCTAGACGAAGTGATCTTCTATCAGCGATAGTGGAACTACGAAACGCTTTGAAAGCACTTCTTGTCTAGGCCCCATAAAAAAAAACATTTAATTCAGATAACTTAATCTAAACATTTACAATTTACATTAAAACACACACACCACTCAAATTACCCGCTCAATAGGATAATAAAGGATCTCCCAGCGGAGAAGAGATCCTGTCGGCAACAGTCTTCAGAATTCCGTTGCAGCTGCCACGCATTCTGCAGATCAGGGATACGGTTTTCTTGCGGATGACGGCATGAAAACCGTCAGTGCGATACAGCGCAAACATCCCCGATGCACTACAGAAGCGAGGCAGCCCCAACATCATCCTGAAGATGTTGTTATACTGGACGCGCAGGACGTCCAGCGATCTTTTGGTGTGACTGACCCACAGATTCCCTACCCCACCCAGGGTCCTATGGTTGTATCAATTTCACAAGCACCATGAATAATACCACCGTAGTAGCGATTCATTTCCAGTTTAGGAACTGTGTCAATACTTAAATACAATTTTTTTTCTATTAAGTTTTCCTGAAAATCTCACCATAATTCCTTATGAAACAGTCCACTGTTACTAAGTGTGGAGCATCGATCGCGGTGCAAGCATTGACCGGTGGGAAGCAAGTCACTTGATCGTTCACCGGCTGCTGACCTCGCTTGCAATGCAACTGGCGGCCAACAGCCAGTGTTGGGCCAATTTTTGCTGTGGAGGATTCAGAGGTAACGACTTTTTGTTTGTGGCTTTTTTTTTGGTTGCTTGATTTTGATGATTTGACTCAAGGTCAAATTATTTATTTCAAATAGGCACATAAATGGCACTTTTGAAAGTCAAAATTTGCAAATAAAATAGAATTGATTCTAGTCGCCCCTTCCAAAAGGTAGCTTCGTATGGAGAAGAATGGGAAAGAAACTCCACCGTTACTCTTTTAAAATATGTTACAATATTTTGTATATGTACATCAATTATACATATAATTATATGTGAAGACGATGCACTTAGAATAAAATGACTATACCACAATAGGTAAAAACACTGCTTTTATATTATTTTGAAAAAAGTTTATACACATTTTTATTCAACAGATGCGAGACGCTTCGAATTGATAAGAAGACATTATCGAACACACGTAAAATTCTGTTGAAGTGATTCACTCCACTGAGTTTTTTATTAAGGTGCAACGTACGTTCATTACAAGCCTACAATATTGTTATTCAAGTAACAGCCGCTGGAACAGATCAATTTATCTGCTTTACCCTCTAAATATGTATTCAGGGAGCTAGCTAGCCTAGACCCAAACAAATTGGCTTGCCTCCCGAAGTCTCGAACGATGGGATCGACTCATTTCATACAAATCCCTCGTCGTTTACAGAAGAAAAAACATGTAGCAGATTCACGAAAAATCTCTGTTTATATTTAAGTTAATGTATAATTATGAAATGTGTGCTTTCTTAGAAATAACTTAAACACATCTTTACATTTTATTTTGCTAATTAATTCCAAGAGTTAAAGTTACTAAACGACATAATTAATTTGAAAATATAATTATAAATCAATTTGGGTAACATTAAGTTAGCTTAATATCGAAGTTATATGTATACATACCTACCTGTTCCGTTTGGTGACGGACGTAAAGAATAGCACCATCACATTTCTTCCCGTGGGTGTCGTAAAAGGCGATTATGGGACTTACTAGAGAATGGGCAGCAGCGTTCTCTATGCATTTTTAAAACCATACTGCGTTCGCCAACCCGCCTGCCAAGCGTGACGATTATGGCAAATCCCCCCGTTTTTGGGGGAGGCCTATGTCCAGCAGTGGACGTCTTTCCGCTGAAATGATGATGATACTTACATACTTAGTCTACACGAAGATCAACAATGAAGGACAGATATTATGTTTGTTTAAAGTTAATCACCTAGATCTATGTTACAAGATACGCAATGCTGGAAGTACGCAATTCTGCTCAAAATAATTTTATAGATTTTTACTTGTTGGCCGTTTTGTCTGAATGTGACGCATATTTTCCCCCAACTTGTTCTTTCGTGTTTGTGTTCTATAAATACGTTATGTTTACCGAAAATAAATCTATTTTCTTTCTTAACTTGTCGTATTGTAGTTTAATACTAAACAAATCTTCATTTGATAACAGTGAGTAGGGATTACATCCACAGCCGTGATAAGACATACCTTTCCAAATATAATTCTGAACTCGAGACATCTAATGAAACTAATAATGTAATGTAGAAAATGTTAATTCATTTCAATCTCAATATAACTTGCCTGCTAAGACAGACTGACGTAAATCCAATAAAGAAAATAAAAACCACTGTAGAAACAAATAATTATCACATTATTTATCAATTTAAACCTTTTTTTTTTTGAGTTTCAGAGAACGTTCAAGATTTTTTTTTTAACTTAGAGACAATAACTTTAGTAATAAATCAGTTGAACTCTAACCAAAGATTAACTAGCAATTTCTGATTTTAATCACTGATTGAACTCGGTTCATAATTTTAAATCTATTCTACAGGCAATTATGACTTGGAAAGATTACTTTGTTGGAATTGAAAAGCAAATAGGTATCGAAATATTCCAAGTTATATTAAAGTCCTCGTTACTTCTACTTTTCTCGGTGGATTTGTCCATCCCTTTATTAAATATAGTTACAAAGATGATAGCTTATCTTGAGATATCTTTGCGGCAGACAGACATTTGAATCTGTTCATCAATTTTGAACATTGATTCTTCAGGAAGGTAACGAGACTTTCAGTGTTTTTCGTCTAAGATTTAGTTCTAAAAGGACGCCACTTTACATTTAGGTATTCTTAGGAAATAATATATTAATATTGGGCGGCAAATCCTCACACTATGGGTATTATTTTTTTGTTTGTTAGGATTTGTTACTCTTAGGTTGTCCAGACAAGTAGGCGGGTAATATTATGGATGGCTGATTTTCTTTTAGGCAGGGCTTTAATTAATTATACCCACCATTGCAAGACGATTTTTTCTTGTATTTCTCCGAACATAGCTAAGAATTTTCTTCTAGTTATATTTTATTTTATGGGTAATTTACTTTTTCTTCAATATAATTACATTAATTAATTGCATTAATTTCAGAGCCCGCAAAAAAAAAATAAGTACAACTAATACCAAATACTGATTTAGTATAAAGTTATACTAAATCAGTATTTTGTATTAGTTGTCTTAATTAAATGCTTGTACTTACCTGAAACCTATCAAAAAACGCTGGTTAGTTGGTTATATATCAGAAAACGCTGTGAAAAGTCGCACAAAAAAGTCGCACCGTCTGTCCCCGACAATAATGCACCAACACTGGTTTGCATTCAAGGAAATGGAACAACATAAATTATTTCAATTCCATTCTCAGCGAGGTCACCGGAATTATTCCATGAAGAAAATTATAGATGGCATTTCATTATAATTGTGATTCTGCAGTTATGATTTAAAATGCTTTTCTTTATGAATATTGTAACGTATCGTGTTACCTGACGTGGAGGTAACAAATCGTCAGTTCTAAGGGCACGTCAAAATCTAGGCACTGTCATCTATGTAATAAGACATGTGAAGGCGGATTTGAAGTTTATTGGTAAATTATGTATTTTCTTTGAATGTCACAATGATTTTCTATTGCTTCAATGTCTGTTTTTCTTTGTCCTTTTATAACGCGTCCTTTGATACGTTTTTTGTGTCGCTGTGTTACTTTTGTAAGCTATTTAAGTTTTCTTCTTTTATTTCATTCATTCTTATTAAAAGTTGTGTTGGTAAGAAAATCAAATTGAATTAAACCAATAAATACACTATGGCCCACACCACAAATCACTAAATTAAGGCTTCCACATACCAGCGCAACTTGTCGCGCGACGCGACACGGCACAAAGGCCCCGCGTGTCGCGGGACGAGCGGTGCCTTTGTGTCGCGTCGCGTCGCGCGACAAGTCGCCCCGGTATGTAGAAGCCTTAATACATACGTTTAAAGGTTTCTACACACTGGCGCGACTTGTCGCGCGACGCGTCGCGTGGCGATTCTGCGATATTGCGACACGCAACCCCTTTCATACTGGCGCGACACGTCGCGCGACGCGCCGCGCGACACAAGAGTACATTTCAAGTTTTATAAGACTTTCAAATGTCAATCATCCTAATTTATACCTTATTGCAAAGAGATAAGAGTTACATTGCAATGACTTAGGTACTTGGTTTTGCCGGCTAGTCGGCCATGCTCAAAGGAATAAATTATCGTCAGAGGACGAAGGCAGGTCTGTGCGTGTTTGCTGAGCGAGGTTAGGTTATAATTATAAGCCAACATTTTTTTTTGTTCCCGGGCGGAAAATTCTTATGGATGTCCTCCGCCCTGGGGCGGGCAGCCCTCTACCCGCCCCAGGGCGGAGGACAGGTCCGTCAGACTCTTACTGATTAAAAACCACCCCAGTGATTCCCACACTTACACCGGGGATCATGGGACCAAGACCGACTTCTGCGATCACCAGCTGATGGCGGCTGGCCTCTGCAGAGAGCTGACCAGAGGTGGCCCTCTGGTCAGCTCTCTGCCTCCTTCTGCGACATGACTGTTTCGCAGAAGGATACCATCGCGTCCCAGGACTCCTCCCAGATCCCTACTCCTGAGATGAGGGCACAGCGTGGCTGCTCCCAAGCGGTACACTCTGCCAGCGTATGCCACGCTGTGTCCTCCCGGCGACATTAACCCAACCCAACCCAAGTAGGAATTTCCAATATATGTGATTTCGAAACAATAACTTTAATTTCTTTAGGTAAAGTGTACTTTCGACTGCAACACGTTTTTATGGCCTTTTTGTGAGTAGGTACTTATTTATCATTTTGAAATCATCTTAATTTACACACTTGTAAAGTTGATATTTGTTTAATTGGAAACAATGCTGCAGTATTAGAACTAACCTAAACTTCCTGCAGATTAGAATAAAAATGTTAGACAAAAAAATACCAGAAGCATAATATTGTAAAATAAATCAGTCAGGTGCGAGTCGGACTCGCACACGAAGGTTTCGTACCACCGTACACGGTACAGTATTGAATACTACATTTTTATTTAAAGGTTCTTTAGTAAAACAAAAACCGGCCAAGTGCTAGTTGGACTCGTGCACGAAGGGTTCCGTACCATTAACTATAAAAACGGCAAAAAAATCACGTTTGTTATAACTATAAGGGATCCCCTTAATTATTTATTTTATTCTGTTTTTTAGTATTTGTTGTTATAGCGGCAACAGAAATACATAATCTGTGAAAATTTCAACTGTCTAACTATCACGGTTCATGATACCTATACAGCTTGGTGACAGACGGACAGACAGACAGCGGAGCCTTAGTAATAGGGTTCCCGTTTTACCCTTTGGGTATGGAACCTTAAAAACAGGTTTCTGGTATGGGATAATGGGAACCCCCTTTAATTTTTAAATTTATTTTATTTTTATTATACTTAGTGATAATAGCAATACACAATCTGTGAAAATTTTAACTGTCTACCTATTACGGTTCATGAGATACAACTCGCTGACAGACAGACGTACGGACGGGCTGCGGAGGCTTAATAATAGGATTCGTTTGGCACCCTATTCGCGCCGGCGCCGCCGCTTTTTTTTTTTTTGAATGGCATTTCGTATCAGACCTAGAGAGGCCGTGGCTACTTAACCGCATATTCCTGTGGCTGCCCTAAGGTTTTTAAGCTTAAAGCCTCCAGCCAGGGCGTACAATATATTTATTAAAACTAAACGACAGCGCACTAAGGGCACCCCCTGTGGGGTACGGACTTCGGTTTAGGGCGTCGTTGGGGGATCACAAAATTAGTAATTTGAGGACGGGCTGGATCAATATTTAGATCATGATTATTAACGGGGGTTACTATATTTATTGCTGCGGCGCTCTCAGCCTCTAACCGGGCGGCTGGCGCATCGACATTCAAGGGACGGGGGGGAGGACTTTTATTAATATTTAGTCGGGAAGTTCGCGTGGTACCTCGGCGGCGAGGACGGAAGGTCGGTTTGTGTAATTTGTGCACTGTACTCGTGGCCCTATTGCTTTCCTGGAGGAGAGTGATGGGGTCATCCGGATCTAAGAGAGGCCGCAAATTTTATTTTATTACTTAAGTTTATATGCATTCATTGTTTGTTCCTAAAATAGAGCATTTAAAAAAAATTAGATATTTTTATAAAAAAATAAAAATACAAAATATATATTTTGTTGCGATTTCAGGTTTGGTCCCATAGTAAAAGTTGTCCATAATGATGAGTACAATGACCCCTTAAGAGGTTGTGCATTAATTCTGGGACATGTTGTTTAAACTTAGTCGTTACGGGCAGGGACCGTACAACCCCGGTTAAGGGTTAAGCCTTTCGAAGGGGTAACCCATTCAATGGGTTACCTTTCTCATGATGTAACAACCCATTGAAAGGGTTTTATACTAGAAACCCATTGAAAGGGTTACATGATAACCCATCGAATGGGTTTTATACTTGAAACCCAGTGAAAGGGTTACATGATAACCCATTCAATGGGTTCTTTCTTTAACTACTTGAAACCCAGTAACATTAAAAAATCATAATATTATGTTAATTCGATATCCGCCCAGCACGCGTAGCATGACCAATTCTATCTGTATTCTACCCAGGGACCGTACAACCCCGGTTAAGAGTTAAGCCTTTCGAAGGGGTAACCCATTCAATGGGTTACCTTTCTCATGATGTAACCCATTGAAAGGGTTTTATACTAGAAACACTTTGAAGGGGTTACACGATAACCCATTGAATGGGTTTTATTTTCTTTCTTCTTTCTTTCTTTTATAGTTGAAACCCAATGAAAGGGTTACATGATAACCCATTCAATGGGTTCTATACGTACTTGAAACCCAGTAACATGTAAAAATCATAATATTATGTTATTTCGATATACGCCCAGCACGCGTAGCATGACCAGTTCTATCTCTATTCTACCCAGGGACCATTTTAGTAACGGTAACGTGTGGGTAATTTTGAAAAGCCGTTCAAAAGGGTTACCCACACCCTATGGGTTTTTATCGAAAACCCTTTCAATGGGTTACCAAAATTTTATAAAAAGCCGTTCATAAGGGTTACCCATATCGTATTGGTTTTTGTTTAACCGCTTAGAAAAACCCTATCGAAAACCCTTTCAATGGGTAACCAAAATGGTCCCTGGTTACGGGTAGTCAGAAAAATTAAATAAGTAACTTAATTTTTTGGTATACAATACCCATAACATCTGCGGAGTTTCGCGAACTAATTTAATTTGACCCTGTATTAGGCTTTCCTTACAATAAGAGGTCAGCTTATAGGTAAGTACTGGAAATGTGGTTGTGAAAATAAACTTTTGACGTGAAATTTAAATTAAAAAATAAACATTATGGTTTTCGGAAGTCGGCGGCAATAAACGATTTTTTTTTTGTAAAAAGATTTGTGCTTACCTATTTTTCACTTTGTGGTAACTACCCTACCACTACCTGCTATGTAAATAACAGTGACAGGAAGTTTTATAGCATCATCAACATACCTACACCAATTGGATTAAATACGTAAATTACCTATTATTGCTAAGCTAACTCAAAACTAGGTACCCAAGCAAGAATAATAAAATTTATATGGGACCGCGCAAGTCGGCACAAGCTTCATCTACCAAATTAAATAATTATAAAAATCGGTTCATAAACAAATAAGTTATACCCGAACATAATTAAGTATTACTTAATATACCTACCTATATAGAGACGAATTGGGAACGTCCTCCTTTTTTGATGTCGGGTAAAAATCATTTATATCCAGAGTGCATCTCTTGACAATTCCAATAAGCCCAAACACGGCTAGGATCATTGTTTTATTACGGAGTTCCGGTGCCTACCGGCTTCATCCTCAGATCACTTTGATGGTACCATTTTGATCACAACCATTTATTAAAATTTGCTTCGTCATTGTCGCTTAAAAAAATGAATAGAGATATCTTATCGCCACCCGTGAAATAGGTAAGTACTTATCATTGAGGAGTTCCGGTGGCCGTCTGTGGTCTTCTTCATCAGTTCCACTTCACTAAATGATACTTTCTGTATGCAAATGATTGACCGGTTGATGAAAATATAAAAATCGCTATATGTAGTAGGTATGCCTATAATATTTGAGAAGTTCCCTCAGTTCCTCATGGATCCCATCCTTAGAACTGGATTTTGATAAAACTAGGACCAATTTGGAAGTATAATCTATACAAATAAACAAATAAATTTTCCAAATCGGCTTATAAACGACGACGGAGTACTGAGGTACCTACCTACTACTTATAAACATAAACAAAAATACAACCGACTTGAAAACAATGAAAACCTCCTCCTTTTTGTGAAGTTGGTAAATTATAAAAAATTAGAATTTTGAGTTAAAATCCACGAATAATTTAGATACAGCTAGGCGCAGTAGCGGCTGGCTTGCGGCAGTTTCAAAGGGTATTTTTTTTTACCATTCCGCCAGCCGCAAATACCAAGTCATTGCAATGTTACTCTTATATAATTGCGATAAGGTATAAATTAGAATGATTGACATTTTCAAGGTCTTTTATAATTTGAAATGGAGAAATTATTATTTTATTAGTTTATTTCGCTTTTTACTAGATAGTTGAGGTTGGTCCGCGGCTGGGTGACCATTTTTGCATACCAAGATCCTGCCGTGCCTCCAAAAGCACGATAAGCTGTCTGTCATTCGTGGATCTTTGACAGCCGTTACGGGTCGTCAGAAGTCCGAAAGTCTGACAACCAGTCTTACCAAAGGGCCAAGGGGTATGGTATTACCCAGTTACTGGGTTGTGGAGGCCAGATAGGCAGTCGCTCCACGTAAAATACTGTATCCGGTTACACTAGAAACCGACCCCATCATGGTTAGGAAAAGGATAGGCAGATTGGTTGATTACTTAATTTCGTCAAACATTACCTTATCACAATGAGATAAGAGTCACATTGCAATGACTTGTCTACTATTTTGCTTATAATTTTATTTTACTTTGGAAAAAAACTAAATGTTTTCGACAGGGTTTAGAATGGTTCTAATCACACACTGAAATGTTTTAGTTTAAGTAATTGGTAAAACGGGCTAAAGTCATGATTTATAAACACCCTCCTTTGCGTCACGCAGTCGAGTAAAAAACTCAATAGCCAATGAGACCTATTGGAATCTAATAGAAATTAAACAAATATTTGAATGAATAAAATTTATGTAATATTGAACCTAGCTAGGACCACGGTCAGCAAACACGCACAGACCTCGACCTATTCTGTAAAAATCTCACCACGAAAACTTAGATGAAGTGGACTTGAAGTGAGCTGGCAATAGAGTCAATCCCTAGAATTAGATGGCATGACGACTCGCTTTACAATATCACGGCGACACCATACGAACGAAATGCCATTTTGTATGGCGTATACTCGTAATACTGGGGTGGTTTTTAGTCAGTAAGACTCTGACAGACCCCTCCACCCACCCCAGGGCGGAGGACATCCATGAGGATTTCCCACCAAAAGGTTGGGTTATGTCGACCGACCGGGAAATCGAACCTAACCTCGCTCAGCAAACACGCACAGACCTGCCTTCGTCCTCTGACGACTACTGAGCTCACCTCACATTGAAGCGCCTTATATACCCTTTCATGTGTCGCGTAGCGCGACAAGTCGCGTCGTGCGACTAGTAGCGCTACTTGAATAAAGATAATTTATTCCTTTGAGCATGCCGACTAGCCGGCAAAACCAAGTACCTAAGTCATTGCAATGTAACTCTTATCTCTTTGCAATAAGATATAAATTAGGATGATTGACATTTGCAAGGTCCTATAAAATTTTAAATGTAGTAATAATTATCTCTCTTGTGTTGCGTCGCGCTAGCCACGCCATATCGCGGCGATATCGCGGCGACGCCATACAAAATGGATCATTTCGTATGGTGTCGCCGCGATATCGCGTCAGTCTGAAGAGCCTACACAAGACGCATCACGTGACGCGACACGGGGCCTTTGTGCCGTGTCGCGTCGTGCGACAAGTCGCGCTGGTATGTAGAAGCCTATATCTGATTCGCGGCGCGACAAGTCGCTCCTGTGTGTAGTGTCGCGCGCGACTTCATAGAAATAGTTCTACGGATATATATCGCAAACTCGCGTCGCGCGACAAGTCGCGCCAGTGTGTAGAAGCCTTTAACGCTGAACGAATTTAAAACATCGTCCTGTTGCTGTCAATGTTTGAAGATGACGGAGACAGAATGATGTTTTAAATATGTTTAGCGCTTAACGCAGTTAGTTATTAGTGGTGCAAACGGGCCTTAATAATTGTTCTTTCATCCCACATTAAAAACTGCTGTAGTGCACTTCTTTACATCACATAATTTCAAAGTTGTCACAAGTAGACGCTTCTGTTGCTGGGCCTTTCCGAAGATATCGATTATCTTGAAACAGACAGTTGCGTATCGGGGATAAAATAAACTACAGGGTGCGTCAACTGTGTACTGAAAGAAATTGTTACCTAATGGCGCGTGCTGACAGCCCCCTATAAAAATATCATACTGTATTTTGGAGTGACAGGCTTTTCGTAACAATCTGCAAAGATATTATAGTAGGTACCTAATGCGAGTTAGAGAAAGTTTTTTGATGTGTAAAATCTTTCCTCTCGCTTCCTGTGGGAGTGATTTCGTGAAAAGGTAAGTGTATAACAGGACGTGACAGCTTGAGCATGGAATAAGTAAGTACTTTAAAGATTGTAAGTAGAGACGGTCGAATTTCAATCGGTGGGCGACTGCTGGTAATGAATCAATATTCGAATAAAAATTTCAGCTTTAGCTTTTTAAATTTTGAGGTTAATTTCTGCCGCTGCTCAGTTGCTTATCACCAAGGTGAGATGGCAGATGTTACACATCATGGGCGACTACTGTAAGGCTGGCTTTTTTTTTGTTGGAAGTGATACTTCTAAGGTTTAGTGGTTCATTTCACACTATCCGTCATTTATCTGTATTACATGGATATTAGGTATATTAGGGCGATATTTAGATTTAGAGCAATATTCCTTATTTTAAGTAGGTAAGTAGTAGTAGTAGGCCAATATACCCAATACAAGTATTTCAGTTCAGAGCAGTAGGTAGGTTAATAAATACTTCAACATACCTGTATGTATGGTGAAGTACTTATTAATAATATATAATTATTAAAAGAGTATGCTTAGACTCATCCTCTCAACATGACCGGTTTGGTCATGTTGAGAGAAAGGCGACTAACAAAAGTTATTTATAAAGCAGTGGTGAATGGAAACGCCGGAAGGGGACACCCTAGGAGGACATAATTATAGTGACCTAATTGGTGATGTTCTTCAGTAAGGTCAGGTGCGTAGTACTCGCAACCGGCGTGCGTGTATGACCCGTAGGCGAAGCAAAGGGAGTATGTAAGGAGCGTAGCAAGTGGCGTTCTATAGTTTCTGCCTACCCCCATGGGAAAAAGGCGTGAGTTTATGTTTGTGTAATTATAAATTAATTCATTATTGCAAACCAGTATGAGCAATAACAAAAGTTTAACGATTGACCGATTACAGTGAGCTGTGACGTCAGACGTCGTGGCCTGCCCGCTTGCCATAAACAACTGGTGTGGCCTAATTTTCCACTTCATAAGTTAATCTTGATCCCGCCCCGGGCAATGATACTTGATATGTACACCACGCTATAGAAAGATCCAGAAGATTCACTCAGTATAATCGTGCTGTTCTAACTCCAATCATGATGGTGACATATTTATGATGACACGCTGATGCGCATCAATCCACTCACAATCAATTTTAAAGGTTGCAATCCAATTTTCGTTTGATGTAAAACGAATTGTTGTCATCCAATTCTTAGGTTTTTGGTACTGGAATTAATTTTGTAGATAATTTATATCGCCTTTTATTATCATAATTTATAATACAACGTTTAATATTCTCACAAACCCACAAATTATTGTCTCTTATAAGTTGCATAACTTTAGCAGCATAACTTTTGTCCGTGTGGTGCCGGACGTAAATAATAGCACCACCCTATTTCTTTCCTTGGGTGTCGTAAATAGCGACTAAGGGATTTACTAGAGAATGGGCAGAAGCGTTCTCTATGCATTGTAACACCATACTGCGATCGCCAACCCGACTGCCAAGCGTTGCGATTATGGCCACCCCACCCCCCCTCCCCCTTTGGGGCGGGCCTATGTCCAGCAGTTGACTTATTTCGGCTGAAATTATGAACTTTAGCAGTATTTTTTATTGAATGATAGTTATTGCCGAAATGTGTGTGTACCATACAATAAATACACCTCTGCCTAACCCTTTGAGGATCACGTGCGTGGTGTCATATCATATTATGATACTCTTTAAGGACGTGCTTCGAGATCTAAAAAAGCAGAAAAAGACGATAAACTCAATTTCAAACTCAAACCCGAAACATTTATTTCAAATAAACCAATTACAGGCACTTTTGAATTGTCAAGGGGTCGGTCAGTCAGAAAGTTGAAACTAGTTGCCCATTGAAAAGCTTAGTAGTACCTATGGAGAAGAACGGTCAAGAAACACCAAAGATACTCTTTTAAATTAAAATTAATTGTTTTCTGTATTTATAGTTTTTAAGGTGTATTTTTTGCTGTAATGCCAATAAACGCATTTTTATTTATTTCTTTAAAAATGACCATTTACTCCTAAACTCCAAAAACTCCTAACGTACACTATTATTGTGTACGATTGATGTGTCCCTTCTGCATTCATATTCATTGTCCCTATATCCAGGGGTATCAAAAGCGAAAAAATAAACGTCTTTTTCTTCAATCTTCTCAGTAATAGATTCAGTTGGTGGTGATGCCGCTGTGTAATAAACTTAGTGTTGTGTAACTCTGAACGCTTCTCTGAGCTCTTAGATGTTTTATAAAATAAATGTTTTTTCTTAATGTTTATAATTTTTTCTCTCGCTGTATCTTATGAATCCCATTTCTTCCCGTCGGTGTCGTAAAAGGCGACTAAGGGACTTACTAAATAATGGGCAGCAGCGTTCTCTATGCATTTTTAAACCATACAGCGATCGCCAACCCGCCTGCCAAGCGTGGCGATTAATGGGATGATGAATATTAATTAATGAATGGCCTCTCCCCTTTTTGGGAGAGGCCTATATCCAGCAGTGGACGTCTTTCGGCGGAAATGATGATGATGATAATGATGATGCATGAATTGTATTCAATGAACTAGGTACTTATTAAAGCAGCCAATAAAAATAATGTTCTCGTAACTTAAGGCTCAACGGTTAATTTTGCTTTATTAATTGTTCTATGTAATTAGGCGGAGACTTAATGACACAGATTTAATTTAAGGTGTTAAGTTGACGACGTCTTATTGTTAATTGGAACACTTTGTAACTGTCACCTAGGTTTTACGTTATATTGTTCAATCATTGTATTAAGTGCTTATAGCTATAATTTTTGTCTTTTTAACTTTAAAAGACAACCTTATAATTTTTACTAAATTGGTCAAAGTTAAACTGCTACAAACTTTAATCCTATACTTATCAAAAAATAAGAGGCCGTTTTGAAATTAACTTGAATCGATTTATCGAGAGTATCGAGTAGCGAGTCGTATGGTTAGTTCACTAGTGACGTCGCGATGATCGATCATCAAATCAAAAGAGTTACTTTCGCAGTTAAAATATTAGTATTTCGTCATACTAATATTTTATTTCAGTATGATAAAGCATGGATACATAATTTTCTAATGCATTAAAATAGCCTCCTCGTGGCAAGCCTTAGTCCCTTGTTGACTGACTAATACCTTTTTCCGTTTAAACGTTTTGAACTATTCTCATATATTTCGTGCCGAAACTACAGTTACCTAACTGTTTCTATTAACCGGGCTCAAATCTAGACTGGAGACTTTTACAAAAATATATTTAAGGGAAAATTAATACTTTGCAAGACAATTTAAAGTACAATCATTTTTATAATTATATAAGTTGACTTCAAAAAATGTTATCATCTCTAGTTACTACTAATTATGGTTTCAAGCCCATTGCACATTCACCAACTCAAGTGGATGAGCTCATCTACTAAATTCTACAAGGTGAATTTTATAGTGGTTTTGGTTCATCACTTAGAGCGTTTTTTAGAACACGCTGTGTTGCATATATTTATTTTTAGTCAATAAAAATGGTGTTCATTATAAACATTTCTTTCTCCTCAAAAACACCGACATCTTGCTACGTACCCCAAAAAGTAGAATCCCAATGATTTATGCGACACATTACATAAGAGTCTCCTCGTATTTTTTTTTATGCGAGGACAAACACAACATTGTTATCGTCATCATTACAGCAGAAAGACGTCCACTGCTGGTCATAGGCCTCCCCCAAGCTGCGCCACTCTAACCGTTTCTGTGTTTCCCGCATCCAGCGGATTTCTACGGCCATCACAAGATCATCAGTCCACCTTGACCTTCCAACGCTACGTCTTCCGGTACGCGATCGCCACTCCAGAAGTTTTCGGCCCCATCAGCCATCGTTCTGCAAGCAATGTACCTTGTCCACTGCCACTGCAAGTTTACCAATTCTTCGGGCTATGTCGGTTACCTTGGTTCTCCTGCTGATCACTTAATTTCTGATTGGATCACGTAGGGAAATTCCAAGCATAGCCCTCTACATTGCCCTTTGGGTGACTTTTTACCTTCTAATAAGTCCCATTGTGAGCGACCACGTTTCTCTGGCCATAGGTCATTACTGGCAACATACACTGGTCAAAGACTTTCGTTTTGAGACACGGCGATAAGTAGGACGAGAAGATATTGTATTTTGCGTTGTGTTAGAGTATTCTATTCTATATTGCGTAGCTTCCCGAACGCTGCCCAGCCGAGTCAGATTCGACGATTGACCTCTTTCTCGAAGTTGGAGCTACTTAACTGGACAGTTTATCCTAGGCAAATATACTCGTCCACAAGTTCGAGTGTAGCGTCTCCGATCTTAATGAGGGTGAGTGTTACATAGGCGTTTGACAAAACCTTAGTCTTGTCCATGTTCATTTTAAGACCCACTCTTTCGGAAGCTCTACTGAGGTCAAATATTTTACTGAGATCCTCCATAGACTCAGCCATGACAACAATATCGTCGGCAAACCGAAAGTGAGTGATGTACTCGCCATTGATGTTGATGGCTAGCCCGTTCTAGTCCAGAACCTTGAAAACATTCTCCAGTGCAGCGGTGAACAGTTCCGGAGAGAAATATCTCCCTGTCTCACACCTCGCTGCAGAAGGATAGGGTTTGAGGTCTGATCCTGGAGTTGGACATAGTGGCGTTTTTGCACAGACACTTCTTCTCCTCGTTGTATTGATAGTCAATTTGGCACCGTTGAAGAGACTTCAGTACAGCCCATGTCTCGATCGAATCGAAGGCTTTCTCGTAGTCCACAAACGCTAAGCAGAGATAATCTTCAGTCTTCTGTATAACTTGCCGCAGCGTATTTATTTGGTCTACATTATGTAAGAATGTGGTAAACACACAACATTCCAGTATAATTAGACGTTTCAAAAGAAAAGAGAAAATTATGTTGGTCATACCTTTATATTTGATACGTAGGTAGTGTTAATTAGAAATGTTAAGATAATTCGGGACCTTTTCTGCCTTGTATATTAATCAATAATATTATAAATTCTAATGAAAATTAACCTTGGGGTTTAAAAGTGTCGTGAACTCGTGACCGTAAAAACTAAATTTTGCTCTAATCAATTATTGGCTAACTAAAATTTCAAGGAAAAACGTTTGTGCTACTTACGAAAACATTACCAAAAAGCAATTACTGGTATTGGCATTTAAATTACCTACCTAGAATTCAATAATAGAATTACCTACTTACATCAAATCTCATTTTGTATAGGAACTGCTACAACTTTTAATAAGCTTTAAAAGTAATATAATAAACCTCTTTACTAATCTTAACTCATAATTGCCTGGTCACAAAACACTTAGACCTACATACGTACATGTTAGGGGATCTACTAATTACCTAAAACTTAGTCACTCTTCCACTCTACAAACGTTTTTCATCAGGTCAGGATACCTTTGAAATAAATAATGGGTATGTACAATATTAGTTATAATTTACACTACGAACACTATTATAGCAAAAAAGTTTATAGGTACTATGCGTGTCATTTAATTGACATCGCCAAAGTATACTGACGAGTAGAACAAATAAGAACATCAACCCTAAAATGATAATCAAAACCGATTTTAATGAAAACTTCATTTTCAAAAACAAAAAAACACCCGATAGCCCTAAAACGGCACGTTCCCAACCTTTGGAACGTAATCATAGCGACCTTAAACTGACGACCTGAATCCAAGCATTCGGAGTGTGTTTGAGAGCGCTTGCCGAGTCAAAGCCCGGCTTTGTAAAGGTGAAAAAACGGAGGAGATGCGGTGCGAAATGTTGACTTGAGTATGTAGGGTTACGAGTGGGTAGAAGGGACAGGCAGGGAAAATATGATGATGTTAAAATGATGTCACTGGTGAACAGTGTGCGGGGATAGCACGGAGCCCTGAAACATGCAAATAGGGTGAGGGGAGGAGAGTGAATTCTCGATGCCATAGCGGAAAGTGTGATCCGACAGAAAGTCTCGTAAGATCAACACGAGACGAATCCGAGTCGGTAGACCTTATATAATAAGCCGTTGTGCCAGTCTGACGAATGTTTTCGCTATGTCGAAGAACGACACGCCCGTCAACGTAGTACGCCGAAAACCAGCGCTTAAGTACTCTACGATGCGGTGGACTCGTTTGATGCATGATTATTGGGTTCGGAAACCAAACTGCTCGTTGGGGATGAGGCATTTGCCTCGACATAGTCCTTGAGCTGGTTATAAATAAGCCTCTCCTAGATTTTCCCGAAGGGTTAAGCAGAGGTGTACCTATACTGCACTCACGTTTTGCTAGATACGTTTAAGACCCATGTAGTAGGTGGCAAGTCTGTTTGTCAAGTTAAAGTTTCTTTAAAATAAACCGCAATGGGACAGTCTTTTCTAAAAGTTTTTTTTTATAGTTATTACTTGTTTTCTTTGTTAGCAGCAAAGTTGTCAGCTTATGATCTACTTCTTCCCTTGTATATTGATATAGCTGTGCCGTGGTAAAACTATGAGCCCGTCAAAAAGGTTGTCAAATTCACGTAGAGGCTTTTTTAAATTTACCAGCGTTGCCCATAGAAATGAAACTATTTAACTTTATGAAAATTGGATCCAGAAAATATTTTTGATATTCTTGATACTTAGAAACCAAAATATTACATCAAAAATCAAGATATTCTTCCCCAATACTCAGCACACTCAGCGATGCAATCTTACCACCATTGTACTACCAAATCAGTGAGTCAATAGACGAAATGAATTACTTTATCCGCAGACGAGTCTAGCCAATCAAATAATATTATTTAAATAAGAGCCTTTCATCTTCCCACCTCAGCCTCCTGACAGACAGACACTTACATGATTTCATAAGTGATACATTTTCACAACACTGGACTTAATATCACGCTTGTATTCTCCGAAGGGGTAGACAAGGGTGGAAAGACGACCGTCATGTCGACAGTTATGTTAAGCCCTATTATTATAGGGCCCAGAATTTACCTACAAGTTTGGCGCCTTCAGTAGCGACTCAATTTATATTGTCATGGACACGATAAAAAAAAAGGAGCAAGTCCATTCTAATGAATCAAGGAGTCTATATGACTCCAAAATGCCCCAGATAATGAGAAATAGAAAAACCCATAACACCAGAAGACCTAGATAAAGTTTCATTCTATCAGTGATAACGATGATGCAAAAGTATTGGATTGACATAAGTTACCGAAATGTATTGGATTGACATAAGTTACCGAAAAGTATTGCATGGACATAAGTTACCAAAAAGTATTGCATGGACATAAGTTACCGAAAAGTATTGGATGGACATAAGTTATTGAAAAGTATTGGATTGACATAAGTTACCGAAAAGTATTGCATGGACATAAGTTACCAAAAAGTATTGGATTGACATAAGTTACCGAAAAGTATTGGATGGACATAAGTTATCGAAAAGTATTGGATTGACATAAGTTACCGAAAAGTATTGCATGGACATAAGTTACCAAAAAGTATTGGATTGACATAAGTTACCGAAAAGTATTGGATGGACATAAGTTATCGAAAAGTATTGGATTGACATAAGTTACCGAAAAGTATTGCATGGACATAAGTTACCAGAAAGTATTGGATTGACATAAGTTACCGAAAAGTATTGGATGGACATAAGTTATCGAAAAGTATTGGATTGACATAAGTTACCGAAAAGTATTGCATGGACATAAGTTACCAAAAAGTATTGGATTGACATAAGTTACCGAAAAGTATTGGATGGACATAAGTTATCGAAAAGTATAAGATTGACATAAGTTACCGAAAAGCTTGTGGCAAGTATGTTTGAAGTTGTTATAGATAGATATACGAAAGGCTTTGAAAGCGATTGCCACTTGCTCAGGCCCTCAGCAGTGGTGTTTACGACCACCATCATCTTCCAGCCTTTTCCTAACTATGTTGGGGTCGGCTTCCAGTCTAACTAGATGCAGTTGAATACCAAATTATGTTTAATGGACTGACTGCCTGTCTGACTTCCACAACCCACTTACTGGGTAATACGATACCCCCTGGTTGTCAGACTTTCGGGTTTCTGCCGACCCGTAACGACTGTCAAAGATCCACGAATGACAGCCAGGACCAACAGCTTAATGTGCTTTCCGAGGCACGGAGGGGTCTTGGTATGTAAAGATGGTCACCCATCCACGGACCAACCG
This sequence comes from Tiliacea aurago, assembly GCA_948098905.1. Lineage (NCBI taxonomy): Eukaryota > Metazoa > Arthropoda > Insecta > Lepidoptera > Noctuidae > Tiliacea > Tiliacea aurago. Next base: position 26,552,081 of record OX402588.1, on the reverse strand, counting down.
CGACAAGCGTAAGTTAACCTGATCGATCGAACCGCGCGCCTGTTATTACTTAGTCACAAGCGACCACTAGACCACAATTAGAATAATTACCTTTTTTTTGTTGGGTGGGAAATTATCAAATAACTTCTCCCGCTCCGGGCGGTGTTTTTACTGACTAAAACCCACCCGTGCTCCTTCCGTTCATCTCATTGAGGCGCGCGTGGTATACAACGCGCCGTCGACCTGGGCCTGGTCTTTATCAGACGGCGAGCTACCCATCGCTCACCGTCCGCAAACATGCGCCTACGGTGGCCGGAATTCGGCTTGCGATTCCCGACGCCCTGAGCGTCTCCTGCGGTGACTAGGGGCGCGAGGGCGCGAACCTTGCCTCTCCCTCACGCGTTCCGCCTTCTACTTTGAGAGCATTACTGCTTCGCAGAAGGAGGTGACGGCCTCCCATGCACTCTCGCTCCGAACCATGGCTTGAACCAGGGCCGGACGCGAGAGATCGCCGCCGCCGATCACCTCCATGAGGATACGGCGGTGCTCCATCCAAGCCAGGCGGACCTCCACCGTATGCTCCACCGTGTCCTCCGGGCGATCCACACAGTGGTGACACCCGGGCGTTTCCTCCCACTTTATCCTAAACAGGAACCACCCGAAACATCCGTGTCTGGTGAGGACCTGCGGAAGGTGAGGACGCCGTGGTGCCTCTCTAGCCACTCCTCAAAGAGGGGACCTATCGCCACAATTGTGACGTGCCCAAATTAGAATATACTTAACAATTTCAAAAAATGTTCTTTCTACTAGAGTCCAGACTCTGTTCCATTCTGTGTAGGCACTCCCGCTACGTCGCGCGTCGTCGTGCATATTCACGCCTTCCTGAGCCACATTTCTATACTAAAACAAACTCCCAGACTTGTGTACACACAATTTTGTTGTTCATAACATATGGAGGTACCTATGTAATAAAGTACATAGATTCACGTTTTTTTACATGATTTTGTTTGCGTAAGCTAACTAATTGGATTGTGTAGGATTTGAGGTCGAAATTTACGATGTTTCGGCATTGTTGTCGTTTTTCCAGTATGATGTTGTGAAACGGCGTATGTAATTTAGTCCAGATTATTTTACAGTGTAATACATACAGTGAAAATAGAGGGATATAAAAAGTTACCAAATTCGTTCTATCGATGTCACAACGAGATTCTTCTTCTTAGCGTATCAATGGCAAAAGGTCATCAAGTCGCTATTTTTCTTGTGTATGGAGGTATTTTTGTCTTGTTGTACATAAATGTGTTATAATGTTTACCTAATAATAACACAAATACCTGATAAAATATAGTGGTAATAGATTGAATGGCGCGCTTCTCAATGATTGTCAAAAATATTTTTATTTCACATAAGCCTGACCAATTGGAACCGTGTACCTCTAGCTTCTGACGTTTCATAAGTGTCCATCACTTATAAAACGTCAGAAGCTAGTGGTACACGGTTCCAATTGTTCATTTCCTATGGAGAAGAGTTACCAATGTTACCATTCTACATGACGCGAGTCTCGTGAAAGCTGAGAAAAAGAAACAAATAAAATAGCTCGACTTAGCACACGAGGTTGTTGCCTTAAGGAATATGAGCTCGGCATTCATTGTGCTGATTTTCGTAACAGCCAATGGCCTGATGGTTGAAAGCCTCGAACAACATCTGTTGAAGCTCTCATTAGGCCATTGGATCAAAGGCCTGATTCAGAAGGCAGTATTCCCCGATATGGCTCGCACCGTCAGGAGCTTCCTGTCTGTGGAGCCCTAACAACTGGTAGCTTGGACCCTGCTCCCAACACCAGTGAACCACAATTTTTTATATTGTTTTTAAGAAATATATGAAAAAATATTTATATTTATGGAAAAAAATAAGTGAACGATACAAATGCTAAATCTTATCTATCTCGCGATGCTAGTCAGAATATTGTCAGCTTGTCAGAGTTCTAAAAGATTATTTCATATTTCTGTACTGTCAGCCTGTCCAACAAAAAGTAATCTATTACACATTTTTTTTTAGTAATTTAATAAGAGTTCTTGTCAGTTTTCGTTCATTTGCAGTAGATATTCAGTTTCGTTTAACACTTATTTAGATATTGACTATTGTTAGATATGGAAATCCGTGAAAATCTGCCTGAAGCAAATAAAATTAGGGATAACAATTATCTTGGTTTAATATTGCTCCAACTTGAAACATTAATGTACTATTTTAATAATTAAATTAATTTGTAATAAAAACAATTTCCACCAAAATAATCTTGAATAGTTTATTAATCTTTATCATGAAACCGTTCTGTTTAAACTGGATACAATTAAGTAAAACTTTAAATAACTTTAATTGAGGAGCGCCGATCCTCAATTAAAGTTATTTAAAGTTTGACTCCTTTGTGGTATTTCTTTAAAGTTTAAAGCTACAATTTAGTTAGCGACTGAATTGTAAAGCTGTGTTTAGAAAAGGGTTGCAATTAGTCAAAGTTTGGCAGCCATCTTGTTTGTCTAGTGGTCACCACTAGTGTCTGGACCCGGCTTTCACGCCCAGGTCAGGTAAACAGCAACAGCAGAGCAGGTATAGCAGAACATTTTATTGTGTCGTATCGTGTCCTCAAGAGTACGATGTTGAACGTTTTTCCGAAGCAAAACCAGTAGCAGTAGTATGTTTAGGCTAAGCGGAATTGGGTAAACCATTATTTCAGTTCTCGATTAATGGTAATACGGTCGCCTCTTATCGGGATATAACTGGTGAAACGTGGGTGTACAAAACCTCTGTGTACTTCAGAGCACCCAGGCTTTAGCCGTGCTATATTTAATTTATTTATTTATTTTATTTTACAGAAAGCTTACAGACTAATAACACGATTAAAAATCATAAGTAGGTAAGTAATTTGCTAATTACAAGCTTCCGCGAGATCCAAGAGATCCGCAGGCGAACCAAGGTAACCGACATAGCCCGAAGAATTGCCAAGCTTAAGTGGCAGTGGACAGGGCACATTGCTCGCAGAACTGATGGCCGATGGGGCCGAAAGGTTCTGGAGTGGTGACCGCGTACCGGAAGACGTAGCGTGGGAAGGCCTCCTACAAGGTGGACCGATAACCTTGTGAAAGCCGCAAGTATCCGCTGGATGCGGGAAGCACAGAACTGGTCGAAGTGGCGGTGCTTGGGGGAGGCCTAGGTCCAGCAGTGGACGTCTTTCGGCTGAAATGATGAAGCTTCCACATGTATACATCTAATTACAAGTACTTGCGTTGACTAATGAACGTTAACAGTGATTTGCAATCCAAGTGAAACAAAAAAAAAAACATTTTTATTTTGGTAATAAAACAGAAACGTAAATCAAATCAAAATCAAATATTTTTTAATTCAGGTATAGGCTAAGTTCATACTAACACTATCCCTTGGTCTGATATTTGTTTTTTTTTAATTTGAATTTTTGTTTTGTGTAGTATTATACAAAGCTTGTGAAACCCAGATTATTATCTCTAGTATAATAAATCAATAGAGTCATTTCATTTGGACGTACCTACAAAAGAGTCATAGGATCTAATTAGCTTTTCTATTCTTCATCTAATATCGTATCTAGGTATAATAGTGAGAGCATCATCATTAATAAAATTATACCAATGAGGTTAACGATCTTGGAAGGTAAATAAAATTTTCTTTCCTTTTCGCGACTTCAGCCTACAGCCGGAGATACGCCAGAATAAGGGCGTACGTAGATGTCACAGGAATCCATTTTTGCCCTTTATGAAATCAATTTTATTTTTCTATGTCAAAATGGCTTTGAAAGCATGTAATTAGATTTCGCATTAATAAAGACTGTTTTTAATTTTTAGAATTGAAACAGACATCTTTTTAAATATATCGGGTCCTGTAAAAAGCTACCTATCTTGATAAATAAAACAGAGAAAAGAAAACTCAGCAATAATCTTGATTATCAAAGTAAAGTCTAATAAGTTGGTACACACGGCTACACATCAAGCTATACATTTCCAGTATAAGCTGACCTCGCATTGTGTTGGAATTCCATAAAATGAGAGGTCAGCGGACACTGGAAATGTATAACTTGATGTGTAGCCGTGTGTACACCCACACGATACTACAGTTTTATGAAATACTTATTATTGATTGAAATAAACAAAAGAAATACTAAATTAACTAGGTATGGTTGGTACCTAGTTCATTTAGTATTTCTCTTGTTTATACTCGTATTTATGAGGTTCCTCTTTTAGACAAAATATAAATAAGTGATTCGTTCACGTGGTTATTGTTATGTGTTTTAAAAATAAACGTACCAGTAGCTCTACTATATGGCCGCTTCCAAATTATTTGTAGTTTAGAGTAGAGAAATAAAACTACAAATAAGTGTGTACGTCATGGTTCTAATATGATGACTACGACTTTTAAATGATCCCTTTACTACCAATGATTGAATATCAGTTTTCGTTAAGGTACACATAGTTATCTATTTTGATAGAGCTCCAAATATTTGCTAAAATATTATTTATTTATTTATTATTTATTAAAACTTTATGCACAAGTAAAAAAATACACTGTACAAAGGCGGACTTAATGCCTGAGGCATTTTCTACCAGTCAACCTTAGGGTGATGCAGAGACAAAACAAGGCAGGTGCAACGTACGGGATAGATAGCTCGGAAATAACTATAAAATACAAGTTTATAGTTTTTTTATAGTTATTCTATCTAGATAGATAGATAAATATATACATAACATACCAACATAAACTTTGTCAGGAGAAATAACGACCGGTAGCGAAGAACACGACTCCAGCAAATCACCGTTGAGATGTTTCGGCCAACTTCTGACGAATATGTTCACGTGCCTTCACTTATAATCCTTAATATTCCTTTCCACATTTCCCGTCCACTATTATGAATACAGAACCATCATCCACTTTTGGTCCACAAAGAGCCCAAAGAGTCTCCGTCACGTGTCGCCACAAACATATATCACAGCAAAGATAAACTACTCGTACTTACATTACTTTCGGCAACACAGTGCGATGTCCATTATGAACTCCACATAACACACATAGAACGTAATGTAATATAAACACTCAATGGACAGCTAGCCAGCGCAAGTATGGACGACAAATCTTTTTTTAGTGAGTAAGAGAAACGTGGGTAAAATAACAAATATTATGAAGGGATTTTGGTGATTTGACTTAAAAGTGGTAAGCTAGTTCTGTGGCTAAGTCTGGGAATAGCATTTCTATTATGTTCCTGAACTGATAACATACAGATCACTCATGAAAAAAATTAAGTAAAGGCAATATCAAAGGAACTTTTAGAAGTCTGACACTCTGACACTATAGCCTAACTGCCATCGCGTTACAGGATTTAGGATTTTTAGGTAAACTTCATAATACATTTATGTAAAAATAGGTAAATGAATTTTAAAGCAAAAGTAGCAGGAATAACAACACAACAAATGGTGTGACATAAAGCGAAGATATTTGACAGCTTGGATAGGAAACTAGTTAGATTTCTCTACATTTTAGTTAAAATGGCCGCAAGTAAATCAAACAAAATGAAATCAAAAGTAAACGTAAAGCACACGGAATAAATAAACTTTACAATTTTGCGATGAATTTAAAGTTAACGGCTTACATTGCAAGTTGAGAATACCCTTTGGAAAATATCGATAAGTACATAAATTCACTCTATTTTGCTTTCAGAATGTTGTTCCCTGGAGAGGGGTGATAGAGGCTGCTCTCAGAGCTCACGTAGCCCTGAGACCAACCTCTATCGCCCCTGTCATATTTTGCCTGTTGTAAAAATGTGTATTTATTTCATATTCATTAAAATGCTTAAATACGATATAAACAAAAAACGATATTACCAAAAAAAAAAATATTATTTGTTATAATTATAACAAATAATATCCAAGCGCGAAACGCGTTATTGAAACTAAAAAACATAGTTTATAGAAACCCTGTGTTCGATAACAACTGCATTAGTAATAATACTGTGTCGCAGTTATTAACGCCCACCTCCAAACACTCAAGATAAATAACACAACTTACTATAAAATAAGTAACCGACTATTAAAATAAAAGTATAATAACATAACCCAACTAAAACTTGTAACAAACTAAAATATGGCGTCGAAAAATTCCTCCGCATCCTGTCGACTGGTAATGTAAATTTCCAAACGGCTGGTTGACGCTTCCCGTGACCCAAGGGCTGGTTTTTACCTGGGCCAGAGGCTGAGCATTGCCATACAACGTGGCAATGCCGCCAGTCTCTTTGGTACATTACCGGTCAACAGCGATGCGGAGGACTTTTTTGGCGCCATATTTTAGTTTCTTGGAAAATTATAAAATATTTTTTACGACAAATAAAAAATTATAGGATCAGATAGTAAAATTGAGAGTTAACCAAAACCCTAAAATACCTGCAAAAGCAATTGAAGGAATAGCACCAGTCTATTTCCTCCCGTGGGTATCTTAAAAGGTGACTAGGGGTAAGTCCCTTAATCACCTTTTAAGATAAAGAATGGGCAGTAGCGTTCTCTATGCGTTTTAACACTATATTACGATTGCTAACCCGCCTGCCAAGCGTGGCGATTATGGCAAACCCTTGGGGGGCTTACGTCCAGCATTGGACGTCTTACGGCTGAAATGATGATGATGAAATTTAATTTCAAGGAAACAAACACAACTCGGATTGCATGTTCAAGGGCTGGATATTTCAGTTCTGGCCAAACCTTTCGCTCGGTCGTGTCCCACGTCCCGCGCGGGATTTGCTTCAGTGTGGCCAAACATTTAAACAAATTTACAAAAACCAGCCAATCTAGCTATGAAGACGTCATATTAAAACATGGAGCTGATTAATGGGCCAGTGTAGCTTGCTATTTTTGTAGTCCTAGATATTTTGTAAAAATATGTTCTCTATTAAATTACTTAGTTTCTTTACGTGACCAGGTATTCTTAATAATAAAGTATTGACTGAAGAAAAATTACTTTTACTTGAATCTGCTTGACATATGTGAAGTTTTGTACTACTGACGTTTACAAAAAGTGATAATACTCTTTATTCTTTACTATCCATTGTATATTATATTCTATGCAATGACTACCATTCAGAATTTTAATTATATGCCTATAAATATGCAGACTTTAAACGAATTTCTAGGGCAGTGGTGGCCCATTGGTAACATCCCCGACTTACGAGTTGTAGGTCGTGGGTTTGAACCCAGGCAAGGAAAGAAGGCGGGCGCTTTACTTTTTGTAAATAATTTGATCACCACTGCTCTCAAGACGGTAAAGGAAAACATCATGAAGAAACCGGTACGTCCTAGAACCAAGAACTCAAAGACATGTGGCATCTACCAACCCGCACTGGGCCCGCGTGGTGGACTACAGCCCACTCCCTCTCGAAGAGAGGAGGCCTGTGACGTAGCAGTGAGAACATTATAGGCTGATTAAATATATTTAAATTCAACTTTAATACTAATATATTTCTACTCTTGTCACTCTCATTCTTACTCAGTTTCGTTACTCGGGTCCGCAAGGTAAAGCAAAACCTGTCACCAACCACAGAACCACTATGCACTTGATTTTTACTAAAAAAAACTTCAAGCTTTTAAACCAGCGAGTAAAACCTTTTATCCATAAAACGTTTACGGATTACGCATTCAATTCCACTTCCAAAGTATTTGAGCCACTCCAAACTTTTTGAAATTGTCAGCCCTTTTTTATCTAAAAGCTGTTCGAACTTGTAATAACATTATCAAGGTTTGTTACGCATAGTTTCTATTGTGGTGATCCTTTTATTTCTGAGGAAGCCAAGGGTTCAAACCTTAAATTGTGGAAGAAGTTTGAAACATCTTATATATAAAATTCTCGTGTCACATGTTAGTTACCATACTCTTCCGAAACAGCTTGACCGATTTTGATTAAATTTTATATGTATATTCAGTAGGTCTGAAAATCGGCTACTATCTATTTTGTATACCCCTAAGTGTTAAGGGTGGCTTTCCCACGGGATCGAGACTTACGCGGGTGAAACCGCGGGGCGCAGCTAGTAATTTTATAAAATTTCGCTGTTTTAACTCTACACACGTTGCTAATGCCCACGATAAATCCTTCAAAGAACGTTCAAGATCCGTAATTTGTTAGACCTCATTCAAATCAAATATATTTATTTCGGATTCAAAAGATATCCATAGGTGTTAGTAACAATAAACTTAGCCTAGTGTTAGTACAGTTTATTTATGCTGTTTAATTTAAGCATGCGCCGGGCTGAGCGCCCATCGCATGAGCACTCATCCACTGCTTCAACAGTGGAGAATCCCACCTGTTTGCCAACGCGTCCAGGATGCCGTTTGCAGTGCCACGCACGCGTCTGAGCAGCGAAGCGCTTCGCTTACGGATGATAGCATAAAAGCAATCAGTGTGCGCCTCAGCAAAAATAGTCGACGCGCTGTAAAAACGAGGCAGCCCAAACAACACCCTAAACGCGTTGTTGTATTGTACACGCAGAGACCAGTACACTCGCTGCGTGTAGTTGACCCATAGACCACACGTGTAGAAGGACTGACAATACGCTTTAAAAAGCGTCAGCTTTACTTGCTTACTACAACGCGCAAATCTACGGGCCAACAACGCACACACAAAGCTCTCCGCTCCCTCTCAATATCAGGGTCATCATCCAAGTTGTCTGCGACCCAGTGTCCCAAGTACTTAAACTGTTGAACAAGCCTGAGAGGTATCCCGCCTAGTGTTAGTGAAGTAGGTTAATTATAACACTTCTTACCGGCTTTAAATATCATCAGCTCGCTCTTGGACGCATTGTACTTAAGTCCATGGGCCGCAGCATACAGCTCACATATTTCTAACAGCCTTCTCAGCGCACCAATCAAATGCACAAATGAGTCCTGTTACATTGTGATCAAAACTCTGCTTTTAAAGATTTAAAATAAAGAGACACGGAATCACACGTTAAAACGTCTAAAAATAAACTTTTGTTCGAAGAAACGAAATATCAACAACGGCCAAGTTCAGTGTCAATGCAATATTGTGAGGTACTAAAGTATTGTGTATCAAACACTCTTCCTAAAGTATCAGACGCTGCAGACAAAGATGTCAAGACGCCCACACTTATGCACTTTCTTTTCTCTGATATAAAATATTTTCTTGTCTTCTCCAATGACACTTCTAAGTTTCCCTTTGTACCGTTTTTAGGGTTCCGTACCAAAATGGTAAAAAGGAACCCTTATGGTGAGACTAAGTCTGTCTGTCTATCTGTCACACCTGGATATCTCAAGAACTACTAATGCTATGAACTTGAAACTTAGAATAGTTTTAGATGACGTTTGCCCAACTATTTTGCAAGCAATAACAAAATTAAAAAATATACCTTTTTTGCAAATGGGTCTTAAAAATTTGAAGTGGGATGAAAGAACGTTGTTTGCACATTCTCAAACATATATTTTTTTTTTAGGCAGCATAGTCTCCGACTTGTGATGAAAAATGTAAAAAAAAAAACCGTTCCCCCCCCTTATCTCCGAATTTTGCAGAGATAAAATCTGAAATTATTCTATATGATAGTAGTCTAAGTAAAGATTACAGGAAAAATAAAACAATGGCTCTAAATAGCACAGTTTTTCAGAAATCATCAACATCATATATTCGTACGGAACCCTAGGTGCGCGAGTCCGACTCGCTCTTGACCGGTTTTTTTTATAAAAACTCAATTGAGAACTAACATCACACAGCGTTTTATTCTTTAGAATAAAGTTCTAGATTTATATCTGCTAACAATAAGGGAACAGTTGAAAATAATAAATAGAAAAAGTTTTTGGTTAACCCTTTGAGGCTGACACTTTCCAAAATGACAACCATATACAGGTCTCTAAAGGTTTATTTTGGTTAGTGTGATTTTCTCCCCTCTCTTGGTTGTTCACACCCTAAAGTCTCACTTAACGAGGTAACTGCCCAACTTAACTTAGCGGAACCCAAGTTAGTACAATCGGAGACAGAAATAAAAAGGAAAACTTTTTAATATGTTACCTTTAGTTACGATGGTGGGAAAACTGAGGTGGTTGACCTGAGGAGTTTATTTGATAATAACATTATTCTAAACTGTACATTTAGCTGATGCACCTGGGGGACTTGAACTGCATTAGCAGCATCTTAGAAACGAAAAAAACAGATAAGCGCTATCTCTCGAGACAGCAGCCAGAAAACGTTCATAATAAATTCAAATTAGTATTGATCAACACTCAGTATACAATATTATTATCTAACTCATTATACCAGAAGAAAAAAAATCTGGCCAGCTAACAATAAATTTTATTCTGAAATACAAACAACACAATTTTCAAAGATATCTATAAAAAATTCTCGAGCTTTTCAACGCCTTGATGAAACATGTATAGGTAATCGCTATTATCTCCTTATGTAAGTATTTAGTAGGTAACTGTTATAAACTGCTGACTTACGCAGTAATTTATGGCTAATGACTACGATTCAGCTCCGACTTAGTACTACGAAATAACAGACCTAGTAAATGGACTAGCGTTCCTTGGTACGGTATATTTATTTGTAGATTTATGCCCGTATTTATAGAGCGTTACTCAGTACTCAAGCATTACTTAAGACTAGATTCAAGCCATTGGATTGGTTGAAACTAGTCTTAAGTAATGCTTGAGTACTGAGTAACGCTCTATAAATACGGGCCTTAGTCTACAGGTAATGAGAATTTCCCGCCTTATTGGTATGGAAACAGAAAAAATTCTAGAAGTCTTTCTTATACCAGGAGTATTGCTTTCACTGAGAAAAAACTAATAAGAAATAATTAATTAATAATCAATTGCTACGATACTCCCGTGGTAGGGGTAAAAATAAGGGTAAAAAACTAATAAGACATACCAATGTGAACCTTTCCTAAGAATTGAACAAGAAATAAAACCGGCCAAGTGCGTGTCGGACCACGCACAGTGAAGGGAATGAATTCAGTTGGGATGAATTAATCCCAAAACAAAACTTAACATTTTAGTTGAAAAACAAATGTTTTCCCATACATCGATATACGTCACGGTCAATTCTCCAACTGCAAATGAAAGTTGGTCGACTATTAACTTGTAAAGCCTACTTAGCTGTGATAGTTTTCCTTTTAACTTCGTTATTATAATTATACTACTGCCATGATTTTTTTCACATATCCAAATATAACCATTTAGCTGGCAGAGGGATCTCATCTAACAAAAATTTGCACTTTAAAGCTTAATATTACGCAAACGGATCCCTGAATCGAAAAATGGGTTTCACAGACCAGAAATATATTTGAACGGCCTATCTAACAAGAAAAAAAAATCATTCCCTCTTTACTTGCAAGAGGTAATCTACATTTTTTTTACAGCTTTAAGTACTAAGAGCCTCTGAGCTAACCCGCGAATAGAGACAGATGGACATAGTGAAAGTATGTATAAGGGTTCCTTGTTGACCACGGAACCCTAATTAGAACGCGATAAAAGTGAATCACCAAAGAATATACGTCTAATATTTTCAAAACGCGTATAAGATAAAGCTCCCAACTCACTTCAAATGCAATCTCCTAAAACCGTATTACGAGCTTCCCAAACTACATTAACAATGAATACGAAAATTCGAGCTGACTCGGTTTTATCGTTTCCACGCGATTTTTTCGTGCTATAAATCCAGATTTTCTATAGTCAGCATAAAATTAGAGCACATTTTCGCGTGTAGCACAGTGCAGCGGGGTCGATGACCGGGGCCCGCTCGATAGCGATGCAGTCTAGTGTTGCGTTCGATTGCACACACATGCACACATTTATGGGGGATGCACTAAAATATTTTCAGCCCCGCAAAATTGAAATTTTCATACGTTTCTTGCAATTTGCAAGTCAGTGACAGAGTGTATGCTGATTAAAAATGATTTGCGACCGTAACAATTTTTTACAGAATTATAATTTCATTCGATACAGCAATACACCTTCTTAAGTTAGAATTGGCCTCAAATGTATTTATTTATCTATTAAAACTTTATGGACAAATGTTGGGTTAGTTAGTAGCTAGTTATAGATATAGATGCGCGACCTGCGTGTCGTGCGCGTACGCCTCTAGATCAGTGCGAATAAACTGCTTGTTACCGAAGGCCGTGTCTTATTTTAGTGGCGACGAGGATGGGATAAAATAAAAATACTGTACAAAGGCGGATCTAATGCCAAATGTGAAATGTCATAATTTCATGAAATCAATAGGGTAGTGAGAACTTAGAGTTGGATTTATGAATTTAATGATTACTTATTATTCTATAAATACATACTTGTTATGGTCGCGAATGATATTCAGATCGACATACACCTGACACTGACCAGCAAATTGCAAAAAAAAACCGGCCAAATGGAATCGGACTCGCGCACGAAGGGTTCCGTACCATTATCTATAAAAATGGCAAAAAAAATCACGTTTGTTTATTTTTAAAGTGAATATTTAACTAAATATTCTGTGAATATTTCAAGCATCTACCTGTTGCCGTTAACAATATAAAGCAAAAACGAGCAAAAAAAATCACGTTTGTTGTATGGGAGCCTCCTTATATATTTATGTTATTCTGTTTTTTAGTATTTGTTGTTATAGAGGCAACAGAAATACATATCGGTGAAAATTTCAACTGTCTAACTATCACGGTTTATGAGATACAGCCTGGTGACAGACGGACGGACATACAGACAGACGGCGGAGCCTTAGTAATAGGGTTCCCGTTTTACCCTTTGGGTGCGGAACCCTTTTTTTTTTTTTTGGGTGAAAAATTATCAAATAACTTCTCCCGCTCTGGGCGGAGCGGACTTTCAGACTTTTACTGACTAAAACCCATCTGTATTCCTTCATTTGCCTGTGTGCCAGGGCCACGATATCCCTTTCGGACAAACTCGCAACCCTGGCAGGCAGCTACCCATCGCTCACTCTCCGCGGGCCCGCGCCTACGGTGGCCGGCTTGCGACTCCCGACGCCCGGGACGTCTCCTGCGGTGATTAGGGGCACGAGGGAGCGAACCTTGCCTCTCTCTCACGCGTTCCGCCTCCTCCTTCGCAAGCATTACTAATTCGCAGAAGGAGGTGACGGCCTCCCATGCACTCTCGCTCCGAACCATGGCCTGAACCAGGGCCGGACGCGAGAGATCGCCGCTGCCGATCACCTCCGTGAGGACACGGCGGTGCTCCGCCCAAGCTGGGCAGACCTCCACCGTATGCTCCACCGTGTCCTCCAGGCGATCCACACAGTGGTGACACCCGGGCGTTTCCTCCCGCTTTATCCTGAACAGGAACCTCCCGAAACAACCATGTCCGGTGAGGACCTGCGTCAGGCGGAAGGTGAGGACGCCGTGGCGCCTCTCTAGCAACTCCTCAAAGAGGGGGCTTATCGCCACAATCGTGGCGTGCCCAGCGCTGGGTTGCGACAATCGCACTCTCCATGCCGCCATAAGATCCCGGCGGAGCTCTGTCTGCTGTGCCGTGATTTCTCGCGGCAGCGGAGTTTCACCCCGGCGTTTCGCCTCCTCGCGCCACTCCCAGACGTGCGCGAGGATTTTTGCCTCCAGATGGGTGCGGAACCCTAAAAAACGTAAGAAAATTTCGATGGCGCGAGCTACCGCCTTAACGATTCGATGTCCGTATGCACACATAGGCGTGGGTAACCCTTTCGATGCGACATGATCGATTGCCTGTCGGTATTTGATAGGCGGTAATATTCGTGTCGTAATTGATGATGTGAATGTCGTATAAATTGGGTACTTGGCTGCTTTATGTTGCTTAAATTGGTTATGTACAAAGTTAAGTTCACCTTTGAAGACTTTTTAAGACTTATTTTCAAATAAGATGTTACGTGTTTGTTGTGTACGTTAGATGTAACGTGGAACTGCTTATTAAAATCGTAGGCAAAACTTTTATATCGAGCATTGATTAGTTGCCTCATTCATCATCAAGATGATGCAACATTCCATGATGTATAAGATTACTTTTATCACGACCATCGTTTGTTCTTCAAAGAAAGCCATACAATCACTCTCCCGAAATGGTTTCTTTCCATTCGAAATCACTTAACATCCTTAGAAAAACGTCAGCACAAACCTATAAAGCTACACCCCGTGCGACACTTCGGGCTTCCCTTAAGACGGGGTAAGTACCCGAACCAGACAAGAACTAATATATTCACTCAGCGTGCCCATCGTAGAGATATTATGCTCATGATTAGTTCGACTTAATTTCACTCTACAAAGGAGATTGAATTTCTGCTAAATTGAAAAAGGGGATTTAGATTGAAAGATTTTTGTCTAAATCTTATACATATGGGATATATAATTTGGTCTTACGGTCGCAATCACAAATATCAAAAATTTACTTTAATTTTATTGCTGAAATAATAAGTTTTGAAATGTATTATATAAAGCCATCGTTTATGGAATTAAATTAAAATGAGTAAGATTACACAGCCTTATGCACATATACGTATATCATTTTTTAATGCATTGTTAATATTTGAATGCACCAAAATCACCAGCTAATACTTCATTTAAATTTTAACCAACATCTGTGAGTGCGACGGTCAGAATGTCTCAGAGCATGACTACTCAAGCATTGTGTAGTGAGATTGAAAAGTTAATGCTTAAACCGAGTGAATGGTTGTTTTGTCTGGCTCCCGGCTTTTGACGTTTTTTTGAGAAGGACGAATGGCACATGTTTATCTTTAACTCAAGCGTGAAATGAGCACTACTACAGTTTAATGTAGGGGGAAAGATTTGCTATCGGCCAAGAAAAGTCTGATTCTAAGCAGAAAAACAAACTAGGTATTAACGCTAAAAATTCTTTCATCGAAAAAATAAATTGTTTGCAGTTTTGTAAGTAACATGATTCTTTTAGCGATTCTATGAAACGAGTACAATTCTTTACGCATAAATATAAAATATCTTAAAAGATTTAGTCGGCGCAAGCAAAAACTAAGTGAAAATAGCTTTTCTGTGGCTTCGTTTGCGAAGTAGATTTATCTGCAGTTTTTCTTCGTTCATTAAGCTTTTTTGATAATTAAAGTGTTTTGTGAGTTAATTAACTATGAGTCAATGACTTATCAAACTGTTCAGCTAAGATCAGCCTAATTTATTTCTTTATTTGTCATCTAATTAATCACTTACAGCACTGTTTTCAGTATTTTTTTGGAGCATTGTTCCATTCAGTCTTTCAGTGCTCAAGTTAGCAATATTTACCTCATCTCAAGAATTATCTGTGAATTTGTTTTCACATTTTCGTCCACAAGAGGATTCATTATCATCACCATTTCAGCCGAAATACGTCCACTGCTGGACATAGGCATCCCCCAAACCCCGAGTTTGCCATAATCGCCACGCTTGGCAGGCGGGTTGGCGATCGCAGTATGGTGTTAAAATGCATAGAGAACACTGCTGCCTATTCTCTAGTAAGTCCCTTAGTCGCCTTCTACGACACCCACTGGAAGAAATAGGGGAGTGCTATTCTTTACGACCGGCACCACACAGACGGATTGCATTAATGCAAACTATACGTAGGCATGAGTGCCGGATTAAGCAAGCATGGGGCCCGTAGCAAATTCTATCGGGGGGCCCTTGATCTGATTACTTTATTCTTGAGATCCCATCTCAAGAATAAAGTTAAAAAAAAATTGGTTAACAGAAAATAAATTATTGGTGTATGATTTTGATTACTTACTAAATTATAATAAAAATAATGTAGGTAGACTGTAATTCTTATAAATAAATAGACAATTTCAACATTTTGAATCGACCCATTTCAATTCTGCTACGCGTCCACACTGAGTGTCAAATAAGGGTGCTCACACACGTCAGACTTTTTGTAGAGCCGATTCACATTCTATACGAGCGACTTTATGTATAACTTGTCCGTTTACCCTATGAAATTCTGTGTTTTATTTTCGCCAACGAAATAATCGGTTACCGATTGTCTGATGTGGATTGTCGTAGTCGGAAAAGGTGTTACATTTTACGTTTTTGTGACATCAAGTAAATTCAACATACCAATTTTAATAAGTTTCACTCAAAAAAATACGCTCAGGCGGAGGTGGGCGGGTTTAAATTCGCAGGGTCCCATATTGTTGCTACGTGGTTAATCCGGCACTGGTAGGTATCCAATCTATATCAAACATACAAAAGAAACTGATACGAACAGAAGCTTTCTAACGAACAAAACAAGTTTCATTAATCAAACTACTCAAGGAAATCATCCGTCAAAAATCTAGGCCGAAACACTGTCACGCAGAAAAACTGCCCTAGTTATCGGTGACGAAATTCTTATTTAACAAAAACACTCGATCACACGTTATCTGGGTACCCATATTACTTTGCGAATCGTCTGTCCCAAATACATTGTAAATTCAATAACTGAACCGGGTGACCGCGAAACCTGAAACCCAGCGTTGAATAAAAAATGCGAATCACCCCTTATATGGGCTTAAAATGTGCTACTGACACCGGAGGGCGAAGCTGATATGAATACTAGAGATAGAACTAGGACCTAGATACTAAGTCTAAACACACGAGTCACCTCGGTTTGGAATACTTACCACGTTAGAAAATT
Source organism: Tiliacea aurago (assembly GCA_948098905.1). Classification (NCBI taxonomy): domain Eukaryota; kingdom Metazoa; phylum Arthropoda; class Insecta; order Lepidoptera; family Noctuidae; genus Tiliacea; species Tiliacea aurago. The sequence goes on along the minus strand of OX402588.1, from coordinate 26,535,459 downwards.
ATATTATGTTTTGTGTTTCTAGAAACTTTTTGTAGAGTTTGCTAAACGTAGGCCATTACGACTATCAACGAAATGGACCTCTGAATGAAATCAATTCCGATTTAGTTTAATCAGAACCGAAAAAGCGCACAGTTTTTTCAAAGCCGGAAGTTGAAAATCTAACATCGCGGTTTCATTAGGTGACCGCAGTGTTAGTAAAAAGGTAAAAAAAAAACACTAGATTTTTTCTTTAGCAATGTAATTCAATGACAAATTTTAAAATGAATCGCAACCCATTTGGCATAAGGGGCAGTCACTATCCACGAGTGTGCCTTTTATTACCTTTAATAAAACTGAATTTATACAAGTCCATACAATAACATAAAATCATTTATAATTCCGAGTGGGAATATGGAAATGCTCGAACAATTGAATAATTGGATTATTTAGACCACTACGTGGGTATTATTGATAAAATTCGGCACTGTATCGAATTTATACCAAAAAATATTATTAAAACAAAAGTTGAAGTAATCAAAGTGAGTTTGGTGGGGTTTGGTCTGTTTAAAATATGATGCACAAATGTACACCAGGCATACCCGGGGCGGAGAGCCCCGTCAGCACCATTCTGACTAACGAACTAATATTATTTTACCATGAATCATGAGCTTTTCTCATATACTTAGTTTGTGCCGTTTTATGAGAAGATGAACCTCCGTATTCCAGTTGCAAGTCCAGTAGTTCCTCGTAGTTCCAGTTAATGTATCTGGCTGAAAATGTCACACTTTTTTATTTTATTATCTGGTAAAAATGCTTACATCAGGCCTTAGGTAGTTGTCTAGCCCCTTATTTTCTTTTGTTCATTATTCTAACCTAACCTCAAAAGGGCCGTAGGAAGCTCGTAAATTAATTCAGTGAGGTGAATACACCGGTTGTAGGACAGTGGAACAATCAAGATACATTGTACGTAAGCTGTATTAATTACCAAGTAGGTGATAACCCGGATAATGGATGAAAGATGCACGAGGTTTTAGTTGTTTCGAATAATAATCATAAAATTAATATCAGCCCTAGGTTTTGTTCTTTATTACTTACTAGCTGCGCCCCGCAGTTTCACCCACGTAATTCTCGATCCCGTAAGAATATCGGGATAAAAGTCGCCTATGTCTTAATCCAGGCTATCAGCTACCTCCATTCAAAATTTTATCAAAATTGGTCCAGCCATTTGAGCGGGAACAAACATACACACACTCACAAACTTTATAATATTAGTGTGATATTTTTGAACAATCTAAAATGCTTAAATATAATAAAGTGTGAAAAAAGTGTATTTCCGTCAATAGTACCATGAGCGGGACTCGCAATCACGGCCTCTTAATTCCCTGTCCAACGCTCTATTTACCATTTAAAAGATAATAATTGTATTTGTTTTATTCACGTACTTATTTTTCATAGGTTTTTACCGGCTTTTAAAATAAAATAGATAACAACATTTATTTACCAATAATTATTTACTTTAAGACTACATAAATAAAAACTAAAACTCAAGTTATCAAGCTGCAAGTTCAATAGCAAACGTTGAGGAATCACTCCCTCAGAGACTTTGTTCAAGCTAGACGTTTGTTATAAATGTTATAACTTAGGAGTGGTTGAGGCAAAACAAATATTTTTGATCAATAAAAAGAGGTTCTTAAAGTTACTTGAATAACTGTATGAAACATACTTAAAAATCTTTAAGTTTTATCTTTGTTTTCAACTTTTTGGAAGAAGTATTTTTAGCTGACTCTGCTTTCAAATTCAGGGAAAATTTGGCATACCTAGTGTTTTAATCTGTTTTAGAACAATATTGTACCTATCTTTTATACGGAGATTAATGATACTACAATTTTTTATTCGTATTTCATAATGTAATCCTTATAATTTTTTTTTCTCTTATTCTACGCTCGTAGCGTAACATTTTGTGGGTGATCCAAGAAGAACAATAGTATAGAGATTAATAAGGTAGTTTTTCATCAGTCACGTTTTACCGTGTATTTTTTTATTCGTGGGGCAGTTATTAAAAGTTGTGGAATAACAAATTACTGTTCTATGAATTATTGCACACTCGCGAATCGTTGCTGTTTTGCACGGTTTTTGCGACTTGACAAAACATTGACATTTCTTTATCATATTTACGTTTAATATGTCCGTTTTATACACGTATACCTGCCGGAATAAATTATCTAATGATTATTTATTTATTTATACGAGTAGTTAATTAACACGGTATAATACCAATTACATTAATTAACATAGAAAACAAAACTATACAATGCAGATGAAATGAATGAATGAATGATGGTGAAAACCGCATCAAAATTCGTAAGAACAGCACGGTCACACAGACAGACACGAAAAGTGCCTTTATTTTATACTATGTACAGACGCCAGTAGGTCAATCTACCCGAAACTTTCAAATGTTCCCAATCAACCTTAAACCTTATGCTGTAGGCATGAAGTTGAAAATCTATTAAAGAAATTTGACAGAATTTAGTAGCTTGATGTGCTGGCGTCTGTACAAAACATAAATGTCTTAAATCGTAATCCGTAGGATAAAACAATATAATATATATGTATGGTACGTTATTACTTCTCTGAAAAGAAAGAGTTACTAGATATTCTTTTTTGGCAAGATCTATCATGTGTGTTTACTCGAGTGTATGCGAGGGGAGTAACGTCTCGAAGTGTTCTTGCTACACGTGGCCACGGTATCTAGTTACAGGCCAATGATCGTGGCAATGACCTTAAACTGCAAAATATATTATTGTATTTATTGGTTACGGTTTCTTGTAAACAGTATCCGCTTTTATAACAAGTTGCCACAATCGGTTACAGAACTTAGTGATGGAAAATTCAAAACGCACATTAAATGTGCCCTTATCAAAAAAGCATATTATAAGATTAAGGACTACGTTGAAGACAAGGAAGTTTGGCATTAATTCCTTCTGTACATGTGGCCTCCCTGGTACCTCATTAACGGCAAAACTATGTGAATGTCTATTAACAGCTCCCAAATTACGAAGTTATTTTTTAATTTAATTTTATCTTTTTTTACAAACTTCACTGACATAATGTTTTTCTTATTTGACATTATTATACCTACAATTTAAATTTCCACAAGGTTCTAACTTTTATTATTTTAATCATATTTTATATTGTTTTTTTTTTGTCAATGCGAGGACGTTGTAGGCTTATTAGACTGTAGTTCTGTAGACCATTTTCTATTTTGTTAAGTACCTGGTACTTTTGATGGGCCTACGCTGTCCTCTCATACCTATTAACACTGTAATTTGAAAACATTGTAAAAGCCAATTTTATTTTTTTAAAAGAGTGACCGTGGAGTTTCTTGCCGGCTCTTCTCCATAGGAAACGAGCAATTGGAACCGTGCACCTAGCTTCTGACGTTTCATAAGTATTATTTTATAAAAATATTTTTGATTTTGATTTGATTTTACGACATGACGGAATCTATTGTATAGTAACATGTCAATAGATTTGCTTAATGTTGCGATTTACTATGTATTCATCATTTCAGCCAAAAGACGTCCACTGCAAAGAAAGCTTCCCCCAAAAGGAGGGGGAGTTTCCATAATCGCCATGCTTGGCAGGCTGGTTGGCGATCGTAGTATGGTGTTAAAATGCATAGAGAACAGTGCTGCCCATTCCATAGTAAGTCCCTTTGTATTAGGTAAATACTAATTCAGAATAAGAAGTGTCTAATTAGAACCATATCTTTGTTATCGTAGTTTTCTGATTATAAAATTATAGAAGTAGTACGTAAGCATCTTGCTGGTTGCAACACCTACCTGTTTTGTTAACTATAACTAGCATAAGTCAAGTGTAACTACAGATACTATATTTTAATGTTAACATTGTATTTGATTTTTGAATAAATTAATAAATCTTATTGTCTTATGTCTGGCTTAAGAATAAAATTGAACTGATAATGAATCCTTTACTATATTTTCCTATGGAGAAGAGCCGGCAAGAAACTCCACGGTTACTCTTTTAAAAATAATGGGCTTTACAATGTTTTCAAGTTACAGTGTTAATAGGTATGGGAGGACAGTGTAGGCCCGTCACCAAGTACCAAGTACTTAACAAAATAGAAAATGGTTTACAAAGCTACAGTCGATTAAGCCTACAACGTTCTCACATTAACAAAACATTCCAAAAAAAAAAGATATAAAATATTTTTTAAATAATAAAATGTAGAACCTTGTTTAAATTAAAATTGTAGGTATATAATGTCAAAGAAAAAAAAAAGAAAAAATAAGATTATGTCAAGGAAGTATGTAAAAAATAAATAACATAAACATCGCAACTTGGGAGCAGTTAATAGACATTTACATATTTTCGCCGTTAATGAGGTACCAGGGAAGCTACATGTGCATAAGGAATTAATGCCAAACTTCCTTGTCTTCAACGTAGTTTTTAATCTTATAATATGCTTTTTATATAAAGCATCTTACACTTTTTAGTCTCACTTCATAAAAAACGTTACCTAAACCTTTTTTCTATAGTTCGTATAACTATTCCAAAAAATCAAATTCATTTGAATAAACGTACTAGGAAGTACGTACAATATTATTGTAAAGTCATTGAAATTCGAATACAAAATTGCAAAAGTTCTGTAAACCATGAAAAGAGAATTGCATCTTAGGGGCTCGCCCCGTGGGCCAGTGGAGGGTCATTCACCCCACGTAAGTGGGTCATAAGGTCGGTGCTGCGTACCTGGTATTACTTCCATTGATTAAAGTTTTACTGTTCAAGGGAGTTCTTCTTTTTTTCTTTGATTTTTAGGTAGGTAGGCACACAGATGTATTGAAAGAATGGTGCACTGAGACATGAAATTGGTAAATACAAATTACAATTTAGATTAACTTGAGAATTAGTAACCCCCTATCCTATGTATTAGTTGAAAATTTTGCACACCTATATGTAAAATTTATCGGGGCTGAAATGAAACGAAATCGTTTGTTCTGTAAATAGGACATTAGAATCACTTACACGTCATATAAAAAAATAATCTAGATGTAGCCGACATTTCCTATCTGACTACCCCTGAGAAGAAATGGCGAAACAAACCCAAGGGTCAAAGTCTCTTTTAAAGTCCAGACATAATCTTGGCCAGATCATGTGAGGACCATGTAGACCCGTGTCTATCAATAAAAATTCCATCTTATCTTCTCTTCTTCTATTCGCACGGCACGGGCACGCCCATTAAGGCTTGTGCAGACTCCTGCGATATCGCGGATGCGACGTCACACTGGTAGGAAATTTCTTTGTCGGTGCCTGTCGCGCCCGCGATATCGCATGAGTCTGTGCCTGGAGGCTTTTATTTAGGTATGTTCTGTTTACGTTTTTAGTTTTTTTTTTTATTTCTGCATGAGTATAGTTTAGATTTATTTTTTTTGTTTGTATAGTGGCGTGTGCTAGCTAACATATAGCAAATCATTTAATTTAATGTTTTGTGTTGCGTAATGTAAATTATGTTACATACTATTATGTAGAATCAAGTTTTTCTAACTGAACAGACAGCCGTGCTGCTGGGGAGTTTGTTGCGCCACTTCTTCTTCCCAGCTAAAGCACTAGGAAGTGGTAAAGGGTGGGCGTTTTTAGGGGACGGTCTTATGTAATTTAGACGTTCAAAAAGCGCTGATTCTCAGCCTAGTTTGAATAACTGACTTTTCATTTTGATATTAAAACAATTATATTATTGCTGTAGGTCTGTAGCACACTAAACTTACTACGCGAATAACGTTGATCACACTCACGTCCACAAAGCCAAATATAAAAAAAACCGGCCAAGTGCGTGTCGGGCCACGCACAATGAAGGGTTCCGTAAATGGAATGAATTTATCCTAAAAACAAACTTAACATTGTAGTTGAAAAACATGCTCTCCCTTACATCGATATATGTTACGGTCAATTCTCCGACTGCAAATTTAAGTTGGTCGACTATTAATCGTTAACTTGTAAAGCCTAATTAGTTGTGATAGTTTTCCTTTTAATTTCGTTACTTATACAACATTCGTTTTTGTTTATACTAAACCCGAAAAGGGGTCATTGTACTCATCATTTTGAAAAATTTTTTCTATGGGACCAACCTTGAAATCGTGAAATAAAAATCAGCTGTTCCATAATTTTCTTCGATTTAAGTGAACACAAATGTAGGGAACCGCTGATTTTTTTTTCGGGTTTAGTATAAACAAAAACGAAAATGTTGTATATACTACTGCTATGAGTTTTTTCACATATCCAAAATCTACCATTTAGCTGGCGGGAGGGGGGGGGGACACTTAACTCAAACAAAAAATTGCACTTTAAAGCTTAATATTACGCAAACGGATCCCTGAATTGAAAAATTGTTATCACAGACCCACAATATTTTTAAACGGTCTATCCAATGATACCCCACACCGTGGAAAAGATGAGAAAAAAAATATCATCCCCATTTTACGTGCCCTAATAAAAATGGGAGGTACCCTAAAAAAAAATGTTTTTCATGGTTTTATTTTACGACTTTCTCGGCGTGATTAATACGAGTATACCCTTGCCAAATTACAGCTTTCTAGTTTGCGTAATAGTGCTAATTTTTGTTAGAGTCAAGTGTGTTCCCCCAGCTAAATGGTTGTTTTTGAATATGTGAAAAAATTCATGGCAGTAGTATATAATATAACGAAGTTAAAAGGAAAACTATCACAGGTAAGTTAGGCTTTAAGAAGTTAACGAGTAATAGTCGACCACCTTACATTTACAGTTGGAGAATTGACCGTGACGTATGTGGATGTAGGAGAGAACATGTTTTTCAAGTACAATGTTATGTTTTTTTTGGGATAAATCCATCCCAAATACGGAACTTTTCATTGAGCGTGATCCGAATAACCTTGGTATAAAAAGAGCGTTTCATTGACAGGATATAAAAATATAGATTCAAAGCTAGTTAAAAAACCCCGCGTCTTATTCGTTTGAATAACACGTTTGACAAATAAAATTATCTTTATAATAAAATCTAAGAAAAAAAAATACCAATAATATCAAGGAGAAAATATCCTCAACGACTCACTGTATCATTAAGTGACTGGTTAAACGAGGGACTTGAAATTCAGGTATCATGTTGTATCGAAAAAAAAAAGATGACAACGTTTATACTTCAGACGGGGTTTAAGAGCGTCAATGAAACTTCATACGCATAAGCAGGATACACGTTCTAAAAAGTTACTTATGAATATTTTCGAAAAATTGTGTTACAGCCAAATTAGACCGATTTTAAATTTTCCATAGAAACAGGGATTTCCAGTTATCTGTTTTTACTTAAGACACTTCGAAAATGTTCTTTACTAACTTTTTAGACCTTTGTATCCTGCTTATGCGTATGAAGTTTCAATAAAATGGGTTCTGTCATTTCAAAATCAAAAATCAAAATCAAAAGTCATTTATTCAAAATAGGCTGAGAATCAGCACTTTTCGAACGTCAAAAATTACATGAGATAGTCCCCCAAAACCGCCCACCCGTCACCACTTCCTTGTGCTTTAGCTGGGAAGAAGTGGCGCAATAAACTCCCCAGCAGCACAGCTGTCTGTTCACATATAAAACTTGAATTTATACAACAAAATGTAAAATGCAACACAAAACATTAAATTAAATAATTTGCCATATGTTAGGTAGCACACACCACTATACAAAAAAATATATATATATTTATAATAATCGTCGAAAACTATACTCAAGCAGAAATAACGTAAACAAAACGTATCTAAATAAAAGCCTCCAGGCATAATGCGCGTGCCCGCTTAAATAAAGTTATAGCTATAACCTAATCTCTAATTTCGAAAACAAGGGCTTGAAAGTTTGTATGAAATGCCGTACGTCGTAAACGCTCTTAAGGCAAGCGAAACAGCGAGTGTCTACAATATTAATATTTGTAATTTTAAAGGTTAATTGAAAAGTAGGATTATGTATTGCTCGCAAAACTGTATGTAACTAATGAATGTAGGATTATTACTTTCTTCATAGCACCCGAACGGGTGGATAAACAATTTTTGAGGTTTCATTAGATTCGTCGAGTTGTGTGTTACCACCTCGGTGACATGAGAGAGTTGAAGTTTAAAAAAGTTTAATTCAATAAGTCCCTCGTTTAACCAGTCACGACGTATAGAGGTACGTAAACATTTCCACATAATTAACTTTAACGTTTAGGTTAACGTTACGTCTGCTTTCCACGATATTACTTTATGCGTTAGTCGAGCACTTAATATCTGTATAATGTTATATACGAAGCTCTTTGAAGACATTCCTGGTATGTTAACGACTTATTTATAGAAGGATTCAGCAGGCAACCTTTTTTGAGGTTGCCTGCTAAATATTTTCAATATTTTAATTTAATAGAGTGTCGGTGTCCGTGGAGCTTCTTGCCCGTTCTTCTCCATAGGAACCTACTATTTGGAATGGGCAACTAGCTTCATATTTGTAACTGACCGACTTCTTGACAATTCAAAAGTGCCTGTTAATGGTTTAATTGAAATAAATGCTTTGAGTTTGAGTTTGAATCCCTTTTACTTGAATGTAAAATATTGAGACTATGAAGGTATCCAGTTGATAATTTTGGTCCAACCTTCTTACCTATGTAGGTAAAGTGAGTTTGTTTGCCTGTCATGTCTTTCCACCAAAAGATAAAACTAATATCACAAAATCCGTAATATTCTTGTCATGTTGAAATGTTTAGAAGTAGGCCTTTGCAGGTTAAAATTACTTTTCTAGCAGCTATTTAATGACGTCAATTGAATACATTGTCTTTAACGAAATACAATTGAAAGAAACACCCACATTCGTAGTATAATAGTCAAAACATAATCTATATCTATACGAATATTTAATTCAATACCAGCTCTTAAACCCCAAGGATTAAAAACGTGACTCCTTTAAGTCCTTTGGTTCTTGAACTCACAAGGTCAAAATATACATAATAATTAAAATCACAAGGGTTTAATACCCTTTCTTTCATAATTATTACTAGAACACTTGAACTTTGATAATATTAACACAATATCGGGTTGTAAGACCTCTTCGGTTGACGCCGCTTGAGTACACCTAGAGCAGTCAAGCCTTCTACTAATTTACAATAAGCCGAGATTTCTTATTATAAATAAGTTTATTATTAATTTATTATCTACATAAATATCCGGAATAAATTCTCTAAATGATGGTGAAAAATGCATCAAAATCCACTGCGTAGCTACAGACAGACCCGAAAAGGATGACTTAAATTTATAATATTATGTATTAAACTCGTAGATGTAGAAGCAGCATCATCCGAATAAAATCATTGGTTTAAAAACCACTATACTTCACTAATCTCCGAATCATTGTAGTTTTTAATTACTTACTTCATTCCCGAAAACCGAAATGTAAGCATTGGAAAAATTTAAGGGTAAGGCCGTAAATTTTGCCGTTTTGTAACATAGAGTAACATAGACACTTGTATGTTACGGTAATGTAGAAGTAATGCGAAAGTAATCCATATTGTTTGTAAGGTTGATTGCATAACGCGCTAATACATCGGATACTCCCATGGGAAGAAGGAGTGAGTTTATATATGTGTATGTGTGTTCATCGGCTAAGGGTCAGACTAACCGCCCGCCAACATCAACAAGGTTTACTTTGCTATGTAAATAGAAAACTACAATAATTTACGATATTTACACAAACTTTTACAACACTTCAACGTTACGTTACATATAATGAACGTTACTAGTAACATGGAAGCTACGTAGAAGCATGAATTTCAAGGTTATAAATAGGCTAAAATAACAAAATCGAGCCGAATTTTAAACCAAAAGAGCAATTTGATTCACTGGAAGCCAGTCTAATAAAAATGTACCTAACAACAGTGCAGTTTTTAACCAATTCTAAAGTTATTTATATTATACCTAGATACAGCAATACACGCGTTTTCATGATCTCCCTAGTGACAAGAGTTAGGCAGTCAAATGAACAAAACTAACTAACCGATGGAAACAAATAGAACCTAGTTATGAAGCCCCCCGGTGGGGCTGACGCGAGACTTGAGCTGGACCCACTGGGGTTGTTTGTTTTTAATGTGTTGTAAATTACTTTTTAATTAAGTACAGTATTTTGAAGGAGCATTTAAGGATCAATGATAGACACAACTAAAGTTAAAGGTCGGCTCACTAGGCGGCACGTCGTCGTGGCATGGTACGGCAAAGCATTAACATTTGTATACCGAAGCCTTCTAAGGCATGCCGCAGCATTCCGCGGTATACCCAAATTCCCTTGTGACGATATCAATGAAATGTGAGGGTTAAAATTATGAAAATAAGATTCAAAATCATTTTCGCTTACGAAAATCCTTTGCCTTGCCATGCCGCGTCGAGCCGCGTAGTGAACGCCTCGGCCTTAAGTTACCATAAAATGTGATGCAGTTTTTCGAACTTTGTTTTATTGAGCTCTCATTTTTTTAATGAGTCTAAACATGAAGTGTTGTTTGAGTACTTGGTAAGATGAAATGAATTTCAAAAGTCTTAGTTTTTCATTCGTGCAAGCGTCATATTTAATTTAATGTTCTTGCCTGATTTCCAAGAATAAAATAATAATTATATTTTTTTAATAAAACTTCACAATACGTAATCACAGTATTCATCTTAGAGTAAGTCAAAATCTTAAAGTTAGTATTCTCAAAAAAAGTATCTGTTCCTTAAAAAGTTAAAACGGAACCCTTTTATGATCACTCGTGTGTCTGTCTGTCTGTCCGTCTGTCACAGCCGATTTGCTCCGAATCTACTGGACCAATTAAGTTGAAATTTGGTACACATATGAATTTTCGTGACCCAAACACGGTTTAACGCAAAATAAATGCATTTTGAATATGAGGATCAGTTTTGCAAACTGTACCGTGTGATATATTAATTAGTAAATTATTTTTAAAAGAGTAACTGTGGAGTTTCTTGCCGGCTCTTCTCCATAGTAAACAACCAATTGGAACCGTGCACATAGCTTATGACGTTTCATAAACGAACATGTAGGATACGTGAAATAAAATATTTTTATTTTAATAATGTTCGTACATGCAGTACAATCAAATTATGATTCATTTCCCAAAAGATAAAAAAGCACCCGCCTATTCACAAAAAGATAAAATTAGAAACGTCCTGTTAACACCCCAATTACTTGTGCTGGGCCATTGTGTGATGTGTCACAACCTTCAAATTCTTCAGTGGATTACTCAAACACATATAAACGCAGAAAAGATACGGATTCCTTTGTGAATTCATTTCTTTTTTTATCCTTTTCAATATAAAATCGGAAAGGACTGTCTGAATGTCATGTACATTATTGTTAAGGATAATATCTAAATTCTTTGGTCGAGCAATAACACCTACATGTTTTATGTAAAAGCCCCAAAATATGTTTGTAATGTAGGCTTTCTAATCTGTATTGTGTAGAGTAGTATATAATTATTTAGAATTGTATATAATAATATACTATACAATAGAACATATCGGTCACGGCTAGCAGTGTGCTACGGCGTAGCAAAAGCGTAGTTTTGGCGTAGCTAACAATAGGTAGCGATTAATTGGGCGTTGAAACGTTTTATAGTAATTTTTAGGGTTCCGTAGTAAACAAGGAACCCTTATAGTTTCGCCATGTCCGTCTGTCTGCCTGTCTGTCCGTCCGTCCTTCTGTCCCCGGCTTAGCTCAGAGACGCTTGGTACTAAAAAGCTGTAATTTGGCAAGGGTAAACATATTAATCACGCCGAGAAAGTCGTACAATAAAACCATGAAAAACAGTTTTTTTTAGGGTACCTCCCTTGCACGTAAAATGGGGATGATATATTTTTTTCTCATCTATTCCATGGTGTGGGGTATCATTGAATAGGCCGTTTAAAAATATTCTGGGATTGTGATAACAATTATATTTTTCAATTCAGGGATCCGTTTGCGTAACATTAAGCTTTAAAGTGCTATTTTTTGTTAGAGTTAAGTATCCCCCCCCCCCTGCCAGCTAAATGGTTGGTTTTGGATATGTGAAAAAATTCATAGCAGCAGCATATTTACATAACGAAATTAAAAGGAAAACTATCACAGCTAAGTAGGCTTTACAAGTTAACGAGTAATAGTCCACCAACTTAAATTTGCAGTCGGAGAATTGACCGTAACGTATATCGATGTATGGGAGAGCATGTTTTTCAACTACAATGTTAAGTTTGGTTTTAGGATAAATTCATTCCATTTACGGATCCCTTCATTGTGCGTGGTCCGAGACGCACCTGGCCGGTTTTTTTTATTTAAAATAGTTTAAAAAATGTCGCACTGTGTTTTATTAGATCATAAAGAAAAACGATTTCATTAATTTGAAACAAGTTCACAAAATTCCCGTCAGCTTTTCCCGAAACATGAAAACTCAAGTCATTTAATTCATAAATCGCAATTAAGAGACGTCAACAACCTCCATTATCTTTACGGCATCAAGGAGACAATCGCGTTACACTTACATTAATTAATAGGTATCTACCTAGGTACGTGCCTACGTAAAATTACTTACGTCAGCAAGGTTTAATGACACACGTTTTATTTGAACGACTGTGTCGCAAAATGTTTTAAAATGTCTGCTCAAAAATACACCTCGCCTACTGTTTTGTTAAAATAAATGCTGGCCTGATAATGACATTGACTGCCTCGTTTTGGTTTAAACGTGAAGTTTAGGACCACTAGATCAAGTGCTGAGCAGGTCCTGGGTTCAGTTATGCGGTCGGACAAAATGTTATTAAGATTTTTTAACATGAAATTCTTTTGAATGGATGAATATTTATTTGTTAAACAAATAAATAAATATAATCAATCTTTAGTTTAATTAATGTAATTAGTGTTACTGTTTTAATTAACAAAAAATAAATAAATAATACATAAATCTTCTGTAACAGTTCAGTTGACTCTCTATGTTTTGCCTACGGCGTACAATTTTTTTAATTACAGTAGGTATAATATTATTAAAATTAAATTTAGAAACATTTTTTATGAATAAATTAAGTATTTACAAATTCAGAAGGGTAGTTTAGATGAATTAATATTAAATTAAATAAACAAATTGCAAAATATACAACAAATAAAAACCAGCCAAGTGCATGACGGACCACGTACAATGAAGGGTTCCGTAGCTGGGATAACACACATTCATTGCTAGCAACCAGTAGCCTAGACGTCTAAGTAGAAACCTGCAGGGGCTACCTAAGGTAGGTAGCCCCTTTAAGATTATTTTACATATTTGCACAAATCCGTTTCTAAGCGGGTCGATGACATGCAAAACAAACTTCCTTCAACTCTTAACGAGTTTTATCGTGTCTGTGAACCGGTGAACTTGCACGAGATTACGACAATATTTTACACATAAAAACGTAATTCCGCACTAATTCATGTTAATGAGACGGCTAGGACGGACCGTGTACGGGCCGGGCCGTGTTCTGTCAACCGGGAGAAAATTATTAATGCATCAACTTTTCTTATTAGTCAAATGAGTAAGTCAAATTGAAAAAACCGGTCAAATGCGTGTTGGACCACGCAAAATGAAGGGTTCCTTAGTTGGGATGACTTTATCTCAAGAACAAACTTAACATTGTAGTTGAAAAACATGGTGCTCCATACATTCCAACTGCAAATGTAAGTTTGAACGCACAATATGGAGTGATTTACAACGACTTTTTATAGGTTTTCCTGTAATCAATAAGTAAAGAATAATCACCTTTTTTTTCAAAATTTTAGGCTCAGTAGACATAATTTAAAACTTGCAGTTTCATTATCAATTTACAGGCTTTTAAACCATGTAAATGTATACATTTTCATAATCTTGCAGCCGTAAATCAAAGTTACCTACAGGATCAATTAAAATATCAATGAGTTATTCTGCAACAAAAATTTTTTACATAATTAAGTACGTTTTCTGTTATTCAATAATCTAGCTCTAGATGCCGATGCTTTTTAATGTAAAAACTGTTAAACAGCTGCATTGCAATACAATTTAACAATAATTACAAAACTAATGACGTTATAAGTTTAGTCAACTTATAATTTCATAATTCTCAATCGAAGATGAAAACTAAAGAGTTTGCTTTGACGAGTAACCGATCTATTTAAAGTTGGTTAGAAGTTCTTTGAGCAAACATGTCAAGCCTTCAAGGTTTTGACCATTATGCGGTCAAGACACTACAGTTTAATGCACGGGTGAGCTCAGAAGCTCAGAAAAAGGATTGTGTAGTGAATTTATATAATAGATATAACCAGACGTAGTTAAGAACATAAACGAGGCAAAAGGAGTACTTAAGGATCGTAGCAGGTGGCGTTCTGTAGTTTCTGCCTACCCCCATGGGAAGAAGGTGTGAGTTTTTGTATGAATGTATATTTAAGCACTGTCTCATTCACACTAGTATTGATGGAGCTGTGTCACCACTAATGGCATCTGCCAGTCACCACAAATGGCGGGGAAAGGATGAAAGTGAAATGGTGAATTGACGCAGAGGTAGTCGTGTAGTGATATAATTAACTTAAATACGGAATCAACAAGATTCTACAGATTTCTATACTTACGCGTTGCTGCCTAATAACTCCTAGTAGATACTGACAATAAAATAGACATTCCCATTCAGAGATTAACAAAGAAATTGTAACTTTTTATCAATGAAATATCCATATGAATTACTTACTTCAGCAAGGTGTTTGAAAAGGTAATGCTTAATCAAATGCTCAATAATTTTAACACCAATAAAATCTTACACGATCAACAGTATGGTTTCACCAAGGGACGTTGTACGACTGACGCCGGTGTCACCTTATTAAAACACATATTTGCGGCATGGGAAGAAGCCCAAGACCCCATAGGAATATTTTGTGACCTCTCCAAGGCATTTGATTGCGTCGACCACGAAACATTTCGCTTGAAACTTGAGCATTACGGCCTTGGAAAACTTGCGCTCAGTTTAGTAAAATCTTATTTAAATGATAGACAGCAGCAAGTTCAAATAAATGGAGTCAATTCACTCGGCTTAAAAGTAAAAATGGGTGTACCTCAAGGCTCGATATTGGGTCCTTTCCTCTTTTTAGTATATATTAATGATCTACCCTATTTGTTAAAAACTCAACTGTCAAAAGTAGTAATTGTGAGATAATATTGAATCAAGATAAACTAGAATTCGTCGATAAAACTGTTTTTCTGGGGATCACGCTCGACTCAAGGCTTCAATGGGGTCCTCATATAACATCCCTTGCAGGACGGCTAAGTTCGGCGGCTGATGCTATGAGAAAAATCCGTCAATTTACTGCAGTCTATTTTTATTCTGCAGAAAAGAGCCATCAGAGCCATATATAATCTCCGCAGGCGCGATTCTCTTAGGGAAATGTTTAAGGATATTAACATCATGACGGTGCCTTGTCAATATATCTATGAAAACATCATGTACGAAAGAAAAAATTTACATCTTTTTAGTAAAAGAGGCGAAAGACATAATTATAGTACTAGAAGTAGGGATTTATTAGCTCAACCAGGTTTCAGACTGGCAAAAGTAGACTCGTCTTTCATGGGGTACTGTTTAAAATGTTATAATATAATTCCTCCCCACATACTTCAACTGAATGAGACGAAATTCAAATCTTGTATAAAACGCACACTATGCAAGCAGGCATACTATAATTTGGGGGATTACATCGCTGATAAAAATGCTTGGCTCAATGCTGGTCCAGCTCCACAACCTCAACTAATTGATTAACATTTGAAAATACTGTTGGAGCTGCTGAAGATTTCAAAAACTATCTTTGCTTTGTATAAATTCAATCTCTTAGTATTATATAATTGCATAGCACATGTGTGAGCACTATGTACTTACTATAAAGCTACCATTTACTGAGTACTTCTTTCATTGACTTGAATGTGCCCTGGCGGCTGAGAGTATGTCATGCTCACTGTAATGTCTCGCTGATGGTGGCTTGTTGGATCATTTAGCTCCCTTCAAAATGGTTGAGTTGAATGGTGCTAATCCATGCGTCATGTTCGTGGACGGGCGCCATCAGTAGGGACTGGTCATCTCTTAGCGGCCTTGGCTTATTTTAATTTAAGTTTTGAATTGTTTTTTTTTAATATTTTTGTTACGGACGCCTTTGAAGTTTTGCATCGTTCTCACATGTTTAATTTCAACACGAATGATGTAACCAATATTTTGTAACCATATGTTAATTTAAAAGAGTGTCCGTGGAGTTTCTTGCCCGTTCTTCTACATAGGTACCTACTAAGCTTTGGAATGGGCAACTAGCTTCATCTTCATGACTGACCGACCCCCTTGACAATTCAAAAGTGCCTGTAATTGGTTTATTTGAAATAAATGCTTTGAGTTTGAGTTTGAGTTTTACACGATGAGTCTTCAAAAAGAAGTGCTTATCCTTAATAGTTTACAAGAATAATATTATATTTATTTTGGTGCCTATATTGTGTTTTCAGCCAGGTTTGAATACACTTCCTAAACATTATTCTTCTACTAAGGACTTATTAAGTTAATACGCACAAAAAAAATAGAGAATAATGCCAAAAAAAACAGAAATATCAATCTTAATCGCCTGTACGTAACTGATTTTATATTTTTCCTATTATTACTGAATTCTTTTGGTGCGAAGCCACAAGAAAACCCATAAAAAATACATAAAATAAAATCTGAAAGAAATCAAAGGATGGCTTTTATTATGGGTGGTTTTTATTCTCGGTACAAAAGAAACAATGACTGTTATTATTAGTCAGTTGCTTTGAAATTTAGATTAAATTGTTATTTTAAGATAGGTACAGTCCTTGTGGCCATTCTGTAAGTACATAAGCGGTCAAGCATGGTCATGGCTTGGTCTATTTATTTATTCGTTTAGTTACCCAAATGAGCAATTCTTATTCAGTACCTATAGGTAATGTATATATAAATAATGAACTAATCTTTACATTCTTTTATTTAAAATAAAACTCACGTTACAGTAATTTTGTATTAAATAGATAAACTGCTAAATTGCCTGCAATATTTCAGATAGTTTTTATAAACAAAATCATTCATCATTTCAGCCGAAAAACGTCCACTGCTGGACATAGGCCTGACCCAAAGGGCGGGTTTGCCATAATCGCCACGCTTGGCAGGCGGGTTGGCGATCGCAGTATGGTGTTAAAATGCATAGAGAACGCTGCTGCCCATGCTCTAGTATATCCCTTAGTCGCCTTTTACGACACCCACAGGAAGAAATAGGGGAGTGCTATTCTTTACGTCCGGCACCACACAGACAATAACACGCAATAGCCACGAACACAAATGGTGTTGAATACAACAGAAAACCATTCTTTTGTGACATTCATACTCATTTAAAGTGACAACAATTGTTATAATAACACAAAAATACTTCAATAGCCCATTGTTAAACGTGGTTAAAAATAG
Source organism: Tiliacea aurago (assembly GCA_948098905.1). NCBI lineage: Eukaryota > Metazoa > Arthropoda > Insecta > Lepidoptera > Noctuidae > Tiliacea > Tiliacea aurago. Next base: position 26,517,975 of record OX402588.1, on the reverse strand, counting down.
CACATTATTGGAACTTAGGCTCCAATTACCTAATTGGACCTCCAATAAGAAATTAATTTTGAATAAGAACTTTACACAAAGAGCTGTATTGTCGTTGATATAATCGTTTGAAAATAATCCTCCAGTCACACTTGGCAACAAACATAAAGGTTTATTTTTTCGAAGAATTTTTGATTCAATGGGGTATTCTGATATTTAATGTGTGAATTTTGGTTTATGCTTTTGAAATTCCTACTTTTTACAGTAGATTTTTACTGAATATTCAACTGAAAATATAAAAATTTGAGTAATAAAATGAAATTAGTTATAATTCAGTCTATTTTTTTCCCAGTATTAATTGCCCAGTATTCCAATTTTCTATTGAAAATACTAAATCACCTGTCAATCATTTTCTGATTAGATTCTACAAATAAAAACAATATTGTACCTATTTATCACTTTCTTCCTTTAGGTGGATCTTTTAAAAGTATTATTAATCTTTGTTAAAACAGAATCAAATCAAATCAAATAATTTATTTGCATAATACATGTTAAAAAGGTGTTACAGGTAAATATAAAAAGGTAGACCAGGTGCATTGTATTATAACCTAATGAGGTGAGCAAATTAAAATATTAGGTACTAATCGCAACATTGAATATATAGAATACATTATTTAATGAGTTACTTAAAAAAATAGAATGTCAAAAAATAAAATACACAAGTCAAATAAAAATTTCAATAATCATTACATTTGTGGTGCCATTTTAGATAAAATCAGTCATCTTTCATTTAAATAATCATTAATTGAATAGTAACATTTTGCTACTAGCACTTCGTGCAAACCTAATTTGAATTGGTCCATTTTGTGTGGGTCTGTGAACAGTCGATATAAAAAAAAAAATACAAACTATTTCAGTTGGTTTATTTTTTACAAGTCGTTTTTGTTTGGTCTCATTGAAACTCTGGATTCTTTAATAACATACAACTGTTTTCAATAATTACTATCTTTTAAAACCAAGTATTGTTCTTTTATTCTGAGAGTAAACAGAATTAATCTATAATAAATATAAAAAAAGAACCTGTATCATTAAAATTTTCACAAAAACACGTTATTCTTGTGTTCCTTACATAAGCTACTTTTCCAGAATAAAAACACTTTTTTAATCAACGTAATTATTCATAAAAACATAAATCTAATAAACATCTAGCATAATTATAACATCATTGCTCAGCCTATAATTCATAGTCAACACATTTCCACGGCATTTATTCTACTTTCATGCCTCTTTTGGGTGTGAGTGAGATAAGAGATTGAAAATGATACTTCAATCTCTTATCTCACTCACACCCCCAAAGTACAAACACACTGAAATCCCTCAACACCTCCCTCCCCTGTTACGCCAATCCTCTCCCCCCACTAACACCATAGCCCATACATACACTCACACCCACACTCACTCACACAGACACACTCACACACATGCACACGCACACACACACACGAGTGCGCGCGCTCACTTAATTTACCCTCTTTTCATTTTCATTTTGTTTAACTTAGACTCCTTTGAATTTGCCACACCCAACATTCACTTCCATACATAAGCATAGGCACCAGCACACCATTGTTAACGGAATAACTCACCTCACTAGTGAAATGGTGAGATCCTTATATTGTATTATTATTTAGCTTTTACATCAAAGAAATATTGGAAACTAATGATTTTACAATTAGTGCTTGCGTGATTGATTTGGAACATATTAGCTAATATTATTATAACAGTCAAAATACTCGTATCGTCCGAGTAGCTATGAAAGTCAAAACAATATAATAAAATAAATAAAAATAGGGCAATTAGGTTCGTCCTTATTATACAAACCATGTATATAGTGCTACTTTATCAGTATCAATTAAAACAAATTTCCTGTTATGACAAAAACAAATGCAATATTGTTTCTTTACTTCCTACATAACCCATTATAGCCCAATATTCACAAAACTTGCCAAAGCCTCAAAAACCTTCAAAATTCCCCTCCTGCTTATTTTGGTTTGATTGATTATTCTTCATTGTTTCACTACATCATCAATTAACGAATTTGCAATTTTATTAAACAATAGTTTCAGCGTCTGGGTCATTGACCCCAGCAATCGAAATCCCAAGAGATTGGAAAGATAGTATCTATTGATATAGAAAGATTTACTTCGGGCACTGTGTCAAAGAAAATATGTAGTGTGTATGAGAAGCTGAATGTAATTTATGGTTAACGTATTAAAAAAAGTGACTTGGTTTTCTGGAACTTATCCAAACGACTTCTGGGAAAAGTTGAATTTAATATCCACTGTATCAACACGAAAATGATACATGTCGGTGAGTACTTTTAGCAGGTCGTCCTATTATTTTGATACTGTTACCGAAATAAATTGTCAATGCTTTTTTTGTTTTTATTAAAAGAATGGGGCTAGAACTACGCCTTTCCGTTTGGAGTTTAGGGGTCGAGAAAAAAGTCTTTATGGGTAAGTAAGTAAGTACATCTGTAAGTCTATAGACTCGCTATACAATATATTGTATCCTCCGCAACGCACTTAGATAGATAGCTTGAACCCTTTTTAAGCTATCTATCTAAGTGCGTTGTCTGCCAGTATTGATAGTGTTTTGCTACAACAGTGCCAAAAGCCAAACCAAGCAAGAAAACTAAACAAAAGAAAAGGACATTTATCCACGAAATCGTATTTTTTTATCCGCTGTCTTCCACTACGTTTCTCAGAGGCTTCAGTGAATGTTTGATTCAATTTCCCGGTTTACGATTGTAGTACATGTGCCGTCAAACGACTGAAGTGAACCTTTGAACATAAGTCTCTGGAACTCAATAACTAACAATAACAGTTTTATTAGATTCTGTAGCCAATCACAACAGATGTTGTGGGTCTAAGAAGTCTTAAAATTTTCTGCCCGTTGATTTTGGCATATTAGCGGTAGCCATACTTAGTATTATTAATGCAAAAGTAACTCTGTCTGTCTGTTAACTTTTAAATTTTGAAGAAATTTGACACACGGATATATATAGATCAACTCAGCTTATAGCAGTCCACTGCTGGACATAGGCCTCTCCCTGGCTGCGCCACAACACCCTGTCCTCCGCCTTCCGCATCCAGTCTGTCCCAGCCACCTTTCCACGCCACGTGTCGGCAAGCGTAGTGTGGGACGCTCCCCAGCTAGATGGACCGACGACCTTATATATAGATATTTATTAGATAAATGCAGATATTTTATCCCATAGAATAATTTCTAACCTCTACGCGGGTGATTCCTCGGGAAAGAGCTAGTACTGTATAAACAGTAGTATTTTGTATTCAGTGTAAGATGTAGGTTCTTTCAAACTTATTTGTACTGAGTGGACTAGGCATAAGGAGTTGAAGCAGTTCCCATGAGGCTCGTTTGCGTCTCGCCCGAGTTGCGAAGGTATATGTTACGCAGTGTAAGTTTAGTGTAGGTTAGTTTTGTATGAAAAATTTAGAGAAGATAAGTAAGACTTTTAAGGCATATTTTTGCAAACCAACCGCATTATATCGATTTTCGAATGCTATTTTGTTTGTACAAACAGCAATTATCTATCGTAGAACACATTCCAACAGAAGTATTAAAGACTCCACTAATAAGGACTAGGCTTTAGAATTTGAAATGAAAATTGTTCTCAAATATTCAGAGTTCTAAAAACAGAATCCTAAAATCATTTTAATTAAAACTTCACCCTTTCCATTCCGACAAAAACAACCATTTCACATATTTGTGCCACCCCGGACCAAATGGCCGACCACCATCATTTAGTCGACCAAAAAAATAGGTTCATTGTTGAGTTTCGGGGTTCACCTGTAACCCAAAAACACTCGTTAATTTAAGAAGAAATATGTCACACTTAAAGCTTTTATTACCGGCACGTTAACTGTTTATTGGTCGTAACTGGTGCTGGGACATATGGCCAGCTATGGCCACTAAACGTTAGTGGGCTCGTTTTGAATCAAGCCTATTAATTTTGAGTGCATAGCCCTGTTTTTGTTGTAGAATATTGTTTGCTGAAAGGGTTTATAGTTTAAATAATGGTTATTGTTTAGTTTACAGGGTCGTGTATAAAGTTCAACAATCCTGGTCAAATAATAGGTACTAGCTTATGATTGAGTCACTCGCATGCGGGGCAAAGGCCACTCCTCGTTTTGAAAAAGATCAGTGATCGCTGCATTGAGGCTTCTATAAACTGGTGCGACACACGACGCGACACAAAGACCCCGCGTGTCGCGTGACGAGCAGTGCCTTTGTGTCGCGTTGCTCACTGCATTTTGGCAATTTTAGACCATTTAGTTTAGATTTACTAACGATATTTTGTTTTATAGTACAGTCAGTGGTGTCATACGAATTTAAGGCAACGCTAACCGACTTTTAATGATTTTATACTGAAGATCACGTCTAAACGAGTAGTGTTAATTGATTTAAAAAAAATATAAATTTGTTAAATTAGAGCATTTTCTCAATAATTTAATATGTAAATATTTTTGATTATGTTTATATTACATAGTGAAATTAATTTGTAAAGTTATGTCTAACGCGGATATAATACTGAGAATGGCGCAAAATCTACCAAGCGTATTTTTCTGAAACCTTCACCAATTTAAATATAATTTAATTATTGTTCTTTTAGTATACGCGTTTTATTAAAATGCGTCAAATTGGGGAGAGCGCTCCTTGATGGGCGAGTCCTATTACTGGCTGAACGTACGACGCGTTGCGTGAGCTCAGTACAGAACACGCAAGCTAACCACTCAAGGTCACTGGCATATATTTATCTCCGTCTAACTAAACAATACAGTTACTGCACTTTTGCAGACTATGGGTTAATTAACGATTGACGAAATAATATCTACGATCTCGAACTGGCGAAATACTTTTAGGTGCACAAAACACTTCTGAAAGCTGGCAGCGGTGTTTTGTGCAACTAAAAGTGTTTTGAAGAAGCTTATTCAGAGAATACAACCGTGACGTCATGCTATGTGTAATGTAGAGGCGAGTCGTACCACCAGACAGACAGACAGACAGCACGTGTAGCAATGCATTGCGATGCAAATGTATTTTTAAATGACATGTCTCATTGTCATTCCTTGTCTCATTCTATCGCAACTCGTCTAGGAATGTAGTTTAGTAGGGAAATGCATTATGTGTGATAACATTACCATATTCCCATAAGTAGATATCTACACCACCATGAATCATAGCCGGGAAAGAATGCGTGTTGGCGATATTATAGTCTAGTATAATAAGTGATTATCAGATGAATAGGGTTGGCAAAATAACTAAGATTTATTTTAGTTTCTTGAGAATTATTTTGTACAAGCCGTACTCAATGGGATTTCCTATCGATGAAAATTACAATTCCGTCCCCTATTTAACCCCTTTAAGGGATGAAAAGGAACTGTTGTACAAATTGTCATGCTTCTAGACCGAGAGGTTCAGGCTATGCGTTGTTTTTTAATTTTTTTATTTAGGATGGGTTTGCTATTGACCTTAGTCTAGGGCAGAGATGACAGAGACAAAGTCGACGATGGAGTGAGCTTACCCAGAAGAAGCCTGTTCACTCTAACTTTGAAGAGATTAGGGTTGTATGCGTTCGAAAACACAGATGCAGGTAGAGAGTTCCACTCTTTTGCTGTGCGTATTATAAAAGCCATTTGGAAACGCTTAGTGCGAATTGGTGGAATAGCAACCAGGAAGGGATGGTAACCTGCAGTGCGTCTAGATGTCCGATGATAGAAGGGGGCCGGTGGAATGAGGTCGTGGAGTTCTTGGGCACACTCACCGAAGTGCAATCTGTAGAAAACCGACAAGCAGGCAACCTTGCGGCGATGGGCCAAGATGTGAAGATTGGCATCCACCAGTTTTACGTCGCCAATGAGCCTTTTAGCTCTGCGTTCCACCGAGTCAAGCTTTTTTGTTATTTTGTTTGGTATTTTGCTGAGCCATCCCAAAGATGGCTACAATACTCCATGCAGGATCGGACCTGCGCTTTGTAAAGGGTCAAAAGCTGTCCAGGCGTAAAGTATCGCTTCACCCTATTTAGGATGCCCAGTTTCTTGGCCGCAGTTTGGGCTTTGTACTCGATGGTGGCGCCGAAATTGAGACTAGATGTCAACTCCATGCCTAAAAGCTCGAGCCGACCAGTTACAGGTCACATTGTCACATTGTCTGTCAATGATTTTTTTTTATCAATAAGATTTTATGTAATCTTTATTTATTCCTCTAAACGAATGTTATTGTAAAATTTTAGTATGCTATTCAACATATTTACGCATATTTTATCAAACGTAATATATTTTGTTAACATTGTAGACGTAGGTACAGAAACTTTTCTTCAGAAATGAGCGCAGGACTTGAGAGACTATAGAAACTCAGAGAACTGAAATTAGGCTGTGAAAGTTTACAGACTGCAGCCCAAACTAATATTAGGGTTGTCTATGCCTTTGCCTTCTTGTTTACCTTTTGTGGTCAAATATTTGATCGTGTATTGTTTGGACAGCAGTGGTGGCTTATTGGTAACGGTCGCGACTTACGAGTTGAAGGTCGTAAGTACGAACCCAAACAGGCGCTTTACTTTGTGTCAATTAGTTCATCACCTCTGTTCTCAAAACGTTGAAAGAAAACGTTGTGAGGAAATCGGCATGTCCTAGAAACAAAAATTCGATGACATGACGTGACATCTACCAACCCGCACTGGGCCCGCGTGGTGGATCACGGCCCACTCCCTCTCGAAGAGAGGAGGCCTGTGTCCCAGCAGTGGGAACATTATAGACTGATTATGCTACGTGAGAAACGTGAATCACGTGTAGATTTAACGTGGTCTTAAAAGAGTATAACATACATAGGTACCTACTATTTAGTTCATAAAAAATAAATATTTTTAGTTGTTTAGATAATATGTGTTGTTTTGTTATGTCAGACTGATTATGCTGGTAGAAGTTAGATAACTAACTTTGTAAATACTTTTTTATTGGAGTTGAGTAGGTACCTATCGCTGTTTTAAGGCTTCTACAGACCGGCGCGACTCGCGACGTGACACAAAGGCACCGCTCGTCGCGCGACACGCCGTGGTCTTTGTGTCGCGTTGCGTGTCGCGCCGGTTTGTAGAAGCCTTTAAGTAGGTAGTAATTACGTAGTGTACCTACATACATAACTGCACTATCGCATAAAGTAAAGACCAGTGAAAATAGTCGTTACGAGAAATAAATAAATAACACAATGAAAGCTGAAGCAAATAGAAATACTTTGAGGTAAAATTATCAACAAAAAATCATACCTAAATAAAAGGAATGATTTACGGTATTTACACGCGAGGCTTAGCGTAAGAATCACGATGAAACCAAGACCAATTATAAATTAATGCCATTATTACCTACCATAGTCACATGTAGATAGCGTCATTCATGCTGGTCAGGCAAATGATGTTGTCAGGCGACATATCAAAACGTCACGTTTGACACTCTATTAACATCCTTAATAGTGTTGTGTAATCTCTGGCTTGAATCGAATACCCGTCATCCAACCAATAATTCAAATAGTGGCCTGGAATGATTATGCCATTACGTGAATCATTATTTGAAGAAGATTTTCAGTTTTAGTGAGGTTTTGTGTGTACGTTAATTAATCGTATATATTATGTATTTATATTAATTGTATTAGGTAATATATTATTATGTATACATTAATTAATCGCTTGTGCGGTGTCAAGCATTCAACTATCTGCTACAAATGACCAGTTTTTTTTAAATATGTTTAAAAAATCCGGCTAATTGCGTGTTGGACCACGCACAATGGGTTCCGTAGTTGGGATGAATTTATCCCAAGATTGTAATTGAAAATTGCACATGCAAGTTGGTGGACTAGCATAATCAGCCTATAATGTTCCCACTGCTGGGACACAGGCCTCCTCTCCGTGAGAGGGAGTGGGCCGTAATCCACCACGCGCGCCCCGTGCGGGTTGGTGGGTGACACAGTCATGTCTTCGAATTTTCGGTTCTAGGACATGCCGCTTTCCTCTTGATGTTTTCCTTCACCGTTTTGAGAGAAGTGGTGATTAAATTGATCGACTATTATTCATTAACTTGTGAAGCTTACTTAGCTGTGATAGTTTTCCTTTTAGCTTTGTTATATATACACACATATCCAAACACAACCATTTAGCTGGCACTTTAAAGCTTTATATTACGCAAACGGATCCCTGAATCGAAAAATGCTTTTCACAGTCCCCCTTTTATGAACGGCCTATCCAACGATACCCCACACAATGGGAAAGACGAGAAAAAATCACCCCCAATTTACGTGCAAGGTATTTTGTTCCTTTTTTTCAAGATTTTATTTTACTACTTGGTCGGCGTGATTAATATGCCAACTTATAGCTTTTTAGTACCAAGAGTCTCTGAGTTAAGCCGAGGACAGATAGACAGACGGACATTGCGAAACTATAAGGGTTACTTGTTGACTATTGAACCCTAAAAATTACACACATAAGTAACATAAGTAAGTAGGTACATGTGTTTTAGATCATGAATAAAGCCAAACTACATTATTTAAAACCATTAGTTGATAAAGTTACTTCATATAATTACATTAATAACAGAGAATTAATACTTAATTTTATTTAACGTACTAATTAGAGTTCATTAAATATGTAGCTAAGAAATCTTCGGTCATTAAACAAAATAAGAATAATATTTACAAAATACACGTCACATTCAAGAAAAATACCTGTGCATATACAATAAATGGACATAAATGACGTGTAAGCAAATATACACTGATTTATTTACAAGTACTCACTGCAGCTTAAATCTCGTATTTTAACTCAGACCAAATACAAAAAAGTTATTTTAAATAAATGTAAATAGTTGGAGAGGCCCTGTAACAAACATTCAGGATGAAATTATACTTCAACAATTCCTTCTTTTGTCACTGAACTGAATAATGTTTTTTTTCCACAAATACTTCAGTCATTAAAGGTTTTTTTTTCTGATAAATATACAAAAGAAGACAGATGTAGCTGTCGACCTGAGACTCATGACATTGATTGTCACGGTGTCTTAGATACCATTGTTTTAAAGACAAAGGTTTTATTTTCGTTGACATTATCAAATTAAATAAGGCTTGAAATTCTGGCGTAAGATTCTGCTAAATTGAGAGTCCCATGCATTTGTGCTGAATGAGTATCATATTATATTTTCTACTGTGTTAGGTGCAAATTGCTACATTATTTTACAGATATGCAGCTGCATTGTTCTCTAAATCATTTTAATTTTGCTAAATATATATTACCGTATATTCGTATATTTTATCGTGTTTTTATTCCACAGTTCATTTATTGTAATTTTTACAAAACTGGTCACTCTCCGATAGCCTTATAACCGATTAGATCAAAAATTAATTGACACAATATGTAGTACTAGCTTTTGCCCGCGGCTTCGCTCGCGTTAATTTCGAATTTGACAATCCTTTCGGATTGTACTTTGCTTTTTGAAATTTAAAGTGCTATTAAATACATCCCATAACATGATTCGAAAGACACGTGGCGCCATCTATTATCATAAGAACGTTATTGTTGTTTTCCTCGGGAATAGTACTTTTTTTCGAGATGAAAGGTACCCTATGTCCGTTTCTGTACACCTGACAACGTATATGCGAAATTTCACAATGATCGGTTTAGTGGTTTAGGCGTGAAAAGGTAACAAACAAACAAACTTACTTTCGCATTTATCATATTACTTAGGATTGACTGCGAGGTGACAAAAAATCTAACTGCCGACATTAATAATTTACACAGAGAGAAACAAAACGTAACATTTTCGACTGTTAGTTAAACTGATTAATCGAAGTACCAAACAACTTCTAACTTTCGAAGTCAACGCATCCCATGGAAGTTAGGAGGTAATGCCATAGAAACCATAAAAAGTGAATTTCTGGAAAAATATCAGACAGGTATTGATTCTTCGCAGTCGGTATTTAAAGGCCCGTAGAGTAAACTAACAAAATGTATGAAAACCTTTGATATCACTACATTTTCTCTAATGAATTGTGTTTAAATCCGCGCGAGCCTTCAGGATTGATAGATTGTCAAGACACGGTTCTTTTTCTTTGAATCACCGTACAATTACATTACATTGTATTGGTTGGGCTTTCGAATGAAGCCCCATTTAGGTCGATATAATTTTTTTCTTTTTTGTCTTGTTTTTGCAGAATTTTTTCCTACCTTTTAAACATAACGTGTTGTCAGTCAGCCAGTCGATATACTTTGTACCGCGAGCAACTAGCACTTTTCCATATTATTTATTATCATCTTAGAAATTGATACAAAATTATTCGATTGATTGTTTTTTTTTTATATTGGTAGATAATACGTAGTTTTAATTTAGTTTTTTGGAAATTTTCAATTTATCCTGTTGCTGTCCCCTATTTTATTACCTAGCTTTTTGTAAGATTTTTTACAATACGGAATGCAATAAATGAATATCATAAATATGAATATAGATCGCTTTTCAGCATTTGATGTAAGATTTAATACTTTTTATATTTTATATCAATTTATAAATAATATATTTTGCTCAATAATTAGGATTAAGGAAACTGACGTGTTAATCTACTTTGGTTGCTGACTGTACTATTTTCCCATAACCATTTATTAAAATAATTGCAGTAAGGTAAGCCTGTAAAACATTGTTCGACCATTTATTATTTCACTAGTGACCCACACCTCGTGCACGGCCACACATACTTTGCCGCTTTTTCTGCAGAAATTTAAAGAGATTTATTGAAATGGTTAGAATCGTGCCTCGCTTGCACACTTTTGGCTTACTACATTTATAGAAAGAATGTTTGTATGGTTCATTATTGAGTGACGAAACTTATTGTGCGTTGGTAAAATAATACGGTATACGAGGTTAATACGGGTTGCAGACCAGGAGCTAAGCTAAGTTAGTTTAGCTTAGCTCGCATAGCTGACGCAGTTTTTCATACTTGTATGCAGACTGCAAACTATGCAAGCTAAGCTATGTGAGCTAACTAAAATATGCGCTGCTAAGTTAGTTGTGATTGCCAATGCACAGCTACGCGAGCTAAGCTAAGCACCTCCCGCACCTCCCGCACCCTCCCGCACTTTCTTCGTCCGTCGAATTGAACTTCGCAACACTTAAATGAGTTTTCGCTTAGTTTTTGGTGTGCACAGGACATATTTTTAGCTTATCTTAGCAAGCTTAGCTTAGTATAGCTTCGGCATAGCTTAGCTCTTGGTCTGCAACCCGTATAAGACTTGGAACGTGAGGGAATCCAGGCTCTAATGCTTGGCGGTCAAATTCAAGATATTTTGGAAATACGCACATAATACTAATAATAAATAATAATACTAATAGCACTAACACGGTTATTCAAACATACCTATGTTCAACATCATCATTTCAGCCGAAAGATATCCACTGCTGGACATAGGCCTCCCTCAAAGGGGGGGTTTTCCATAATCGCCACGCTTGGCAGGCGGGTTGGCGATCGCAGTATGGTGTTAAAATGCATAGAGAACGCTGCTGCCCATTCTCTAGTAAGTTCCTTAGTCGCCTTTTACGACACCCACGGGAAGAAATAGGGGAGTGCTATTCTTTACGTCCGGCACCACACAGACACCTACGAGAAAAAAAAAACATGCAGTTTTATCAATTTTGGAATAGACTTGCTATGTAGTACCCAGCACAGTAGTACTAATTAATTAATTATGAGCAGATGCTTCTTAGTGGCATTTCAAAACGAAAATTTTGCCAGTAGGTAGTATTCGTTACCTGGACAGTCACGAATCACTTAACAAGATTTCGTTTACTATCATTGCAGTGTGTTACCCTCCAACCCCCTTCGTTCCTTACGTACACAAATTAAAATCATAACCAAGGCGTGCCCGCTCATTGGTTGTATTATATGATGCAATGTCATCGTGACCTGTTACTTAGAGGTCATTGGTTCAAACCGTTTAGTTTATTTTGCGAAATAGTGTGTTACATTTGTTTTTCAATTAGTTGTGTTTGATTTATGGCGATTGTTTGTGTTGTTTATTTTTAGTTTTTGTGTTGACTAATTCTTTGCAACAGGTGCAGGTCGGCTGGTTTTCATAACACCGACCAATGATATTATATCAAACAGATATGTTATACACTCACAAAACAGCCGAAAAAAGTATGCCGCGCAGCAGCGGCAGCACACATTTCTTTCCCACTTTTCTTTTCATTCATTTTACATTTCACTACAAGTAAAATACGTCCCAATTAGGACGTTTTCGAGTCTTTATGATTGCGCACTCACAACATATCTGTTTAATATAATATCATTGTCACCAACCCTCTTGTCTTGTGCAGTAATTATCAGACAGGGTTTTTCTTGTTGACAGCAGACAGTGGGCACGTTGCTAAGTCTTAAAAGCTGCACGGATCGATCGATCAGGTTAATCTACGCTTGCCTAGGTTAGTCCGTGGATGGGTGACCATCTTTCAAAGAAATCTATATCAAAATATTTTTTTCCACATATACCTACAGGGTTCCGTTTGGTGCCGGACGTAAAGTTCCGTTTGGTGCCGGACGTAAAAAATAGCACCATCCCATTTCTTCCCGTGGGTGTCGTAAAAGGCGACTAAGGGACTTACTAGAAAATGGGCAGCAGCGTCTTCTATGCATTTTTAAAACCATACTGCGATCGCCAACCCGCCTGCGAAGCGTGGCGATTATGGAAAATCCCTCCCTTTTTTTGGGGAGGCCTATGTCCAGCAGTGGACGTCATTCGGCTGAAATGATGATGATGATACCTACAGCACTTATGAAACGTCAGAAGCAACTCGCTAAGAGCAGGTGTTCGGTTCCAAGTGGTCGTTTCCAATGGAGAAGAGCCTCTTAACGGCTTAACGTGCCTTCCGTACCTCAGAAAGCACGTTAAGCCGTTGGTACCGGCTGTTATTCGTGGATTTTTGACAGTCGTTACAGGTCGTCAGAAGCCCGAAATTCAGACAAACAGTCTTACCAACGGGTATCGTGTTACCCAGCAACTGGAATGGGCAGGTCAGATAGGCAGTCGCTCCATGTAGAACTGGTAGTCAGAAGCATCCGATTAGACTGGAAGCTGACCCCAACATAGTTGGGAAAAGGCGGCAGATGATGATGATGAGCGGACAATGATTTTATTTTTTATAATCCACGTCAGTATAATGTGTTCCTCTGTGACTTAACATCAGTTAAAACAAAACCGGTATAATCCACGTCAGTATAATGTGTTCCTCTGCGACTTAACATCAGTTAAAAAAAACCGGTATAATCCACGTCAGTATAATGTGTTCCACTGCGACTTAACATCAGTTAAAACAAAACCGGTATAATCCACGTCAGTATAATGTGTTCCTCTGCGACTTAACATCAGTTAAAAAAAACCGGTATAATCCACGTCAGTATAATGTGTTCCACTGCGACTTAACATCAGTTAAAAAAAACCGGTATAATCCACGTCAGTATAATGTGTTCCTCTGCGACTTAACATCAGTTAAAAAAAACCGGTATAATCCACGTCAGTATAATGTGTTCCACTGCGACTTAACATCAGTTAAAAAAAACCGGTATAATCCACGTCAGTATAATGTGTTCCTCTGCGACTTAACATCAGTTAAAAAAAACCGGTATAATCCACGTCAGTATAATGTGTTCCTCTGCGACTTAACATCAGTTAAAAAAAACCGGTATAATCCACGTCAGTATAATGTGTTCCACTGCGACTTAACATCAGTTAAAAAAAACCGGTATAATCCACGTCAGTATAATGTGTTCCTCTGCGACTTAACATCAGTTAAAAAAAACCGGTATAATCCACGTCAGTATAATGTGTTCCACTGCGACTTAACATCAGTTAAAAAAAACCGGTATAATCCACGTCAGTATAATGTGTTCCTCTGCGACTTAACATCAGTTAAAAAAAACCGGTATAATCCACGTCAGTATAATGTGTTCCTCTGCGACTTAACATCAGTTAAAAAAAACCGGTATAATCCACGTCAGTATAATGTGTTCCACTGCGACTTAACATCAGTTAAAAAAAAACTGGCCAAGTGCGAGTCGGACTCGCGCACGAAGGGTTCCGTGCCATCTATAAAAACGGCAAAAACATCTCGTTAGTTTTATGGGATCCTTAAATATTTATGTTATTCGGTTTTTTAGTATTTCTTGTTATAGCGGCAACAGAATCATGTAAAACGGAGTCATCTGTGAAAATTTCAACTCTCTAACTATCACGGTTCATGAGATACATCCTGGTGACAGACGGACGGACAGCGGAGTCTTTGTAATAGGATCCCATTTTACCCTTTGGGTACAGAACCCTATAAACACTAGAAAAGTATTTAATTTTTTTGCAGAAAATCTCGCTAACCGTCCTCAAACCGACCGTGACGACACAAGAAAGAAAGAGAGATCTTTAACATTTTTAAATCCTATAAAATATCCATCTAGAATAATCTAGATCAAGTCTTTATCCTTCATTTCAATAATACAAATTCAAGTTCGCTTCTACTGCTAGCTTATGATAAAAATCGTTTGTAGAAAAATGTTTACAAGCACGTTTTGTCGTCGTTTACTATCGACACGGATAAGCCGATTACAAAGATTTTTTCTCAGAGTCTCGGAGTCTAGAGGGCTAAAACACTTTTTATGTTTTAAATGAACTCAATGTTACCGAATTTGATAGTGTTAGTGTTATTGTTACATATATGCTGACCCGCTAAGACGCTGGCAACACTGTCGGCGTGCCCTCACCCCTGCCAAGCCCCTCCACGCACTTCAAGACGCCATGACGGGAAACGGTGCATAAATAAGCTTGCACGTCTCATTCCCGCTCTCTTTTTTACAAGGACAACTGACCAGGGCGAACCTCTGTCATATTACTATTTCATTTTACTTTGTATCGCTGTTTGTGCTGACAATTAAAACCCGTTAAGTATACTTAATCCCTTGATTTATATTGTACCTATTATAATGATGTTAGTTCAATATTTATGTTTAACTAGTAATAATAAAAAATAAAAAAAAAATATTGTAAGTTTGCTTTTCAAGTGATTCGATTATAACGGATTTTAGTTTAAATAAGGACCTGTGATTTCAATAAATAACTAATTAAAATAAGTTGCTGAAGTTGTTTGAATTTAATTTATTATAAACCCTGTGTTTAATCAGTTGTTACATTATTATGTATAGTTTCACCAAAGATATTCTAGACGCTGAGACCGAGATCTATAAACTATACTTAGCGCGTGCTTTGATTTTGACAGGTTCTGGTCTCTGTCATGCACTTGTAGTTTGGCAGTTGTGCGATGTTGAGAGCAATAACGCTTAGCTAAAGTTCGTGCTAAGTAACGTTTATAGATATCGCTCTTAAAGCCTGGTTTGGCAATTGGGGCTTTTATTCAAAACAATGTGAAAATGGTGAAATGAAGCTGTGACTTAGCTCATTAACAACCGGTTCTTAAAAGACAAATCAAAACAAAATTACCTTGTAATGAATGGCTACTTCTACTACTTAATAATTGTCAACCGCGTTCAACAGCTGTCAGTATTATCATTCGTGTATTCCCGTTGTCCCCGTACGCCGTGTCCCCGTCCTACGGGGACAGCAGTACTTCAATTAAATATTAAAAATACTTCCCGTTGTTCCCGTGGTTTGGTTTTACATTCAAAAATATGTTTCTGGCATTCGCCGGCCGCTGCCGCGGCACCGCTCGCTACGCTCGCTCGGCTCGTGCGTTGTGTGGTCACAGTTCTAACCTAACCTAACCTAGCTGTTTCGATTTAAAAAAAGGTTTACTTCGTACGATAAGGGGACAACGGGAAATAAATTTAATCACGTCCCGCTGTCCCCGTGACGGGGATATGGCAAACGGGGACAACGGGAATACACTTTATCATTAGTGTGTAATACTGACACTGACAGCTCTTGAACGCTTAACGGTTTAGACGTGCTGATCGCGTTCAGTTTCATTTGTGAAATTCCCTCTAAAAGTATTTAATTAATATTTATTTATTTATTTAAGGATTACAAACGAGATACATTACAATTTTGTTTTACAATAATAAAAACTTGTCTAATATACATTATCCTGTAATGCACACTCAATTACAGATAACCACAGCTCACACATTATCGAGTACACATGCTCTGAGTACATAAAAAAGAATAAAAAAAAACAATAAACATGCTATTATAAAAGATTTACATGCTAATAATAAAAAAAAGTTTGAATTTACAATATTACAATACAGTAACCAAGCATTAACTTGATTTTCATTATTTGTCATTATTTGTCTGAATTAATAAAAAATAAACCAAACAAAATTAGGAATAAAAGAGAATAGTTAAAAATAGAATTATAAAGTGAATTGAGTTTAATATAATAAAAAAATAAAATTGTAATGCTAATAAAAAAAAAAGTTTGAATTTTCAATTTTACAATACAGTAACCAAGCATTAACTTGATTTTCATTATTTGTCATTATTTGTCTGAATTAATAAAAAATAAACCTAAGAAAATTAGGAATAAAAGAGAATAGTTAAAAATAGAATTATAAAGTGAATTGAGTTTAATATAATAAAAAAATAAAATTGTAAATTATTATTAAATTATTAAAAGTGTTAAATTATTTAATTTAATTATTGGAATGATAAGTCAAATGTCCTCTAACCGAAAGTGCTTATATAATTTATTTTTAAAAGTATTAAGACTCATGATTGATATCAATCTCAGCTATGCGGCTTAAAGCGTTGTACAATTTGGTAGCCGTCGTTAAATATTGTCTGAACAGATTGTAGGTATGTGACCGTGGCAACCTGCTAGGAACGTTAATACATATTTTGGATAGTAGGTCAATATTTAGTTTAGATGTCACCAATTTGTAAAGGAAACAAAGATCGAGTACTTTTCTACGATTAGTGACTAATAGACACATAATATGTGATTTCAATCAAATACTTTTCATAGATACACCTGTAGGTTTCAATTTAAAATGTTCTTAAATCCCTTTTATGAAACAACAGGAAAAGGGGGGAAGGACCTAGGTGTTACTATTATGTCGTCTAGACTCCACGGAATGCCTAGACTTTCAATTTTAATAAAACGTGTATCTACAGTTGGAAATATAATGTGTCGTCAAGATATTATAATGGTTGAAGGTAACGTTTAAGAAATTTTCTATCGGTTTTGGCGACACTTGTCTGGTAACTGAATGGAGTTGAAAGGGTTCTTAATCTTGCGTGTTTCGATTTTATTATAAAGTTTATAATATTATATGAACATGACAATAATTTTATTATAAAGTTTATAATATTATATGAACATGACAATAATTTTATTATAAAGTTTATAATATTATATGAACATGACAATAATTTTCGGTATCACTACTTCTTCAAAATGTTGTGGCAAGGTGATATAATAACCAAATCAGCTTATATCTACATCTTATACCTACATCTTTCGTAGAAGCTTTAAAAACTGATTTATGTATTTTAGTTCCATTTTCTTTTCAACCTGAGTATTTTCAATGCAATTAAACAACAAAACAATGAGGAAGTAAGTACACCCCGCAGTTTGAAGCAAGTTCTATATCAACCGATCTTCATTTATCAGAGTTTCAACAGAGGATGGGTAGCGAAGTTGGACAGATGGCCACCATTTTGCTGTAACTATTTTTTTTTTTAACGTTAATTGTAACTACGCATGGAATATAATAGAATACTCTTTATGTACACCATAAAAGTTACAGATCAGATATAAATGTTTAAATTTTACATAGGGTGACACAATGGGCGGGCTTATCGCTAAAAGCGATCTTTTACAGACAACCTTTGGATGGATTAAAGGGAGAAGGAGAGACAATACTGCAGGTAGTCAGTGGTGTACAATTAACATGTACAATAAATACATACATACACAAATACACACACTTACATACACTTATCTAATAAATATATAAATATACAATATAAAAAATACACATGAAACAACAGCAAGGAACTGTATTATGTAATGACGATGTTTAAGGAGACAGGAAGTGTTTTTTTACCTGAATTTATTTTTATTATTTCGTTTATTAATTTTCTTCCATAATAACATAATATTATTATAAACTTTCACGATTGCCTGCCGCGCTATTGATCAAAGGTACGATTCCCGCTCTAAAAAACAGGATAAATTCAAGTGGGAGGAGTTATTATTGTTTACAATTTATTTTAAAATATTCAACATAAGTTTTATGAGAGCCACAATGCTTTTCGTTTATTATTTCCCCAACTAGTGCTAAAGGTCATGTGTAGGCTGATATATGTTTACAAAACAAAATCTAATGACCAGCAAACTGATTTAAATAACATAACATAACATCACGCCTTGTTTCCCCGAAGGGTTGGGCAAAACAGTGTACCTACAGATACACAGGTTGGAACTGGCGAAATGAGGGTAATACTACAGTACACAGTGTTTAAGTCCCAATTAATTTGGGGCGAGCCTATTGCCATCAACCACCATCCTTGTTCTTCCAATATTACTTTGGCCAACCTGGTAATCAAACCCAAGACCTCATGTTCAGCTGTAGCAGTGTATGCCAGCATGCTTGCGACCACTTGACCAAAGAAGTAACATTTTGCTGGGTGTAATCTCATTCAAATTAGAAAAAAAAACTGGTACTTAATAACAACTAATTACAAAAACGACACTTACGCCATTTTGACTAGGTGTTTAATTTCATCGCCAATTGTAATATATCGGATGAGGCGACTCTAATAAAGGCATGCCCCGTTATATTGATCTGCAGCTTGCCGAGTATGACATTCAGTTTGTAAATTAAGTTTTATTAACTCAAATAGCTCATGAGAACAATGATTGATGACTGAAAAATTATGTCAAAGTAAATTCATATAATTCAAGATTTAATTCAAAGTTATTTCTTTCAATCAATTCAGATTTGTACCTGTAACTTCAAGTCTACCAATCCTTTACTTTCTAGTCCTAATTCAATAAAACTGTTGACTCTTAATGCTTTTAAACACAGTAACATAATCCGTTTTAATTGGCTCATCAAGAAGATTATATTACTTACTTCGTGACACAAAGACGATTGTGAAATAAAATCATTAAGGATTTAACTACACAAACTATGTAATGTGTTTTAATTAAGTAACACACATAACATTTATTTATTGAAGTGACCCCGTGCCGTAACACCGAACACACCGGTGTACATCTCCCGTCTGACTACACCACTAAGGCGGAGGACATCGTGGAGTACGTGCGCCGGAAGACGAGGTACACGCCGAGGGTGCAGTTACTGGAGTCGCACCGGAACGTCAACTTCAAGGAGTTCTTCGTGCGTGTACCGAACTGTTATCTGCCCCTCGTCATGGAAGAAGACTTTTGACCTCAGGACGTGGTGTTCCGTCGCTTCCGCGGACATGTAGAACAGTACATAGTCAAGCTAGTGCAAAGTAAAGTGCTACTAACATTAAGCCTTTTTATTAACACACGTTTTGTTTATAATAAAATATGTATGTTTAGGTTAAGGAATTTTTCTATGGGCCTGTGTCGCCTGAAATAAATGGTATTTTAATTGTTATTATTTATTAGATTTTTGGGTATATACAGTCAACAAAAACTATGAGTATACAGGCATGTAACTATAACAGATTCGAAACCGTAAACGCGCTGTTCCACAGCAGCCCACGGCTAAGCTACGCACGACCGCACGTGTCCTTAGCTTCGCTTTGTATACAAATGTTGGCGGGATCGTCCACTGCGACCACTGGCCACGCTACTCATGAATGCGTGGCTGGCAAAATAATGAACCGCGCAGCTAACGTAGTAAACATTTCCGTGCACATCCTACGTAGCAGTGGATAGTCGACTTTATTATCATGTGTGTACGGAGTAGTCAAATCTTTGACGAATAAATAAATCTCTTTGTGTCTGTTTAAAAGTTATTGCGTTGGCAATAACAGAGAATATTATTTGTGTAGTACAAAAATATGCTTATTGCTTGCCTTCATATACTTAACTCCTTTGTTAGTTGTGCTACTTTTCTTCTGATTAAAAGAACTGCATTGACATTATTTTTCTTTTTACTTTGCCCGTCATTATTAAGACTCACTGTGTGTCACTGTCTGACTCCGAGACTGCTACGAAATATTAAAGATACATTTATTTCAAAAACAAGATAGTTTCGTTAGTCTCTGCTAGTCCCTTATTGATCTTCCTATAATCTGTGTTTCAAGATCAAGAAATCTACAATGAAGCTGTGTAACGTTATTGTTTTAGAGATATTGGCATTTCCGGCATTTTTGAGAGCTTCTGAAATATCATACGCGGCTACTGGTATTGAGGTAACACACCTACCACATACGTCTTGTAATACCTTTTACAAACTTGGCTATTAGTGCAATTCACAGAAAAAAAAATCCAGTAAAATGAGTGAATATGAAGCTGGAAGAGATTTCTTTAGAAATAAGCGTACCTGTATACCTTTGTACGTATTTTTCTGTTCCTTTATTCTTGTCTGTATATATGTGTGTACACAAAACACATAACATCACACTTTATCTCCCCGAAGAGTTATTCAGAGGTGTACCCCTATTAGGTACACCCACATTTTGACAGTTATGTTTAAGTCCCATGTAATAGGGGGTGAGCGTATTCCCATTAACCCGGCACAAATCCAGACTCCGGGCTGCTACTGAGAAATACATAATGGAAAATCCCAATAACACTTTGCCCGACCTGGGAATCAAACCTCATGCTCAACAGTAGCGCTTGCGAACACTAGAACAACGAGGCAAGGGGATGGCAACTTAGCAGTAGGTACCTGCTACTTAATTCCGGCTGAAACCAAAAAAGGACACGTTCTTTTTCTTCAGTCATTTGTCTCGAACGTTACAAGCTCTGTGTCTCGAACTACCGTCTGACAGTAGATAAGTACTGCAACTTTCAAATCAGATCTTGGTAAATGCAGAGATGGAAAACAAGATACTAAAATTAATACTTCCAACTTTAACTAACTAACTTACTGTCTTGCTTATCTAAGCTGATCATACATATTAATTGTGAGAGAATAGGTTAACGAAGCCGATTCAGGAACATTGCCGGAGTTTACCGAAGTGTGCCGATTGCTCGAAGTAAACTCTATTATTTAATTTAAACATTTTGTCTTGGGGTATCCTTACTCCCGGACAAAATGTTTAATTAAAATAATTAAGATAATATTTTCAAAGACGGTGGTTTGACTAACGTCTGTGATGCAAAACTTGTATTTAATGTTAGATTTGGTTTTGACGCTGAAGATTTAAAAAAATATGTAATTGAATTCTCGTTGATAGTTGACATTATTATAATATTGCAGTTAGCAGCAGTAGTTAGTTATACCGGTCCCCGGCAGTAGGCTCGCCCTTATTACATGGGACTTAATAACATAACTGGCGAAATGTGGGTGTACTATTATGGGACACCTCTGCCTAACCTTTCGAGGATTACACGCGTGATGTTATATTATATTGTAAGAGTATCGAAACTACTGTGGTGTAAGTAGGTAGGTACTTATAATGTAGTACTATCCACATAATTACATTGGCAAGCAGAGAGAGTTACACTCGAAATGTACGTACCAAAACGTTCAGCTACAAACGTACAGTTGCAGTTTTAGGTAAGCGGGCACGCCCATTATACCTGGAGGCTTTTATTTAGGTACATTCTGTTTACATTTTTTTGTATTTTTGCTTGAGTATAGTTTTCTAACATAATAATATGGCAAATAATTTAATTTTAATGTTTTGTGCTCCGTAAAGTAAATTATTTTACATACTATTGTAATAACATTTTTCTAACTGAACAGACAGCTGTGCTGCTGGCGAGTTTGTTGCGCCACTTCTTCTTCCCAGCTAAAGCACTAGGAGCGGTGAAGGGTGGGCGTTTTTGGGGGACTGTCTTATGTCATTTTTGACATTCGAAAAGTGCTGGATTTTCAGCCTAGTTTGAATAAATGACTTTTGATTTTGGTTTTGATTTTGATTTTTGTTACCTATATTATTTTTGTTACCTATATTATTTTTGTTACCTAGGTATATTATTTTTATTATCTAAATTATTTTTGTTACCTATACTATTTTTGTTACCTATATTATTTTTGTTACCTATATTATTTTTGTTACCTATACTATTTTTGTTACCTATATTATTTTTGTTACCTATATTATTTTTGTTACCTATACTATTTTTGTTACTTATACTTACTACTATTCGTGAAAATAAGACCAGTCTGAATAAATAGATCGAATGCAAACATGGCATGTTGGTATTGCTAAAAACTTCCCGCTAAAATATTTCAACGTCCAACGTAACGAGGTACACTCGCGAACGCAAGGCTAAATATGAATAATTTAAATAATTGTCAAAGGGAAACCTTTCAGGACAATGTAAGAGCATCGTCGCTTTTAATTTAGTCAAGGCTATAAGGTTGCTATAAGGTTGTGCATGGAAGGCGTTTAGTTACAGTAAAGATTTTTAACTGCAAAATTCATCATTATTTTATGTCTTTTTGAAGTGAAACTTTTTAGGCGGCGATTCGATAATTGGACGAGAATTGGGAGTAATAATTCAAGGAAGCGTCACGTTTAGGCACATTTCGTTACTAGAGAGAGAATAAAGACTCTCTCTGTCTCTCACACTAAACCTCTCTTATTCTTTATTTTTAAGGCTTTTCACTTCTATCACGTGTACGGTGACGCACGCGAAATTTTGTTTATAGGTTTTTGCACTTTCATTGCAAAATTACGTTTTTGATTCAGGCGGCAGGATTCGTTAAAACGATTATATTATAAACATAATTGATAAATAACATAATACCCAATAAAACTCGGGAAAATTAAGTACCTATGTAAGTGGAATGACTTAACTTCATATTTATATTTTTGAGAAATTAACAAATGAAAACAGTGAAAAAACTACACATATTATAAGCGAAATCTAAGACAAGTAACCTCATTGAAGATTATGTATAAATAATTAGAGATCTAAAACATCGCCAAAATCACGGATCAGAAAGCTACAAGCGTTTATATTATAACATCACCAACATTGCCCAAAAACCGCTACAAAGCTCCAGCCATGACAATATCTAAATTGAAACAATTATGAAGTGAACCATCTTCGATATCTCAGAACGAGGGTATTGTAAAACTTGACGTGAACAGTAAACAGCCTTTTTTTTTTTTTTTGGGTGGGAAATTATCAAATAACTTCTCCCGCTCTGGGCTGAGCGGGAGGGCGTGTTAGACTTTTACTGACTAAAACCCACCCGTGTTCCTTCCGTTGCCTGTGTGCCGGGGTCACGATATCCCTTTCGGACAAACTCGCAACCCCGGCAGGTATTGGCCCTAACGGACCCCGTCAGTTGGTGCTGACATCTCTTTGAGGCGCGCGTGAAACACAACGCGCCGTCGACCCGGGCCTGGTCCTTATCGGACGGCGAGCTACCCCTCGCTCACCGTCCGCAGGCCCGCGCCTACGGTGGCCGGAAATCAGCTTGTGACTCCCGACGCCCAGGGCGTCTCCTGCGGCGGCTAAGGGCGTGAGGGCGCGAACCCTGCCTTATCCTCACGCGTTCCGCCTCCTCCTTCGCGAGCATTACTGCTTCGCAGAAGGAGGTGACGGCCTCCCATGCACTCTCGCTCCGAACCATGGCCTGAACCAGGGCCGGACGCGAGAGATCGCTGCCGCCGATCGCCTCCGTGAGGACACGGCGGTGCTCCGCCCAAGCCGGGCAGACCTCCACCGTATGCTCCACCGTGTCCTCCGGGCGATCCACACAGTGGTGACACCCGGGCGTTTCCTCCCGCTTTATCCTGAACAGGAACCTCCCGAAACAACCGTGTCCGGTGAGGACCTGCGTCAAGCGGAAGGTGAGGACGCCGTGGCGCCTCTCTAGCCACTCCTCAAAGAGGGGACTTATCGCCACAATTGTGGCGTGCCCTGCGCTGGGTTGCGACAATCGCACTCTCCATGCCGCCATGAGATCCCGCCGGAGCTCCGTCCGCTGTGCTGCGATTACTCGCGGCAGCGGAGTTTCACCCCGGCCTTTCGCCTCCTCGCGCCACTCCCAGATGTGCGCGAGGACTTTTGCCTCCAGATCCCACGGCGGCAGTCCAGCAAGGAGGCTCGCCGCCTCACGGGAGACCGTGTGGTAACCCCGTACCAGCCTGATGGCCATGACCCTTTGGGACGCGTTCAACCGCTGGGCTGGTCGCAGCCTCAGAGAACGCGCCCACACCGGTGCCCCGTAAAGGGCCATGGACCGCACGATCCCCGCGTAGAGCCTCCGGCAGGAGGCGTTTGGACCCCCTAGATTGGGCAGAAGCCGCTTCATAGCAGCCCCGGCCCTATCCAGTCTAGGAGCCAAACGTCGGAAGTGCTCCACGAAGTTCCACCGGCTGTCGAGGACGAGTCCCAAGTACTTCATCGTCAACTCGACACCGATGTGAACTCCTCCCGCCGTTATACAGTAAACAGCCTGACTTGTTATTCACGATATAACGAGTTTGGATCCCGGCTGTTGCTATCGGAAACATGGCTATCGATCTCAAATAATAGTTTGTTTAGATGACGAAGTTTGTTAGTGTATCGATTTTAAATTTAATTAATTTGACAATGGCCTGTTGCAGTTTTGTGATTTGTAAATGGGTGCTTCTTCAAGTAAGGCATTCTTTCGTGATTTTCGTGGCAATTTTCAAATTCAATTTTTTTTTTTTGGTTTGAGAATCTTAAAAGTAATATTTTTTTATAAAAAAGGCACCTCAGAGAGCGACATACTTACAGAGATAATCGAGGTTAAAATAATGGAGGCCACGCTAATCACAAAACACCCCACAAAAATTAAAATTTTAATTTAACTTTCTCTAATGAGTTACTTGAGTTACATAAAGAAGTTATTTTTAAAAAATAAAAAAAGGTAAAATAATAGGTAGGCAGAAAGCGTTTTTTTGTAGAATCAGTCCAACATTATTTATTATTTGTTAAAGAAATTACAAAAAAATAACACTTTCTCTTAATAAAATCAGTCATTTGTGTAACACTAATTTAAACATTTAAAAAAATTACACATTCTCTTATTTGTCATTTTATGTTTGATTTAAACGAATGTACATTTAACTAAAGAAATAAAAAATATTTTCATTCATAACTAGTACAAAACTCAAAGTTATTTCATTTGCATGCTCAAAAATTGATCTGCGTGGGTGAAAACTACCACGTAAACCACGCAAATTACGACCACGGAAATCAAAATAAATCCTTTATGCTAAAAATATACAAAAACCTATTAAGCAAATAAACTGTGTTTTGATTATAAGTTATGTTAACTTATATTTGTTCGCTACAATATTTTATAAAATAAATAAATTCACAGACACCGGAGATAATTGTACCACGCAAATCAAAGTTTTGAGAAACGAAACCCACGCAACGAAGTTCTTACCATCTATTTTTTTTAAACTCGATGCACTATCACAAAAGCACTCTACCCGGCCATCGGAGCGCGACTAGTTGTAACTTGAATTAGGATGACGCATCATCAGGCCGCGAATTTAGAGATGTGCTAGTGAAATTATAATAATCCACGCAAATCAGTAATTACCTCGGGACAGTAACATTTAATTTTTTTTTAGGAAATGTTGTTCTTTCAGAACTATGTTCTAATTTTTCATAGCATTGTAAACTTCTTAGGACTTAGTATTTTTTTTTTGGTAAGCATGTAGCGTTTAGCTTAAAATATATAATTTACTAAGTGACCAGATCGGGGCTTGGGACACTCCACGAAATTCAAAGAATGGGGGTATTTTATTTTTTTATAATAATTAATTATAAAGATTTATGAATAATAATCAGTAACCAGTAGTAATCAGTTAGGAGAGGAATTAAGGTTCGCGCGAAAAAAAAAATGGCTTGCTGACTTTTCGTTTTCTATTATTTTTAAGTAAAGCCGCTTGAAAAACCTGTCCAAAAGAATGACCCAAATATTAAAGCCGGTCACTTTGAAGCTGATACTTAGCAGCCTTAAGGGCCTGTGCACACCAAGTTTTTAAACGCGCCGTTGACGCGCGTTTGTAGCGATACAGATGCGATACGCACGCGAGTCAAACGCAGCCTGTAGGCTTTCCGTAGGACAAAAGCGCGCCGTCGATGCACGTTTATAAAACGCGCAACAACGGCGCGTTTAAAAAACGTGGTGTGCACAGGCCCTAAAACTCTCCTGAGAAATCGAAAAAAAGGTAAAAAAACCGAAGAACTATAAGCAACTTAAACTTATTTTTCTTTGACATTTTACTTCTGAACATCTGCTCCCCATATACCTACTAATATTACACACTTAGGAAAAATTTCATGAATGAAATAAAACGCGATCAGCGCATCTAAATAGCGTTCAAGACCTGTCAGTGTCATCATTATTGTGAAATATTGACACTTACAACTCTTAAACGTGGATCAGATAATTATGCTAACCGTTCAGTTTTATTGTTAATATTCGTCCTGAGTCACTTCTACAAAATTGCAAAACCAAATGCATCATAACACCGTTACCTGCGAGTGTACATGCAAACGGCATAGTTGTTCGCTGCGTGCGGCGCTCATTCCGCCTGCGCTGAAAATTTCCGGACCGCAGGCAACACACACTTTGATGGCATCCGTGCTCACTGGATTTATTGTAATGCCAAGTATGTGTTAACCTGAGGTTAAGATGGTAAAACTGGTTGTGATCTAAAAATCTTAGCTTTAACATAAACTTGCAATTCGTTTTTGCTGTTTTCTTTATATATCTCTAATGATTCTTTTTGATAGTTGCGAGGATGAAAGGGTTAGAAATTTAATACATAATTTATTTTCATGAGGCTAACTTTCCGCTATTTAATCGAAATAAAAAATTCAATCGAATGCATCTCGTAATTAGTGCTTAAAATCAATTTCACTTTGAAGCCCTGTTTAGAACCACTCGCCCATTCGTTATTAGCATCTAACGAACCTTTGTATTTGCAAAACAAAGTTCTGTCCTTCCAAAAACCCTGGATGCATAAACTGGCAACTTTACTGGAATATCCAAATGTAACTGGCTGGTAATTGACGTAGTTAGCTCGTTTTAAACTGAGTTGGAATTAATTGTGAACACGAGTGTTGACCTTGGGTACTTTAATTTAATTTTGTTATTTACTTATTTAGACTTTCGATGCATTCGAGTGTAAGGGTGAATGATCACGCAGTCATTCTTCATAACAACGCTGAGCTTTTAACCTGACCGGGCTGTGTTTTTTTGGACTGGCTATTTTCATTTTACGATGATTGATTTGACACATGCTGACATTGTTTATTTTAGAGCAGTAGCAAATGAAGTTATTTTAAAACTGCTGGTAAGCACTGATCCAATGCTACGACCACCACATTATTGTCCATTCAAACAAACTCTAGCTAAAGTGAAACGCTCTCAAAGTATACTAAGTTTGATATTCAGAGTGGCAAATGTTGATCTTATTTGAACTAGAGTTAAACCCTTGACTTTGTGGCTGAAAAAACATCAGCTGCTGATATATTTGAAATTTTTATTTCAAATTCAAAATAAACATTGACGTGTAACAAATCAAATGGTTTTGCATTCAACGCGGTTTGCGTTTTTTTGCGTTTATGATTTTTATCGAATTTGTTTCTTCTTCTTCCAACTTTAAAACTTTAGAACTTTAGAACTTCCAAGTTTAAAATACCGATGTACTGTCCTACAGCAAACACTATAGCAAGCTTTCTAAGTTCCGTACATCGCTAGCGTAACTTCTAACTCACGTAAATCGTACTTTTAAACTTTATAAATACAGTACATTGGTATTTTAAACTTCGAAGTTAAGTATGACAGTCGGACAAAAGGTATCCTTTGTCCGATCTCGTGGTCTTGATACATGCATGTGCCAAATTTCATCCAGATCCGTGCAACCATTAGGCCTGACTGAAAAGTAACAGACAAACGCATTTATAACATGATTAGTATGTATACGACGATCTACCACACCCATACCTATACTCAACAGAAACCTTAGTATGTGTGTTCTCTATTCCTCTTTCCTCTTATTCATAAAAGTCACCATTAATTCAGGATGATCGCAACAAACACAAGTAACTTAAACTAAAAAACACAAGGAGTTAAAAGTGGCTACCAATAGCCACTTTTAACTCCTTCTATGAACCAGAGACAATGCCTCAGTGCATTCTATTGAGACTCTCATCTAATGGGAATTCAAACAAGCTCCATTGTTGCATGTTTTTCCTTTCATATTTGAAGTTACATTATTTTTATTTCACTGACATTGGACTTTTGAAGCTATCTGCAGTATTGACTGTATGGTCGAGCGAGTCGTAAATAAACTAGAAGGCTATTAGTCTTGTAAATAGAAAAGGTTTTTGGAAATAAAATATATTTTTCACAAATCGTACTCATGTGTGAAATGGCCGCATGAATGTACAAAAGAATAAGATGAGAAAGTGGCCTTTGGTTTCATTTATGCCCCTTTCGTGTGTGGGTATAGAATATATATATTATGTGCCTTAATGATGTATTAAAGCTCGAGCAGACTAGCACGATATCACGGGCGCGACACGCGTCGCGCTGCCTCTCGCGACCGCCATATCACGCCAATCTGCACGAGCCTTTATGAGTTCTACATAACGTGCATAATTCTATGAACAACGGCCCACTCTCTCTATCTTAGAGCTGGCCTGAAGCCAGAAGTAGGAACATTTTTGGCTGATTATGTTAAATTTCATAATTCTATCTATCGCACTAAATATGAAAATATGTCGTTCTGAATATGATAGCAAATAGGTTGGACTGTCCTTATGTGCGACACTGCTGTGACAGACAAGTTAAGGCTTCTACATACCAGCGCGACTAGTCGCGCGACGCGACACGGCACAAAGGCCCCGCGTGTCGCGGGACGAGCGGTGCCTTTGTGTCGCGTCGCGTCGCGCGATAAGTCGCCCCGGTATGTAGAAGCCTTTACATATAGTGGCGCACGTAAGTGGCTATTGTAATGAATACGAGTTTTGATTGAATTTGATTATCCAATTTGTGTGTTGATGTTATTTATATTGTAATTATTCGTTATATTGCAATCATTCGTTTGTAGGTATTTATTTTTGTGTGATTTTGTGTGTATCATTAAATAATTTAAAGATGTATTAAAATATGGGTTATGTGGTACCTGAATTAAATGTTTTTTTTTTTTTAAGTGACATGAATCCAAAATGGTTGATAGAAATAATTGAATAAAGTACTAGTAAGTTATCTTTAGAAGGCTTATTTTGTTTCACTCTGCAGGTCATTAGACGTGCTACAAACATGTTCGAGTCAACATTAATCGGCAACAAAATCAAATACGAGTATAATTATGTAAAAATTTCTTCGGGTCGGCGCACAAATACTGCTGATCCGAACAAGTCTATAGCTTGACTGAGATATTTCAGCGTACTTACTAACATACTAGGCATATCTATATACCCAGCTAAAATCTGAATGGCTAGGTACAGTTAACCGCATCAGTCTAGACAGGAAGCCGACCCAACTGACTATAGAACACTGGGCTATCGTTCAGTGTAAATATGTGAACGTTACTCAGACTAGACAAAGTTACCGCGATACTGTTTCTGTTGAGTCTAGAAGAACATGACGGCTAACATCACAACAATTTTAGGAACAGTAGGTATAACGAAAAACAAAGGAACAAAGTTCGGTACAGAAACTAGTTTTATTTATTTATTTAAATGCCTTAAAACTATCATTACTATCTTAACCTAATGCGATAGCCAAGTCACACAAAATTAAAATTAAAGACAAAAAAATACATCTCACGATCATAAATATCATCATTGTTTGTAACAAAGTGTAAACAATAGTACTTTTGCGAATTCACCCCAGTGACGTAAATATTTCCCACCAAGAAAAAAAAAAAAGTCTCATGTGGAGCCCATATGACAGCACTATGTTCCAGGTGACTCCTGATTAATGCGTCATACAGGACTTTGATAGCTGTGATGCTGGTAAAATCTCGCGTCTGCCTCAGAACAAACCCAAAGTTTCTAAATGCCTTTTTGCAGATGTTAGTTGTATGAACGCGAAACGACGGTTAGTTTTGTGTTAAGAAAAGACTTATTAAAGATTTTTCTTTATGCAGTGGCGTAGCGTGTGTCTGCCACTCGGGGCAAATCCTCAATCCACCCTATGCCTAAATCTATCCCTCAATCGGGATAGCGGAAGTCGCACTAGATCCCATGATCACTGGTTCAAGTGTGGGAAGGGAATACGGCGGAGGACATCCATGACGATTTTCCACCTCAGAAACCAAAAAAAGGGACTTCAAACTTGAAGTTTGAATTAAAAAATAAACTTCAATAAACCCAATGGGCCGGAATCAATAAGCTCTCTTTAGCAGTCTGTTGTAGCTAGGAACACCCTTAGACGCGCGCACTCTACCTTAAACTCTTCTCTGTCAATATCTTGAGGAGCTTGGTCGAGGTTGTATAATATTAATACAATAAAATCTCAATCGGTATTAATTAACTATTATTCATATTTTATTCTCTAATTCATTATTATTCACAATTAGAAATAGGTTAGTAAATTATGGGGTTTGTTTTTGTATAAAAACATTTGTACGCCATACTATGGCAGGGTATGCTGGAACCAATATTATAACATCTATTGTACCATATACTAACAAATGAAAAATTTTGATTAGATTTTTTGATTTGATCGTCATCGACGCGCGCCAATTAATTATTAGAATATTGCAGGGCTTAGGAAGGCACATTTTTTCTGCCCAGCTACGGAGCCGCTGGAATCTTTCTCGAATTTCAGCAGTTCCTCTATCTAATGGAGAAAATAATTTTCGTTTAAAATTGTGTTCGTAAGATAAGCCAACATAGCTACTTTCGTCTTAAAAAATATGTCTTCTTATTCGTCTTGGAGGTTCCGTTCATAAAATGAACTTTAGTTTAATAATTTAAATACTTTACAAGCTTATTTAACTTCACATGATATATTATAAATGGAAATCTAATCAATCAAATCAAAAATCAAATCTTGCAGTTCTATTTTGAACAACATGTTCTTGTCCAACTGCCTGGATATTTTTCTTATAAGTACCTAGCTAGATAGTCCCAATGACAAAACAGTGCTCTGATCTAATGATGAACTGTCGCCACCGCCGCGCGCCGCCCCCCCTGTATCTGCGCCGCCCTGGCCCTCTCTGCTCCCCCCCCCCCCACGCTATGCTACTGGAAGTATTTGATAATTTCCCAAACAAAAAAAAAATATAAGAGGAATATACTAACTTTACAAGGGAGCAAAAAACTGTTAAACCAGTTATATCTATTTTGTTTTTGATCCTATGATATTTTGTTATACATCATTAAATAGTAAAAAAATCAAGCTTTATAATTAAAAAAAAAAAAAATACCTCCAATTATCTTATTAATGAATATTTCATTCTTAAAGTTACAGACGTTTAACTAATGATTACGTCTTTTACGAAGTTCTATACTATGATAAAATACAGAGGTTACTGTTTAAAAGGCATAATTGGAAATACGTTAAATACATTTTTGCTTTATTTAGTGAAACAAAACGTAAAAATACACCTTATCATACATAAGGTGTATTTTTATGAAATTTTACGAGCTCGCGTACGTGCGTGTGTATTTATCGACTTTTCAATTGAAAAATATTGAACCTAAGTTACGCAACAAATTATTTTTTTGGTATAAAACCTTCATTTTACGTCAAATTATTAAGAAAAGAATTGAACATTATATATTTATACTATTCAAAAAACCAAAAAATAATGACGTATTACTACTGACGTCTTTGTTGATCTGAATGTGCGATATAGATTTAAGTCATCCTTCATAATTCAAAGTCAATGTTGTTAGGTGGGCGAACGTCGTGTCCGATGAGTGCAGGTTGGAGTGTGGTGTAAGACAGGGTGGATTAACATCCCCTCGACTCTTCAACCTGTACATCAATGAGTTGATTGAGGGTCTCAGTAGCACTGCAGTCGGCTGCTCTATTGATGGCGTCACTGTTAACAACATAAGTTATGCCGATGATATGGTGTTGTTGAGTCCTTCAATTAGCGGGATACGGAAACTAGTGAGGAGATGTGAGGAGTACGCCGTGGCTCATGGGCTCAGGAACAATGCGAATAAAAGCGAGTTGTTGGTATTCCTACCGCGGAATGTTAAAATCACCAACGTTCCATCTGTTACACT
Source organism: Tiliacea aurago (assembly GCA_948098905.1). Taxonomy (NCBI): domain Eukaryota; kingdom Metazoa; phylum Arthropoda; class Insecta; order Lepidoptera; family Noctuidae; genus Tiliacea; species Tiliacea aurago. The sequence continues at coordinate 26,485,576 of OX402588.1, read as the reverse complement.
AAATAGTGTACCGCTTAACAGAGCGACGCAGGTTAAGTACTTGGGTCACTGGGTCACGGAGGACCTCGCTGATGACTTGGACGTTGAGAGGGAACGAAGGGCGTTGGCTGTCCGTGGGAACATGCTGGCTCGCAGGTTTAAACGCTGCCCGAAGGAGGTAAAGTGTACAATGTTCCGGGCATACTGCCAATCATTTTATTCCTGCACCCTGTGGGTCAGCTGTACTCAGCGGCCACTCAATGCCCTTCGTGTACAATATAATAACGCCTTTAGGATGCTGATGGGGCTATCGAGATGCTGTAATGCGTCTAGCATGTTTATGGAGGCTAAGATTGATGGCTTTCATGCCATCATGAGAAGGAGAGCGGCCTCCATATTGCACCGTATCCGAGCAAGCTCCAATAGCGTTCTAAAGGTAATAGCTAGCAGACTGGACAGTCCTTTTCTTGGGCACTGGATTGCACTCCATGTGTCCAACAAAATATGATTTGGTTTTATTTGATTGTTCTTGTAATTTTATTTGTTGTGTTTCACTAACATAGGTCTTAAGCATTTACTAACACAATTATGGATGTATTTTATGGTCTGAAATAAACTGATTATATATATATATAATTCAATTAAGTATGAACTATTTCTTGAAAAATTCTCTGTTCAGAAACTATATACTTGATAAGCATTTATCATGGACATAGTTAAGACTAAAGTGTCGAAATGGATTTTGAAATTCTAAACTTCAGCAGGACTGAAGACCGAATTAATTCTAGGACGACATGAATATATAAATACACCCTTTAGCAAAGTTTGTCTTGGCCAAATCAACGAGATATTTTATAGACAATATATTTTGATCTGTGTGGCTACTTGGTGGCGTTCTCTAGGTACTGCCTACCCCCGTGGGGAAAAGGTGAGTTTATGTATGAAACCTTTGTTTCAATAATATGTAATAATATTTTGACCTTTTTCGATTGCAATCTTTTGTCAAACAATGGTCTTTTTTTCTGGAATATAAGTAGCTGTATGGGTGACGAATCCAATTTTGGTAGGCACTTTGAAATCAAGAATTGTAAATTCGTCACAAATAAACCTACAACTAATAAACTAGATTAAAAAGTCTGGTGACCATAGTAGCACCAGCTGTTACTACCAAACTATAAGTTATATTTCAATTTAACTTAAAACTTAACAACTTTATTGTTTTCTACTTAGTTCGCATTCAACCCGTGAGTGAAGCAAATGCATACAATTTTAGACAATCTAAATTTTTTTGCTAACATATTATACTTTCCATATGTTACCCGAAGGAATTAACACATTTTGTCGAAAACGGTTTACTTACTAACAGTGAGCCAATAATGTCCGCACTATAACACAATAATCTAGTTACTACCACAACTAATTAACCGACTTACACAAACCCCAAAGGAGGACGTCCTCAATTCCACGTGTGCTTACCTATCATTGTATATTTGTACTTGGAAATGATTACTCTGAATTTCCATCTCAAATATACGGTTTTAAGTTCTAAAAATAAGCGGTTTCTTCCGCATTTTACGGTCGACATATCTTAAGTACCGACATATATATTGCTATATTGCACAGCTTCCAGAATGTTCCAGCACTCACGTTCCGCTATCGTTATTACCGACAAGGGTACATTGAAATAGCCTCACGAGAGGCGATAATTAAATTAGCAATTTCCTTAAAGTTCAATCAGACGAAAATCATTAAATCAATACATTTAGGGAGGATGGGCCTCCCAAAATGTATTTAATTGTTCCAGAATTCTATGACCGTAAAACCATACTGCATTTTTCTGTATCAAAAGAATTGTGTATTAAATTACGCAAGTGCAATAATTTGTTCAAAATCCACAACATTAAATCAACAATTTATTTCAAACTATTCTCTATAAAAATTGAAAAAGATATTTCAAAAACCTAATTCAAAATCAATTTCGAAAGACATATTTTATTATCCAGACACTTGAATGAATTTATGATGCAATTCATTCAAAGATGGGACCGAATTTAATTCCAAGCTTCACTAGCGTCCATAAAAAATATGTTTAGCGTCAGAAACAGTCAGTTTTTGGCTACGTCCAAATAAGCACGTCTGTTATAATAATTATTGACGTTTGTCTTTATATGTATAATTATATTAAATTTTTAAATGATTGACATAAAATTCCTGTACTACAAAAGAGAAATATACATATATAAATATATTTTTGTATAAAATCCAATTATACATTTCCGTTACATTAAAATTTTACCTAAATATACCGAAGCCATAAATCAATTTTAAAACTAATTAACTTTAACTTTGTTGCCAATTAGTGGGGCAAAACGGTAAAAAAACTAACTTAAATTAATTATGAACGTTAACTAAGTAGGTACTTAAGTAATTTCGCAGCGCAAAAAAATATTATATACATTCATTAAAGAACTTACTTCCTAGTTCCCATTTTAACTTAATGCCCGACATATATTTTCAGAGCACAGAATAAAGCTAAAGAATAACATACATATAATATTCTGCCAAATTTAAACACCAAAAGGCATCCACTTCCTATCAATAGCTTAATAAATGATGTGGCAAGCAGCAAGGACCTTGTACTTACTACACACAAATGTTTCCGGAACTTCACGCAAAACTGATTCCCCGTTAACGGAATTTCCAGTCGTATACAATAAGCGTCTGCGATCAATAATAAAATAAATGAAACAATCATGTTTTGTTTCCTACACAATAATGCCTCATATATTGTTTCTCATAGTAGGTACACAAACAATAGCCGATGAATCAAAAGACTTTTGAATTCTTTCTATCCAAGATACATAGAAGCAGCAGCTCATCACATCAGCAGTTTCAAGGTAACGATAGCATAGGTACTCCCGATTTAAACCGATGTTCTCGAAAAATCAATTTAACTAATATTTTTTTTGATTTTCCTGAAATTAAAACGCAAAACTCCAATTTTCACGAATCAGACAAAACAATCTAAAAAACCGGTCAAGAGCGAATCTGACTCGCGCATCGAGGGTTCCGTACGTATATATGATGTTGATGATTTCTGAAAAACTGTGCTATTTAGAGACATCGTTTTATTTTCCCTGTAATCTTTACATAAACTTCTATCTTATAGAATAAGTTCAGATTTTTATCTATGAAAACTTCGGAGATAAGGAAGGGGGACGGTATTTTTTTTTACATTTTTCATCAAAAGTCGGATAATAATATATACTGCCTAAAAAAGTTTGTGAATGTGCAAACAGCGTTCTTTCATATAATACCCCACATGCCATAGTAGCCCCCACTTTCAGTCCCTTTTGCAAATAATATATATTTTATTTAATTTATTTCTTGTTTGCAAAATAGTTGGGCAAACGTCATCTAAAACTATTCTAATTGATAGCATTAGTAGTTCTTGAGATATCCAGGTGTGACAGACAGACAGACAGGCTTAGTCTCACCATAAGGGTTCCTTTTTACCATTTTGGTACGGAACCCTAAAAAGCTGTAACATCCATCCAATTAGGCGTTTTTCGCTAAAATTAATTATTTACACGAAAATATCACGTTTTTGTGTCGCTAACAATGGACTCTGGCTGATTTACGAGCAGGTAAGCATATTCCAGTCGATTCGTTTTAATTGCTTTTGCTAATGCACACGCATGTTTTAATTTATTATTTTTATAAAGAACAGGTATTATGATTACGTAAGCTGAACTGAATTAATGACCGATTTTGTAACTTTAATGTTAATTTATAATGGTGTTATTTAAAAAAGAACTTAAGTTTTTTTTTTTTTATTAATGAAGCAGCATAAATTTGGGTAGTCCGATAAAAATTTTTACTTATTTTTTGTAACTATTATAATACAATACCGGAATTCCTGTTTTCCAAAATAATCCACTCCTAGTTTTTCTAGACACAACACATCGTAAATAACAAATTCAATTAATTTTGAAGTCTTGCCAACAAGTCTACAATATAGATTTATTACGAGCTAAGGTACTCACGGACAAATATGTTCGACATCAGCGTGGCAGGCAAACAGAAGACGATCACGAGAATATCAGCCACCGCCAGGTTCACGATAAAGAAGTTGGTAACAGTTCTCATTCTGGGCGAGCGGTACACCACGGCGATCACGAAACAGTTGCCGACGAGTCCCACGAGGAACACCAGCAGGTACGCGGCACAGTACACCGCCGTCATCGCGCCCCCATGACGGTACATGAACTCGTCAGCCATCCCCCCCAGGTCCGACCGGTTCAGCGTCACGTTCATCCGCAACGGGTGGTGCCGCTCCAGCGCACCCTCCATGTGAGTCGACAGCGGCTCCAAGTCCGGCAGCACACTATTGTCAGGCACAAATTTACTGTTCATCGCTTCCATTATGGAGTTTGAAAGTATGTCCACCATGTTGTGCTTGTGACCGTCCCTCATGTGGGAGTGGTTGTGGTGGCGCCAGTGGTGCCGAGGCTCCTGACTAGCATGACTCGAAAAGTTAAAATTTGCATCCTCACTCATGAAGTCACTCGGAATCCTTAAAGGTGCCATCTCTCAATATGACATTTCCGCAAAATAATAACACTAAACTGTCAACAACTATTCGAAATTATCTCAAAATAGTAATCACACTTCACTAAGTCTACCCTAATTTATTTATCATTCGTTTCACACATCAAAAGTTAACAAATTAATTAAATTAATTTTGTTCACAGCACACGACAACGTAAACTCTAATGTTCCATTAGAAAAGTATGAAAAGTTCCGTGGGTTTGGCGCGGCGGTTCGTAGCTGGTCTACGCGCGGTTGGTTTGGCGTTCGCGCGCCGTCTGGCGTAGCGCTGCTACGGGCTACGGTCCGCGTAGGCCCGCGCGACGCATGTGCATTTTGAGGTACGCACAGACTCACGATATAATGCATTTCCGTTAAACTGTATGGCTATTGGAATAGGATTTAAATTTCTTTATTTACTATTTGTTACCAAGGATAGTTTGTGGGTAAATTGGAAGGCTATAGAAAATGCATCGGTACTAGAAGAGCGTTTCATACATTTTAACCGTAGTGGAGTTGAATATATTGAGATATTTGAAGTGTAAATGCGATATAGTTGAATTTATTAAATTTGCGCTACTAGTAGATAGCTTCGAGTATTAACTACTTTAATAAATACGTACATTTCGGGTGCCGAGAGAATGCGTTCCTGGCACCTGTCAGTTGGACACGATTAGGAACTAATACCGTCTTATAACAAAACAAGATTTATATTTTGACATGGATTAAGCCATGGGGCCAGTTTTTTGTAATAAGAACGTAACTGTGATTGAAATACCGTTCTTTATACAATACTGAAAACTTAGTTCGGTATTATGTTGTCAGATTTGTATTAGGAACTTTACCATAGACGGAATATAGTTCGAAATTCAATAATGACTCCATGGTTTAAACCTGGGTATGAAGATAAACGTTGTTTTTTAATAAGACAGAAGTTTAAATTCTTATGACAGCTTTTCTTTTGTACTCAGCTGACAGCAGGTGTCCAGAACGCATTCAATCATCGGCCAGAGAATAGGTTTACTTACTTAAAATCAAAGCATTGATTAATAATTATTACAAAAGAAATAAATAATATGCTATAAGAGTATGCTTAGATGGTTTGGTCATGTGGAGAGGGTGAGTGAAAGGCGACTAACAAAAGGTATTTATAAAGCAGAGGTGAGTGGAAACGCCGGGAAGGGACGCCCTAGGAGGACATATAGTGACCAAATTGGGTGATGTTCTTCAGAAAGGTCAGGTGCGTAGTACTCGCAACTGGCGTGCGTGTATGACTAGATGTATGAACGTAGGCGAAGCAAAAGGAGTATGTAAGGAGCGTAGCAAGTGGCGTTCTATAGTTTCTGCCTACCCCCATGGGAAGAAGGCGTGAGTTTATGTGTATGTAAATAATCATGAAAATATGATTATTTCGTGTAGTCTAGTGACGTAGGAAAACTTTAAGAGCAGTTTAATCGCATAATGTATCTTGTTATCTCACGTACACAGTCCATAAATAATCATTCTGTCGGTGTTATTTGTCAACATACATAAACGCTTCGTGCGGACATCGAACCTTACCCTTTGAATGCAAACTGGTCATACTCGATTTACTGAACTTATCAAGTTTTATCTATTAATAAATATTGCAATGCCGCCAGTCTCTTGGGTACATTACCAGTCGACAGCGATGTGGAGGAATTTTTCGATGCCACATTTTAGTTTGTTATTAGTTTTATTTACATATGTATGTTATATTTTTATTTTAATAATCTATAAGTAAAATGGTGTTAATGAAAAAAAAAAAGAACATTTTGAAAACTTTATAAATTATTAGATTCAGTTTCAAATTAATACTGTAATTAGTATCAGAGCTAGGAAGTTATTAGCCAGCGACGAAAAGGTCAGGGTTTAAACGCTAACTCGCTCAACTGTTCCAATATAACAAGCTTTTTTTTTTGGGTGGGAAATCATCAAATAACTTCTCCCGCTCTGGGCGGAGCTGGAGGGAGTGTCAGACTTTTACTGACTAAAACGTGTTCCTTCAAATGCCTGTGTGCCAGGGCCACGATATCCCTTTCGGACAGACTCGTAACCCTGGCAGGAATATAACAACCTTAAGGTCTTCTTATAAGTTCGTCATGCGACTGCGTTACATCTTCATAATTATGTGATTTATCTTAAAGTTACTTCTTGTCAGTTTGCAAAGCTTTTCCCGTTTTTTTTGCACTTACGAGCTAATCATATTTTTTTAACTGACTTCCAAAAAGGAGGAGGTTATTATGTTTCCTATTATTAGTTTAGAAGTCATTAGAACCAGAACAGAAAACATGATCTGCAATTTCGGCGTTCTCTACAGTTCCGGAGCCATAGCGCTAGATAATTTTCTATAACCAAATAAGCAGTGTAATGTAAGATTAAGGAGAATGATCTGTATAGAATCGGTGATAGGTTCCCAAACTTCACCTACTACACCGTCCCATATGGATAGGTAATAAGGGATGTATGTGACGGAAGCCATATTGTTTAACAGCTGCGAAAGGCGGCGACTAGATGGCGCTAGTGGAACGTGCACCATAGACAATCATTCATTCTATCGGTCATTTGACTTAAAACACTTGAAGTCAATTGAGTGAAATATTGTAACGTTACCCCCCACTAGCGGATCGCCTTTATAAGGAGCTACGCTGTTGAGTTGGTACGCATTTTGAACGGATGCGTCTTGGTGCACGGACCACTGTCTCTCGACAGTCAGTACTGCCCGGTTATTGGATATGGAACGCTGTCTCCGACAAATTAGTACTATCCTTATTGCGGTGGGTGCATGGACCACTGTCCCTGACAGTCAGTACTGCCCTATGTGACCGCCACTACCATTATTAGTTATTTAATCAATTCATTTAATTTCTATATTCTCTCGATTTAAAATAACTGATTGTTCGATTTAAATATATTTCTGTATTGCCATATCTGAGTATTACTTCTGATGTCTGAACCTATCCCGACATATGTACAAATATTAAAATGTTTCACCGACTCACAAAAACTAGGTAATTTAGAATTATATATTTATTTGATTTTTCTAACGATAACAGAGATTGTAACTAATGTTTTTTTATATATAATTAATGGGACACTTGGAACACATTGTGATACAAAGGAAAGTAATTTAATAATGTTCCTTTACAATAACAGCGAATGAATAATTTTATAATACGTAGTAAACTTAAAACGTTAAACGAGTAAATTAGACAAAATAGTGTAAGTCGCTAATGATGTTTAACAAAGACTGATTGTATGAGATGAAAATGTCATATTGTATGACGTATTGCTGTTGTATGATCATATATAAATTTCTAATCTAATTCTATACGTGGAAGACTAATTCTTCCTGTTGACCATTGTTTCCTTTTTAATACGTTTTTAAGCTGTAAGTCTTCCATGATTTAATAATTAAATAAATAAATATTAAAATAATTGTTTTATTGTCACATTGTCATATTAACGGGAAAGTAAAAAAAAAAACATCCAAATCCGTTTTTCCGTTTTTGCGTGAAAGATTAACAAACAAACATACAAAAAATCAATCTTTTCCCTACATAATATTGGTATATAATATAAGTATAGATAGGCATATATAGATGAGACCATGGACATGCTTCGTAATTATTTGGGAATATCGACTTATGGTCAGTGGCCAGACTGTCGAACTTCTGACATCCGTAATTAATGAGGCGGTTTAACATGCTCTTCGAGGCACGGAAGTATTAAGATGCTGAACCTTGTGGATTTCATCGACCCGCGGTTAATTAGTGAAGAGAAGATCTATGAATTTATAAAAACGGATCATTTAAATCGAATAAATAGTTCTCGAGTTCGAAGTTCTGTTCAATTCTGAAAATTCTTATCTTAAAGAACGTTTCAAGTTCCTTCATGACACATATAATAAATACCTAATCGGTCGTTCGGAATACCTAGTAGGTCGTTGGAAAACTTAACACTAGAGATACCGATGCATTCCACCAGCTTATAAGACAAGTCTCTTCCAGTTCAAGCAGTCGGTTATGAATGCCTTATCCATGTCGATAAGGCGTGCTAAATCTTGGTCCACTTTTAAATTCTGGTAAAAAACACTTCCTCTCTCTTTAAACATCATCATAATACAGTTCCTTGCACATGTTTCATGTTTATTATTGTCTATATAAGTATATACTTAACTATGCTTAATGTATGTATTGTATATAAATGGTACACCACTGACAAACTACAGTATTGTCTTTCCTTCTCCTTTTAATCCATCCAAACGATATCCGTAAATATCACTTTAAGTGATAAGACCGCCCATTGTGTCACCCATGCCCATTGTTTATATCTGTAATTTTTATGACGTATACAATTAAAGAGTATTCAATTCTGACGGTGACACAGGGAATTTTTTTACCGACTTCCAAAAAAGAGGGGGTTATTTATGTTCCTGGTATGCTCTCGAGGTGGTCCTCATTGTCATCGAGGGAACTCCTCAAATTGTATAGGCACACCTATAGCGATTTGGGTATTTTTATAGTAACTCATGTATTTGCTCTCGGAAAGCACCATTTGGTGAAGCTCGGGTCGCTCGGATGGCAGGAGGCAGGGTCGGCAGGCAGTAGTGGAGAAGAGAGCGGCATTGTCGTCCGTCACACTGATTTATAAGACAGCGGAGGCACTTTACAGCGCCTCACGCTCAGCAAGAGGAGTGTCCTGGCCTCCAACTGCATCGGCATGCAGAAGTGGTCAGCCGCGGCGTTTTACGTCACGCAGCTAGAGTGTCCCCAACGTCAAAGGCCTCCCATAGACGTAGACGAGAGTGCTTTTGGATGTAAAAACAGTCAAATGTGACTAAAGGTTTGCTTTTCAGCAGTAACAGTGTTCAAAAATATGTAAAATGTGTGTTAAGTGAGTGTCATATAATTTCATACTTGAAAACAGGTATCTGTATCTAGCTATAACAAGAATTCTTGGACACAGCAGCTCTTTAAATGGTAAACATATAAATATGTCGGATCGTCAGGATTCAAACGCTTTGTTAGATTCGGTCATCATATGGGTAGAAGTTAGGTTTCGTGCAATGAAAACACACTAGGTGCGGTACACAGCGTTTATTGAAATCATAAATTAACACAATCACTACAAATTATAATCACTTTACACTTTAATAACTTTAGGTATTACAATCAACTAGGTATTATGGCCATTGCCCTGTATTGAGACAATAACAGATTGGTATGATGATGCAACAAAACGTAGGACAGTTCCGAAGCGTCTTCACAGCTCGATCACCAGGATAAGAATGCCCGACTTGACGCGTTCTCTCTAACCTCGTAACCGACCGGAAACGCCCCGACTCTGTCATAGCGCGCCAATTCTAGTCTTTATAGTTGCCGCTAGGTGGCGCGCCTCGTCTTGTTGTAAACATTTTGCCGGATGCGACAAATATAATAAAATATGTGGTTTTATGCAGCAAAATACCACAACAGGACAGTTCAATGATATAAATATCAACCTAAAAACTGCTGAAAATAGGTAAGTTATCAAAATTAATATCAAAATTCAAAAGCACCTCAATACAAACCACAACCTATCATCAACATAGTACAATGAAGGTTCTCCTGACACACATTCGTGGATCGATGACAGAACTCGAGGCTTGCAACGTCCATACTTAATACCCCAAACGTCCACTTACCTACAGTTACTTTGAATCACTTAAGACTAACCTCAAGTATAATGCAGTTGATTTTCAACTGATTGGTATCTTATGGCTACATAACAATCGATGATATATCTTGATATCGGTTGAGCTGTGGCTGACGAAGTCAAATTGTAAAAAAAATGGTTTTACTTTTTCCATCAACCTCAAAAATAAGCCAAATCAACGAATTTTCTCCTAGTTTTTGAATCCCTAATACCTACAAGAAGTCTGCCTTCAAATTACATTTTACGACGTGACTTGTCAATGGTGCCAATTAAAACACATAAATGTAACAGCAGATATAGTGACAAGAGCCTTCAGATTAATCAGGGTTTCGGTAACCAATCAGTTCAATTATCATTTTACAACAATAAATCCTTAGCAAGACATAACGCTAATAAGACAGGAGTGAAATTCGTGAGTGCTTTGATTACCATTTGAGCGACTAAGGCTATGTGTTGAGTCTTCACAATTACCCCTTTGGGTAACCAAATTCCTTGGGTCAAGGTATACAAACGGTGAAAGTAAGGCTGCGCACAGCTGTTTTATCCATCGTTAACAAAACATGGTTTCCCTGTCGAAAGACAGTGTCGTATCCTTTCACAGGTGAATATCATAATTGGCTAGAATACAGAGACACTTTCGAATCACTCATACGAGTACACAGAAATAAATCAATAGACAACATAACAAGTTTCATTACTCCTCTCTGATACGTACAATAACACGCGACAGCTGATAAACAACCACGTTCACGCATTTTTTAGCATAAACACCATAAATAAAATAACATCCTCCTGTGCTCTGTATGTCGTGGTAAATACCACTTCGAATGCTTGAATGTGATATCACAGCAGTTTACCGCCTTGAACAACGAGTACAAGGCTTCCTGGAAATGCCCGGCTTGTTGTAACGTTACTAGACGTGCTAAGTCAAACGTAAATACGCCTGTGCGCAGCTACACTGAGCTCCCAGCTGATGACCTCTCTATGGATATGTCATGTGATAACTTGGACCACAGTTCTATTAGCTCATCTACCAGCTTGGGCAATAAAACTGTGATCACGGAAAAGTCATTAAAGCCTAATACCAATGCAGACCTTGAATCGTTCACAACTAATCTGCAATCAACCCTAAGTCAATGGCGTAGTGACATGAATACAGACATGCGTCAGTTGCGCGACGATATTAAGTCAACCCTATCAGATATTCAGAAGGAAATGCAAACACTACGTACAGAGCAAACCCTCCTAAAACAGCGGGTCTCTGATCTCCGTGAAGATGTCGTAATACTTCTAACTAGTGCCCAGAGCCAGTCGGTGGAACACGACATCCTACTGAAGCGTGTTGACGAACTGAGCAGTACACACGCACCAGCTGTGTCGGAGCTGTTAATCAGTAACTTAGAAGCTAAGATCGACGTATTGGAACAACAGGCTCGGCAGTGTAATGTGGAAATATGCAACCTGCCCGAGCGGCGCAATGAAAACTTATCAGTAATTATCCAAGCTGTAGGAAGTGCACCTAAGTCTCCGGTCTTACTGAATGACATTGTTTCGGTGCACAGGGTGCCTCACGCACACCAACAAAGCACACGACCAAAAAACATAATAATTAAATTCGCTACCCGCCTACAGAGGGACAACGTGCTTAGCGCGTTCCGTAAAGCTAATTCTTTGAAGACTGACCAAATCGGTGTCACTGGAACATCCACATCTATCTACGTTAATGAGCACTTAACCTTACGGAAAAAACAGTTATTTCGTAAAACCCGTGAAGCCGCTAACAATCTTAACCATAAATTTGTATGGATCAGAAATGGTACCATACTGGTGCGCGAGCGTGAGGGTGAAAATGCATTCGCAATACGTGGAGAAAGCGATCTCAATAAAATTAAAACGAAAACAAAACCAGCTGAATAACTGCTTCTTCTTTACAAGAATTTACTGCGCAAACACTGTTTATTTTCGATGTTTTTCACCTAAGTTAAATAATATTATGTTTTTTTTTTGTTGCATGTCTTCTTAATTTTAATTATCTTATTATCTCCAATTTTATTTTTTGTACTTTTGGAAATTTTAATTGGTTTAATATTCTCTTTATGTTTCAATTATTTATACTCAATTTTAATTACTGTCATTTATTGGGACTCAATGTTTATTTTTATGTTGCATCTTATTTCCATACAATACCGCGAACTGAGAATACTTACTGACCTTTGTGAGTATGGCTTAGCCGATTATTATTTTCATCTAACTGCGATGTTGGCCGTTCTCGATCCTATCTCATGTTATAAGTTACCGGGCTGTTCTAGTATGAATTGGCTATTACTTTTGTGCACAACATTTGTTGTTTTATATGAATTCATGGTAAGGCATTGTGATTATGGATAGCTGCGACCAAATATCAATATACTACCAAAACTGTAGAGGAGTAAGAACCAAGATGCACACCTTGTTTGTAAATATTTTATCGTTTTCATATGACATTATAATTCTAACTGAAACATGGCTTGTGCCCGATATTGCTAGCGTTGAGCTCGTGGACCCTCGATATGTTGTCTACAGGTGTGACCGAGATCGTAACACAACAAAAAAACGGGATGGTGGTGGGGTCCTCATCGCAGTGTTGCGGAAACTTCAGTCGTGTTTGCTTAATGTTCCTAATCGCTTGCATAATGATTCCACTACCTGCATTGAGCATCTCATGGTTGGATTTCCAAGTAAAAATAATAGTTCAAAAATGCATGTTATTAGCGCAGTATACATACCACCTTGGGCGACCGCTGATATTTATAGCTCTCACTTCGACACATTGCAGGACTTATTAAATGAACCTACTGTGATGAGTGCATTCATTGTAGGGGATTATAATCTTCCGGATATTACGTGGCGGGTTCCCCCGACCGGTAGTCAGCAACAAGTCACTGGTATGACTTGCACAGGACCTTCCCCTATATGTTCAGAACTACTACAGCTAATGTCAGGCCCTAGATGCCTACCAATATAATAGCATATCCAATGGAAATGGTAAAATTCTCGATTTGTTCATTTCGAACATAATTAGCACTTTGAGCCCTCCAATTGACCCTTTACTACCTATAGACCCACACCACCCTCCGTTTGTTGCAAAAGCCTCCTTGTTTATATCAATGCAAACCATAAAAAGGAAACCCATGGAAAAATACGATTTCCGTAAGGCCAATTATGATATTATCAATGAACAAATCAATGAAGTCGAATGGTCGGTCCTGTTGGATCATCTTTCTTCCGAGGAAGCGGTGAAAGTATTTTATGATGTGTTGAGCGACATTGTTTCACCGAACGTTCCTCTAGTTAAGTCTCGAGCGCTTGACTTTCCTGTTTGGTTTTCTCCTCACTTGATTAAGACTTTCAAAAAGAAACAACGCCTTTGGATGAAGTGGAAGAAATTTAAAAATATTAAAGACTACAATATGTTTTCCGAATACCGAACTACTTTTAAAGAAGCTTGTAACAAATGCTATTCCACCTACATTAAATCCGTTGAAGATAATCTTACCTCTAATGTTAAATGCTTACCATTAGAGAACCCGCATCACCCACGTTGTCGACATGGGCCCCACCAACTCAGTGTGATGCTAACATCTTAATCGACAACCTATGTATCGAGGAATCTAAATTACTTCGAGAGTTAAAAGACCTCGACCCGTCCAAAGGGGCTGGTCCTGATGGATACCCAGCCATGTTTTTTAAAGCTACTGCTAATAGCATCTATAGACCACTTCATATAATTTACAATAAATGCCTGTGTGAAGGGGTGTTTCCTGAAATATGGAAACGGGCCAATATAACACCCGTACACAATGGAGGCTCGAAACATGATATTGAGCTATATCGACCTATATCAATTCTGTCGACCTTGTCAAAACTATTTGAAAGACTCGTACATAACGAAATCTACCCAATCCTGCACAACGTATTAATCCCAGAACAGCATGGTTTTGTTAGACACCGATCTACTGTTTCCAATTTATTAATCTTTACCAACTATCTTTTCGAAAACATGGATAGACGTTTACAAGTCGATGCTGTTTACACAGATTTCAAAAAGGCCTTTGACAAGGTCGATCACGAAATTTTACTTAATAAAATTGCATTTAAGCATACGGGGAAACTTGCTCCGGTGGTTTTCATCCTACATTAAAAATAGAACACAGAAGGTTGTTGTGAGTGGCCATCAGTCTGATACAGTGTCTGTAACTTCTGGTGTTCCACAGGGCTCAATCCTGGGACCACTCCTATTTAATATTTATATAAATGACATTCGGAATTGCTTCTTAAGTACTAAATTTCTTATGTATGCTGATGATTTGAAAGCCTTTAAAACTATTACGACTATAGAAGACTGTTTAAAGTTTCAAGAAGACTTAGATAGACTCTCAGCATACTGTCTTGACAACAAACTACACTTGAGCATCTCCAAATGTCACTGTATAAACTTCACAAAAAACAACAAGGTATAAGCTAAATAATGCCTTGCTAAGTAACACCTCAATTATAAGAGACCTTGGTGTTCTACTGGACAATAAGTTATCACTTAATCAACATGTAGAAAGAATTGTGAATAATTCATTTAAGATGTATGGTTTTGTCATGAGATCATCTACTGAGTTCAAACGGCCCTCCACCTATCTTTACTTATACAAGACGCTTGTACGCTCGCAGCTCGAATATGCGGTCCCAATCTGGAACCCGTTTTATAAGAAATATATGGATATGATCGAGAAGGTCCGGCGTAAGTTTCTTCGCGCCATGCACTATAGGTGCTATGAAAGGTGTTTGCCATATTCACAATTAATAAGCAAATATAATATGTTAACATTGGAATCTAGACGTAAGCTTCTAGAAGCCAGCATACTACACGGTATTGTTCATAATCACTTCGATTCCATTGATCTCACGAGTAAGTTATGTTATGTGGTCCCCCGCACTGTAAATAAGCGTAGTGTCCGTGCAGGTACATTGTTCGCTGTAAATACCTGTCGGACTAATTCAGGAATGCGTTGCCCTGTCCGTCGCATGGTGGAATCTTATAATAGCAACTTCATTGATATTGATATATTTGTATGTTCCCAATCGAAATTTAAGTCGAATGTTTTTAAAATCTTATCTATTGATACTAAGTAATAGTGTGAGTCCGTCAAATTTGAATGTATTTCAATCGTTTTAATTATTTTTACTAAGGAATTGTATTGTCAATTCCTCTTTTTTATAATCTTATATCTTTGTGATAATATGGATCAATCCCAATTTTTTTTTATTTTAAATTTTATTCAAAAATTAATAAATATATATATATATATATATTTCTTTTTATATAGTTAATTAATTAATTGTATTGTATTTTAATAATCTATTTCTTTTTACATTTTTTTTTTATATAATAATTTATGAGTAATGCTGCTCTAGTGGCACTTCTTGCCTAATCTTAATTTTGTTAACATGCGGATAATGTAGTGGGCTGCAATATTGTTAATACTACTTATGAGCCTATATTATTGTTATTTGTAAACATTTTATATTGTAGCTGTTTATTGTCCCATAATAAATAAATAAAATAAAACAAATAGTGAATCCGCAACATCACTCAGACAACTACTGGATACAGTAAATAAAAACCTCAGAGCAGTGGAAAACATAGGTGAACACACAGTCCTGGGATATATTAGTAATTTATCATGTTGCCTCCAAATTAGACTTCAAAACACTCGGATATTGGGAGGAACCAGAGTAGAATTGAGAAAAGGCCCACCCTTCATGATTTAAAAAATGTTTCAGATGTACAGCTGCGGGGACCGGGAAGCGACACCATCGCGCCATTGCATCGTCCGACACGACCGCGCTAGGACATTTCTTTTTGATATAGTTGCTATAATTGTGAACCACCATTAAACCTTTTTACAATACACTCCTCTGCTTTACTTGCACCTGGGATTAGACATAGTGGAAGTTTTGTGGCGGTTAGCGCATCATCATTTTTTTTATAGATCGACAGTCTGCCTTAAAAACGGTATTTACTATGTCTGCGCTCGGCCTAATAGTACCAAATAACGGTCGCCTACTAAAATAACGTTGCAGTGAGGGAAAAACTTTTGCCCATAAGTCCAAAATAGGTTGAGTAAAAAGTTTTTAATATAAAGTGTTTTCAACCAAGGGCAGAACTGTATGGGGAGGATAATTTCATACAATTAGCTAATAGATCCGGCAGTACCTATCAGTACATTGTGAAACAGGCCCTTAATCTTCGAACCCTCCTGATGGCTGTTCTAATGGTTAATGTTACATCCTTGAAGGTCAAGATCGTCATCTCGGGACTGTCGTTTCAGTTACTGGGACCATTTGACAAAGCCAAGGTCGGCTGTAAACTTCACGTAATGTGGTGTGTAATTAGTTCGGAAACTTGGCATCATTGGGTGTTGTACAATGTCATTAAATTTAGTGTTGTTTTGTTGGTATAATACTAGAATGGCTTCTATTGGTTGTTAGTGCAAATATTACGAACTATACAAATAAAAAAAATAAAGTGTACGTTTGTAACGTCAAAATAACAGCTTTTTACTCAATACATATGAAATTATACAGAGTGTTAAAGAAATTATACAGGGTGTTAAAGACACTGCGTGCCATAGCTTAGGGGTAGGTTCAGAATCGGTAAAGGAACCCAGGAAAAAAAAACATTAAATATTTTTTGCAAGATTAACCTTATTTAGAACCTACACATACATACATAAACTCACGCCTTCTTCCCATGGGGGTAGGCAGAAAATATAATACGCCACTTGCTACGCTCCTTACATACTCCTTTTGCTTCGCCTACGTTCATACATCTAGTCATACACGCACGCCGGTTGCGAGTACTACGCACCTGACCTTTATGAAGAACATCACCAATTTGGTCACTATATGTCCTTCTAGGGCGTCCCTTCCAGGCGTTTTTACTCACCTCTGCTTTATAAATACCTTTTGTTAGTCGCCTTTCACTCATCCTCTCCACATGACCAAACCATCTAAGCATACTCTTTTCAATCTTTGTCACTACTTCTTCTTTTAAACTGCACCGTTGCCTTATCACCTCATTTTTCAGCCTATCATTCATAGTCACGCCAGCCATGCTTCGCAAGGAACGCATTTCCACAGCATTTATTCTACTTTCATGCTTGTTTTGCCATACCCAACATTCACTTCCATACATAAGCGTAGGCACTAGCACACCATTGTGAACAGCCAGTCGAGCTGATTGGTCACAATCGCATGTATAGCACCATTCACTTTATTGCCCGCATTTACTCTCCTTTCCACATCTTCATCAATCTTTCCATCCCTTGTAAACTGACTCCCCAAATATATAAACTCACTTACTTGCTCCACACTCTTATCATTTATTTTCACATCACACACCGATACATCCTCGTCTCTGCCAGGGCTTATTTGTAATATTTTATATATTTTTTTTAAATCATTTATATTTTTACATTGTTCTCACATATAGAAGCGACAAGAATAATGTACCCAGGATTTTGTAATATCTTGATTTAAAAGAGTGTCCTTGGAGTTTCTTGCCTATTCTTCTCCATAGAGATCTACGTTTTGGAATAGGCAAATAGCTTCAACTTTCTGACTAACTGACCGACTCTTTGACAATTCAAAAGTGCCTGTAATTGGTTTAATTGAAATAAATGCTTTGAGTTTGAGTTTGAGTTCTCTTTCAAACACCATGACCATGATGATTTAGTACCTATTAACTTAAAATAGCAATCGTAGAGAATTACAATTATTTTATTTAAAAAAATTAAAAAAATGCAAGATCAACCTAATTTAGTACCTACTAACGATTGCTATTTTAAGTTAGTAGGTGCTAAATATGGTTGATCTTGCAATATTTTTTTGGTTTTTTCTGTTTGTTCCGGATAATCTCCGAAACGGCTGGACCGATTTTGACGGGACTTTCACTGGCAGATAGCTGATGTTATAAGAAATAACTCAAGCTTACTTTTATTTTAGAAAAAACCACGTGGGCGAAGCCGCGGGCAGCAGCTAGTACGAAAATATAATGATGAGATGAAACAACTAACCAGTCAAGAAAGTTATAAGAGAGGATTAATCTGGCACACGACACGTGGACATTTGCTTAATGTATTCGTTTGAGTTCGTGTTTCAAAACACATCGCTACTTATGCTTCGACAGACACTGAACGTGATCTGTGTGTTGATCGAGGTACTTACGTGTGAATCCGATACAATATAGATACTAGAGTTGTCAGTAAATAATAGGCCTGTTTGGCGATGGTCAATCGCGACGTAACTAGTGAAGTTACCATACGACTCGATACTCGATACTCACGATTAATCGAATTCAAGTTAAATGTCAAAACGGGTCTATAATTTTTTGACAAGTATAATAAACATCGTATCTGCATGCAAAGTGTGGGTAACTTGCTAACTTCGAAACTGCAACTGTTTAAGTATCAAGTTTAACTGAATCATTTGTCATGTAGCAAGTTTGTAATTATCCTGTTCCTGCAGCAACTTGCCATACAGACAACTTTTGTTGTCACATGTACAGACATCTTTATTAATTGGATACCATGTACGCACACAAATAACTTAGCAAGGGTTTACCAAGCTATGCAAGTTGAAAAATCTCATAGTTACGGTGCATGAGACTTCAACGGTTCCCAGCTGGCTTTTTAAGAGGAGGTTTCCCTATTTTTATGTTAATTTGCATTAATGTTCTGAAACAGAAACAGTCACACAAGTATTCAAAATGGAACTTTAGTATATGATATATTGGATCTTTTTCTTTCCATGTACAAGACAGTTACGTAATTGCAATATTTGCACTCGATACATTTATTATTAAAAAACACGTTTTTTTAAAGATAATTAAAAATAAATACAAAATTGTTCGGCTTTTATGTCTAAAATAAATATTCACAGCAAGAAAATACAGTTTATTATCCAGCCACAAGATATTTTTTCTCTAGATCTATTACTTTAATTATAAACGAAATAAGAATTGAAACTTACGCTATTTACGCTGGTAGCACACCTTCACCATGAAACCATAGCAGCGAAACCGCAGTAGTTCAGTTCAACTGGCTCGCGTCATGTTTCGCTACTCGCATCCGATTCAAGTAGCGGAACATGACGCGAGCCAGTTGAATTGAACTACTGCGGTTTTGATGCTATGGTTTCGTGGCGGAGGTGTGCTACCAGCGTGAGTTTCATGCTCGAACACGATCAAACAGCGCACGCGATATTCAACTTTATTACTGATGTGTTAGCGTTTGGCACACAACGGAGTGGCGGGGAGCATGGGGGCGGAGCTTGCGTGGAAATTTGTTTTAAAGAGCCTGGTCTTAAATTTGTCGGTCCATTTAGCTGGGCATGCCTTTGTCATACATCGGCAATCCCAATTTCATACGGAAACGAGCACAGTATGCTTTTTTATGTTTCCTCCAAAATTATTATTATCTATACGTCTTCTGGCAACATTATCTTCAACACTTTATTAAAGATGAGATTCTTTATTAATAGCGACCGTGGCGTTGCTCGTAAAATGTTACTACTGTTCACAGAATGCTACATGACTTTGGACTGGCTTCGAGGGATCGAAGATATAAAACTAATATGTAGATGCGACAAAAACTCTGTCACTTTTTTCATAGGTCTTAAAATGACTACTGCTGATTATGAGCTTGGCTAAAATTATCTAAAACATTGCCGGGTACTACCATCACAATATACGAAACTGCTCTATTTACACGTTGACCAAGTTTGCGCTGAAAGCAAAGCTAACTAATTGGTTGCAGAGTTTGTCTTACAACGATACAGAAGATTTACTGACGATCATCTCATGAATACCTTTCTCAATACTGATACCTGGAATTACTGAGTCAGTTTAACCTGATTGCATTTAAGGCGACGATAACCGACTTTTAATGATTTTATACTGAAGATCACGTCTAAACGAGTAGTGTTAATGATTTAAAAAAAATATATGTTAGTTTAGAGCATTTTTTCAATAACTTGATATGTGAATATTTTAGATCATGTACGTATATTACATAGTGAAATTAATTTGTAAAGTTATGTCTAACGCGGATGAAAAACTGAGAATGGCGCAAAATCTACCAAGCGTATTTTTCTGAAACCTTCACCAATTTAAAGATAATTTAATTATTGATCTTTTAGTATACGCGTTTTATTAAAATACCTTTTGTTTTGTGTATAATAAATTAATAATGCGTCAAATTGTGGACAGCGCTCCTTGATGGGCGAGTCCTATTACTGGCTGAACGGACGACACGTTGCGTGAGCTCAGTAACGCATGCTAACTACTCAAGGTCACTGGCATATATCTCCGGGTTAAGTTAAATTATACTAATCTATGTTTATGAGGAACTTTGGCTCTTGAGATACAAGTATATTTTTACATAGTCCAGAAGCCAGCTATTCAACCTGCTTTTTAACCACAAATTGTACAATCATGTTTAGTGTATGACTAATTGTATATGTTTCTCTTTTTGTACAATAAACTTATGTTTTTTTTATTGAAAAGTTTTGGATATTTTCAAAATTGCTTACAATGGCTGTATTTTCGCCAAAAATAAAACATGAAAAAAAGATGTGCAGGGCTTCATTCACTTGGCAGATCACCATCGATGTTTCGGCGACAATCCTTGTGATAGATACCTTATATTTATAAATACATGTGTGGAAATCCGTAAGTGTGCTTTAGAGCGATGGTAAAGAGAGTTATTTATATCCCTCGCACCTCCTGCTTCGATTACGTTAGGCAATTAGGAAGCTATTACGTCAATGTACTTCAAACACCCTGTATGTGAGGTCGTTGACACCAGTGGTGATTCTTCCGTACATGTTATTTGGCAAAATTACGAAATGATAAATATCACGTGATTTTCTGTTTTTTTTTGTTGTAAGGTAATATAAGTATGTGGGCTCAAATAGCACAGAATTGGTGCCCTGAGACAGTGAAATGGGGTCGCGGCAGACCAGGTAGGAGATGACGGGACGAGCTGGATAACTGTGTTCTGTTATAACTGGAAGGAGGAGGCGCGGGCTCGCGAAAGATGGGAGGAGTGGAGGGAGGCCTTTGCCCAGGAGTGGGGAAGCGTAGGCTAGCAAAAAAATAAATGTATGGTTCAAAGTTTGTAGAGACATGATAACAGTAACTTCGTCTGAGGGCCCAGCACGGGCTGCCAAGACGTTTGTGACAAGACATGATAAATTATGTCATGTCAATTTGTACTAGCATTTTATGACAAAAGAGTTTTATCGCTCAAACTGTGATAAAATGTGTGACTCAAGTCATGTCACATTAGGCCGTGCTCGCCCCGCTGTAAGGTTTTCAATGCACCGACAAATCCCTTAGCATTTTTTTTTTTGGTTTTAAGGCAGTGGGTATGGTATGGTAGGCATTCTACTAGACAATTCATGGCAACCTGTTTTTCAATATTTTACCCCAAAATGAATGGCTGGTTAAGTAAAGGAGCACGTTGATTCAACCATAATTGTTTTCTGGTAATATAATTATGTCTATTTTAAAGTATGAGTGTTGCTACTTCTAGAGCTTCAACATCCATGTCAGACTAATAAAATGTCCCTATAAATAGCGACCACAAATCACTGAGTCGATCGGAAGAGACGTTAGAGAAATCTTGACTTTCTAGCACTTAAACTCGATTAATAGGTGACAATTATTGTTTAAGTAACATATTAATCATCTTTGCGGCTATAGAGATAAAGTCTAATGAGGGGGAAAAAAGACATTTCGCTGACACCAAATAACTTGGGATAAGGGTGATGATTAATATTGATCTTCATTATGATAGTCATCACAACACCTATTAAGAAATTGTCTAATAAAATACCGGCCAAGAGCGAGTCGGACTCGCGCACCGAGGGTTCCGTACGTATAAATGATGTTGATGATTTCTGAACTGTGCTATTTAGAGACATGGTTTATTTTTTTCTGTAATCTTTACATAAACTTCTATCACATAGAATAATTTCAGAATTTTTATCCATGCAAACTTCAGAGATAAGGGGGACGGTATTTTTTTTATATTCTAAATTTCATGTTGATAGCATTAGTAGTTCTTGAGATATCCAGGTGTGACAGACAGACAGACAGACTGACTTTTTTTTCTTTTTTGGGTGGGAAATTATCAAATAACTTCTCCCGCTCTGGGCTGAGCTGGCGTGTCAGACTTTTACTGACTAAAACCCACCCGTGTTCCTTCCGTTGCTTGTGTGCCAGGGCCACGATATCCCTTTCGGACAAACTCGCAACCCTGGCAGGAGACATACAGACTTAATCTCACCATAAGGGTTCCTTTTTACCATTTTGGTACGGAACCCTAATAACAAACCAACTATTGAAAACGGGTTTTGGTTTATTTTACCCAGAAACGTCGAAGTAGCTCTAAACAGAAACCTTAACATTTAATAACTCTAATGAATCTGGACAAAAATTCCGTGATGATGTTAGCACCAGACCGATTTAAGGCTCCTTGAAACCTCAGTATACGCAACAACTAAATACAGTCAAGGACATTAATTGTTATGCAAATTGATATCATACGTCAATTTTCAGTGTTGCAGCCATTTCATAGCTATGGTTTAAACATACAGTTTAACAATAAATTATTCTGACTTTACCTAAGTTCCAGTCACTCACTCAAAGGATTATTACAACTCAGACTTGTATGAATACATCTATCACGCACGGCGGGCATGTGACGCGAGCATTGATAACGAGTGTCAACGTTCCAAGAGGGCAACAATCCCTATCTATCAGTGAGCGGGGTAAATGTTTGCGTATGCTGGCAACATTATGATACTAGTTACAGTGACTGAACTGTGTGGTTTGATGTAAGGCTTTATGAAGTGCAACAGCACCTCAATTGTGTAACCCACTTTCTATTACAAATCTTGAACGAAATTGCCAATACCATACTTTTGAAAAATTCGTCTGTTCGAATGCTGTTGAATTGTCAAAATGAAAGGCTTTGTCATTGTGTTACGCAATTAGCCCGCAGGATTCCGTATTCTGTGTGGTTTTCTCGAAAATCTGTATCCACTCAACATCGTTCATAGAGAAGTTGTCAAAGATGTCTCCGAATTCTCGGAAGAGGAAATATTTTCCACGAATGTTCTGTGAATCCTCCACAGTTATGAGATCATAAGACGAGGAGTTTCCCGGAAAAGTTTGTTTGAATACGTGGAAAGTCACTTCAAAAGCACGAGTTTAGGTAAAAGTAATCTTTAAGTACTCAACGCGAACCCGTTACAGCCTATTATTTTTACCACCTTCGAACATAGGTTCCATATCTGGCTGATACGAAAAAAGATTTTCCGCAAGATACCTGTACCCTCCAGGTTCAGTGAAGGTCACCGACCTCCTACCACTTAATAGGAAACGCCTGAAACGAAGCCGAATGTGGCAAATTTCCTTTTATTAGCCGCGAAACACTTCGCGATTACGTGTCAAATGTTACGCACACACAAATACGTTATATTTAGAGTGTGATTATGCAAATGATGTGTAGAGGTACCTACTCATATAATAGTTGGTGAAATAATAATTTCAAGATGATTCTTAGGAGCGAGGCGAGGAGAAAGATTTGGACTAGATATTTTCATACTAATATTTTATATTCTTTATTCTATTCTATACTAACATCATAAAGACGTAAAATTTGTGTTTGTATGTAGGGGGGTAATCTTCAGAACTGCTGATCCTAATCCGAAAAGGCTTTCACTGATGGGAAGCTACAGTATTTCCGAGTGTCATAGGATATATTATTTTATGTTAAAACAAGGATTTTCACGTGGACGAAAACGCAGGCAGAAGCCAGTCTTCTATTTAAAAAATGGCTTCTTCTAAATACCTCTGTTCCGTGTGGTGCCGGACGTAAAAAATAGCACCATCGCATTTTTTCCCGTGGGTGTCGTAAAAGGCGACTAAGGGACTTACTAGAGAATGAGCAACAGCGTTCTCTATGCATTATTAAAACCATTCTGCGATCGCCAACCCGCCTGCCAAGCGTGGCGATTATGGCAAATCCCCCCCTTTTGGGGGAGGCCTACGTCCAGCAGTGGACGTATTTCGGCTGAAAATATGAATGATGACGATGGAATTCCTCTGGTTATTGAGTGTCATTCAATTTAATCAAAGAAAGAAGAAAGAAAAATGCGTTTATTGGCATAACAGCAAAAAAGCAATCTACCTTATAAGTCTAAAAATAGAAAACAATTATTATAATGCCAAAAGGGCCTCAGCTCAGCATAATGTCAAATGACAACACAAGGTGCACCACCTGGCGCTAATTTTCAGCTGCAACCCACGAGTGTCATACGCTAGAATAATAAACACATAGAGAAGTGTGTGTCCGTTTTTTATTAATTAAGGGAATAAATTAAAGATGACAATATAAAAAAGCTCATACAAAATAAAATAAAATTTTGTGACATACATGTGTGTGTGTATTGTGTTGTGATTAATGGAAAATTAAAATATGTATCATACGCAATGTATTAAAAAAACCTACATTAAAAAAAAATATAAATAGAAAGTACCTTCAATACGAAATCGTGTGACTGCGTTGTTCTTCTAAACTAAACTACGAAACGGATTTTTATGCGGTTTGCATTACCATTGAAACTATTATACAATAATAATTGACTAATAAAAATTGTGACCTATGGTACAGAAACGTGGTCGCTCACAATGGGCCTTATCAAAAGGCTAAAAGTCACCCAAAGGGCAATGGAGAGGGATATGCTTGGAGTTCCCTACGTGATCGAATCAGAAATGAAGAGATCCGCAGGCGAACCAAGGTAACCGACATAGCCCGAAGAATTGCCAAGTGGCAGTGGGCAGGGCAAGTTGCTCGCAGATCTGATGGCCGATGGGGCCGAAAGGTTCTAGAGTGGTGACCGTGTACCGGAAGACGTAGCGTTGGAAAGCCTCCCACAAGGTGGACCGATGACCTTGTAAAGGCTTCAGGTATCCGCTGGATGCGGGAAGCACAGAACCGGTCGAAGTGGAGGTGCTTGGGGGAGGCCTATGTCCAGCAGTGGATGTTTTTCGGCTGAAATGATGATGATGATGAATAAAAATTAATAAAATTGGTAAAATTTATAAAATTTATAAAAAATATTGTTTTTATATGGCACGATAGTCTGTCATGTAAGTAAGAAGGGGAATAGGACTTCATACCACCAAAGAGTAGGAACGCCAAGTGGAGTTTACGTCTAGTGTTCATTTTTAAAATGTTGTGCTCATTGAAGAAATGTGTAGCATGTCCCCTTAAGAGAACTTTAAAACAGAAGCGTGCCCAGCCATTTTGAATTCTTTGGATCATTCTTTCAGTTTTTGACAGTAATCGTGGGCCATATACCGTGTCCGCATAATTTAACTTCAATAAAACCAAAGACTCCGCAAGTAAGACTCGCAATTCTTCACTAAGATAGGGACGGACTTCGTATAAAATCTTAAGTCTATAACAGCAATTACGGATAGACTCAGTCATATATTTGTGAAAACGAAGTTCCGTGTCCATGATAAGACCCAGATTACGTGCTACTAATCATCTCATTTAAAGTGATTTAGCTTTGTTTCTTTAGTCAATCAATCAGAAGGGTGTGAGTGTGATTTGAGAACAAAGGACATGGATAAAGTCTGGCCTCTAACAGACAAAGAGATAATTATATAAAAAAATAACTGAT
This sequence comes from Tiliacea aurago, assembly GCA_948098905.1. Taxonomy (NCBI): domain Eukaryota; kingdom Metazoa; phylum Arthropoda; class Insecta; order Lepidoptera; family Noctuidae; genus Tiliacea; species Tiliacea aurago. The sequence continues at coordinate 26,459,500 of OX402588.1, read as the reverse complement.
AATATTTGGCAAGACTATGCAGCAAATATTTCAATTTAAAAGACTATTATTTTGGTTCAAGTATTCGAGAAGATGTTTATGTTGCGAGTTTTGGTAATTGGGACATGCTCATTGTAAGAATTGATATGATTTCACGGGTATTTTTAGAATATAAAATATTAAAACTGTGTTTAAAGCATATTAAATAATATCTAGACTGTAATGAAAATTATATTTAATAATTGATGTATGTATCAATTTAATTTTTTTTAAAGTCTTAAAAGTATCTTTCATAATCATTGTCACTGCCCGTCATTTTCATGCATTTTTCATATGTAATTTATGCTTTGCACAGACCAAGCATTAAATGATAATAAATGCAACGCAATTTTATTTTTATTTTATACGAAACATGTTGTGTGTTAGAAAGAGTACGCTATAGAACTTATATAACTATACCATTAAGCTATTTTGTGACGTAGACACTAGACGATTCCGAATTGGTTAGGCTTTCAGATACTGTTATTTAAGCATAGAGAAAGTAGTTTTATCTAAAAAAAAACCTACCGTTTAAAAAAAATCTTTTTATTATTATTTCCCTTCCTTTCCTCAACTTAAAATATCCGTATATTCAAATCACAACTGTAATTCTTTAACAGTTATTGTATGAAGTGCCGCATACGGAAATTTGACGTAGGGTTTCAAGTTGATAAACAAGGAATTTTGCTGGCTGTACCTACATTCAGCTGCTTACCCAAAATATTCCCAGGTTCATTCAAACTCTTACAGTCTTATTACAAAACAAGATTTATATTTTGACATGGCTTAAACCATGGAGCCAGTAAAAAGTAGTAAAAAGAACGTAACTGTGATTGAAATACCGTTATTTATACAAAGCTGAAAACTTAGTTCGGTACTAAGTTGTCAGTTTTGTATTAGGAACTTTACCTTATACGGAATAAAGTTCGAAATTCAATAATGGCTCCATGGTTTAAACCTGGGTCTGAAGATAAACCTTGTTTAGTAATAATACGAAATATGTCTGGCCTTTTTCCACTATGTTGGGATCGACTAACCGGATGCAGTTGAATACCAGTATTTTAGCCATAGGCGCATGGAGCGCCTACCTACCTGACCTCCACAACCCTGTTACTGGATAACACGATACCTCTTGGCAAGACTCAGACTCGTTGATCAGACTTTTGGGCTTGTGACTACCCTTAACAACTGTCAATAAGAATGACAGCCGGGACCAACAACGTTTAACGTGCTTTCTGAAGTACGGAGGAGTATACAATGTGGAGACAATTACTAATGCTTGTGAGTATTTTGGAACGATCAAATAAATTCTAGCATCGAAATTAAAAAAGTGTTTTATCAAACAAACTAAATAGCAGTGGCGTGCCGACTGTGGGTTTTGCCAATCTTTGACTAGATAAAGCGACTAAACTATTGGATATATTTGATTGAATTTTCGAGAGCAGACTGTGAACATTATTAGATATACGCAGTTGAATTTATTGTCATGTTGTCGTCTCCACGTTGTATAATGGATGAAAAAAAAAACTTTTTTACAAAAAAAACAACCGACTTCCAACAAAAACACTAAAAAGTGAAAAATAACTTTAATTTCGGAAGCACATAACATAACATCACGCCTTGTTTCCTCGAAGGGTAGGGCAGAGGTGTACCTGTAGTACACCCACATTTAATATTATATTTAATTTAATTTCGGAAGTCGGTGGCCATAAACGAAAATACAAAACCAAAGACACTTTTTAGTGTTTTTGTTGGAAGTCGATTGTTTTTTTTTTTTTAAAGTTTTTTATTTTTCACTTTTTAGTGGTACCTACCCCACACCAATTCGTATACTACTACTTGCTATGAAAACAACAGAGACAGGAAGTTTTATTTTACACCCCTTAAGGGGTTAAATCTTCAAAAATCTGTTTTTAGTGGTTACCTACGTCATAATAACTATCTGTGTGCCAAATAGCCCAATCAATTCAGTGATTTGAGCTTTGTGTTGATAGATCAGTCAGTAAGTCAGTCACTGTTTCCTTTTGTATGTATTAAATCTATAGTCTAATCCGACATGTTACGACGACCCCAAATAAATTGGGATTAGGGGGATCTCATCGCCACCCGTGAATTACGTATCACTGAGAAGTTCCGGTGGCCATCTGTGGCCTTCTTCATCTGTTCCACTTCACCAAATTATACTTTCTGAATGCAAATGATTGACTTGTTGATGAAAATATAAAAATTGCTATAGGTATGCCTATAATATTTGAGGAGTTCCCTCAATTACTCATGGATCCCAACATCAGAACTGGATTTTGAAAAAAATGGGACCAATCTGGAAGTATATCCTTTCAATTAAAAAAATAATTTTCCAAATCGGTTCATAAACGACGGCGTTCTGAGGTAACAAACATTAAAAAAAAAAAAATACAGACGACTTGAGAACCTCCTCCTGTTTGTGAAGTCGGTTAAAAAGCACAATTTTTTTTTTCTTGACTGGAGAATCCTCATGGATGTCCTCCGCCTTGGGGTGGGGGAGGGGTCTGTCAGACTCATACCGTCTTATTCCAAAACACGATCTAAATTTAGTACTAGGATAATTACTAGGTTTAATCCATGACTAAATAAAACGTTATTATAAAATGAAGTTTATCACTAGTTCATGAACTAGCTATGGTACTAAAGTTAGTCCGCCGAGACCCCTAGTTTTTCTATGGACTAACTTCGGTACAAATTTATTTGAGGTTAGCGTTGATTGTTATTGTGTGGATTTTTATTTACAAATCGACTTGATGGATTTGGAAGATTTATATAATTATGCTGGAGACGTCTCGGCGATCTTACAGACATCGTCATACGTAGTACGACGTAATTATTTCCTATTATAATATGAACATTCGCGTTAGGCAGTCGAAATAAGATGATACAAAGCATTGCTTACCTAATATTAATTAAAAATCCATGTTTTGGTCAGTGGGTCGTCTTAGGGTTTTACTAAGTTTTTCTTCAACGGTTTAACCAGACACAACTCACGAACAAATCACATAATTATCAACAGTAATACTAAGATTTATTATTTAAGGACGCAACATAAACATTCGTCACAAATTAAGAGTGCCGCGCCGTACCTATGTAATAAACTCCACTTCACGCTTGAGGTGTTAAAAAATATGATAACTTGATTATAAAAAGCACGTCAAAAGTACAAGTTGTGCTTGTTCAATATATTGTAATCTAAACAAAGAACAATTTATGACATATTTTTGTATTGATTAATAATTATTTATGCATTTCAAGTGTTATTATAATATCAATATTTAGAGAAACGAAACGTTGCTTCAAATAGATGCAGAATGAACGAATGAAAGAATGCCATTTTTGTTTCTTATCTGTGGAACCATGAACCTTCTTTGGTACTAACTGATCCTCGAAAAGTCTTCGTTTTGTAATCAGAACACGTTTTGAGCCTGATATTAACTTGAATACCGTAACAATCCTAGACCTTGTGGTCTTGGTATAAAACAGTACTTAAGCATTTTTTTGTAATAAGACGGTTACTGACTAAAAATCACCCCGGTGTTCCCGTCGCACACTTGCACTAGGGGATCATGGGATCAAGTGCGACTTCCGCGATCCCCGGGTGGCAAGCGTAGCTTACTTAACATTTGATCGGACCCGTGCGGCTGTTATCATTTAGCCACAAGCCCCTTAAACAGTCATTCAAACCGTCCTCCAAAATAAGTCTAGAAACTTTATTTGTTCTGTATAATATTTTTATTGTTACACCTACAGTCAGCGAGATGATATAGTTAATTACCTACAGGAAGGCATGGCGTGACACTTGAATAGATAACTTTGACATTCTACTCTGTTGAGTTAATAACCTAATAGATTTCTGACAGCAACGTGATTTATAAGATTTTATATTCAAATGTGTAGGTAGTTTGTAGAATGTTATTCTTTCCTAAAATCGTATCTTGACAATACCATGCTTCGTCGTGTTGTAGGACTACTTAAAATCAGTACACACAAATAAAAGCCAAAGTTAGAAGAAAGTGTTGCTTCGTATTTTATTTAAATAAATCTTGTCCTGCATACATACAATTCAGCTATTATTCGTACTTTGCCAATAAGTTGCTGTAATATGCTAGTCGATAGAATAACTAATAAGACATTGCATAAAAAACGACCAAATGAAACAAACGGAAATAAAATAAACTTCCAAAGAAGCCGGCGTAACCCGTCGTAGCCATCTGCTACGTCGTAGCCACTAGCTACGGCGTAGCAGGAGTGCAATCCCTTTAGAATGATTTTCAAAAGATCAATAATAATATTATAATACTTTTAAGTTTCCAGCTATCAAAATGCGATTAGAAAGGTGGGGTACACTCCATAGTATTTCATGGTGATACACAGACCTCACCTCATTGGTCTAGTTATCGCAAGCAGTACTGTTGAGCATGTGGTTCTGGTTTCGATTCCCGGATCGAGCAAAAAGTTATTGCGTTTTTCCATTTGGAATTTCTCAGTCGCAGCCCAGTGTCTGGACTTGTACCTGATTGATGGCAATGGCTCGCCTCCTATTACATGGGACTTACTGGTGAAATGTGGGTGTACTATATAAGGTGTATCTTGTCATACACAGGTCAGGGTCAGAAAAAAAAAACCGCTGTTCCCTACATTTTGGCGAGTTATGCGAACATAATGTAGGGAACAGCTAATTTTTTTTTCGCGATTTCAGGTTTGGTCCTGTAGTGAAAGTTATTCATAATGATGAGTACAATGACCCATTAAGAGATTTCGTGTATGAATAAATACACCTTATAGGTGCACCTCTACCTAACACTTCGGGGAATACAAGCGTGATGTTACCTCGAATAGACATAGACAGCACCCTGAAGTGATGGGGTCACGTGGTAGACTCCGCTCTATCGAGCACTGGTTTACGCAACTGCAAACAGTTTACGGTGATTGGTTATTAATTTATAAATATCAATAACTATGACATTATGTAATTACCGCACTACTTGACTATAAGCACACTCCTAAGGGGCAATCGATTTTGACTTCTATTACGATAGAGGCATGACCAATGGCAGCTGTAATAAACAGTTGGTATTGTAACCACGTTTTTGCTTTTAATACCATCCTTATGCGTACGGAATAGAAGTCAAAATCGGTTGAACGGACTGTAAACAAGTTTATTTAAATGTCTAATTTTATTTCAAATGTAGTATAGCGAAATGTGGATGTATATAACCATAACTAATATAGGCCACCTCTACCTAACCCTTTGGGCAAAACACGTGATGTTATGTTTGCATTCTAATCTGTCTCAATCTGTCCTGTCATCTGTCACGATTTTAATCTGTCAAAAATACCTCTAATTTATCTTCGCTTTTGAAAAGTTTTTGACATTAATTGTCACTGAGATGAGAATGCGACCAGATTTTGAACGATTTTATTACGGGAACTGGCCTTTTGATGTTTCAAAATCAACATTCTTTTGGATGTCATATTAAAAGAACACTTTGTAAACAAGCATATTACAAATTAGAGGATTATATACAAGATAAGAATGCTTGGAAACATGCTAGTCCAGCTCCATAGGACAATCTAGAGTCTAGACAAAATCAAACAGGTTACTATTTAAATTGTATAATTTATTATTTTTATGACATTTATTTTAAATTCTGTGATTACCTTAACTCACACTGATATTATTGTTATTTTTAGGAAATCGTATATATTTTTTACAATTTTTGTAAATATGTGAGCACCATGTTCTATCACCTAATTAATTTATCTGTCATTGCTTCATTCTTAACTCTTTTGTAACCTTAACCTATTGTGGTATAGTAATTTATTCTAGGTGCATCGTCTTCACATATAATTATATAATTAATGTACCTATAAAAATATTGTACAAGATTTTAAAAGAGTACCGGTGGAGTTTCTTGCCCATTCTTCTCCATACGAAACTACATTTTGGAAGGGGCGACTAGAATCAATTCTATTTTTTTTTGTAAATATTGACGTTCAAAAGTGCCTTTTATGTGCCTATTTGAAATAAACAATTTGACTTTGACTTTGACTTTGATGTTTATATAGGTTATTTGGTCTCATAAGCCAGGTGAGCCCACAGAAGCTGAGCTAAGCATGTAAGAAAGCCAGTGTCGTAGCGAAACTTAGTACGAGCCTATCTCCTATGGTGGACGGCGACCGGCCATTGATTACAAACAAAATATAATTAAACTTTCCCTCAATAAATGGTACAATTTAATCCTTAAGCAACCTTAACCAGGTTACCTGAAAACAAATACTGATAATAAATATTTATTCATTATTACAATCGGTAAAATATTAACATAAAATCTTCTAAATAATTTATAAATAATTACTTAATAAAAAGCTATAATAGAAAAACAAAGCTATTTCATAACGTAAACAATCACTTAAATACATTCTCACCTGTTGCATTAAATCTAATAACATATTAAAGGCAATTTACAACCATTTAATTATGTCATTATGGCCTTTCAATATCGTGCCCAAAATATCGGTATTTTGGAATATATTATTACAAATACCCTCGTTAAAGAAATGAATACAATTATAATAAAACTAGCTTGAGACCGTTTTATGGCGGAATGCAATAACATAAAACCCTTGTAAGATTCGATTTGCGGTGACCTTAGACTTTGCAGAAAGTGATTCATAGATGGCGCTGTTTACAATATGACAGAAAAAGGGGAAAATAGAGGACTTCTCGTGTTTATCAAATATATATTATATATATTTTTTTTTTAAGGACTTCCGTGGTCAGATTTGTCATACTGTTACTGTTAGCCTGTATCATCCCACCGCTGGGCAAAGACCTCATTAACCCATAACTTGCTGCAATTTGTCATGTTTGTTAAAAAAGTGGAGGTTTGCTGGGATTTTGGTGCAACAAATACCAACCTATGTTTTTTCTACCAAGTATCGAATCTGCACTGGCTACGTTATAAATCAAGAGAAAATGTACAATATTTTCCATTTAAAAACACGTAAAACTATAATATTTTTATGAACATCAGAATGCATATTCATTTTATGCATGACATTCTGAGGATTGTATGTAGGTGGGAGTCTTGATCAAACTGACCTTGAACTATGTATGAACACAACCTTGAAGGAATGCCAGGATATTTAGTTATCAGCTTCCATATTTATTAAACGGAACGACTTGATATGTAAAGAGTGGTCAGGGTCACCTATCCGAGACTTAGCGTTACCACAGAATAATGTCAGAGAAAAATATATTTTAGGTTTCTACTCGCCATTCAAAACCACTGACTACCTGCAGTATTGTCTCTCCTTCTCCCTTTAATTCATCCAAAGGTTGTCTGTAAAAGATCGCTTTTAGCGATAAGACCACCCATTGTGTCACCCTATGTCAAATTTAAACATTTATGTCTGTAACTTTTATGGTGTACATAATAAAGAGTATTCTATTCTATGCTATTGTATTCTATTATAAAGGGTTATTTTTAAGTCGTCAATAACCTCTTAAGGGGTCATTGTACTCATCATTATGAACAACTTTTACTATGGGTCCAAACTGAAATCGCGAAAAGAAATCAGCTGTTCCCTACATTTTAACGAATTATTCGAACATAAATCTAGGGAACAGCTGATTTCTTTTCGCGATTTGGTCCCATAGTAAAAATTGTTCAGAATGATGAGTACAATGACCCCTTAAGAAGTTATTGACGACTTAAAATAGCCTTGTATAACTAGCTTTTCCCGCGGCTTCGCTCACGCGACTTTGTATTTTTATGGCATTATATCTTAATAGGAACGTGAAGTCATACGAGTAGTAACTTATTTTCTCAAGAAATTATAATAATCCTGATCGTACCCTCAATAAACGAATCCTATAATAATGAATTACTGTGTAGAGACTTGCGGGGATACTTGTGTATTATATCTACTTATTATACTTATTATTACTTATTATTAAAATACAGGCTTCCAATCCGCAGCCTGTATTCTATCTCGGTATTTGCGGGACTAGGAGTTATCAATCCCGCGGAATCCCGGTATTTGCGGGATCCCGCATATAGAAAATATAAATATTTATATATATTATGGCAAATAAAATAATGAATTAATCAACCTATCTCCACATTTATTTAAGTTCTACTATTAACGTAAGATCAATCGAATTATACCGTTTATTTATCACAGAAAACAGGAACAAATACCGCAAAAACAAAAAATGTATCAACTACATAATGTATATAACTACTAAATTAAGATACAAACCAAAAAGGAAGAAGTAATTATATTATATATTTAATAAATGTTTGCGAAGAAAACGTAACATTACGAAAGTGTCGTTTGCCAAACTGTGTATTTTAGAGGCAATATAGCCAGCAGCAGAAAAGGCCCTTTCGGCTTCCACACAAGTCGCCGGTATTCCTTTTAAAGCTTGTTTAAAAATCATGTGCATGCTTCTTTCCAGTCCCGCAGATCCCGCGCCCGTAATCCCGCAACACACGGGATTGGAAAATGATGCAGGATCCAGCAATACCGAGATCTCGGTGTTCCGGGATTGGAAGCCCTAATTATAATGAACTCCTGCATGGAGCTCGGTCCTTTATATACCCAAGTTATATTCACCATGTACAACCGTCTTTATTCTGTGCTGTTTATATAATCAACCCGACATCATTGACATAACATTGGTTTTTCGATTACGTTACCAAAACAAAAGACGTATAAATTAGGACAATCTTTGTTTTATTGCAAGTTTACAAGAATGAGCTCATTTTTTATTATGTTTGCATTCAAACATCGTATTTCTGCCGTTAGACAAATGTTTGATTAACTTACAAAGGGTATTTAGAGAGTATTTTAAGATTTTGATAAGGTTTGCTCAGCGAGGTTATTCGGGTCTGTAGGCCTTTGAAACGCTACCTTTGCCACCCCCAAATGCAGTGTGACGTGTTTATTTACGACTAGCTTCTGCACATGACGTCGTCCGCGTGGAGGCAGTAACAAAACACAATATACTAAAATAACAGCCACATTTTTATAAAAACTGCCTCGTTGGTCTAGTGTTCGCAAGCACTACTGTTGAGCATGAGGTCCTGGGTTCGATTCCCGGGTCGGGCAAAATGTTACTGGGTTTCCCTTCTGGTATTTTGCAGTAACAGTCCGAAGTCTGGATAATGGCAATAGGCTCGCCCACTTTTACATGGGACCTAAATATACCTGGCCCCACGTGGGTGTGCTATAGGTACACCTTTGCCTAACCCATCGTGGAATACAGGCGTTGTTATGTTATTTTTATAAAACTTCCCTGTATACGACGTTAGTAGTTTTGGTCTTAGCAGCCAAAAAATATACAGAGACGTGTTCCTGAGAAAAAGCTTTTTGACAGACAGACAGACGGATGGACTGACGGACACCGACGTGATCCTATAAGGGTTCTGTTTTTTTTTTCCTTTAGAGGTACGGAACCCTAAAAAGTAACTTGGAGTCTCATTTGCCATGAAATGTATGGGAAAAGTTGTTTTGCTATTTCTGACTCTTCTAGTAACTACTCAAACCTCAGTTGGTCTTATAGTCTTTTGATCCTTATATGAAAAAGGATCTATTGGCATAAATAAATGATAAATGATTTATTTTCTGTAAGTAGGTTTGTACAAACACTTTTACACGTCAAACATATTAAAAAAAACAAAAAAAAACTAGATGAGGTCGGCGTTTCGTAACTGACTACTCTGAGAAGAAAGGCCGAAACAAACTCAGAGGTCACAGTCTCTTTTAAAGTCCAGACATAATCTTGGTCAAATCATGTGAAGACCTGAAGATTGGTGCCTGAAATGATCTTTTGATGAAAGAATCACACAGATTGAGGGGACCTGTCCAGTCAGTGCACGCATTTGTCAGTAGTCGTGCAGCTCAACTCAGAACTTGAGGAGCTCAACGATTCAACGAACAATACCAAAGAAAGAACATTCGGGTAGGCCGCATAAATTACTCAAACTGCCAGACAATGATGAAAACTAACTGAGTAAAAACAAAAATAAACAAAAGTAAATCAAAAATAAACATCATTGTTTTGTGAAAATTGCCCATTATCTGGCTGACTGTAAATTTTATTCAAAATCTCTGTATGCAGATCAAAAAGTGAAGGACAAGACCTAAGACCGATTTCGTGTAGTTACGACGGTACCTACAAACCTTACTGCCCCATCTCAAAAACCCACTCTGTATATGTTATGATTATATTGACTGCTTAGCCCCATAAAGAAATCGCGTGATGATATTCATTTAAAAGATTAAATCTGTAACTGTCTGCAATGTTTTAACCGTTTGGCACGTCTTTTGACAATTTGCTGTAAAATATAAAGGAATACAAACAATGCAATATTGCTCATCCCCCATAACAAACAGCGTGATAATTATTTATATTGACCAGACTTATAGGGAATATCTATGCAAAATTTGAACAGAATCTGTCCGGTAGAATTTGCGTGATGCTGGAACATACAATAAGACCAACCATTCTAAAAACTATTTTTTCGGCATTAGAATGAATCCCATTAGAATCAATCCTCTTAGCAATTACTTTTTTTAGGGTTCCGTACCAAAATGGTAAAAAGGAACCCTTATGGTGAGACTAAGTCTGTCTGTCTGTCTGTCACAATGTCTATAGATTAAAAAAAATATCAGTAATAAACCAAACAACAAGGACTGTGCGATTTTATTGAACAATTTCATTTCATGACATCTTGTAAGACTGGTGGGTGTTGGATATCTTTACGTGTGGAAGTAGTCTTAGTGTCCAAGCAATAGGCTGCTATAGCCCTTAAAAGGTAAGAGGATAAGATAAGAGGTAAAAAAAATCCATGATCTGATTTGATTGTTATCCGTTACAAATTATTTTCGTGATGTTGTTTTAAATGCCCTTTATTTCCACTACTTACAATATTTAAAAACCATATAACTACTTTTAAATTAAAGCAAAACCTAATAAAATTAAATCTTCAAGCGTTTGTTATTGCTATTCGTAGCAGGCGCCTCCTCGTAGTGTAGTGACTTTGATTAGCTTATAATATTTATTATTAAGAAAGAAAGAAGAAAGTCTTTGTCACAGAAAAAACGTGCGTACGAAAACATAATAAGTACCTAAGTATGTAATAAACTCGAAGGTTACACAAAACAGATCTAAGTACTATAACAAACAAACAAATAGTCGGAAGCTGCACGTCATGACTGTGACAAGAAGGCTTGCACTCAGCATGATGCTGTGCTATGGGGGACCCACAATACAGCGCTGATTTTCAGTGGTCACCCGAAAAATACGTACGGAACCCAAGTCAGGTTTGATGAGTTGTACATAAGTAAATAGGTAACAAAATAAAATAAAATTAACAGTACTTAGAATATAATGCCTATACAACCAATTTTAAGAATAAATATGATTAAATAACATACAAATTAATCCGCAGGCATCACCATGCACATTAATATTATTACACGAAAATATCCAGTGTGTGAACCTTCTGATTATCTTGTCTAATGGACCAGCTGTCACTATATTTAGCCGGTACACGTTAAATGTTCACTGGGTGTAGCGCGAGATAGCGGCCCGTTACAACTAGTTAAGATTACCAGTCTTGCTAGACATTATCGGGAATCGAGAGGTCGACGAACTTTGCTATTTGTTAGTAATCAAGGCCCTTTTTGTAAATTTTTTGGGAACACAGATTAGGGCAGGTTCCTTTTATTGCAAGTAATTTTAGGATCTGTTTAAAAGGCTAAAAAGCCCATCGATACTTCTTCGTTAATTGAATAAAATCCATTTAAATATATTTTTAAATGTATTTGGTTTTGTGTTATTTAGAGTTGAAACCACCAGGTTTAGCTTTTAAATTCCGTCTTACCTATTACTCAAATACGTCTTTTTTAAATTACCTGTTGTTTTATATCGTAACATTGGATCAAGCTGCTAGTATGCACGCATCAAGTGTCTAGGGATCAAGTACATTTTTAACGTTAAAAAAATATCCAATTAATATTTACTAATCTAGTCTTCCAGACTGGCTTCTTATTTATTTATTTAACAGTTTATGTACACACATAAACAGACAAGAATAATAGAAAAATACGTACAAAGGTGACGTTTACTTTAATTCCTATGTTTAAGTTAACAACTTGTCCCTATATTTTGTAAAAATTAAGACAAATTGTGGGAAATTAACATAAGTTGATGTCGTCATCATTATGGCAAAAAAGGCAAAAATCAGGATTTTTTACATTTTGATTGTAAAGATTAAAAAAAATATAATCTGTGTTTCCATCATTAACACGAATCACACAATCACAGTGATTTGGCATGCTTAAAATCAGTTCATCTTGTACAACATTTGTAAATACACCCTGGAACAGTTTCGCAATGATACTGTTATATTATAAAAGGATGTGTAATCACTCTAAGCTCAAGCTCATCAAAGAATAATTCGAGCAGGAATAAAAAGGATTCCATAGACTCGTAGATATTTTCCCGGAAAATCGTATTTTAATCAAGTCCTGTAAGTCCAGTCACCTCAACGACTAAAGAAGATTTAATTCAGTATCCGTTGGACTGAACACCCGTTGAAAAGATAAAAAACTATTATATGAATGTTTACACACCAAAAAATAATAATGTGTCGTAAAATACAGACATTTTCGTCGCCTGTAATAAATCTTATCGAATGATTTGGACGAACGATTTTGAATGAAACGCAGGTAATTTTTTTAGTAAAAAAACTGACCAAGTGCGTATGAGATACGCACTTTTGGTTCCGTAGCTATGATATAAACCGTATTCGGTTTTAACTTAAATGTTAGCACCCTGAATATTTAGTATGTAACTATGTAGGTATATAGTATGTATCATTTCCAGTAATTTACGCTAAGGTTACCTACTGAAAATACCATACTTTAAATATCACACAACAGAAGAGTAATTTATTTTTACAGTTATCTTTATTTCTGTCGGTAAGATGACACGTCGCATTGCCAAACGCATGGACATTCCAATAAAAGGATCCCGTTTCCACCATTGAATACAGAACCCTAAAAGGCAGGTCAGTGTACTGCGAACAATGGGACATTAAGGCTGTATTTCAAGCCACAGTTTATGACTACCCCCCTGACCGCCAACGACATGCGAACGTTTCTATAGACTTCCGCTATCAAACCGTTTTATTACAATTTCATAGATAACACCTTTAGTAATCGAGTTTTTATTTAGTAACACAATTGTTTTCGATATATACACTGACTGAGTTGCCCTTTTGGAAAGGCATTGAACCCAGTTCAAATCTCAGACAAGGTTTGGGATAAACCCGGATTTTAGGCTCGAGCTGAAATCTGATTTTATTCTGCTTGGAAGTGACGAATTTAACCTTTGTAGTTTTATTATATTAACCCGTCTAGGCCTTTCTTCTCAGAGTAGTCAGATAGGAAACGCCGACCTCATCTAGTTTTTTAAATATGATTGACGTGTAAAAGTGTTTGCACAAACCTACTTACAGAAATAAAAATCATATATCATTTATCATTAGGCCTCTATTCATAACGTTTACGCCATTTACATTCCACCGTTGCGGTCTGCCGTAAAATCGTGGTAGCAGAGCAAAATTTATGAAAAATTATTTCATATAGCGACGCTATCGCGGTGGTGTCGTGTTGTACTACACAACTAGCTTCAAAGATAATTCAATTCATTTATTCAATAACAATTTTCACATCGTGTCTGAATTTCTATAACTAAACATATTACATGCATGCAATCAATATTTAAATCATTATAATTATACAAAATCACATAAAATATAAAAAAAAACAACAAAAAAACAAAAATATAAAAGTAAATGTCATAATTCATAAGTCAATTCATTATTCATTTCAAATCAATAAAATTCATTATTCATTTCAAATCAATAAAATTATGTTACTTCAACCTTTGTATTAATTTATAAGTCATCAATAGAATATAGACACTTATGTAACAAGAACCGTTTAAGCTTAGTCTGAAACCCACTTGTATAAACTAGACTTTTTAACTCTGTCGGCAGTTTATTGAACATTTTTAATGACTTGTGGTAGGCGCTATGCTTTACCACGTTCAGGTGAGACACTTGCTTCATCTGGAGATCTTTTCTTCTTGTACTCTCCCTGTTTTGCCTTTCATCTTCAGTCTCATATTCAAAGATATATTTTGATAAGTAAGTAAGTAGGACCAAAATGTACAAGCTTGGGATTGTCAATATATTTAAGTCATTAAAATGTGGCTTGCATGATTCTAGCTGTTGAATTCTAGCTATGGTTCTGACTGCTCTTTTCTGAATTACAAAAGCTTTTTGAGTGTTGTAACCATAACTTCCTCCCCAGAAAAGTATGCTGTATCTCAGTTTCGACTCAACTAATGCGTAATAGACCATTTTTAAATGTTTTATGGTTACCTCGTTTCTTAGACTTCTTAGTACGTAGCACGCAGAGCTGATTGTTTTCTCTAGGTGTGTTAGCTCTTGTTTCCACTTTAACTGGCTATCAATGTGAACTCCCAGAAATTTAACCACTGGGACCACGTTCACTGTTTCTCCATTTATGACGCAGTTAATGTTATCTTTATTTCTGGAAGAAGAACGAAAAAGCATAACATTCGTTTTACTGGCATTTACTTTAAGACCGTTAACAGAAAACCAGCTGTGGAAGATATCTAAGGTTTGATTAACTATGGAATTAAGATCGTGTATATTGTCAGCCGAAACAACTGCGTTTGTATCGTCGGCAAACACCACAAGCTGGATAGATCCAGCAGCTTTTCTACTCATGTGTTGTATAAGGTCATTAACAAACGCGATACAAAATATCGGACCCAGTATGGAGCCTTGTGGTACGCCAGTGTGCACAGGAGACAAAAAAAAATTAGCTAACTACCTCTTCTGCCTACGATTCAAACTAATTAGAATATTAACTACACCTATTCTGGTTCACTTAGGGTCACAAGCACAGTATAAAAATATGATCAGTACATAAACTACCTACGCAGTAAACCGACCTCATCTAGTTTTTAAAATATGATGACGTGTAAAAGTGTTTGTACAAACCTACTTAAAGAAATAAAATCATTTATCATTTAAACGTTCGAATCGGCACACATACAGACGTGCTCATTAACGAGACCCCAAAGCGGTTGTCGCGGTGCTGTCATTCGCGGTCCGTGTCTGGACGAGTGGTTGCCGCGCCTAACGCTCCTATGGAGCGCAGGTAATTATTTAAACAATTAGGTCTAGTTTCCATACTGTCCATATTTGTACTGTGTCACAAGCCTGTGCCTAAAAGGGAATCACGTAGACAATAGTTGGGGGGCTAGCAGGTTGGCAATTTCTACATTTAAATCTGTAATTCGTCTGGTTGTACATAATTAATGAAAAAGTAATTATTCTATTTTATTCTAAAGTAGGTTTCTGGAAGTAAAAGTAAATTCAGGCTTTGAAGACATTTACTGAATTTACTTTTTCTACAGGCTGGTGATAAGTTTAATAGTTTTTTTTTTTTCTTAAAATATCTTTATATGTATAATCCGAATTTTACTTTAAAAAACTTTGGACAGTCTTTGAGAAAATCTTTTTTAAAGTTTGCAGTAGGTTCTTAAACACAACTTTACGCGTAGGTATACTACCTTTATCTCGCTAACATTGATATTGCAGAAATTGAGATATTCGTGATTTCCTGCAAAGCCTTAAATTCACTAACACGTTTTATATCGTTACATAGTTTCCGCACAATTTTTAATGTTACGTACTTTTGCAAAAAATTTCAAGGTTTTCCAATACGTACTTCGGAAACAAGCTGTCTAAACATGTTTAGCTTGTGGACAACGATTTATACTTGCTTTTTACTTTAAATACAAGTGTTAACCAGTTCTTCGAGACTAACTCGATCTGAGTCACGGTAGTAATATATCATGTAAATTGATGAATACGACATGTCGAGACATCGTAAACTTTAGACGGCAGTGCAACGAAGCCATTCGCGTTAAACTCATTTTATTATATTATTTCATTGCGGCCCATAACCTCAAATTCAGTTAAAATAACACAAATTTCTATGCACATGTTTTAACAGTAAATGTGAACATTTTAATGTTAAAGTGATCGTAAGCTAGTCTTCTGAATGTGGAGCCCAACGGAGTAATTGCGTCCTGCCTGGTTTGCGAGTTTATCCAAAAGGGATATCGTGGCCCTGGCACACAAGCAACTGAAGGAACACGGGTGGGTGTTACTCAGTAAAAGACTGACACGCCCTCCCGCTCCGCCCAGAGCGGGAGAAGCTATTTGATAATTTCACATCCAAAAAAAAAATTCATTGCGTTATTTAAGCTGTTGAGCAGACAAATTTTTCGACCATATGAAGCAATAGATTAGCAATATCCGTCAAAATCATTCAGATTGTGGTGATTTAATTAGGGTGCTGCCCTCGATCCCCTGGTCGAGCAGAGTCACGCAGGACCCGACCGTCAGCAGTCGAACTTGCGACCAGTAGACCAACAAGTCGTTTGACAAAGTAGTTCCACTTTAATGAAAAGCAAAATCATCATCATTTCAGCCGAAAGGCGTCCACTGCTGGACATAGGCCTCTCCCAACATTTGGGGGGGTTTCCATAATCGCCACGCTTGGCAGGCGGGTTGGCGATCAAAAGCAAAATACCTATAATTAATCAAAAGTCAATCGCTTTTAACCAAATATTGTACTGAACATAATTCGCCCAATGGGATCGATCAAATCAATTTCTACAACAACTTAGATCTAACTTGATGGTGATAACTCAAATTGAGGAGAATATTAAATAACTTGATAGTCAAACATTATTTTCCATTGCCCAAATATTTAGAACATTGATCATACCAAAATACACCTTAGCTTCACAGTTTTACGGTTGCTAATACATAACATACAACGATTGCTAGCAATATCAACAGTAAATTAAACTTGGTACCCAGATCAGTTGTTTCTGCCATCTCACCCTTCAATTTAGCGACTTAGTAACTCTGATATAAGGTTGGAATTGGTTTGGCAAGCTGTAATTAAAATGTGTCTCGCTGTGCTATCAGTTTGAGAGTAAGCAAAGCTATCTGTAATCCATTACCATTATTGGAGTCAAGAAAAATCAAGTAATATTGTAGTACTTGTAGATGTGCCCGAAAATAGGTTTATTGTACTTGTTGGTACCTTGAGGCTAAAACACAGAATTAAACTAGAATAATATCTTTCATTTAGTCGGACGCCTATGTCCAGCAGTGGACGACTTTCTGCTGAAATGAAGACTCACATGAAAAATGTTGTACGTGATAGTCTAGGATCTTCTTGTGTCCATCTAAAGGCTTCTACAGACCGGCGCGACACGCGACGCGACACAAAGGCCCCGCGTGTCGCGCGACGAGTGGTGCCTTCGTGTCGCGTCGCGAGTCGCGCCAGTACGTAGTAGCCTTAACTCTATTCAGTGGTTCACTTACGATGGCAACAAAACAAACACAAATAACCAATCCGTAACAAAACAAACATATTCACAAACTTTCACAACCATTATATAAAGTACCAAAGATAATAGTATATCAAAGTATAAAAATCAGGTCCGCCACCAAATTACCGCGTCATAAATAAAAGCATCTTCAACTTTAAATATTACTATCGTACAGAATGCCGTGCGAATACTCTGTAGTATGTAAATAAACTGATTTCAAACATAAACTAGAACTAACTTTTGTAACAATGTTTATGTGACAATAAAACTGAGTCTTAACTATCTGTTATACTGGAAGCGCGTGGAAATCAATGCTATAATCAACAACCTGGAGATGAGTAGAAATCTCACACTTTTGAGGGTCAGGACCTTCCGGGCTCCGCGAATTCCGAAGCATGCTCTGACGATAGGTACGAACACTGAGGCTGAAACCGCCTGATCCTAAACTATGTGGATAGGTATACACCAGGATCTTAAGACGCAGATATATGCCAGTGACCTTGAGTGGTTAGCTTGCGTGTTCTTTACTGAGCTCACGCAACACGTCGTACGTTCAGCCAGTAATAGGACTTGCCCATCAAGGAGCGCAGTACCCAATTTGACGCATTATTAATTTATTATACACAAAACAAAAGGTATTTTAATAAAACGCGTATAAAGATAAAGATACTTTATTTGTCAAACATGCGGATACATAAACTGACTTAATCAGACATGCAAGGTATTGAATTCATAGATATTGTGTACATCCATACTAAAAGATCATTAATTAAATTATCTATAAATTGGTGAAGGTTTCAGAAAAATACGCTCGGTAGACTTTGCGCCATTCTCAGTTCTTTATCCGCGTTAGACATAACTTTACAAATTAATTTCACTATGTAATATAAAAATAATCTAAAACATTCACATATTAAGTTATTAAAAAATGCTCTAATTTAACATATATATTTTTCAAATCATTTACACTACTCGTTTAGACGTGATCTTCAGTATAAAATCATTAAAAGTCGGTTATCGTCCTCTTATGGGGGATATCACTTTGCCCATCAGTGAACGGTAAGAAAAACCAATAACTTCATCTTCTATGAATGACAAAATAATTAATGGCATTTTGTAGCCGTGAAAATAAGTGAATGTGTTTATTCACTATCGAGCAGCAAGCAACCAAGAGGGATAGCTGCATGTTGCAAGCGACATATCGAGAAATATTTGTCACCTTATGTATTTCTATTTCCTCTCGCCATCCCAATTGCTATATTCGATTCTTTTCATCCTTCTTGTGCATGTATGTTAAATCAGAATTCAGCTGAATATAAGACAAAAATTGACAGCATGAAATAAGAGCTCTCCTAAATATATACAGACTTCTCAAACAGAAGCACAAAACAACAAATGTAAACTTCCCATCAAAATTTATTTCGGAATACATCAAGATCTCTCAGTCTTTCGAGGAAAGATTATAAATACTGTACTGGGAATTGTGGAATCCACATAAATGTTCCACACTGACAAAATAAATAAAAAGTTCTTTGACATGCGCATTTTTATTGCTCGGGCTAAGCCGGGCTAGCTGAAATTGCGTGTCACTTTTATTAAGGGATTCCTAGTTTTTTCTGATGAATTATTTTAAAAAAATTGTTGAATTACATGGACTTGAAACGTTGAACTTTCGTTACTTTTGAGATTAAAGAATAAAATTTTAATTTCATTTTCTGTATGTACCTATGTACTTCAGTTCTTAAATGTGTGATTAGTTTTGTTCTTTGAATATCCTTTTCAAATTATTTGAACAGAGATTTGCTACAGTTTGTAGGTGATCTTAAACGTGGTCTACCACATGTTACTTCTGCCCACCCAAAAGCATATTTTCTCAATCTTTTTTAATATCATTAGGTACATATTCCACAGACGCTTATAACGAGAAATGCCCAATCTCGTTCGAAGGTGACACTGTGACATTTAATTAAGTAGATACGTTATACTCATAATGTAATATAAGTATTTGCGTCATACTTTACGGCATAACAGCTTGCTTGTAGCTGTGACGTCTTTGAATACTTAAACGAAAATTATTTTATGCACTTAGTTAAATGGACAATAATGTCAGACATGGTTAAGAGTTCATTATATTAGTTCAATATACTTTCATAGTTAATTTTATTCTAAGTAAGTCCGTCCACATTAAGTCTCAACGTTTATTCGTTTAAGAGTCCTATTACACAATTATTTGATTATGAATAACGATAGTGCCATTCTCTTTCTTGTAAGTTGGAGTTGCACATTTTAATTTTTCTTTCCGTTTAATTTACTATAAATATTATACGAACTCAGTTTGCAAGAAAAACCGTCGGCGATGGAAGTTTGGCGCTCAAATTCACATTGTTTCATTTAATCCTTATAAAAGCTAAAATTACTAAAAGATAAGTTAAATGTTTTACTTGTTTATTGGAGTTCTAAAATTTCTTGAGTTTTCACGGAAAAATTCGTAAAGAAAGCCAAATTTAAGCAATAAATGTCTTGAATCAGCGTCCATTATATTCCTAATAAACACAATTTTATCAAATAAACTAATATGATATAAAACTTCGATCTACAATTATTACATTTCATTAGTTTTCGTGTATCTATATATTTCACCGTGCCGGCGATGTGCGCTCAATATCGCACGAATGCTTGTCGAGGACGGACTTATGTCAATTGATTTCACGCTCTTTGTCATGTCGATACTACTGTTGTGTAAATATAATATAAATATAAGATAAGATAAGATAAGATAATGATTTATTTTCTCGCCACAATATAGGTACAGTAGAAAAGTATCAATACATAAAGGCTTATATAATATACTGTTGGAGACTGGTGCCTAAACTAGACGTGAGTCTGTATTTCAGGACACCAGGCCTCCACCCCTTGGGTATTACTTACATTTTACAGTTATGTACTAGTACAATAAGAAGTGCTGGAATTAACAAAAAACCTGTTTTCATTTATGCAAGGTGTTAGTATGGTTAGTAGGTGTTTGTGTGAATGTGTATCTGTGAGTGAGTGGGGGGTGTGTGTGTGAGTGTGTGAATGAGATAAAATGGTTAAGATGGGACAGCAAGTAGTTTTTCGGTTTCATCATAATTTAACTCCCGGAGCCAACTGCTAAGTTTGATTTTGCATTTGGCTTTGGTGAGGTTATAAATTGGGATTGTTCTATTTATATTATTATAAAGAAAGCGACCAAGGTAGCAAAAGAAGCGATTGGAGGAAACAGTCGAAAGCCGGGTGTGATATCGGACAATGGGATCAAATCGTCTAATATTGTGGGATAGTGAGGGGTTGAAGGTAGTGAGGCCATGTTGTTTTAGAACTGTTTGCAATATGAACAGCTGCCGAACAGTTAGTACCTTTGCTTCCTTATATAACAGAACTGTTGGATATCGGAAGGGTAGGAACAAAGATACTTTCAGAATGGCTCTCTGAACTCGTTCAAGTTCCAACATTGTATTCGTTGCAGCACCACCCCAGGATGTTATGCAGTAGGTTAGTAAGGACTGGGCAAGTGCCAGGTAAACCATTTTTTTAAGCTTTACGTCTGCCACATGTCTTAGTGTCTTGAAGACAAATATAAGTTTGCGTAACCTACTGCTGAGGGTATTAATATGCTTTTTGAAGCTTAAGGTGCTATCTAATATTACCCCTAGGTACTTTGCACTATCTGTTTTCTTAATGGTCGTGGTGCAGGTGCAGTTACTTAAATTATGATTTATACATGTATGGGCTATTATAGTATATAATGAGTTCATGTGTGTGGTTTGCGTATTGTTTTTTAGAAAGAAAGGCATGTAAATGGTTTTTTCCGCGTTCAAAGTGAGAACATTATTGCGCAGCCACTCCGTCACGACTCCGAAACCAGACTGAGCTTTCATATATACTTCAGGCCATGTATTACCACTAAAGAGAAGGGCAGTGTCGTCTGCAAAGGTTATTATCTTACCTTTAGGAAGAGTAAGCATACCCAGCTCGTTAATGTATATGAGGAAGAGTGTAGGGGCGATTACACTGCCCTGAGGCACGCCGTAGGTGACAGTGCGTTCTTGACTAATGGCATCATCTATCCTAATGCACTGGGTACGCTCACTCAGGTAATCCTCAAAGAGTTTGAGCTGAACATCCCTGATTCCTATGGTTTCCATCTTACGAATCAGAGTCGGGACAGACACCGTGTCAAACGCTTTGGCAAGATCTAGGAAAATGCCTAAAACCTTCTGACCAGCATCCAGGTTTGTGATGACATAATTAGTCAGATCATGAACTGCATCGGCCGTGGATTTGCCAGCCCGAAAACCATATTGTGACGGTGAGAGGATGTTAAACTTTTCTAAGTAATCCACAAGCCTATTGTTCATGATTCGCTCAAGAATTTTAGATAGAGTAGGAAGTACTGCTATGGGTCTATAATTGTTGACACGGCTTCTATCCCCACTCTTAAAGATCGGGTGTATTATGGCTTGGGTGTAAATATATAAAAAAATTAAATACCTAAGTCGAAATGTAAGAGGGCTCTTAACAAAAGAGAGATGTTCTCCAGTATCAGAACATGATTTAAACTAGTCTGCGTCGTACTCAGGTCTACGTGGTTAGTGATGATAGTTATTATGTCCCATAGTGGAAGATAGTTTCATAATGAATAGAATAAGTTTTGGTATTTTTCGTTGTAATAGTAAAACTTAAAGTGTCAATTTTTACGGCTGCTCTAGATGGACGGTAATGTCTCACCAAAACAAATATAATCATGCCTACACAAATCAAAATAACATTTCAATGCCAAGCCCTTTTACGACGTATTGTAATAATTTGATCATCATGTGGTCATTCACATACAGAACAAACAAGTTACCACGTGTGTCATCAAAAGGGTGTCTTTACACAAACATTTGAGGATTTCCGGTCATAGCACTCTCTTTAAAGATAAAATTAGGGAAAATGTCGGCTATGTATTGAAAAACTGAGTTGAATGCTCTCTTCGAACAATAGCTATAGGAAGATATGAAACGGATGACTGCTTCGTTAAACGAAGCAACTAAAAACTAGTAACTAGTAACTCAAACTCAAAGCATTTATTTCAATTAAACCAATTACAGGCACTTTTGAATTGTCAAAGAGTCGGTCAGTTAGTCAGAAAGTTGAAGCTATTTGCCCATTCCAAAATGTAGATCTCTATGGAGAAGAATAGGCAAGAAACTCCAAGGACACTCTTTTAAATCAAGATATTACAAAATCCTGGGTACATTATTCTTGTCGCTTCTATATGTGAGAACAATGTAAAAATATAAATTATTTAAAAAACAATATAAAATATTACAAATAAGCCCTGGCAGATAGGAGAATACCAGTCACAACTGACGGCGCCCGTTCACGAGCATGACGCGTGGATCAGCACCATCCAGCTCAACCATTTTGTAGGGAACCGCATGATCCAACACACGCGCCACCATCAGCGAGACATTTAAGTGAGCATGACATACTCTTAACTGCCAAACTTTTTTAAGTCAACATACATCCTAACATAATAAACGGCTCCATGGTACTCACATTTACAAAAATTTAAAAAATGCTTATTATACAAAACTATAGCTTGCAATGCATTTCAAAGATAAATAAAATTTTACTAGCAAAAGGATAAACATAATTACCTATTGAAGTATTCAACAACTAAAACTTGATTAAGTACATTTTATATAATAAATATGATTGTAATGTCAGAACATAAAAAAGGGGGGAAGCATCTCTTCCAAATACTCGTATTATAATTTTAACTAGTGAGCCCAAGTGGTTGTGGAGCAGGACCAGCCTTAAGCCAAGCATTTTTATCTACGATATAATCATCCAACCTATAATATGCTTGTCTACATAGTGTGCGTTTAATGCATGTTTTAAATTTTTTCTCATTTAGTTGAAGAATATCGAGTGGTATTTTATTATAACATTTTACACAGTACCCCATAAAAGAAGTGTGTACTTTTGACAATCTGAAACGTGGTTGATCTAATTTGTTCCTATTTCTAGTGTTAAAATTATGCCTATCACTTATCTTACTGAAGAGATGTAGGTTTTTTCATAAATATATTGGCAAGGTACCGTCATGATGTTAATTTTTTTAAAGAGTTCCCTTAGAGAGTCGCGTTTGCGGAGGTTGTAGATGGCTGATAGCCCTCTTTTGCAGAACAAAGATAGAAACAATATGTGCAGCCCGTCCCCACAGCAAAATACCGTAAGACATGATGCTATGAAAGTAACTAAAATAGACCAGTCTCGCTGTATCCACGTCTGTCAATTGGCGGATTTTCCAAACAGCGTAGGCGGCTGAACTTAGCCGCCCTGCAAGTGATGTTAAATGAGGACTCCACTGCAGCTTAGAGTCAAGCGTGATTCCCAGGAAAACAGTTTTATCGACGAATTCTAGTATCTCTTTGTTCAATACAACGTGACAGTCACTACTTCTAACATTCGGCAAGGCAAATCTTATGCATTTAGTTTTCTTCTCATTTAATACCAAATTATTTACAGTAAACCAATTATGGACCATAAGCATAGCGTTATTTACGTCGTCAAGCTCCCGTGCATGTCTGCTTACTTTAAAAATCAGTGATGTGTCATCAGCAAATAACACCATTTGTGGTCGGTTTTTCAGTAAATGAGGTAAATCATTGATATATACTAAAAAGAGGAACGGACCCAATATTGAGCCCTGCGGTACCCCCATTTTGACTATTAAACCCAATGAATTCACACCATTTATTTGAACTTGCTGCAATCTATCATTCAAATATGATTTTACTAAGTTAAGCGCAAGTTTACCCAGTCCGTAATGCTCAAGTTTCAAGAGCAGTGTTTCGTGATTCACGCAATCAAATGCCTTGGAAAGGTCACAAAAGATGCCTATTGCGTCTTGTGCCTCTTCCCATGCGTTAAAAATGTGTTTCAATAATGTGACACCGGCGTCAGTTGTACAACGTCCTTTGGTGAAACCATACTGTTGATCGTGTAAGATGTCATTACGATTGAAGTGATTGAGCATTTGATTTAACATTACTTTTTCAAACACCTTGCTGAAAACAGGCAAAACCGATACAGGTCTATAATTATTAGTGTCTTTGCTGTCACCGGATTTAAAAAGTGGAATAACTTTACTATACTTCATTAAATCTGGGAATATCACTTGATCTACACACAAATTAAATATTAAAGCTAGATATGGTGCAATTGTCTCAATAATGGATTGACAAACTTTAGTAGACATGCCCCACAGATCTTCGGTAATTTTAATCTTAAGTTGCTTAAAAGTCTTTACAACGACCACAGGGTTTATATGTTTAAATTTAAATTCCACAAGGCAAGCTGAAACATTCGCCTTTAATAGATCAATAGCAAGTGAGGGAGAGGAGTTTAAAGTTTCTGTAGTTTTAATTGGAATATTTGTAAAGAAAGTTGCAAATTCCTCAGCAACATTAATGTTATCGCTAACGAGACCGCGGGAAGTTTCCAGTGTGTAATCAGTATTATGTCTTTTGTTCCTGTTCGTTTCATTGTTAATTATTTTCCAAACTGTCTTTATTTTATTGTCTGCTGATTTAACCTTATTGCTAATGTATGAAGCTTTAGCCGCTTTGCAGACATTTTTAAAAGTTTTAGAATAAGTAGCAACATACTTATTAAAAGTTTCCGTGTTTATATACGGCTTAAGGCCATACAGTTCAAATAATCTTTTCCTACTTTTCCTTATACCTTTAGTTGCCCAGTCACTGAATAAAAACTTGGGGCAAATAGTTTTAGTTTTTTTCTTAAAATAATTATTGAACTCTGTTTGCACTAATGAAAAGAATTCTTCATACAAAATATTCCCATTGTTCATACTTAGGCGATGAGCACATAACGAGCTAATTAAAGTGCTATTAAATTTATTTAAATTACCCGATGTTATTGGTCTAGTTTGTATCTGCACTTTCTGTAATGGTGTGTTGGACTCAAAAGTAACGGTTTGACCGCTGTGATCCGAAGGGAGATAATTTACAATGGCTTTATCTAAATAGTCACAGCAACAAAAAACATTATCAATACAGCATTTTTTTATACAGCATTGTTGCAGTAGCTGTAGTTATTCGCGTAGGTTCAAAAAACACATTTGACAGATTAAATGATTTGAAGAGGCTTAATAATCTACTGCTATTTGAATTATTTTCCAAAATATTAATATTGAAGTCACCACAAATAATTACTGATTTCTTACCAGTTGCAAGTTTTGCTAAAACCTCTTCCATTACTGACTCAAATATAGAGTAATTTAGATAATTTGGGGGTCTGTAAACGCACACTATAAAATGCTTATCTAGCTCAACACATGACAATTCAATGCTATGTTCAACCGATAGTTCCACTATGTCTTTACGAGTCTTAGATTTTATACAATTTTTAATTAAGATTAGTGAACCTCCACGCAGCATGGATTTTCGATTAAAACAACTGCCCACATTATAGTTATAATAATTAATTAGCATTTCGTAATCTTTCAACCAGTGTTCAGTTATACAAATAATATCAAACATTGTTTTTTCTAAAAACAATTCTATTTCTAATTGTTTGGAAGAA
Source organism: Tiliacea aurago (assembly GCA_948098905.1). Lineage (NCBI taxonomy): Eukaryota > Metazoa > Arthropoda > Insecta > Lepidoptera > Noctuidae > Tiliacea > Tiliacea aurago. The sequence goes on along the minus strand of OX402588.1, from coordinate 26,433,285 downwards.
AACCCTTGAATATTTTGATGAAACAATTTCAAGGAATTCTGCTTAGCCTCTTTTTTACAATTAACTAATTGAGTGCTAGAAGATACCTTGTTGATGGTGAGATTAATAACACTGTTACTGGTACTTTCTGTTGTCTTACTGACTAGTTTAAATTACTAAAGCTAGCTACCTTAATATTTTAGTATCATTACTAATTTGTTTGGTGCTAATAACAGCAGACTTCGACATACTACTTATGTCTGAGTTTTAAAAACTAATAGCCATGCTATTTGACGTCTAAAACCAATAGGCAGATACGCTGTATCCCTAGTCGATTTTAATTTCTCAACAAAAGTGTTGGTATCAAAAAATATAAGCTTGTCACTATAGTGAGTAACTAATAACTGCATGTGGTTATTTAGCATAAGTATATTATGATTTTGCCTACTTGACAAGTGCTCAAAGTATGGAAAAGCACACAATATTATTTTCTGACAACTAATCTTTAACGACCTTATTACAAAACAAGGTTTATATTTTGACATGGCTTAAACCATGGAGCCAGTTTTTGTAATAAGAACGTAACAGTGATTAAAATACCGTTCTTTATACAAAACTGAAAACTTGGTTCGGTACTAAGTTGACAGTTTTGTGTTTAGGAACTTTACCATAGTCGGAATAAAGTTCGAAATTCAATAATGGCTCCATGTTTTAAACCTGGGTCTGAAGATAAACCTTGTTTTGGAATAAGGGGGTAAGAGTTCAGTGACGTTGTCAGTGATGTCATCTTTTTTTACATTAGTACTATTACCTACAAATATAGAAATAATGGCATTTGAATCAAATTCCTTTCTAGTTACTGAAGCCATTATCTCTTCATAGGATTTCCCAGGCATACAATAATTAACAGCAGAATGACTCAGGTTGTTACTTAATAATTTACCTAACCCTCTCCCTAAACTATCAGAAAAGATACTGGAACAATAACAAACTTTACTAGAACAAGGGAGTGAAGAAGTCTCTGTCAGTAATACTTGATGTGAACCCTCCCGTGCTCCTCCAGACTGGGACGGTAACTTAAAATTATGTCTTCAAAGTAGAAAAACAACTAAAATTACCACTACCGTGGGTTGTAGGGTAATACGGAGGAGGGTTTCACCCATCAAATAAGATATTAGTACTATACGTTGTCTTAGGAAAATAAATGGGCAGTAGGAAATAATTAAATAACAGTGACTGAATTCTAAGAATTTTCAAAAACAAAATCAGCTCCTATAAGACAAAATCTTCCTATATCCAAACCAGCTAATTGCTTAGTAAATAGGTAGTAATTATTTCTTTCAGACAGCAATTAAAGGAAAACTAAAAACCGATATCTCCAAAAGTCCAAGCCCATTGAGTAAATCGCCTCCCTCTTCAATTGTTAAACAAACAAATTAACTCGACAAACTGATGACGATGTCACAGAAGAGGCTTGACTTTGAACCGCATTACAAGAAAATGCAGAAGGGACAACCAGATCAATTATTTCCTTCGTCCAATAAAGGTATAAAACTAAGGTCATCATCTTGACCATTTTGTACGCCATAAATGGCAAAACATGTAGCCACCTCATATAATTATAAGACATTCATACTGTACTCAGGTTTTACAAAATAAAATATTATCTTATCTTATCTTGTTGGGGTCGGCTTCACGTCAAACCGGATGAAGCTGAATACCGGTATTTTTCGTGGAGCTACTGCCTATCTAACTTCCACAACCCAGTGACTGGGTAATACGATACCCCTCGGTAAGATTGGTAGTCAGACTTTCGGGCTTCTGACGACCCGTAACGACTGTTACGGGTCGCGTAACGTACTTTTGGAGGCATGGAGGGATCTTGGTATGTAAAGATGGTCACCCATCCACAGACCAACCGCGGCAAGCGTAGCTTAACCTGATTGATCGACCCGTGCGGCTTTTATTTATTACTTAATCACAAACCCTAAAAAAACATAACATAATGATATGTTGTGTTCCGATTTGAAGGACTTTTGAAAGGATTTGGGTACTGGTGTAATAAGCACATGGGACATTATTCAGCTTTGTCTCTGAGATGTCAACGCAACTGCGATTCAGTAATATTGCAATTGCATCGCCTCGAATAATGTTGAAAGGAAGGAACGTTAGAACGAGGGCGCAGTTGTGCAATTGTTATGAGAAATTTATTGACAAAACAAGATGGCGCCGTCAGTTCCGATTTTAGCCACGCGCCAAAACAATAGAATAGAATAGAAAAGAATAGAATACTCTTTATTATGTACACCATAAAAGTTTCAGATATAAATGTTTAAATTTTACATAGGGTGACACAATGGGCGGTCTTATCGCTAAAAGCGATCTTTTACAGACAACCTTTGGATGGATTGCAATCTTGTAGCGCTATAGAAGGTGGTGACATGTGACTGCCACAAAGGCGACATCTTCCGACAGGTGGACCGTGAGCTTTCTTACCCCTCAATATCATAAAAAGTTTGCGATTGTTTTAAGCCAGTAGTGGAAGGGGCCCGAATATCGCATGGTTGCCTAATTTCGGATATATCAATATCTCTTATACAAAATTACGTTATCCATAGAGCCGCCCAGTTACTATTAATCCTAACCTAGATGTAAGCACTCTCTCTGTCAAAATGGCGACAAAACCGATGCACAATTTAATTTTGTCTCGACAAAATATTACATTGTGGTTTTTGAAGACAACAGTTTGAAAATGTGTGCTTTATGATGTTATGTCTTAATTTTACTTAATTAATTAATCCAGTGCTGATGGACGCCGAAAAATATAAAAGCACACACAGCATGAGACCTACTGGAAGACGAGCAAAATATTGTTTTGATGACGGGAAAAATAATTTGGAGTCGGCAAAATGGAGAAGGGTGGTGGAACGGGGTGAACTTTTAGGGGTTGATAGTGGTATTTCACGGTTTTTCGCGATTAGCAACGAAAGTTGACCTCCTATCCAAAAAAGTTGAATTGCAAACTTGTTGATAATAAAAAAACTTTTGTATTTAACATTTTTCCACGTACCCTCAAATTTTCTTTTTCTTTTATTTACTGTATGGTAAGCAACATCGGATATCCGATATTGAGGTATTATTAGATATCTGATAGAAAGCCTAATACTTGGATAGAACCTGAATTTCTTATTAAATTGAAATAAATAATTTTGTGTATAATTGAACACTGCTTTTGTGCAATTAGTTGAAAGTTCTTAAAGTATTATGGGACCAAGATCACGTGCACATTTTTTTTTAAGTGCGGTTACCTACTTTTAAAATATTTTAAAAAGTATTCGTTATTCGGGACCCTTCCCCTAACAAAATTAATAGTCTACAGGAGTACCTATGCGAGTAATCCAATTTCCCAGCATGATTCTGTGTGCTACTCCTTTACATATACTCCTTCACATATTATCACAGAAGTCAACCTTCTCCATCTGCCTACTGTTTATTTACGCAAAGCAATGAAAGGGTGTGATGTGTAGCGACGGGGTCATCGACCTGTGACGTAGTTCATAAGCTACGTGACTAAATGCTGGAGTCAGTAGGTGGAACGGCTACTGTTACTATCTATTATGATCGTGGGGATTTGATTCATTGGAGCGGATAGTGTTTGTCTTGAAAAGGAGATCAAGGGAGTGGAAGTACGTTTTTACTTGAAAAAAAACTTGAACCAAAAGGTAGGTAAGAGTCCCATCCAGAGGAAGTAGTGAGGTTAGGTTAGGGATCATTCTTTTATAACGTTTGACGTTCTATTTGAATAAGATAATGTTTCACTTTGAATAAAATTAGCCTTGAAAATGTTATTTCGTCTCAAATAACCAATATAACTAAAAATTTAAACCAGATTAAATTTTCAACATTAATAGAAAATCGTGCGTCGAACTCTTGTCTTCGAAATCGGGTACTTTACAGCGAAATTGAACTTTCTTTACAGGCGAGCGTTCATGGGGAATCACATTTTATTACCTATAAACTTATTTTATTCTTACATTGTCATCTTCCATTGTAGACTCTAGGTTTTTATTATCAAGAATAAATAAAGTGTATACAGTAACAAGCATGACTAATATTATTGGAACTTTTTTTAAATTATTCTTTAACAGAACTGTGAATTTGAATTCCTCTATCACCTAATGCTCATTCATTTGTACACCTGCATTTACAACAATTCTATCTACTTACCCCGCGTAACAACAATGTAAGCATAGACTACACAAAAATATTAATCTCCTACCACCCAAGGCGAAAAAAAAAGTGACACAATAAAAGGCAAAAAATGTGCCTTACGAGGTTAACACAATAGACTTAACACATAGATTATTGCACCGAGCGCAAAGTGAGTTATTAAGACGGAGATATGTGCCAGTGACCTTGAGTGGTTAGCTTGCGTGTTCTGCACTGAGCTCACGCAACGTGTCGTACGTTCAGCCAGTAATAGGTTTCGCCTATCAAAGAGCGCTGTCCCCAATTTGACGCATTATTAATTTATTATATACAAACCAAAAGTTATTTTAATAAAACGCGTATAAAATATCAATAATTAAATTTTCTTTAAATAGGTGAAGGTTTCAGAAAAATACGCTTGGTAGATTTTGCGCCATTCTCAGTTTTTTATCCGCGTTCATAATCATAATCATTTAATCATTTGTTAACATAGGTACAATTATAAAATTGTTGTTATAGAAAAAAATACAAGCGCGCTATGTTATACCAGAAGGCGTACAAATATTAATGGGTGTCATTGATATATACTAAAAATTTATAACATAATTACATTAATCAAACGATAATAATTAATCTTCTCAAAAATAAAAAATTACATGTCAAAATAATGCGTTAGACATAACTTTACAAATTAATTTCACTATGTAATATAAACATAATCTAAAATATTCATATATTATGTTATTGAGACAATGCTCTGATTTAACATATATTTTTTTCAAATCATTAACACTACTCGTTTAGACGTGATCTTCAGTATAAAATCATCAAAAGTCGGTTATCGTCGCCTTAATGCACGAGTGTTATGTTGGTACCCGAGCGTGCATGCGCCCTTGCATGAGGGCAATAAATTAGCACGAGTGCATATTCACTCACTTTAGCAAGGTGCGTAATCTACTTTACTTTCAACTACCAATCCACCTACCGTGATAAAAAATACCTACTCAAAATAAAAACTCATGTTAATGAAAACCAAGTTTTTCACCAAGTCGGTTTTATTCAGCCGATTTTTATTTTCAGCCTGTATCTTTTTGGCCTAATGCATATTATTTACATTTTATATTAAACTTAACGAGAGACATTAAACCTCTGTGGTAAATTTATATCTAAATAAAAAATAAAAACAGTGCAGAAATGTTGTATGAAATCTCATTGTTGCACTGAAAAACAGTGCAGCAATGAGATTTCATTTCTGCACTATTGTGGTTCTAAGCAACAAATCGATTTTGAAGAGATTAATGATAACATTACTACGTAGTTGAAACAACAACGAATTTTGAATTTTTCGCGCAATTTTAGATTGTCAAAACGAGCATAACTACTGGCATGGCAGCTCGAGTGTCGTCATACTTTTTTTTTTCGTCTAATCCGCATTTTTATCGGTGTTGTCTACACACAAAGTTCATATAGGTATTACTTCCATAAGCATGTTATAATATTCGGTACCTAATCTTAATTATAAAGGTTTTATATTATTAACAAAAATATTATCCAAAGTACAAAAATATATGTGTAGGTTTGTGTTTATGTTAATGTTTAGGTACTTTGACAGTTTTATGTTAGACGAATTCCATTTCCTAATTTTTATGTAGTAACCTGAAAATGAGACTGAATACTACTCATTTTGTAAATTAATGAACACTGCCACATTTTGCGAGCGAGACTCACTACCAATCAGTGTTGTTCCTTTCAATATCATTATTTTCAAACGTCTATTGCAAACGAAACGTTATGTCTGAAGCATAACGTTTGTTTCCATTTACAATTTAACACACAGTCAATTACAAGGAGTGATATGTCGCGCTCTGCGTCACGTATTTCTCAAAATTATGAATAAATCTAAAATCATTTACAAAATTAAGTTGACTTTTGATATTCTTAGTTCTGAAACAGTCTACAAAACAATATTCATGAGGTTCTTACTCAACTTGCCTTGGTTGATCGAAACTCGATGCATACCTACCTATTCTAGGTAGGTACCTATTTACATTTTCGTGCACAGAATTGTAATTTTCAGAAACACGTTTTCAGGTTTTTTCCATCTCAATAAGTAGGTAATGTCCGCATTCAGTGGATTCCGGTGACCGTTACTAAGCAAGACAGGTCGTTGTGGAGATGCGTGAGGAAGGCGTATAATCGTATATCCAGCACTGGACATCATCCAATGCCTGCCAGGGTTACGAGTCTGCCCGAAAGGGATATCGTGGCCCTGGCACACAGGCATTTGAAGGAACACGGCTGGGTTTTAGTCAGGTGTAGGTAAAAGTCTGACACGCCTTCCCGCTCCGCCCAGAGCGGGAGAAGTTATTTTATAATCTCCCAACCAAAAAAAAAAAAACACTGCACATCATTAGGCTGAGATGCTGGTGTTGAAAACAAGCACGTCACGTGCTTTTCTGCGGCGATATACCTACACCGAACGCAGTCTATCCTCTAAAGTAGGTAGGTACTTACTTACAGTAGGTACTACTACCTTCATCAGTCAGTAAAACCGAAATAAACACTAGGTACGTAGTCGGTCATCATTAGACTTTTAGTAATAATAATTTTTCTCACGCTTACCTCGTTTGCCCATGCATAACAAAAATAAGGCGCTGGTGGCGGCTCTGGATTTGCAGTTGTTAAACTATTTTGATGACTCATTCGATTTTGCACTGCGCGGCTGTAGCGGCATGTCGTGTAGCTCACGTAAAATTTCCAAATGTCTATAGCTACACGACCAAAACCAGTCGTACCAGCCTGGCAGTGCAGACTTGAGCGTCGTATTGGTGGGGCCAGAGCGCTCATCGGCAAACTAATCTGCTTCAGAGAGGGAAAGAGCGATGCGCTTTGTGAGGCGGGCGTTCTCAGGGACTGATACCAGTCCTCAGGACTATATGTCTCGTGTCACAGAGCGCATAGACTTCCTGAAGCAGAAAGTGTATGCTTTGGAGAACCGTATTCGTAGGTATAAGCGGCGGGTAGAGCGATACACTCAGAATCGCACCTTCCAGAGCGATGAAAGGTGGGTTTATAGGGCTTGGGAGCGACCGAACCAAAATGTGGCTATCACGTGCCTGCCGGATAATGATGCCATGTGTTCTTTCTGGCGCAGTATCTGGTCGGTGCCTATCAGTCGCACTGAAGGTGATTGGACTCGGGAATTCGAGCGAGCCTGTGATCCAATACCAGAAATGGGGGCTATTACCATCTGCCCCCAAGAAGTAGCTCGTGTAGTCCGTCCGTTGCCTAACTGGAAGTCTCCAGGACCGGACGGACTGCACAACTTCTGGATCAAATGGTTTGTTGGGTCATTTTCGATTAAGGCTCATTTTCATTGGTTGATAGGTCTCCTAAACGGGTGTGGAATATTTCTGAGAAGAAGAAGGGAACAGATGATAGTTATTCTATTAATAAACAATGTGAAAGTGGCCATATGAGGATATAATTTGGGATGCGAGCACTGACTTTAATTCTGCGTCAATTATGAAACTGCTAGAGCGTATTAAGTTTATTTTATCAAATGTGTTGCTTGTCCATTGATACCTTTAATAGCAGGCCAGGCAACAACAGGCTTCTGAAGCATGGTGTACACGGTGCGATTTAAAGCAGCATTTGCACGGTGCTAGTTTCTTGTCTGATGCATACCTACAATAGGATTTTAAGCAACCATCGACTTGCATGATCTAAACACTGTTTAGATGGTGCAACTTTTATTGTTGTTTCAACTTATGGTAGGTATCCTACAGGCAATTAAACACACTGTAAATCGGGCAAAGATACTTGAACACCAGTTTCATGAAAGGTGGGTCGGCGAGTGTAAGTACGTAGATAGCAACGTAGAACTAATTTATCTAACACCGAAGCCGTTAATAAAGTCAATTACCTACTACGTTTTTACGAGTAGGTGAGTAGGTAGTCTACGTCTTAAATGATATCAAAATAATGAAAACAATGTTTTTCCCCAGAAAACCTACAAAAACATACCAGCCAAAGAATATTAGGTCAGTGCTTTTCCACGAAACGATTAATACGTTAGTGGTAATTATCTAGGCTCCCCTACTGAACTATGCACATACGTAACTAGGAGCTCTTGTGGTACGGAGCTGCTGACCGTAATATCTCTGTGGAATGAATCACTCACTTAGTTGACGCAGCTGATCGAGTGAAGATATCAATTGAAAGGATTTTGGACAGTTATTTTGGTTGAATGGATTAGCTAGTAGCAGTTATTCAAAGTATATTATTACGAGCTTCTCCCAACGACTATGTCCGCGTCAAATTTTGGCCCCCGACCCACCTCGTCGCATCGCACGTATCGTCCGCCGGCGGCGCTATTACTTCGTTTCGGCTTAGCGTTCTTTCTAACTTTTTTTTGGTTCTGCTCGGCTCCTAAGGGTTGTAGCGTGATGTTAAATAGTATATAACCTTGCTTTTTTCAAATACGACGGGTACTTCTACAGATTAGCGCGTTCAAACAAACAACCCATTCAGCTTTATTATATCACTAGCTGACCCGTGCCCACTTCGTTCGGCGGTAGTGTTTTCATTTTTCGGATTAATATATAGCCTTTTAAGGGTAAAAGAATTTTCAAAATCGGTTCCGTAGATCCAGAGATTACCCCCTACAACCTCACAAACTCACAAACTTTACCTCTTTATAATATTAGTAGTTATAGATAATAGCTTCAGCCCGCGACTTCGTCCGCATGAAATTTCTGCAAAGAATCCTCAAGCCATGTTGAAGGCTTGTGGTTTCATAGTTGAATGCGCCAAAAAACCCGGCAAGTGACTGACTAGGTAGGATCGCTACTAAAGCTTATATTATATATTCGTATTTCCCCGAGAACATCATGTTTGCCTGACATTCGACATATTTGTATTGGAGACAGTTTCTTCAATTTAAATAATTTCGAAATGTATCCGCCATCTTGCTGTGGATAGCTATTTGGGAGCTAGTTTTCAAGAATATGAAGATAAGGGATGGTACCTATTAATCGAAGATAAAGTTCCCTTCGAGTTGATAAAGGCACGTCTGCTAAAATTTAAAACCATTTTCATTCGGAATCGATTGAATCTTGTTTAACAAACTTACAAAAGACAATTTTATTCAAATGAAATGATTTGACTGGCAAAAAAAGGGTGCTTATTAACCCTTTATGGATTACAGGCGTGATGTTACGTTGTTAAATGATTTTATGTATCATTTTTTTTTCGAAAAAATGCAGCAATGAAAACTGAGCATCGGTTATTTTTCCAGGCATCAGCTAAATTAAGTAGTTATAAGAAAATCGGTTAGCAGGATTTCAGTTTTCAGATTATGACTGTCATGACTACAAGCTACGTTTCCTAAGTAAATGTTCACAATAAAAGCCTCGCCATTAAACGATTTCATGCAAATACAAGGACAGTTCCAGATTTAGCACAATATAAGGCATAAACTGTCTACTTTTAGACAGCAGTAATACTTGACCCGGTTACAAAAGGCTTATAAGTTTCAAGGTTGACCAGGAACAAGGAGTGAAGTTTCAATGGGAGTTGGAAACCTCTATTCTAAAGGTAAGTTCGAATTTACTGTTGAAAACTTTTATAATAATTATGTAGGCAGGTAAGTTAAGTGTTTCGTGCTGGTCTTGGGGTTTTTTGGCTAAAGAAACGCAAGAAAGCTTCTATCTAGGTACTTGTGTCGTAATAAAGGCAAGGAGACATTATTTAGTTTATAGGTAGATAGGTAATTATCGCTTACCTATGTTCCTTATATGAAAACTGGAAGTGTTCATATAAGGAAGATAGCGAGTCCCACACACGATCCAAAGCGCCAACAAGCAACTTTTTGGAGAAGCAGACTTCTGTTCCTTGGAACACAAGAGTATTATGCTAAGCTTTGGAGGCAGTGCTTATTTGTATTGGCAATACTAGCTTCTGCCTGCGACTTCGTACGCGGATCCTGTTGCTTATGCCAGCGACCACGGGATCGTCAAAATTGAAGATCCGAATTCTAAGAGCCCGGGGACGGGAAAACAGCGTGAAGCGCGAGACGATTGAAGACGTTCCAGATCTTTCATTTTTGTAAGTCAACAGGAAATGACCATCAGACTAAACAACTTTTGCTAAGACGTCATTCCTATATGTTATAGTGTCACTGGGCTTTGGAGTTCCACAACAGGTGTTCCAGATCTTCAAATTTATTCTCACAGTAGAAAATGCTCTTCACGTGGAATATTTTTTGCTATGGCACCATTTTATATCTCTTCTACTTTAGCTGGTCTGTTGCGGTTTGCATCAGGTGTTCCATTTTCCAAAATAAATTATAGCCTATATGTTGCCCAGACTTAATAACTATACAAAAAAAAAAATTCTTTCCGTAATTCCGCAGTGGATCCCAAGGGTACACTGAATTAACAAAAAATCTTTATAAACTATAGCTGTACCCGTGGCTTTGCCCACGTATCGCATAAGTATTTTTTTTATTCTATTTTTATTTTAATAATAGTTAGTGATAGTTTGTTGATTTACAAAAACACTCAAAAGATACGTCCCATACTACATACTATAGCTTAGATCCCTCAAAAACTATTTGGCTTAGTAAACTCAAAATTTGAAAGTTATGTAGTTAATTTACTGGTAAGAGACGTCAGGTTAATCAGGAAATTCAGGAGACGTCGAATAACAGAAGTGTTATAATTTTATACTGTAACACTTTTGTGTAAACAACGTTCATTGTTTTTCCCTCGGTCTCATTCAATATGTACAGCGAGTCAGGACTGGTGACGCGGGAGCAAGCGACTTACAGTTGTCCGTGTGAGAAGCAGCTCGTCCTGAGGTCGACACCCGCAGCCTTCAGTGTCTGCCCCTGCGACTTATTTATTGTCATGGCGAAGCACACGCTCACAGGAAAATGCACGCGCTGGAATTGAATACGTGGTATAAACACTGTCTCGCTGACACCACAACCCGTTAGAATTTCTGCCTCAATGATATTTCTCTGCAGCGAGACGACTTTGAGCCGGGTCCCATTGTACAGTTTCGGCGGAATGAGATTCCGAAGAAGCATAATTGGGACATCGACCTTTAGCTTAATGGTGTGCGCTGGTAGTCCACTTGCACTGAGCGAATTGATAAATTCTACGGGGTAATGTGCGGCGTCATCTTGGTTGACAGTGTTTATTGAAGTGTAGATCACTTCATTTCCCTCAATTTCCGCGAGAATGCATTCATTGATCGCTGAAGCTTGGTCATTCCTGGGTGTTAAAATGGCTCGTTCACACACCCTAGAATTATCTTGGTGCGGTATCCTATTGATGTCCCCGTACACCAGGCGAATTAAATCTTCTAAGGTGGACACCACTCTCCCAAGTATCTCAGGTAGAACCACCTGGCCACCGTCTACTGGTAGCGTTCCCGGACCCAATTTTAAGAGAACGTCAGAAAATTCTTGGGCGTGTACATTCCCGAGAAACTGTGCTCTCATATTCATCATTAAGCTCAACCTATGAATATGTGGCCTTAAGAAAGAGCATTTCAACGAAGCATTCACCTCATCAGCCCTAGTTCCTCGCGTCACCACAGGCAGCGTTTGTCGGAAATCACCGCTAAACAGAACTGTAACGCCACCCATCATTTGCTGGTTCCTGCGGATGTCCTGCAAAGTCCTGTTTACCGCCTCTACTGCTTTTCTGTTCGCCAGAGTGCATTCATCCCACACGATTAAAGAGCAATCTTTAAGCACGTGCCCTTTGTCACTGTTGCACCTAGCCATTGTTCACGCTCTGCGTCGGTTTCGACAGATCGAACGAACCTGCGCATCATAGAAACCCTTGAGTTTCGAGACAGATTTGATCTTTTTCTAAAAGGCATAGCTAAAATTCCTTCTTAATCCGATACTAACGATATTCAACTCGACGCCAACGCCATCTAGTTATAAAACGAAAACTACATATTATTTACCCAAATTAAATTATGAATAAAACTAAATTGTCGTTAATTTAACAGACAACTACATTATTATTGCATTAAAAAAAAATATGGTAACAGCAGCATGGAACAAAAATAAGAATTACATACTTAAATCAATTACCTACAACAAATGTGCTTGGTCAGATATAACTTAGAACCAAAAGTTTGACTTGACTTCATGATAGTGTAGCTTGTTGTACCACCAATCAATCTGTTTAGTAATATTGGTGTGAAACTCTCCATACAATTAGATAGGACATGTAAAGTTCTCAGATTTCATAACAGTATCGTTTCTAATGCACATAAAAAATGCAAAAACTAAAAAAAAAAAATTACGATTTTTTTAAACAATATTATGGGATTTGAACTCGCACGATTTAGTGCGGTAAACGGTCGCCTGACCTTACCGCTATATTCCCCGTTGACATATTGTTGAATAGCTGGGGGCCTAAAATGGACGCTTTCGCAGAATCATATTTATTATGATCTGCGTACAATTCATATCCCGCAATTCATCTGTTTGACAGTTGTGTATGGAGTTTCGTAAAATGGTCCACAAATTAAGAATTATTATAGTGAAGTCTAATGTTAAATAGCAGCTGTCAAACAGGTGAATTGCGGGCTGTATGAATTGCACGCATGATTCTGCCAAAGCGTCCATTTTAGGCTCCCTGTTCCCTTGCAATTTATAATATGACTGCCCCGCTCCTTTATAAAAATAGCGTGATTATTATATTCCCAGAGTTAATTTTTTATTAACTAATAAATAACATGTCATTTTGTGCATTCTATTACGAACAAAAACCTTTTTAAAAATCAATATTGCTTACCTCCCATAACATACGGGGCGTGATAATATGTAGCCTAAAGCCTTCCTTGGTTTACAAAGAATATTTTTGCTGAGTTTCAATTCAACCTATCCAGTAGTTTTGGCGTGAAGCCGTACCATACACACAGACAAAGAGACAAACAGACAAAAATTCTAAAAAGTCACTTTTTGTCATCAGTTATGTTTTTCTAACAAAACCCACTTATTTTTTCTCGAAAATTCTCAATGTACAGTTTTTCTTTCGTTACTGTTTTATTATATGTATAGATTATGTTAATTAAATAAGAATCAACTTATTTTTAACGACCGACTATAAGTAAGTTTTTTTTTGAGAATTTAGCTTTCATGGCAACATTCAAACATATTGTTCAGAAATGTCATATTTGTCACATTTTAATGTCACTACTCTGTCTTGTCTTGATGTGTCTTTGTAAATCTAAGTTGTAAATAGTTTTAAATTAGTTTGTTTACCGAGACTATGAAATATAAAACACGAGGATTGTACGTAATCCAGGTGTGTAGAGATGATCGAGTGTAAAGCAATGCCATAGGTTACATACAGTTGCTGCAAATATGTGTGATGAGCATCGTATGGTGATGCCGACGACAAGCATGACGCCCGCGCCGTCTACTCAGTTATTCGAAGAAGTTCTTCTAAGATTTTAATGTAATAATATAATTTACATAAATGCTATATGCTCTATGCTTTACAGTTTGGCTTTTACTATTTTATATTTGTAATTTAATTTTTTGTAGATTCTGACATTTATTATTTTAGTTTTATTTAACGAGTCTTTAAATGTTTACATTTAATTGGTCACAATTTTATTAATGGTTTGTGATTTATGTGTGTGAGTGTAGGGCTATGGTCTACTTCTATGAATTTATGTTTGGCAATGGGTGTTATTTACATGAAATAAATGAATTTATTATTATTATCATTTATTCAAATTAATATATTTTTGGTAGGAATTCATATAAGCCGACCCTTAAAGTAGGGTGGGTACGCCAAAGATAACAGTATACTAGCCAGTGATGTGCCTTTTTTTAATCGAGGCAAAGAGTTTTCTTGCTTTTTTATGCCCGTGCCCATATCAAATGAGTTAATCAATAAAATATGATATTATATTTTTTGTTGTAAACAAATTAACATTAATTAATTAGTAATTGTTCTAAAAGTAAGAATATTTACAATTTTTATATTTTTAATCTTAGGCTGTTTGGCGGCTAAACTTGCGTCTTAACAAAAAGTGAATGTTTGTATGAATTTTGACGTACAAACGCGATTCAATTGATCGCCGACTATGTCATACACATAAATAAGAGCGCGACGATCGCTTTTGGTTAGTTAGGTAGGACGCGACTTTAGACTCCTCTTCTTAGAAAAATAAATCCATGACCCATTTTTACAAAATAATAGGTCTTTACCTATGAAATTGCCGTGCTGCAGTACTGGCCATTTCAAATCAAAATATTTTTGGTTTGGCTAAGAATTGTAATTTCAAATTAATTTTATTTTAAAAACATGCTTTTTTTTATTAGTATTTGTTTATTGATTAGCGTTATGTTTTCATCGTATTTGAATCGTTTTCGTCATCATGGATACGTTAAAATTCGAGTAATTATGGAATATGAGTACCGTCGTGGCAGCAACGCGGCACAAGCGCCACGCAACATCAACGACGTTTACGGAGCGAACACTACAAACGAACGCACCACCTGTTATTTATTGGTTTGCCCGCTTCTGTTCTGGAAATTTCGACCTGAAGAATGAACCCAGTGGTCGTCCGAAAACTTTGGTCGACAATAACGAATTAAAGGCGATTGTGGAAGCTGATGGTCCTCAATCTACGGCTGAATTAAAGGCGATTGTGGAAGCTGATGGTACTCAAACTACGGCTTAATTAGCAGCAGCTTTCGACGTTAGCATCAAAACAATATTGCGTAAAATGGGTAACGTAAAAAAGCTTGACAAACTGGTGCCCCACGAACTCAATGATCGCCAGCGCGAAGTACGCGTCGAGACGTGTCTGCAATGCTCAACAGGCACACAAACGAAGGAATTTTGAACTGCATTTTTACCTGCGATGAAAAATGGATTCTATTTGACAATCGCAAGCGCTCAGCAAGTTGGTTAGATCCTGTTTCAGCACCTAAACAATGCCCTAAACGAAAACTTACCCTTAACTAGGTATGATGGTCACTGTTTGGTGCTGTACAGCTTCTTACCAAACGGTATGAGCATTACTACAGATATGCACTGTGAAGAACTGAACACAATGATGGAGAAGATCACACGTCTCCAACCAGCTTTGGTCAATCGCTCGTCTCCGCTGCCCCTGCACGACAACGCGCGACCTCATACTGCACAGCAGACGGTCTCCAAGCTACAAGAGCTGGGGTTGGCAGCTTTCCGTCATCCGCCATACCCACCAGACCTTGCGCCTACAGACTTCTACTTTTTCCAGAATTCAGATAACTTCTTGGCGGGAAAAAAATAATACCCGAGAAGCAGTACAAAATGCCTTTGAAGAATTTGTTGTCCCCGTCCAGCTGATTTCTTCAAGAAGGGCATCAATAAACTGCCACTGCGTCGGCAAAGATGCATCGATTGCATGGGTGATTACTTTGATTAATAGAAATAAAATTACGTTAACTTATTTTATAAAAAACGGCAATTTCATAGGTAAAGACCTAATATTAAGTTTAAGAATTTTCTTTTTTCTTGCAATTTTGTTGAGAAACGTATGATACGTGTGAGCATTTGTCATTGCATCAACCTTGGTACTAGCTAGCTAATTCAATTTAAAATAATTGCTGGGAAAAAAAGAAAAATAGTATTTTCTCCACACGAAAACCCATTCAAGCCCATCAATGTTAATAAAACAGCCATTACTTTGGGTCGTAATTTACCACGCGGGCCCAGTGCGGCTTGGTAGATGTCATATGTCCTCGACTTTTTGGTTCTAAGACAAGCCGGTTTCCTCACGATGGTTTCCTTCACCGTTTTGCCAGCAGTAGTGATTATTTATTTATTTTACACAAAGTACTCGTACAACCATCACATTACCATTAACTCACCTGGCGGTAAGTGCTCAAACCTAACACATCTTGTAAGTTTCAAAAGGACTCCTCCTTCGTGAACATAAAGCGTTATTTCACGTGTAAGATACGGTTTTCCGGTAAAGAGTTACCAGGGCAGGGGTAAGTAGGCCAAGGCCGCGTGCAACTGTAAAGATTTAATGGCAGTCTGTTTTTGGCCGCATTTTGGGAATCGTCTGTTTGTAAGCGGGAAGCGGGTGACCTATTTATGAAGTTACAACCTGAATTCAGCCGGTTATTATTGTAGGTAGAGAGTCGTCAAGAAGTAAAGTTCTATTTTAGCTCTAGCATTTGGATGTTGATGATTCTTTGATTCTTGAGCAATAGGCCTGGTTTTCTCTTTGAAGATGCTAACTTCTTTGTTTGTCATGGCTACGATGAATTCAAACTACCAGCTACATAACTAACCAGGCTCCTTGAGACATCTTAAAGTAGTTTCTTGTTTGAATCAAAGGTCAATTCATCCACCACAATCCATTCATAACTAATAATATTATAAATGCAAAAGTAACTCATGTATGTTACCTTGTCACGCCATGACGGCTGAATGGATGTGTGGCACACCATGGACTTAAGGCTTCTACAGACCGGCGCTACTCACGACGTGACACAAAGGCACCGCTCGTTGCGCGACTCGCGGGGCCTTTGTGTCGCGTCGCGTGTCGCGCCGGTCTGTAGAAGCCTTTAGGATATAGGGTATTTTTTATCCCGGTAGTACGTTCTCGTGGGATAATTTCAACACGGGCGAAGCCGAGGGTAAAAGCTAGTAACTAATAAATCCGAAACCTCCACGTAAAACCGAATCGTTGGCTCCAAATTACCCTTACATCAATAAGGTTCATTAGCCCAAAGATAGGCCCATCAGGCCATCATCCCCGCTTATCGCTTTCACCCAGGCCGATCTCTTCCGTCCGCGGCCCAGGGCAAGTCGACCCAAGTCTGCACACATATTAGTTTATTTACGAGAACCTTGTTTTAAATCCTACGGGGATAATTAATGATGTGTGGAAAAGGAAGGGAATAACGGTGGGGTGTACAGGGCCTCGTGTGCTGTGAGGTAATTAGCGAGCTGGCTTTTATTAACGCTGCGTTATTATAAGAGAAAGGGTTTACCCGTAGGTACCGTAAAATCAGCTTCATAAATAACTAAAAGTTCAAAATACACGCAAAAATGGAGCTTACAAAACAATCCGACAAGACGTCTCACCGAGTGCCCGTATCACTGGTCAGTTGCTTGGTCAGAAGCTCCACCTCAAAGTCATTCGAGCGCCAAATTCAATGTTGACAGGTTCCAACAAGATATTTTTAAGCATCTTCTAGACAGCCACTTTCACATACCCCTACAATAAAAATAACCGGCCAAGTGCGGGTCGGACCACGCACAATGAAGGGTTCCGTAGTTCTTTGGGATGAATTTATCCCAAGAAAAAACTTAACATTGTAGTTCATACATTCTAACTGCAAAAGTAAGTTTGTACGCACAATATTGAATGATTTACCATGTGACCGTAAACTTTTTATACTTAGGTTTTCCTGTAATCTACCTATAAGTAAAGAGCTATTTTCTGTATTTTTTTTCAAAATTTTATGTTCAGTACTTTTGGAGATAAGGGGGGGAATGGTAATTTTTTTTCCTAAATAACTTGAAGTAAAGTAGGTAAATTAATAAAAAGTCTTAAATAACTTAAAGTATCTATTTAAAAATATAAAAAATATATCTGAAATCCTTACAATAAGCCCTTTCATTTGATATGTCACACGGTACCGTTAGCAAGTTTATTTTTTTAATTTTCTTATTTACTCCCCATATTCAAAATTAATTTATTTACGTTACACGTCAGTGTTGGGTCACAGAAATTCATATAGTAAGTATGTAGGTATACCAAGTTTCAACTTAATCGGTCCAGTAGATTCGGAGCAAATTGGCTGTGACAGTCGGACAGACACAAGAGTGATTCTTTATGGGTTCCGTTTTTATCTTTTGAGGTACGAAACTCTAAGAAATGCATTAAAACTGATCGGACATGTTACTGACGACCTTTTCAGTCGAGGATGTCATGAAGCTGATCATAACCATAAAAAGCACGGTCCATAATCGTCCAGTTACAAATGGCGGCGTAATTTGGAGGATTAGGGACTAGGCTGAATAAAGGACGGCCTCGTCTTAAATTGAAAAAAATTACATCGCTGCGTTGTCATTGGTCTGAATGGTCTTATTTCATTTCATTGGGTTGTTTGTTGGAGATCCCAAATAAATAAATAAATATCTTAATCAAAGAAAATGCATCTCTGTAAACGATGTTAGAGAGGTTGCTTGCTCCTCAAAAGAGCTCCTACATACAGTTGCCCGTGTGAAAGCAACCTATTTAGGTACTGAGATCCACCTCTGGTTATGGCCGCTATTTTGGATTTGGATGTCCTGATTTTCGGCACCGGCGCCTGTTGCGGCGCTCACGAAAAATTATAACGTGCATGGTCATAGGGCCAATCGACTTCAGAGGGGTTCGCTCTGTTATGCCATCTCCTTAATGTTAAATGCTCTAAGCTATGGAGCCATACCCGCATAATTTCATAACTAAGATAGCAAATAACACATCATTTTAGTTTGTTTCATACTTTAGCAAGGATAAATTAGGCAAGTGCACAAGAAAATAAAACGAATAAACATTTTGTTCATTCATTCATGCATTATTTGCATTCCTGGCTCCTTACACTCTCCTACGACGAAACAGAAAGGATTATCTACAAATAGCTACAAGAAGTAAGAGTTAAGACTCCACAAATTTACAACACTCAATCTCACTCAGAGACATACTGACACTCACACACACACACAACAAACACACAACAAACACACACCCACACAAACACACACAACACACACACATTTAAGTTGAATCTTGTTTTTTTGTTTCCTGTATATTTGTTCCGTGCGGGAATCGAACCCGCGACACGCAGCGCAGCAGTCAATCGCTTAACCAGTGCGCCAACCGTGCCGTCCAATTAGTACCAATATTATTATTAATATTATATTTTTTTTACTTTTTATTCACTCTTATTTATATTTTTCTTGTGTAACTTTAATTCATCTTTTAGTTTGATTTTGCGTGTAGGCGTGTACGATATTTTTGGATATAACGAAAATGTACAACTCATAGTACCAAGATGCGGACTAACGTTTAGTTTGGGGATCACCGATCAAATTGCCCTAAAAGATAAATAGTATACTGGATTATTAATAAATAATATCAAATTAAGAATAAAATACCACATTTTTTTGTATCACATCACTTTGTGTTTGTTGTGTGATTTTTAATTGTGTGGTTATTATTTTTTCATGTGCGTGTATAGCAATAGGAAGCATGTAGGTAGCTGTGTCTTTCCTCTCGCTTTTTGTGGGAGTGATTTCGTGAAAAGGGACGGAAGTGTGTAACAAGAAGTGACAGCTTGAGCATGGCTTAAGTAAGTACTTTTTAATAGCATATAATTAGTAAGTACTTTCTAATGGCATGAAATTAGTATTACCAAGGTGAGATGTCAATCTTTTAGGTAGGTACATGGACGTATAAAAAAGTGGTAGGTACTGTTTACATTAATAAGTATCTACATTAATCTATTTTACTCTATTTTACAATCATTTCATAGTTACGATCGATGGTTAGGAACATAATAAATATTTCAATCCAATAATACTTTTCGATAAATTTATGAAATAAATTGTAATTATTTCTGTTTCAGAAACAATTCAGAAAATCAAAGAGGATTTTAATGTCTTTGCAGAAAATAAAAACAGCTGATTTTCTACTGTCAATTTGCCTTTTTGCCCAATGACACGCTCAGACAGGGTTACCAGATTGGGTATTTTTTTCGCAATTTTGGGTAAAAGTTTGGCTCTTGGAGAAATTTCGGAGAAATGAAATGTTTGGAGAAATATTTGGAGCGAAGAAAAATTCATGGAGTATTTTGGGCAGAAATATTTGGAGAATTTTTAATTTTTTGCTTAGCTAATAGAATCACGTATTCTGAACGCACCCGTTAAAACAGTACGCTCGTCGTTGTACGCTCGTCAAAAGGATTCCAAAAAAGATTAGTACACTGGAGAAATTTTAATTTTCCTCACCTGAAAAAGCATCCAGCCAAGTAAGGCCAGATACAAAATTGACATCATTGTTTTTTACAGTCATATAATTGATGCTGGAAACATTGATAATGCTATGCAAGCATGGAGAGTTGTTCCATTCCACAAGTGGCAGCGGACTGCTACAACAGAAAAGTTTTGAGGTGAGGTGTCATACAAAAATGCTGCTCCCAGCTAGCATTTCCAATGATATCCAAATTGGCACCGGGTATTTTGAGTTTGCCATTTTCTAATGCGAGAGTGGAACGGGCGTTCTAAATTATGAACGTAGTAAAAAATAATAATCTACGCAACAAAATGATGACGACAACAGCAGACCACATAATGCGTGTCAGATTCTTCCTAAAAATTGAGGATTGCGTAGATTTTGAACCCACTAAGACGATGTTACAAATATATACTCGTAGTAAAATTTATGAATGAGACTACCGAAGAAGAGGACAACATTATAATTAATGTATTCAATTCGCTTGATGATTAAATAATACTTATATCATAGTACTAACTTTTTGCTTTTGGGTAAATCTTAGCAAAATTGTATCATTTTGGAGAAAAATTATTTCAAATTTGGGGAGAAATCGAAAATCACATCTAGCAACCCTGCCGCTCAGATCTGACAACTTGACAAAACACTCATCTCATAACGACCTCCATTCATCCTTCGTCTCATCAAAACAGCGTTTTCAACACAATTTTCATCCAAAACTCCTCCGAAATCTCACAGGGAGTCAATAAGTGCAGTTTTTTTAAGTTTTAGTTGTGTAGTAATATAGTTTTGAAATGAAAATGGCGTTGAAATCGTCGCCGGTTATCTTCGGGTGGCTCTCTCGGTTGCCCCGTAATTTCTCCACATCTAGCGCTTTAGCCGCTAAGCCTATGACTGTGCGTGATGCTCTCAACAGTGCCATGGATGAGGAGATGGCAAGAGACGAGAAGGTGTTCATAATGGGTGAGGAAGTGGCTCAATACGACGGTGCCTACAAAATAACCAGGTATGAGAAAAACGGTCTACATAACCTTTACAGTACGCGTTGGCCAGAGTATTGTATTAAAAAACTGTGATAAAGTATTACTCTTTAACATTTGATAAGAACCCTGAAAATTCCAAGGTTTTCAAAGGTTTTTCTTTGCAAAAATATGCTTCAATATTACATAACCAAGAAGTTTGTTGACAGATTTCAATGAGAATGATAACTCCGTGGATAGCTGTCCAATAATAGACATAATCTTTGTAAAACTAACAACCATTATAAATATGCACATTGTAGTCAGGTTTAAAAAAATTATATTTCCATTTCATTTATCTTTTTGTAGTTTTATTAGTGGAATTTACCATCTAAAGGATGTTAAAATAACAAGCACCGAATAGTGTATGCCAGTAGCCTGCCGTTAACATGAGCATGCTTAACAATATTGTGCGGTTAACCGGGAAGATTACAATGTGAACAATATTATACTAAGGTAGCAAAAGGTGTAGGATGTGTTTGTACAATGGGTGTGTGAATACCGTCATGTTGTCGTGGGTATGTTTTCATTTATGTGCATTTTATTTTGAGATGCAACCTTCACTCATCTGTGGATGAAAAGTATTTTATATCAAATTTAGTATGTTTAACAAAATATTGCGAGTGGGTTGGCTAAAAAATTCCTGGCCTATGATTAATTCAAAATTCACTTTTTTTTTAAACATTGCCCTCATTTGTTTAACAAATAAATTACCAATACCAATTGAAAGTATGAAGCCTCTAAAATGTACAAATGTTGGGTTGTCTATTTTTTATATATTTTTTGTAACTATTGGGTTGACAGGTATAAACAGGTATGTTGATGCTAGTAATTCTTCATTAGTTCATCCATTAAACTGTTACTCTACTGTTATTGTACTACCACTGTGCTGTGATGCCAAAAAACTATGTTTTTTAAATAGGGCCCCACTGATACATATCATGAGCAATGTTTACATGAAATAGAGTTATTTTTTTTTTTAATACTAATATTAATTAACTTTTTTAACATTTCAGGGGCCTATGGAAAAAATATGGTGACAAGAGAGTCATAGACACACCAATCACAGAATGCGGGTTTACCGGTATTGCTGTGGGTGCTGCGTTTCATGGCCTCCGACCAATCTGCGAGTTCATGACAATGAACTTCGCCATGCAGGCTATTGATCAAGTAAGCAACTCTTAATAGCCTACCATCAACATTTGCTTTAACTGATTGCCTGGTTTTAGGTAGTTGATATTATGAACTAAATGAAATTATGTATATTATGCTGTTAGTAAATCTTTTAAGACACTTTTACCGAAATTTTGTGGTTTATTTTTCATCATTAGCTGACTGGATCGCTGAGAAGAAATGCTGAAACAGGCTCATAAAATATTATTAGATTGAACTGTGGTGTGGAAAGCCATTGCTTTTTTAGGGTTCCGTAGTAAACAAGAAACCCTTATAGTCACGCCATGTCCGTTTGTCTCTCTGTCCGTCTGTCCCCAACTTAAATCAGAGACGCTTAGTAATACAAAGCTGTAATTTGGCAATCACGCCGAAAAAGTCGTAAAATAAATCCTTGAAAAACATTTTTTAGGGGGTACCCTAAAAAATGTTTTTCAAGGATTTTTTGAAAAAAATATCATCCCCATTTTACGTGCAAGGGAGGTATCCCTTGCACGTAAAATGGGGATGATATTTTTTTCCCGGGACCAATTGAGGTTTGAGTTTGAAAAGTCATAATCGCTTAAAATGAGACCCGAACTTACATTTTTTACTCGCCTAGAAATTTTCTTTAGAATCTACTGGACCGATTAAGTTGTTTAGTACACATATTCTGTAACCCAAACATGGACGTGTACCGTAAATAAATGAGAATATGAGGGACATTTGAGGAGCAAATTAGAAAATTAAAAAATAAAGTTTTGCAAATGGTACCGTGTGACGGTGTGACATATCAAATGAAAGGGCTTGCTGTGAGGGTCATAAATGTATTTTTTATAATAAATTGATTTAAAGTTATTTAAGAAAATAGATGAAAATTGAGAGTCCCCCTTATCACCGAAAATACTGAGAATAATATTTGAAAAAAATACAGAAAATAGTTAATTACTTACTTATAGTTTACAGAAACACCTACAAGAAGTCCATGATTTAAAATAATATAGGCGGCCCCTTAGGACTAGAGAATGGGCAGCAGCGTTCTCTATGCATTTTAGCATCATACTGCGATTGCCAACCCGCCTGCCAAGCGTCCCCCCCCTTTTGGGGGAGGCCAATAGTTAAACAACCCCTTGTAAAACCGAACTGTTGAGAAGTATAACAACAGTCCTCAGGAGCATTAAATTGCCCTGGATTCATTTTACAATGAATGAATATAAAAGATTAAACTTCACACTAAAACCTATGTCAGTAATGTAAATCTCATTTACTTAGTCAATTTGTATTGTTCGGAAGATATGAATTTATTGTGTAAATAAGAAACGATTAGCGCAGATAAGATAAATGCCTACAAATACATGGTTACATACATAAATCTTGCAGACATCTGATGAACGATAGTTTATATAATCTGTGCGATATTTGAGCAAATGTCAACTCAAGTGCAAGTAATACATTATTAATTGGTTATTCAATCTGCATGTTACAATACATACATACGTCGAGCCTTTTTAACATAACAATATTTTTCATAGTAACTCGTGCATTTGCTCTCGGAAAGTACCATTTGGTTAATGGAACTGATGATGAACACCACAGATGACCACCGGATCTACTTAATAATAAGTATTTCACAAGTTGCGATTCGATTAGGTACTTTATTATGGTTGCTAAGCAAGTGATGTTCTTCACAACGCATATGGTGAAGTGGAGCTGATGATTTTTACCTATTGTAACTTATATAAATTACAAACTGGCCCACTAAAAAGTGAAAAACCCAATAACAACACTTTGCCCGACCTGGGAATCGAACTCCGGTTCTCGTGCTCAGCAGAAACGCTTGCGACCACTAAACCAACGATGCGGAAAAAAACACTCCAGAGTGAAAATAACTTTCAATTTCAGAAGTCGGTGGTAAAAAAAACTAAATTCTGATCCAATGACGACACCGACTTTCAAAATTAAAGTTATTTTTCACTTTGCAGTGTTTAAAATAAATTAGCATCTTTTTTAACTTTCGGGCCCTTTCTCACAGTTGGTCGCAGTAACTAAGCTAGGGTTCCCCAACCAAACGCGTTAGATGAGAGCTGTGATAAGCTAGGGTTCCCCAACCAAACGCGTTAGGTGAGTGCGGTGATAAACTAGGGTTCCCCGACCAAACGCGTTAGATGAGAGCTGTGATAAGCTAGGGTTCCCCGACCAAACGCGTTAGGTGAGTGCTGTGATAAGCTAGGGTTCCCCGACCAAACGCTTTAGGTGAGTGCTGTGATAAGCTAGGGTTCCCCGACCAAACGCGTTAGGTGAGTGCTGTGATAAGCTAGGGCTCCCCGACCAAACGCGTTAGATGAGAACTGTGACCGCAACCACGCGCGAGCCGAGATCGTCGCAGTTACTTTTGTCTGTAGTATTTTTAGATCACCATAATAGGAATTAAGTATTTGAGGTTCACAAAACGAGGCGTATTCTTTATATTAAAGTGTTCAATGTGTTCATTAATATTTTTACTTTAAGAAAACAAAATGGGAATTATTTGAGGTTCGATTAAAACATGTCTTTCTTATCCCATCTAATCATAACATCAACTTCCAGATGATAAACTCAGCAGCGAAAACATTCTACATGTCAGCCGGCCAGGTGCCGTGCCCGATCGTGTTCCGGGGGCCCAACGGCGCGGCGGCCGGCGTGGCGGCGCAGCACTCGCAGTGCTTCGGCGCGTGGTACAGCCACTGCCCCGGCCTCAAGGTGGTCATGCCCTACAGTGCTGAAGATGCTAAAGGTACTTTTAGATAATAATCATATTTTATTGCAATGATGGTACCGATAATCGTTACGGTTAATGGCCTAATAGCGGAGAGCCTCGACCAACACCTCAGGAGGCTCTCATTGCGCGGCTGGGTCAAGGGATAGATTCAGAAAGCAGTACACCAGGGGCCCAAGTCTGCTATTTTTTATAAATTCAGTCATTCCAACACAATCCCATTGTCATTTTGGTTGTTAAAAGCTCGTAATCTGCTAAATTCATAATGGTCGATCATTGGTCGGTCAATGTTCTCGTAATAGAATTGTGTTATTATAATGGCATTATCGTATTGCCATTATTATAAAACCCATTAGTAGAATTGTCATTATGTACGAGATTACCAATAAATGCAATTTCTTTCAATGTAGTGCCAGTGGCCTACCATTGGAAAGTCATAATGACGCCATTATAATAGTAGATTACCAAACTTGTCAAAATCAACAATCATGAAATCAATGATCGACCATTCTGACACTATTGTAATAGCAGACTTGAGGTCCTGGCACGGCACGTATCCCCTGATGCCCCTGACCCTGTTCCTGATGCCGATATTTTTTTTATAAAAATATTTAAAAATGTAAATGTGTGTTGTGAATGAAATAAAAGAATAATAATATCTTTAGTTCAAACGTTACTAGAGTGGTTAGTAGTACACACAAAAATAAAACGATGTGTAATTTGTTAATTTACTTAAGGTCTAATGGATTATAAATACGATAACATAGTTATACTTTTAAAGTAATTAAAGATGAAATCCGATTCCAACATAAGTGGGAAAAGGCTAGACAGTTGATGATGATAATATCACGCTTATATCCCCCAAAGGTGTAAGCAGATGTGTAATTCACCGTAAATTCGTCAGTTATCTTTAAGGCGAGCCTATTGTCAACCGAACAAAATCCAGACTCCGGGCTGCTACTGAGAAATTCCATTGGGAAAAACTCAACATTGTCGATCGCACCCTATAACAATACAATTGAGTTATTATTGTTTACCATAGGCTAGTTGAGGGTGTAAGAAGACCTATCACATAGCCGTTACCTACGCATTTTGTGCATCAAACTAAGTAACATTGGGAAACGAATACCTTATGAACATAATTTTTTTAACCCTGGGGCCAATTTTTTATTTTTATTTATAAGTATAATTTTATGCAAGGAACCATATGTAAGTACGCCATGTCTGGGCAACATTTGGTCCTAATCTAGTCAATATTCTTTGATTACCATAAAAAGGTCATAGAGAGTCAACCTTAAAAGATAGATGTTTTTAGAACTTTTAAAGGGCAACAATTCCGTCATACGTTGTTTTTGCGAAACTTTAATCGATTAAGCAGCGTACGCAACGGAAGCTCTCAAAAGGATTTTTTTCCCGTTTTTACAACATTTTTCATTGATGCTCCGCTCCTCTTGGTCGTAGCGTGATGTTATATAGCCTGTAATCTTGCTCGATAAATGGACTATATCATCATCATTATTTCAGCCGAAAGACGTCCACTGCTGGACATAGGCCTCCCCCAAAGGGGGGGGTTTGCCATAATCGCCACGCTTGGCAGGCGGGTTGGCGATCGCAGTATGGTGTTAAAATGCATAGAGAACGCTGCTGCCCATTCTGTAGTAAGTCCCTTAGTCGCCTTTTACGACACCCACGGGAAGAAATAGGGGAGTGCTATTCTTTACGTCCGGTACCACACAGGCATGGACTATGGATGGGACTATATGTATACATACAAAAAAAAAAAATTCAATTCGAACCAGTAGTTCCTAAGGTTCCTACAAACTACCACAAAGGTCCACGTACAGCGTAGCTCGTACATATTGATTGCTCTCTCACAAAAAGTAACTTGAATAAAAAAATAAAATGTTAAAAAGGAGCTAATAGTATTAAGTAAAAGAAAATAATTAAAACTTATTGACAACGCGTATGCATTATTTACGCATGTCATATACTGCCTAGCCCTTTCCTATGTCTTGGTCGGCTTCCAGTCTAACCGGTAAACCGGATGCAGCAAAATACCAGTATTTTACATGGAGCGATTGCCTATCGGACCTCCACAACCAGTTACTGCATGAAGACTGGTTGTCCGACTTTTGGGCTATTTTATCGTATGTAATTACGAAAAAGAGAACTGCTCTTCATCATCATTTCAGCCGAAAGATGTCCACTGCTGGACACAGGCCTCTCCCCAAGGGTTTGCCATAATTGCCACGCTTGGCAGGCGGGTTGGCGATCGCAGTATGGTGTTTAAATGCACAGAGAACGCTGCTGCCCATTCTCTAGTAAGTCCCTTAGTCGCCTTTTACGACACCCACGGGAAGAAATGTTGCGGTGCTATTCTTTACGTCCGGCACCACACGGGACAAAGAAGTCATCTTCTTCATAAAGAATTCAATTTTTTTTTCAGGTCTCCTCAAGTCCGCCATCAGAAGCTCGGACCCGGTGGTAGTATTAGAAGACGAAATTATGTATGGTATTCCTTGCCCCATGTCAGATGAGGCACTCGATCCAAACTTTTTAATTCCATTTGGTATGTATATTATTTGTTTTATCCAATATAAAAGTAGACCTTACAGTTTCACGGCGTGCAAAACGAATTTAAGTCTTAGCGCCTTGTAGGCTCGGCGGTCAACGATTTCGTCGCTTTTTGGTAGGAAATACTTTATTTTTAAAACTCCGCTCAAAGCCAGTGATTAATCAAAACGTAATACGGTATTGTAAAGTCGCAAAATCGGCGATGCTAAGAGTAGCTGTCTAAAGTGACCCTGAGGGTTAGACCACTTTTGGCCGCCTGCTCACCCAGATTTCACCAGTTATGAAAGACAGAAACCCGTGAAATACTTAGTAGTAAGTGGTTCCGGTGGTGATCATCAGTGGTCTTCATCATCAATTCCACTTCACCAAATGGTGCTTTCTGAGAGCAAATGCACGAGTTACTATAAAATAAAATAAACCGGACAAGTGCGTGTCGGACCACGCACAATGAAGGGTTCCGTAGTTGGGATGAATTTGTCCCAAAAACAAACTTAACATTGTAGTTGAACAAACTTATAACACCCCTCTTTTTCGTCGGGAGTTAAAAACTTGTTCTCCCATACATCAATATACGCCACGGTCAATTTTCCAAGTTTGTAATCGCAAAAAAGTATTTAATTTTAAACTACAAATTAATAATTTTCGGACTTTTTCCTTTACTTGTGCTGTGAGACCTTGCTTCTTGCCAAATTTAATTATTCATGTTTAATGGGAAGTACCCTATAGGTTTGGATTTATTTGCGGGTATCAAAATATGTCGCATAAATCGCCGTATTTTTTTATTGCGTTTACTTAGAAGCTTGATTTTTAGAGCTCTGAGGGACCGTTGACCTACCTTTTTCTTGACAGACTGACAGACAGACCCCTAAAAATATTCAAATCGCTATTGGTGTGCCTATAAAACTTGTGGATTCACCTGGGTTTCCATGGGATCTCATGGAAATCGAGGGAAATCCACATGTTTTCCCTCACCTGATACTGACCTGGTGACAATGGAACCACCTCGAGAGCATACCTTTTCGAAATCGGTCTACAATTGACGGAGATATCGGTGAAAATATATTTAATCAAAAACATACAGTGGTACCCAATTGATAAGGCGCGTCGTGAATCTTCGTTCGCACAGAAAAGAAAGTATGGCCCCGAAGATTAACGAAAGAATGCTTAAAACTTACAATCAACCTTAGGTCACTATTATAAGGTTCATAATACACTGGAGCTGCTGCGTGCACTCGATCTGAAGTATGGCGGCTGACAAACATGCCACGCGACGCGCGCTAACATGGCGGCAGCTGCCGACCAATAGCGGTACAGGAAAAAGAACCGCGGTGCGTGGAGCGTGCCGATTGGTCAATAGCATTTCCCGCACTTTTAAAATTCACCTTCTGCTTAGGTACATCGGTAAGCCATATCAATTGGGTACTACTGTACATACAGACGAACATAATTATAATATACTTCTTCTTTTTTGAAGTCGGTTAAAAATGCCTCTTATTTCCCGACATTTTCCACAAGTTTTTGACATTGGTTGTCGCTGAGATAAGATTGCGACTACATTTTGAACGTTTTTAATTACGGCAACTGGCCTTCAGCAGTCTCGTTTAGTAACCTTTATTTCACCGCGACAGCCTACACTCTACAGCCTATTAACAAGTATGTGTTGTTAAATTCCCAGGTAAAGCTAAGATAGAACGAGAAGGCAAACACATCACGTTAGTATGCGCCAGCAGAGGAACCGACACGGCGCTGCAAGCGGCCAAGGAACTCGCCGGCAAGGGTAAAATGCTGCATTAATCATTTTTACTTACTAAATTATTAATGCTAAAAATGGATCATATATTTATATGGCATGTAGTCGAACCCCAAATAACTAATATAATAAATGTGCCTCCTTTTGTGATGCTCAAATAATTCACATTTATGATGTACTAAAAACATTAAATAAAGTCTAAGTCAAATTATTTATTTCAAATGGCACATAAGCTGCACTTTGTACGTCAAAATTTACTCTAAAGAATTGATTCTAGTTGCCCCTTCTAAAAAGTAGTTTCCTGATAGCCAAGTAACTGCTACCAACTTGGATGTAGACGCGGTTGGTTCACACACACAGTTCTAACCTAACCCATTTGGTCGAGGTACCCTAGCTTATTTACTGCGACCAACTTTGAGAAATGGCAAAAAAGACTTGGTTCATTTAAAAAAAAATCAAATTTAAATACTTTATTGCGAACTAAGTGTACAGGATTTTGTAGATGTTAACAATAGTAGGTTCTAGAACTACAAACTATCATCATTAGAAGACCAACAAGTTTTAGAGGCCCATTTATAAAAACGCGTCTATCAATAGAAAGCCAATCCGCCTTATTACAAAACAAGATTTATATTTTGACATGGCTTAAACCATGGAGCCAGTTTTTGTAATAAGAACGTAACAGTGATGGAAATAACGTTCTTTATACAAAACTGAAATCTTAGTTCGGTACTAAGTGGTCAGTTTTGTGTTTAGGAACTTTACCATAGTCGGAATAAAGTTCGAAATTCAATAATGGCTCCATGTTTTAAATCTGGGTCTGAAGATAAACCTTGTTTTGTAATAAGGGGGAATAAGTTTTAAGAGTAGCAATTGAATATTAAACTATTTATATTTTGGTAGGTGACAAAGTTTATTTGCTGTAGTCATGCAATTCTTTGAATGGACTAGACTAACTGACGACGAAAGCTACATTTTAGTGACTTAAAACCTTAAACTAACATGTTTCATTATTATTACTAGTAGTTCTGCGAACAATAGATCTCGCGAGCAAAAACTTTATTGCAACAATTAAAATAGTATATTTAAAAGAGTATAATTACCATGTTTTTTGTTTTCAAAAACATGGTAAAAAGTAGGTCTATAGGTGTGTAGGTGGTAACTGGGATAACCCAGTTTAAACAACTTTAGTAGTGAAAATAACAGTGAAAATATTTTATTCTACCAACGCTCTTCTATGATTTGACGACCGGCGACTGACCTACTTTTTTCCTATAAAAAAAACATGACAACGTTAATAAGTGAAATTCAAATTTTAAAACCAGAAAAAGTATTAGTAATAAAAAGCTAACAAAAGCCAGCTAGAAAAAAAATATTGGTTTTAATTAGCTGCGGTAACGCTGCAGCCTAGTTTTGTGATGAGAATGTGGCCCCAGGTGCTCCATCAATAACCCCTAGTTAAAGGGCCGATTCCACTGGTAGAAATCTAAAAGTGAGCAATTGACTCTATTTTGAGGAGCTATTCTGCTCATCACGCCGGAGATCCGCCAACTTTCTATGAGGCCAACTTAAAGTTAGTACCGTTCAAATAAAAAAATAAAAATCTCAATCGAATCTCGATAAGGCGGAGATATCCAGTAGCCCCGTTTTTGCCCCTCTTTGGAGAAAGTATCCCTCCAATCAAAAAATCCCCGATGACAAAACATTTTATAAAGTCGTAAAACTTGTACTAAGTTTCGCCCAGATCGGTTGTAAAATACGACCTGTAGAGGAGTACCAACAAAAAGCAAATTTTGCCAGACTTGAAGCAGTTAGACGTTTCGCTCGCTCGGTCAATTACGGTCAGCATAAACCATGCCGTAATTAACACCTATTTTTCCTATTGCTGATGCCCCTTATAGAACTGCCATATTAATATCGCACATCAGACCCAAAACATTTATTTCAATTAAATTATTTAAAAGCACTTTTGAAGTCAATCAGAAATCTACTGCGGACGCTTTTAACGTGCACGTCTTTCTACATCGTTCTCACATGATAATTTCAACTTTAATGGTAACCAAAATATTGTCATAAAAAATTGATTTAAAAGAGTGTCCATTGAATTTCTTTCTTTCTTATTTCTTTTC
This sequence comes from Tiliacea aurago, assembly GCA_948098905.1. Lineage (NCBI taxonomy): Eukaryota > Metazoa > Arthropoda > Insecta > Lepidoptera > Noctuidae > Tiliacea > Tiliacea aurago. Next base: position 26,401,671 of record OX402588.1, on the reverse strand, counting down.
TTCTTTCTTCTCCATAGGCAGCTACTAAGCTTTGGAATGGGCAACGAGTTTCATCTTTCTGACTGACCGACCCCTTAAAAATGTAAAAGTACCAGTAATCAGTTTAATTGAAATAAATACTTTGAGTTTTTGTTCTTGGGTTTTGAAGCTAGTGAATACTTTTCAGGTATCGAATGCGAGGTAATTAACCTACGGTCCATCAGGCCATTGGACTTCGACACTATCGCGCGTTCCATCGCCAAGACACACCACCTCGTCACCGTGGAGCAGGGCTGGCCACAGTCAGGTAATTATTTATATCGTTTATTTAATGTTTTTACATATAAAATCCATTTTGAAATTTCTTAAAAACGATATACTTAATTAACATTTAAAAAATATAAAATTGTGGTCCGCCGGTATCGGGAACAGGGTCCAAGCAAACGGCGATTAGGGCGCGGCTCCAGATACGAGTACAAGACCCTCCTCACGACGCGAGCCGAAACGAGATGTACTGCCTTTTGAATCAGGCCCTTGATGCAACCGCCTAACGAGAGCCTCGAGAGATGTTGGTCGAGGCATTCGGCCGTTATCAGAATCGGCACAATGGCATCCGAGCTGACATTCAACATGTCAACAAACTCGGCTTCTCAAGCCTTTAGCAGATGCGTTGTGTGCTTTTTGGCGTTTCGAGTCCTGTCTTTTCAATCGACTGTTTTCCAGTGGGTTGGTCAATACAGAAGCGAGGCTGTTGACGTGCTTTTCAATGCGAAACCCGATATGCGCGAATGACGTTTGTAGGCTGAGTCCATCTCATGCGCTGCACACAAGCACCGGCAGCGGGGACCCGGCTCGGGGAGTCGATCTCACGCGCTGCACACAAGAACCGACAGCGGGGCCCCCGGCTCGGGGAGTCGATCTCACGCGTTGCACACAAGAACCGACAGCGGGGCCCCCGGCTCGGGGAGTCGATCTCACGCGTTGCACACAAGAACCGACAGCGGGGCCCCCGGCTCGGGGAGTCGATCTCACGCGCTGCACACAAGAACCGACAGCGGGGCCCCCGGCTCGGGGAGTCGATCTCACGCGTTGCACACAAGAACCGACAGCGGGGCCCCCGGCTCGGGGAGTCGATCTCACGCGTTGCACACAAGAACTGACAGCGGGGCCCCCGGCTCGGGGAGTCGATCTCACGCGCTGCACACAAGAACCGACAGTGGGGCCCCGGGTCCCCGGCTCTGGGAGTCGATCTCATGCGCTGCACACAAGAACCGACAGCGGGGCCCCGGGTCTCCGGCTCAGGGAGTCGATCTCACGCGCTGCACACAAGAACCGACAGCGGGGCCCCGGGTCCCCGGCTCGGGAAGTCGATCTCACGCGCTGCACACAAGAACCGACAGCGGGGCCCCGGGTCCCCGGCTCGGGGAGTCGATCTCACGCGCTGCACACAAGAACTGACAGTGGGGCCCCGGGTCCCCGGCTCGGGGAGTCGATCTCACGCGCTGCACTCAACAACCGACAGCGGGGCCCCGGTTCCCCGGCTCGGGGAGTCGATCTCACGCGCTGCACATAAGAACTGACAGTGGGGCCCCGGGTCCCCGGCTCGGGGAGTCGATCTCACGCGCTGCACACAAGAACCGACAGTGGGGCCCCGGGTCCTCGGCTCGGGGAGTCGATCTCACGCGCTGCACACAAGAACCGACAGTGGGGCCCCGGGTCCCCGGCTCTGGGAGTCGATCTCATGCGCTGCACACAAGAACCGACAGCGGGGCCCCGGGTCCCCGGCTCAGGGAGTCGATCTCACGCGCTGCACACAAGAACCGACAGCGGGGCCCCGGGTCCCCGGCTCAGGGAGTCGATCTCACGCGCTGCACACAAGAACCGACAGTGGGGCCCCGGGTCCCCGGCTCGGGGAGTCGATCTCACGCGCTGCACACAAGAACCGACAGCGGGGCCCCGGTTCCCCGGCTCGGGGAGTCGATCTCACGCGCTGCACACAAGAACCGACAGTGAGGCCCCGGCTCGGGTAGTCCATCTCATGCGCTGCACACAAGAACCGACAGTCGGGCCTGGCTCGGGAAGTCCATCTAATGCGTTGCACACAAGCACCGGCAGCGGGATTTTTTTTGTGGATAAGTTTTGAGACCTGAAAGACGCTTTACTTAGTGTATATTTCATTACCACTGCTCCAGCGTGAGCTGCACGATTACTGACAAATGCGTGCACTGACTATCCGATAGGTCTAATCAATTTGTTTAAAAATTTCTGAGATTGTTTCAGACACCAATCTACATGGCCTTCACGTGATCTGACCTAGATTATTTCTGGACTTTAAAAGAGACCTCTTTAAAATATGATTGATGTGTAAAAGTGTTTGTAGAAACCTACATTACAGAAATATAATTGTTTATTCGTCGGTGTAGCTAGTTACAGGGTTCAAGTCAGGTTCTGGACCCTTCGAATATCATACATACACTTACCACATTAGTGCAATAAAATATATGAGTTTGAGTTAGCACGTTCTTCAAAACTGTAAATTGATCGGTCTCCAGGCATCGGCGCAGAGATCTGCGCGCGTGTTATGGAATCTCCGTCGTTCTTCGAGCTGGACGCGCCCGCGTGGCGCGTGACGGGCGCCGACGTGCCCATGCCCTACACGCGCTCGCTGGAGGCCGCCGCCATCCCGCGCCCGCCCGACGTGCTGGCCGCAGTCGCCGCCGTGCTCGGGAACAAGTTAGTACACCACATGCACACTTCACCCACGATACCATGCCCCACACGCGCTCGCTGGAGGCCGCCGCCATCCCGCGCCCGCCCGACGTGCTGGCCGCAGTCGCCGCCGTGCTCGGGAACAAGTTAGTACACCACATGCACACTTCACCCACGATACCATGCCCCACACGCGCTCGCTGGAGGCCGCCGCCATCCCGCGCCCGCCCGACGTGCTGGCCGCAGTCGCCGCCGTGCTCGGGAACAAGTTAGTACACCACATGCACACTTCACCCACGATACCATGCCCTACACGCGCTCGCTCGGTGTTTGAGTTTGACAATTGACAATTTAATAAGACAGGATTACACCATGATAACCACATAGATTATGAAAGTTTCTACCGTTTTCGAAACCATTAATTTCTTATTTTACAATTTATTATGTTGTAGTATTAAAAATGAATATATTCTTTTTAATATCTTCTACTTAAAAAAAATACGCGATAGATTTCACACGAAAATGGTAAAAAAAATGGAAAATTCTAACATTTCGCAGCAAGCCTTATTAAAGCAGTTTTGGTCGCGAAACTAGCTCCATCTATTACTACGAGTATTTTGAGAACTATTATCAGATTAGTTCTAAACGCGTCCTATACATGTCACCACTTTCCATACATAATTTTTTGTTATAGCCATTGTTCCTAAGTTTCACCCCCTTTTTGTTTTTTTTTGGTGGGATATTATCAAATAACTTCTCCCGCTCTGGGCGGAGCGGGAGGGCGTGTCAGACTTTTACTGACAAAAACCCACCTGTATTCCTTCATTTGCCTGTGTGCCAGGGCCACGATATCCCTTTCGGACAAACTCGTAACCCTGGCAGGCATTGGCCCTAACGGACCCCGTCAGTTGCTGCTGACAACTCTTTGAGGCGCGCGTGGAATACAACGCGCCGTCGACCCGGGCCTGGTCCTTATCGGAAGGTGAACTACCCATCGCTCACCGTCCGCAAGCCCGCGCCTACGGTGGCCGGAAATCGGCTTGCGACTCCCGACGTCCGGGGCGTCTCCTGCGGCGACTAGGGGCGCGAGGGCGCGAACCTTGCCTCTCCCTCACGCGTTCCGCCTCCTCCTCCGCAAGCATTACTGCTTCGCAGGAGGTGACAGCCTCCCATGCACTCTCGCTCCGAACCATGGCCCGAACCAGGGCCGGACGCGAGAGATCGCCGCCGCCGATCGCCTCCGTGAGGACACGGCGGTGCTCCGCCCAAGCCGGGCAGACCTCCACCGTATGCTCCACCGTGTCCTCCGGGCGATCCACACAGTGGTGACACCCGGGCGTTTCTTCCCGCTTTATCCTGAACAGGAACCTCCCGAAACAATCATGTCCGGTGAGGACTTGCGTCAGGCGGAAAGTGAGGACGCCGTGGCGCCTTTCTAGCCACTCCTCAAAGAGGGGACTTATCGCCACAATTGTGGCGTGCCCAGCGCTGGGTTGCGACAATGGCACTGTCCATGCCGCCATGAGATCCCGCCGGACCTGTGTCCGCTGTGCCGTGATATCTCGCGGCAGCGGAGTTTCACCCCGGCGTTTCGCCTCCTCGCGCCACTCCCAGATTTGCGCAAGGACTTTTGCCTCCAGATCCCATGGCGGTAGTCCGGCAAGGAGGCCCGCCGCCTCACGGGAGACCGTGCGGTAACCCCGTACCAGCCTGATGGCCATGACCCTTTGGAACGCGTTCAATTGGCGGGCTGGTCGCAGCCTTAAGGAACGCGCCCACACCGGTGCCCCGTAAAGGGCCATGGACCGCACGATCCCCGCGTAGAGCCTCCGGCAGGAGGCGTTTGGAGCCCAAGTTTCACCCCCTGCTATTAACAGTGTAATTTGAAAACATTGTGAAAGCCAATTATTTTTAAAACAGTTACCGTAGAGTTTCTTGCCAGCTCTTCTCCCTATGAAACGACCAATTGGAACCGTGCACCTAGCTCCTGACGTTTCTTAACGTACCCATGTAGGTTTATGTGAAATAAAATATTTTGTGTTTGTACTTGAACATGAATTGTTTTCTCTTTCAGGATTAGTGCAGCAAGCAGTCAGTGAGTACCGATACCAGAGGTCAACTTTCAAGTATGCACTTTAGGATATATTTTTATTCATTTCGATATTTATTTATTTTTTATTTATTTTAAATGGAAATTGTACTGAAGATGGAAATAAATGACGTTATTTAAAGTTGTGCGTTTTATGTTGGAACACTGTTAAATCCTACGTTTAATAATATATTATACTAGCTGTTACCCGCGTCTTCGTTCGCGTGGAATTTAGTCTTGCCATATTATAACGATAAGTATCAAGTAAATCGGAAAAATTCCATTGCTGAGTGTGCGACCAGGCCCTGCAGTCTCGACGTAGATTATTGTCGTAAAGTCCTAATGGAATCCCTAGACGGTCAAAAATACTTGACAAGATTGTGATTTTTTTCGTGCTTATCAAGCAATTTGGCCCATCTAGAGATCCCATTAGGACTTTGCGATCGAATTCGGTCGTAAAGCGATCGCTATGTATGTCGAGACTGCAGGCCCAGAACGTGGGCAGGCAGACGCATGAGGGCAGACATCGCTGACGTTTGTGACGTTGTGTTTAATTTGCGATTTTTCCACAGCTAATTCGATTCGAAGCGATTTAAAAGTTTGTAATTATGTTTGTTACTCAAAAACGGCTGAACGGATTTGGCACACCGATAGACCATGACTAGGGTTAGGATACTATTTATTCTAATAGTATGATATTGTGAAACAATTTCCGATCACCACGCGGAAGCTGCGGGCTAAAGCTAGTAAGTTTATATTTTTCAGCGGTACGCAGCTACACCGATCAATCGGCTATTGATAGTAATCTACTGTCAAATTAGTTGGTTCAGCCATCTGTCGTTAGTTTTCTGTACTGAATGGCTCATTCTATTTCCTCAGGGTTAATCGTGGGTTGACTACTGTGTAGTTCATATCTAAAGCGGTAGATGGCGTGTACTCTCGTTGTTTGTTACCATGTCAATAGATGCCGCTGACAATCTAAGTAGAAAATATGATATTATAATAATCTCAAACGCAAAGCATTTATTTCAATTATACCATTTACAGGCACTTTCAAATAGTCAAGGAGTCGGTCAGTTAGAAATATGAAGCTAGTTGCCCATTCCAAAGAGTAGGTAGTAGGTTGATAGGGAGACGAACGGGCAAAAAATTCCACGGACACTCTTTTAAATTAGAATACTGATACAAAGTATTTCTTACATCATCCATGTTGAAATTATACATGTGAGAACGATGCAAAACGTCAGAAGCGTCCGTGATAAAAAGATTAAAAAAAAAAACGATTCAAAACTAAAATAGTTAAAAATAAGCCGTGGCAGCTAAGAGATGACCAGTCGCAGCTGACAGCGCCCGCTGAACATGACGAATGGATCAGCACCATCCAGCTCAAGCATTTTGAAGGCAGCTAAATTATCCAACACACGCGCCACCATCAGCGAGACATCTGAGTGAGCATGACAATGACATATTCTCAGCCGCCAGGGCACATTCAAGTCAATGAAAGACATATTACCCAATAAATGGTAGCTCTATTGTACATAATAGTAACTGACCGTAGATTTCACCTACACCTAAACTTGAAGACTTGTTCCCGCATCTCACAAGATCGAAAGTGACAAAGTGATTGTATCAGGACCATAGCGTGTCATTGCTATTCAGTTGTTTTCAACACACGAGCTTGTAAAGTGACTTTATCAATCTACACAAAGGGTTCTTATAAGTGCACCATCTTGGTTGCCGCGGAAATCTAATTATAACCTTTTTTATGTGCCGGAATCCAAAACAAACCTCGGACCACAGAACACTTATACTCAGGAGCCTCGGACACTTCGCCGTTTTGCTAAGGCTTTGTAGTCAGTCAGCAGTATAACGAAGTATCGAATTAATGAATTGGTTATTACATGCAAATTATCAAAGTTCAAAAAAGACATAAAAAAACTATAGGTATTACTTAAACAATTCGTAATATTTTGTTATTTTGTCTGATATACAGTTATTATTTTTTTTTCTTATTCATTTGTATTTTTTTTATTATTCATTGGTTGTGTAATTATTTTTTTTTCTTTTGTGTGGTTTTTGCTGTATTTTAATGTTTTTTTCTTGTCGAACTTAATGTAGGTACCTATAGATTTTATGTAAATGATGTGGTCTCCTATAATTGGAAGTACACACTTGTATTCGCCCCTGTTCTATGTAGGATACTTGCATGAATCACATGCAATTATAGGGGTGTAGCCTCTGTTGGAGATCCAATAAATAAAAACCGGCCAAGTACGTGTCGGACCACGCACAATGAAGGGTTCCGTAGTTAGGATGAATTCATCCCAAAAACAAATTTAACATTGTAGTTGAAAAACATGCTCTCCCATACATCTATATACGTTACGGTCAATTCTTCAACTGCAAATTTAAGTTGGTCGGCGATTACTCGTTAACTTGTAAACCTTACTTAGCTGTGATAACTTTCCTTTTAATTTCGTTATATATACTACTGCCATGAACTTTTTCACATATCCAAAACCAACCATTTAGCTGTAAGGGGGGGGGGGAACACTTAACTCTAACAAAAAATAGCACTTTAAAGCTTAATATTACGCAAACGGATCTCAAATTTGAAAAGTGTTTTTCACAGACCCACAATATTTTTGAACGGCCTATCCAACGATACCCCACACCATGTATTAAACGAGAAAAAAAAATATCATCCCCGTTTTACGTGCAAGGGAGGTACCCAAAAATAAATGTTTTTCATGGTTTCATTTTACGACTTTCTCGGCGTAATTAATATGTACACCCATGCCAAATTACAGCTTTCTAGGACTAAGCGTCTCTGAGCTAACCCGGGGACAGACGGACGGACATGGCGAAACTATAAGGGTTCCTTGTTTACTACGGAACCCTAAAAAAGGCATTGGCGCGAAATCTTTTGTTTTTTTTTCTCTAATTACAAATTAAATTGGTGACCGTAATTTATTTTACCACAGTGAAAATGTCATCATATAGTGAGAACGGAGACCCGTATTTGCAGATGGAAGAGAAAGGAAAATAAATAATTTTCAATCTGTTGCCGTCAAGGTATAATGGATTATTTTATTTTCTCGCAAATTTACTCTATACTCAATATATTTATTGTTTCCACATTTGTGAACTGTTGCATTTGTAGGTGGTAGGTTTTACGTTTTGTAGGTGTTTCATGCGCGCCTCAAAGAGATGTCAGCACCAACTGACGGGGTCCGTTAGGGCCAATGCCAGGGTTACGAGTTTGTCCGAAAGAGATATCGTGACTCCGACACACAGGCAACGGTAGGAACACGGGTGGGTTTTAGTCAGTAAAAGTTTGACACGCCCTCCCGCTCCGCCCAGAGCGGGAGAAGTTATTTGATAATTTCCCACCCAAAAAAAAAAAAAGGTTTTACAGAATTATGATCATTGTGGACCCTGTCGGGCACAGCAAAAGTAACCTTAATTTTAGTGAAAAGTATAGTGTACTCACGGCGTTTCCCTTTAATTCGCAACGATGATTATACTCAACATTCAAAAATAAAATTTTTTTTTCGCGTAACTACTTCGTTTACGTGTACTTTTTCGACACTAAATCATGGCAAAAATGAAACGCATCTGTCAAAAACTAATAAGTGACAGTATATGAATTGAGTTTGACATTTATCTGCAAAATGGCGCCAGGTAAAGGAGCGACTCGCGGACGTGCGGTAAGAAAAAATAATTTAAAATATTTTGCAATATATATGCACTAATAATTGGTAGTTGTTGTGTTCCTACATAACCACTCTTCGTGTTATGCTATTTACTGGACATGAAACTGCTTTGACTAACAAATTATAACCACTATTTTGTTAACGTTGAGTATTCTCAACATAGACCAAATATGAACAAAGTAGATGAATTGATCTATGTTAAGTATATTCAACACTGCACTACATTTAGAATACTGTAGTTGTGTTTTTACAATACTGTTTTTTTTATGAAAGTAAAGTTATTTCTTTATTTAATTGTCAAATTACTTATTTTTCTATTCTCAATATTGATTAACTATAAATTGCATATCAGATTTTTTTTTGTGAATGTATGTTATTTTTTTGCTTTTGGTGTTGGAATGCGTTTTGCAAGCTTTTGTAATTTGCGTTTCTTAGATTAAGCCACGATGGGAGCGGACCAGACGCATCATGGCGCTAGTGCCACCAGCGCGTGCTCCTTCAGACAGTAGTGGAACTTTGGAAGATGAAGATCTGATTTCTGGGCCTCAGAACATATGTACGAGGGCGGCACTGAAAATTTCGGGAATCAAGGAAGTGACACAACATTACTATTTAAAAATGTATTTATTGCTTTTCGAAGTATTCTCCGCGAAATTTGACACATTTTTCCATACGATGGAACCAATCATTGAAGCAACCATTCCATTCGGAAGTTGGGGTCTCCAAAATGGCCGTTTTGTAGGCGTCCACAGCTTCTTCAGGTGATGAAAATCTCCGTCCACGCAATTTATTCTTTATTTTAGGGAAAGTATAGAAATCATTAGGGCTTAGGTCGGGGCTGTACGGCGGATGGTCTAATAATTCTATGTTTTCTTGCTCTAAAAACTCTTTTGTTCTGTGCGCGGTGTGAGAACTCGCATTGTCGTGATAGAGGATGATGCGGCGGTTGCAGTTCTCTTTACGGAGTTCAGAAACGACCTGTGGCAAACAAATGCTAGCATACCATTCTGCATTAACCGTTATTTGTTCCTCAAGAGGAATAGTCGTAACATGACCGGTTTTGGAGACAAACGTGGCCACCATTTTTTTTGCAAGACTCCGTGAACGAACAATTTTTGTTGGCTTTAACTCATTTTCGAACACCCAAACTCGTGACTGGTTTTTTGTTTCGGGTTCGTACGCGTATATCCAGGATTCGTCACCTGATACAATGTTGTATACAGCATTTGAGAATCCTGCGTGGAATCTTTCGAGAGTTCTGACGCACCAAGTAACGCGAGCCGCTTTTTGCTCTTCACAGAGCGAATGCGGTATCCATCGGGAAAACAACTTTTTTACACCTAATTGTTCATGCAAGATTATTTGTATTTGACTCATGCCAATGTCTAAAGTTGCCTGAATTTCGCGGTATGTCACATGTCGATCTTCCTCAATCAGCTTACGCACAGCATCAACGTTTTCTTGGGTGACTGCAGTTTTTGGACGACCTTGACGGGGATCATCACTGAGCTTGACACGTCCACGTTGAAATTCAGCAAACCAGCGATAAATTGTGGTTTTGGATGGGGCTTCATCACCAAATGCAGAAATCATCCGGTCAACACACTGTTTTTGTTCCTTACGGTAGGTGCAAATATTGTAAAAATGGATACACAAATGTTAATTGTACCAAATGCTCAATGAGGCTGTGTCTAGTAAGTAAGAGGAATTGTTTTTATAATTTTCATGTTGCTAATTAAAGGTATTTGATTTTTTTTGTTTGGTTTTATTAGAAAAGTACATTCTTAATTTAGGGACGTTGTTGAAAATACTCAACGATTATTTCTATATATAGATTCCTGAGTGTATCGTAATGTTGAGTATACTTATCATATGTTTTCTCAAAAACTAATTATTACATATTTTTTAAATTATTTTTTTGGGCATATTTAAGTCATAAACAACCTACATTTAATATCAAATTCATATTTTTTTTACCAAAACTTAGTTGCGCGTTAAAGGGTTAAACCCATTATAACTCGGTTTCTATTTACTCCCTCACTAATGCTCGGGAGCAAAACTACCTCGTATATAATTGGTCATTTTAGCCCCTTCTATAACAATCTACTATTTCCCCCTTATTACAAAACAAGGTTTATCTTCAAACCCAGGTTTAAAACATGGAGCCATTATTGAATTTCCAACTTTATTCCGACTATGGTAAAGTTCCTAAACACCAAACTGACAAGTTAGTACCGAACCAAGTTTTCAGTTTTGTTTATAGAACGGTATTTCAATCACTGTTACGTTCTTATTACAAAAACGGGCTGCATGGTTTAAGCCATGTCAAAATATACCTAAATCTTGTTTTGTAATAAGGGGGTTTGTGTTTATTATATTTTATATAGGCTTTTACACACATCAAAAGTATCTAGAAATCTATTTGCGTTAATATGTTGTGTTACTGGTGCGTGTAGACGTTGTAAATAGCGAATGAGCTGCACGATTAGGTACTGTCACTGTTTTAGTCAGAGTCATCCAGCTCGATACACACAATTTTGAGAAAGAAGCCGACAGAAGGATCCGGTTGGGTTGGGCGGCATTTGGAAAACTGCGTCAAGTCTTCTCGTCGCCTATCCCGCAATGTTTGAAGACTTAGGTCTTTAACCAGTGCGTCCTGCCCGTCATGACATACGGTGCCGAAACGTGGACACTGACAGTCGGGCTGGTCCAAAAATTCAAGGTCGCCCAGCGCGCTATGGAGCGGGCTATGCTTGGAGTCTCTTTGAAGGATAAAATCAGGAATGAAATTATCCGGAAAAGAACCGGAGTTACCGACATAGCTTGCAGAGTAAGCAAACTGAAGTGGCAGTGGGCTGGCCATGTTTGTCGAAGGACCGATGGCCGATGGAGCAGACGAGTCCTGGGGTGGAGACCGCGTGTCGGCAAGCGTAGTGTGGGACGCCCCCCAGCTGACCGACGACCTTAAGAAGATGGCTGGGTCAGACTGGATGCAGAAAGCGGAGGACAGGGTGTTGTGACGCAGCCTGGGAGAGGCCGATGTCCAGCAGTGGAGTGCGATAGGCTGAGTTGATTGATTGATTGATTAGGTACTGTGACAAATGCTTGCACTGATTGGACAGGTCCACTCAAATTTGTGTGGTTCTTTCCTCAAAAGACTTTGACGCCTGAGTTTGTTTCGCCATTTCTTCTCAAGGGTAGTCAGGAAATGTCGACTACATCTAGCTTATTTTTTAATATGACGTGTAAAAGTGATTCCGATATCCTATTTACAGAATAAATGATTTCATTTAATGTCAGTAAAAAAATATCAAGCTCTCCGCTCACCAAATGCAAATGAAATGATGTGATTTATTGAATGATGTTCAAAAAATAACCGCCTTTTCCAAAACTTTCAAAAGGTAGGTACACCTTTCTTTTTGTAGGTATAGCTCAACTAGGGCATGAATCTCGGAATCTCGGAATATCGGAATCTCGGAACGCAAGTTCCGATATTACAATTCCGATACTGAGTGATCCAATATCGGAATCGGATTTTTTTAATATATTTTGAGTTTTAAACTAAACCTATACGTATATTTTAGATCCTTGTGTAGCGCCAAGCGCGACAGTGCGCTACTGTATTCCTGTTGTCAGCTCGCTAAGCATGCGATACAAGAACAATAATAGTGTTATCTGTCTCGCTCTCTCTTTATCTGCGCGGTACGTCTTACTTATTCGCACAAACGAACAAAATATCCTGTCAATCTGTTGCGCTGACTTGCGCTCATGAACTGTGTAAGTTGTGACGTGTTTGTGTTTTATGTGGCTAAATGCAACGTCGCTTTAAAATATGTAAGTACGAACTATTATCTAATTGTTGTTTTCCAATTCGGTATAAACTATAATATGTGTTTAAATGATTTTATAATTAAGCTACCTCAAAATAAAACAAAAAACGCCGAAAATTATTCTTTCGTTCGTAGGCTTTTAAGATGCTAGTTTGTATTAGATCGTAAAAAGATGGTTTCTCCATTTATATTTCGCGAAATAAAATCGAAAACAGAAGTTAATCATTTATAAAATAAAGCAGAAAACTAATATTAAGTTATGTAGAGAGAGATTCAAAAAACCTACGTACAGCTGGTAATATTTAATATTAGGTACCTGTTATAGGTAAGGTTTGTACCTAGGTTGGGTAGCTACCAAAATTACTAGTCAAAGTTTACGTACAATTTACATATTTACATTACAAAAAACAATTATTTTCTTGCAGGGATTAATCAAAAAAAAAAAATACACATACTACTCAGAATTTCTCAACAAACGCTCATCAAATGTACTTAAGGGATCATTTTCATCCCATAATTGTTGCTCCTAATTGTTGGTTTTGCTTGCACTTTTTAAATTATAAAAAGTATTGTTGATTCTAAGTCAGGTAGTTTAATTAGTAATAAGTATAGGAAAATTAATAGAAATATGTGATTTAATAAATACAGTGCGCATACTTAAAAACAAAACAAATGTTTGAACCAAATTAAAGAATACGATTTAAAAATGTTTTTATTACACTCAATCCAACCTCATACCGAATCTGTGCAATTTATAAATAAAAAGTGCAATTTCTAAAGAAATAACGAAATTCCGATATTAATATCGGAATTCCGATATTGAGATCTAATATCGGAAATCAGTATCGGAATTGAAAACCTTCCGATATTACATGCCCTAAGCTCAACCCATTTTGGTATCACCAAATTTGGAGCAATGCCAAGAGAAATTACAAAGCAGGTATTTAGATTTGCCCGAGGCTGATTCTTACACTGGGCACAGTTTTAGAAGAACTTCGGCTACATTTCTGGCTGATTCAGGAGCCGTTATATTAACTCTAAAGCGTCATGGTAGATTACGATCTGACGCAGTCGCTGAATCTTATGTCGAAGATTCTATTCTTAGCAAGGCAAACTTTAGTGCCAAAATAACACGCATAGAGCCACAAACGAAGAAGTCTTACCCTGAGCCGCGACAATCAACATCTCGTGACACAAGTTATTTAGTGACTCCTGCTCCCACTAATGCGCCCATATATTTACAACATGAATCGAATTCCTATGAAGATATTTCATCATCGCCAACATTTCTCCAAGAAAATGAAAATAACGAAATTATTAATAACAGTAATACCATAACACAAACTGTAAAAATGCCGACAAAAACTGTTCGGTATTAAGGCTTCTACATACCAGCGCGACTTGTCGCGCGACGCGACACGGCACACAGTGGGCCCATACTGAAAATTAGTGGACTTAGACAACAAAGTTCCTATATCGATGCGATTTTTTTTTATATAACGTGTTATATTATTCCTGACAACTTTTATTCTTATAAAATTTCTTCTAAAGTTGATAGTTTGTCTTGAAAAAAATTAATTAGATTTTTTTGTATGGAGCGAATCACGTTTAATTTTTTTTCTTCAATTGTACTAATATGTTGAGTGTGTGGCGTGAGTATATGATAGCTAGGGTCATTCTGTATCCATGAAAAAAAAATCAGCGCCGGCCATCTGCGGCAGCGCGAGTAATCATTCGGTAAAAAAAAATGATTTGGAAGAATTTTTTTGTCATTTAAAATAAATTCAAAGCATATTTTTTGTCTCATTTGGCTGTTTTCACCTTCTTTTTAGTTAAATAAATAGTTTTAATAGCGCATACGTACTTATAACTAGTCATTCTGGTAGAGATTTAGTTATTATTGCATGTTATCGGTAGCACCTGCATTGTGATTGATGACTCATTTGTTTGTGCACTCGGCTAAGCGCATAACTAATGAGTCATCGAAAAATGCTCGTCTCTGATTGGCTGAATAATTTTCACTCACTGTTATGTCCACTACTTGAGTAATTAACACTAACTATAAATATAAAGACATTCATTAAGTCCATCTAGTTTCGCTCTTGTCGCTTGTTTGTGAACATAGTGAAATACTTGTATTTTTATATTTACATTAGAACTATGGCTGGATTTTGTACCAACCTAGATCTTTTTGTGAAATTAAGAAGTGGCGGTGATCTGAAAAATCATATGTTTCTGTATGAAAGTATCATTTCTGTCTTGACTACCGAAGTTTCTGAAGAAGACAAGAACCGAATCAAGGAGTTCTGTCGACTTTTTTGTGTAAATTTAAATAAAAAGTGGATAGAGTCAAGTAGAAATCAAAAAACTTTTATGAATCGTGTAATTAATCGCAAGTGGTTGGAAAAAAACATCAACTGGCCTGTTTGTGATAGTGTTGATCTGAGAAGTGTGATGGGCTTTTCGGACGCAGCCTTATCTGAGCTTGTGGATATAGATTGCCATGTTCCTACTCTTGCAGTATGTACTGCGGAAGCGGGAACATCTACAGAAAAGGAGCACAGAAAACCGTTCGAAGAGTTAAGTAATAAGCAAAAGAAAAGACGTTCTACTTCCATAGTAGAAGAAAATTCCGAGGAAGAGTTGCAGCACTGGTACATAACAAAATTGAAAGACAACGGCAAAACGAATCTGGCAAAAGTGGTCGAATACCTTTCCAGTAATCCAGATGCGCTATCCGAAGTAGAAGAGAGACTATTCAAAAAGCAGAGCTTAAGTACTGTCTCTGAAGATAAGTGTTTAGCTCTTTATACATCAGTTGCGCTCTCAAAATGGAAGTACTTAGCTCTTCGACAATTTCTGAAAGAAGAAAACTGTGCTGCCTTTCCATCTTATCCAAAGCTTGTAAATGCCAAGAAAAGATGTTACCCACCACAAGAGAGTATGGAGATTACCGAAAACGGAGCTCACATTAAATTGCAAGCGCTATTGGACCACACTGTGGAGAGGATATTACTTGATATAAATACTGTTGATAGGTCTCAAAATGAAGAACTCAAGTTGACCTGGAAATGGGGACTTGATGGTTCTTCGTCGCAGAGTAACTATAAACAGAAAACGTCAAACACAGCTACAGAGTTCGATGATTCATCAGTAGTCATGATAAGCATCGTCCCTCTTCGGCTAGTGTCTACTAGGCCATCATCTGGGAATGAAAATCTAGTTTGGGAGAACCCCACACCTTGCTCAACTCTGTACTGTCGACCAGTGAAGTTCACTTTCACTTCGGAGACAGCTGACTTTATAAAGTCTGAAGAGTCTGAGATGAAAAAACAAATTGATGAACGAATATCTACACAGTGTGGAAATATTATTGTATCACATGAATTGCATATGACCATGATTGATGGAAAAGTGGCCAATATTATTGCTGGAGTACCATCATATGCAACGTGTCCCATTTGCTTGGCAAAACCGAGTGAGATGAATAATTTAGACGCTTTGACTTCTAAACCACTTCGTGAAGAAATTTACAAACAAGGAATTTCTTCACTGCATATGAAGATTCGGTGTATGGAATGTCTTCTCCATATATCTTATAATCTGGATTTTCAACGATGGACTGCTCGCGGCGAACATAAGGCTTTGAAACAAGCTAAAAAAAATACCACACAGCAAGAGTTTCGTGAGCAAACTGGAATGCTGATTGATATAGTCAAACAGGTATGTATTTAATTTTCGCTCTCTTTATGTTGTTTGTGAATTATATCTCTATGTATTGTATATTACAGTATTGTTTTCCCATTTTAGGGTTTTGGAACTACAAACGACGGGAATACAGCGAGGCGCTTTTTCCGAGATTACAAAAGATCTGCCAGAATAACGGGAATTGACGAAAATCTGATTTTCAGATTTTCCGTTATTCTACAAGCCATATCATCAGGCAAAAACATTGACTGTGAAAAATTTAGAAGATACTGTAGAGAAACAGCTGATGTGTACGTGCAACACTATTCGTGGTACTACATGCCAGTTAGTGTACATAAACTTCTAATGCACGGTGCAGACATCTGTAACCACTTTGGTGTTTTGCCAATCGGTAAGTAAAAAATATAGTTTGATGTATTATTTGAATCGATTGCGTTTTGAAATTAAAATGTATGTACTTATTCGTTTTAGGTACCTTATCTGAAGAAGCTTCGGAAGCCCGTAATAAGGACTTCAGAAACGTCAGGGAGAGGCACACTCGGCAAACGGGGAGAATAGCAACAAACGAAGACATCCTCCATGGACTTCTAATAAGCTCTGATCCCCACATATCCTACATAAGGCCTAAAATAATGAAACAGGTTCATAATGAGTTGTTGCCTGAAGCAACTCAGTTGTTACAGACTACTGAGCCTCCCTGTGACAGTGAAATTATGGAGGAAGAAGAATGCCTCATAGCAGAGTCCGAAAATTTGCCGGACCCACTAGCACTTCTGGAACAAGAAATAATGTGATCCGGCTCTAAATTATTCCCACAAAAGCCCATCAGGGTTAGGAATATGACAAACAGCCCTTTTCAGGGCTACAATTACTTCACAGTTTCATATTGATCATACGTACGATAAGTTATACTATAATAATATACATACAGTTGATTATGTAGATAATTATCAACGACTTGCCCGTACAAATTTAAATTATTTCACCTATCATTAACAAAATTAGTATAACCTGAAACATTACGTTATATTTATTCAACAATAGATAACGTGCAGTTAAAAAATAACACAGCCAATCAGAGACGATCATTTTTCGATGACTCATTAGTTATGCGCGCACAAACAAATGAGTCATCAATCACAATGCAGAGCACCTGCATTGTGATTGATGGCTCATTTGTACCGATAACATGCAATAATAACTAAATCTCTACCAGAATTACTAGTTCTAAGTACGTATGCGCTATTAAAACTATTTATTTAACTAAAAAGAAGGTGAAAACAGCCAAATGAGACAAAAAATATGCTTTGAATTTATTTTAAATGACAAAAAAATTCTTCCAAATTATTATTTTTTTACCGAATGATTACTCGCGCTGCCGCAGATGGCCGGCGCTGATTTTTGATTTTTTCGTGGATAGAGAATGACCCTAGCTATCATATACTCACGCCACACACCCAACATATTAGTACAATTGAAGAAAAAAAAATAAACGTGATTCGCTCCATACAAAAAAATCTAATAATTTTTTTTCAAGACAAACTATCTAGTTTAGAAGAAATTTTATAAGAATAAAAGTTGTCAGGAATATTATAACACGTCATATAAAAAAAAATCGCATCGATATGGTAACTTTGTTGCCTAAGTCCACTAATTTTCAGTATGGGCCCACTGTGCGGCACAAAGGCCCCGCGTGTCGCCGGACGAGCGGTGCCTTTGTGTCGTGTCGCGTCGCGCGACAAGTCGCCCCGGTATGTAGAAGCCTTTATCCATCATAGCACACTTGTATCATAAAGTATAGGTAGGTATATATATACCTACTATTATTGTAAATATGTGAGCACCATCATGTATCTATCTCATAATTAAGTTATTTTTCATTGCTTCATTTTTAATTATGACTATTTTATATTATACTATTCTTACAACCTATTGTTGTAGGAATAGTAATTTTATTTTATTCTATGTGCATCGTCTTCACATATAATCTTATAATTAATGTACCTACTTAAACAAAATATTGTAAAACATTTTTAAAAGAGTAACGGTGGAGTTTCTTGCCCATTCTTCTCCATACGAAACTGCCTTTTGGAAGGGGCAACTAGAATCAACTCAATTTTTTTTTGTTGTAAATTTTGACGTTCAAAAGTGACTTCTATGTGCCTATTTGAAATAAATAATTTGACTTTGACTTTAAGATTTCGCTTACTTAAAGGTTTTTTTTGTCAACGGTTCCAAGGCACGTATGAGTTGTCAGGTAGTGTGGTTTACAGATTAGTCTGTCAACTCTGCCTGACCCTGTTAGTGTATGGCGGTTACAATTGAAACATGACCTTTCTTGAAAAATCAATCTGCCTCAAAAACTATAGAATTTACAACAGCCAGACAGATGTCGATATCATAAAGAAAACATCTTAATTAAAATAACAATATAATCAATAAATATAGTAAAGCCGTCACGAATCCTGAACGATAAATCCATACAATAGCGGATTCGTGCGATTTTAGCGAAATGTTGCTTTTGTACGACAGACGTCCGCGCCGGGGGACGCACGATGACAGAATGATGGATCAGCGACGCCGCTCCTACAATGTTATGTGCGAGCGTGAATTGTACTGGGATCATTTCTTATATTGTATTGCTGAGAGAAAAACATTCTGTGGCGGTACCTATATCAAAAGCTGGATTTAGGTTGGTAAGTAGTTAGGTACCAAAGATAATTATTTATAGTCATTGGTAGGTACCTATGTCTAAATTTTATCCTAGGATACTTTGTCCGTAATTCATGTTCTTCTATTAATATCGTAGTATACAAATCAATGAAATGACCTGCTGCTACCGACTCTGTAAGTGAACATCGGATTTCGTGCAGACAGAAAGTAAAATGGCGAAAATATAAGTCCCTTTTCCAACGAACCGTAAAAAAGGGCTCCCCAGCTTTCACCCATAATCCATTTACATACTTAACATCTCAATTTCATTATTACGGCAAAAAAAGTGCTAACGAACACGTCAATCCCCGTCCAAAAGTGTATCCTTGTATATTTTACGTATAAAAGTATAATTTCTACGTACAATGTGTGATCGTGATCCATCACGCGGGACGGCTAGCGACAGATTTTTGTGAATAAACGAAGAGTGGGGGGACATGCTAAAGTTTTAAGTCTATAGAATTTGTGGCTCGTGTAGTGTTGGACAAAATATAATAATATGTTGAGTGCTACTTATTTAAGATTTGCTACCTACTGACTGTCTCGTTCTGATAATCAGTCGATTGAATTTGGCTTTGGTTGCTTAGTAGTACAGTTAACCGCACGGCGCGGCGGTGGTAACAGTTTCACCTTGAGCTGGTCTAGCGTAGTACACAGATTCAATAATAAAAACCGGCCAAGTACGAGTCGGACTCGCGTACAAATGGTTCCGTACCATTATCTATAAAAATGGCAAAAAAAAACACGATTGTTGTATGGGAGCCCCCTTAAATATTTGTTTTATTTTAATTTACTTACTTATTTAATTTTAAAGTGAATATATAACTAAATATTCTGTGAATTTTTCAAGCGTCTACCTGTTGCCAATATCAATATCGAGCAAAAAATCACGTTTGTTGTATGGGAGCCCCATTAAATATTTATTTTATTCTGTTTTTTAGTATTTGTTGTTATAGCGGCACCAGAAATACATCATCTGTCAAAATCTCAACTGTCTAACTATCACGGTTCATGAGACAGCCTCGCATGGGTCAGCCTGGTGACAGATGGACAGACAGACAGACGGCGCGGCGGAGCCTTAGTATTAGGGTTCCGGTTTTAGACTTTGTGTACGGAAACCTAAAAATGCGAGGCCAGTATAAACTGGTTTGGTTACGTGCGGCTTACTGTACCTACCTATGTTCAGTTGATTGTCCAAGGCTTTCTTAAAAGTGTTTATACTTAGGTATAATTAGGTACCTACCTACTATAAACTTAGTGACCTACTGTAAACCTACGTGATCGAATCTGAAATGAAGAGATCCGCAGGCGAACCAAGGTAACCGACATAACCCGAAGAATTGCCAAGCTTAAGTGGCAGTGGGCAGGGCACATTGCTCGCAGAACTGATGGCCGATGGGGCCGAAAGGTTCTGGAGTGGTGACCGTGTACCGGAAGACGTAGCGTTGGAAGGCCTCCCACAAGGTGGACCGATGACCTTGTGAAGGCTGCAGGTATCCGCTGGATGCGGGAAGCACAGAACCGGTCAAAGTGGAGGTGCTTGGGGAAGGCCTATGTCCAGCAGTGGACGTCTTTCGGCTGAAATGATGATGAATGATGATGATGATAAACTTAGTAGATTGATAGTTCCCATTCCGAGTCGTCCAGACATCGAAGGTTCGGTTGAGGTACATTGTTACTAACACATGCATGCACTGACTGGACACTGTGGTTTTTTACTCAAAAGTCCATGCACACTACATGGTCCTCACATGATCTGACCAAGACTATGTCTGGACTTAAAAGTGACTGTGAACTCTGAGTTTGTTTCGGTGTTTCTTCTCAGAGTGGTCAGATATAAAACACCAACCTCATATAGTTTTTAAAATATTATTGACGTGTCTAAGTGTTGTTTTATAATATACTAGCTGCTGCCCGCGGCTTCGCCCGCGTGGCATTTTCTAAACATATAAACCTTCCTCTTGAATCACTATCTTTAAAAAAAAAACGCATCAAAATTCGTTGCGTAGGTAATTTTAAAGATCTAAGCATCAGACAGGAAGTGGGAAGCGACTTTGTTTTATACTATGTTGTGATATTATTATAGATAAAATCATTTATCATTTTATCGTCTGACAAAGGTGGTTCAGATCGAAAGATGTTTATGGAATAAATGTGCACTTCTCTGTCACACGTCACAACTAGCTAGCTATCTAAAAGCTCAGCTTCAGCTTAAGTATCAAAAACATCTACAAGTCCCAACGATTACCTCAACAAAAACAAATGCAGCTCTACTATTACAACAATTACGAAGTAGCGGTGATCCATCAAGGGAGCTAAGTTCTGACGGCGCGGCGGCGTCGTGTTTTTGCGACAACCAGCATGCCCGACTGTTTAGCGGGGAGAAAATTTGTTAAACTGGGAACAAACTACTGAGAACACAGCATAATATCACCGGGATGGGCAGAGAAGTAGATAGGACACTCATTATTTCGCCCGTAGGTAATTTTTAAAGTCAGAC
Organism: Tiliacea aurago; assembly: GCA_948098905.1. NCBI lineage: Eukaryota > Metazoa > Arthropoda > Insecta > Lepidoptera > Noctuidae > Tiliacea > Tiliacea aurago. Next base: position 26,380,428 of record OX402588.1, on the reverse strand, counting down.
GAAATATTGTGTTACACTTACGAGCTACTAATCTGGCACAAATCCGGACTACTGGCCGTGAATTTCAAAGTAAAAAAACCGACTCCTTAGTTGGGATTAATTAATCTTAAAACCTAATTAATGTAATTAATTAAGTTTTTATTTAACATTGTACTTAGTTGACAAACATGTTCTCCCATACTTCGCTATACGTCACAGTCAATTCTCCAACTACAAATTAAGTAAGTTGATCGACTATTACCTACTCGTTAACTTGTAATGTCTACTACTACTACGTAGTGTCTACTTAGCCACAGATAATATAATACTTAGCTGTGATAGTTTTCCTATATAACTACTGTCATGATTTGTTTCACATAACCAAAAACAACCATTTAGCTGGCAGGGGGGGACACACTTAACTCTAACAAAAAATAACAAAAGAGTAAAAATTTTATTTCCCCAGTTTGTATGTATATACCCATGCCAAATTACAGCTTTCTAGTACTAAGAGTCTCTTGAGCTAAGCCGGGGACAAACAGACAGACAGACGGACATGGCGAAACTATAAGGGTTGCTGTTGACTAAGGAACCCTAAAAACGGTACGGCCCGACACACGGATCGAATATTTAGCACCTCCATGGTAAGCCGAGCTTGCAACCACTAGACTATCATGGCAGTCAGCTACTAAGATAATTTCTGGTTTCTAAATATATTAAACGCCCTATATAACTTGAAAGGGTGATTTTAATTCAATAGAGTGTTTTACCAAGAAGGGTCAGCAGTGATTTTAAAGAGGGGTGGGTGCTGACAGATGTTAAACGGTAATTTAGTTTAAGACGAGTCTTTCAACAAAATCATTGCAAGTGTTCCGTAAACACGACAATATAATTATCAAGTATTACAATTCCAGTATTACAATTCCTCACATTGTATAGCGTTTCCGTACATAAGTACCTAATATAGTAAAGGAGAATGTGGCTAAAGGTTAAGCTACGCTTGCCGCGATTGGTCCATGGATGGGTTACCATCTTTACACACCAAGACCCCTCCGTGTCTCGGAAAGCACGTTAAGCCATTGGTCCCGGCTGCCATTTGTAAAATCGAAATCAAAATATTTTATTTCACATAAACCTACATGGGCACTTATGAAACGTCAGAAGCTAGGTGCACGGTTCCAATTGGTCGTTTAATATGGAGAAGAGCCGGCAAGAAACTCCACGGTCACTCTTTTAAATTGGCTTTTACAATGTTTTCAAATTAGTGTTAATAGGTATGGGAGGACAGTGTAGGTCTGTCAAAAGTTAAAACCTTGTTGAAATTAAAATTGTAGATCTTTGACAGTTGTTACAGGTCGTCAGAAGCCTGAAAGTCTGACAACCAGTCTTACCAAGGGGTATCGTATGACCCAGCAAATGGTTTGTGGAGGTCAGATAGGCAGTCGCTCCATGTAAAATACTGGTATTCAGCTGCACCCGGTCAGACTAGAAGCTGAACTCAAGACAGTTGGGAAAGGGCGGGCAGATGATGACCTACATACATAGTAAAGTTTGTGGTGACATGTGACAAAGAAGTGCAGTTATATTCAATTATTCAGTTGTCACCTTTCGATCTAAAAGAACTACCTCTGTCAGACGTTACATATCAGCTAGTATTTAAGGCGACGATTACTGACTGTTAGTGATGCTATACTGAAGATCACGTCTAAAGAGTAGTGTTAATGATTTGAAAAAAATATATGTTGAATGAGAGCATTTTATCAATAATTTAATATGTGAATATTTTAGATTATATGTTTATATTACAAAGTGAAATTAATTTGTATAGTTATGTCTAAGGCGGATATAAAACTGAGAATGGCGCAAAATCTACCAAGCGTATTTTTCTGAAACCTTCACCAATTTGAAGATAATTTAATTATTGATCTTTTAGTATACGCGTTTTATTAAAATACCTTTTGTTTTGTATATAATAAATTAATAATGCGTCAAAATGGGGACAACGCTCTTTGATGGGCGAGTCCTATTACTGGCTGAACGTACGCGTTGCGTGAGCTCAGTACAGAACACGCAAGCTAACCACTCAAGGTCACTGGCATATATCTGAATCTTAATTGTCTAAACATTACTAATTAGGAGGTTTTTAAATAAAATAGCAAAACAGAAATTCAGTCAGAAACTCTATTTTGGTTATTTTTTCATTTTTTTCATAGAGTAGTCCTTAAACATTACTACTTACGTTTAGACACTTAAATACTAGCTTTGAAATAATATAAAATAATCAACAGAAATAAAATAAAATAAATATTATTAAAATCTCGATTGTGATTGCAAATGTAATACTCGTACTTAGTCCATCCCTAGCATCAGCAGTGCTATTCTTGTAAAAATATCACAAATCCTAGATGAAGTGAGCTTGGAGTGAGGTGTCAATAGTGTCAATCCGTAACGATCCGAAGCATCAAGTGGAAGTCAGCACCAACTGACGGGGTCCGTTAGGGCCAATGCCTTCCAGGGTTGCGAGTTTGTCCGAAAGGGATATCGTGGCCCCGGCACACAGGCAACGGAAGGAAAACGGGTGGGTTTTAGTCAGTAAAAGTCTGACACGCCCTCCCGCTCAGCCCAGAGCGGGAGAAGTTATTTGAAAATTTCCCACCCAAAAAAAAAAAAAATCCCTAGCATCAGCAGTGCTATTCTTGTAAAAATATCACCGTGAAATCCTAGATGAAGTGAGCTTGGAGTGAGGTGTCAATAGTGTCAATCCGTAACGATCCTAAGCATCAAGTGGAATGACAGCTCACTTCACCTAAGATTTCACGGTGAGATTCTGACAGAATAGACCGGCAGGTGGGATGACACTGACAGTTCACTCCACGCTCACTTCACATGTGCTTCACATAAGTTTTCACGGTGAGATGGTTACAGAATCGACATGCTGGACATATAGCGTGAAATATCGTCGTGCGTGCCTAGTTGTGTCGATCTGTGACGTAGTGGTTGGTAGCGTAGTGTTTTCAGCAAAGAAAAGCCCATTGCCTTACGTGCTGTGAAAATAACTGAAGGATTTTTTAGTCAAGAAATCAGAATCGTCTAAGAAAGAAGATGGCTGGGCGAGCCTGTCTCCTACCGGATTTATTCCGTTCTAATACCAACAACTAATAGTAACGTATTTGTTTCAACTTATATTTATTTTCTATTCCAAACGTATAGGTACCATTGTTTAAACTATTTTCAATACAAGTTCAAAGGTTTATAGGTACAGCCAGTAAAAATGCTTTGTATGTATAAGACCTTAACTTGAAAAAAAAAACTACTGTCAAATTAACAAAATTCATAAAAATATTAGTACTGTACCTACCAAATTCAAGTTGTTAGTATTCGTTCGCACATTTATTTAAAGGGATAGTAAATATGAGTTGATACAAATACCAGTAGTATAAGTTGTTTATATTACGGAATAAATCTCCTACCGAAAGGCCTGACCCATGATAAAGTTGGGACAAGACGAACTGTGGTACCTAAGTCTGCTATCATCAAGCCGCTCAAACATTAAAGGTAGGCAGATCCTGGGCACGTACATAATTATTACCACTAGGGACCTCACGTGGTCGAAAGATTTGTGATATGTGACGTCATAAACTTTCCATGTAGGTAGGTAGGTACCTATAAGTACCAGTCTTAATAAGTATTAGTAGGTAAACGGTATATACAACAATATGTACCTACCTATATAGGTAGGTATAACATCACGCCTTGTTTCCCCGAAGGTTAGGTAGAAGTGTGCACACATTTCGGCAGTTATGTTTAAGTCCCACGTAATAGGGGGGCGAGACTATGCCGCAAACCCGGCACTAATCCAGACTCCGGGCTGCTACTGAGAAATTCCTAATGGAAAAACCCAATAATAATTTGCCCGACCTGGGAATCGAACCCAGGACCTCACGCGCTGCAGTAGCGCTTGCGACCACTAGACCAACGAGGCAGAGGTAGGTATATATTATACCTACGTGCGACCGGCTAAGACCGAGTCGGATGGAGATATTCGTGTTTACGCGTATTTTGAGAATATCGCGCATGCATGGCCGGAAGAAAGTACGCAGCGAGTTTTGATGTTTGTCTTTATTAAGAAGGTAACAAGCGTGGCGATACCTACTTACTTTATTAAGAAGGTAACAAGCGTGGCGATACCTACTTACTTTATTAAGAAGGTAACAAGCGTGGCGATACCTACTTACTTTATTAAGAAGGTAACAAGCGTGGCGATACCTACTTACTTTATTAAGAAGGTAACAAGCGTGGCGATACCTACTTACTTTATTAAGAAGGTAACAAGCGTGGCGATACCTACTTACTTTATTAAGAAGGTAACAAGCGTGGCGGTACCTACTTACTTTATTAAGAAGGTAACAAGCGTGGCGATACCTACTTACTTTATTAAGAAGGTAACAAGCGTGGCGGTACCTACTTACTTTATTAAGAAGGTAACAAGCGTGGCGATACCTACTTACTTTATTAAGAATGTAACAAGCGTGGCGATACCTACTTACTTTATTAAGAAGGTAACAAGCGTGGCGATACCTACTTACTTTATTAAGAAGGTAACAAGCGTGGCGATACCTACTTACTTTATTAAGAAGGTAAAAAGCGTGGCGATACCTACTTACTTTATTAAGAAGGTAACAAGCGTGGCGATACCTACTTACTTTATTAAGAATGTAACAAGCGTGGCGATACCTACTTACTTTATTAAGAAGGTAACAAGCGTGGCGATACCTACTTACTTTATTAAGAAGGTAACAAGCGTGGCGATACCTACTTACTTTATTAAGAAGGTAACAAGCGTGGCGATACCTACTTACTTTATTAAGAAGGTAACAAGCGTGGCGATACCTACTTACTTTATTAAGAAGGTAACAAGCGTGGCGATACCTACTTACTTTATTAAGAAGGTAACAAGCGTGGCGGTACCTACTTACTTTATTAAGAAGGTAACAAGCGTGGCGGTACCTACTTACTTTATTAAGAAGGTAACAAGCGTGGCGATACCTACTTACTTTATTAAGAAGGTAACAAGCGTGGCGATACCTACTTACTTTATTAAGAAGGTAACAAGCGTGGCGGTACCTACTTACTTTATTAAGAAGGTAACAAGCGTGGCGGTACCTACTTACTTTATTAAGAAGGTAACAAGCGTGGCGATACCTACTTACTTTATTAAGAAGGTAACAAGCGTGGCGATACCTACTTACTTTATTAAGAAGGTAACAAGCGTGGCGATACCTACTTACTTTATTAAGAAGGTAACAAGCGTGGCGATACCTACTTACTTTATTAAGAAGGTAACAAGCGTGGCGATACCTACTTACTTTATTAAGAAGGTAACAAGCGTGGCGATACCTACTTACTTTATTAAGAAGGTAACAAGCGTGGCGATACCTACTTACACTTACGTTATTATTTAGATGTCCATTGTATTTTTTCACATAACGTGAAAGTTGCCGTATCATTATACAACATTAGTTTTTGTTTATACTAAACCTCTTAAGGGGTCATTGTATTCATCATTATGAACAACTTTTACTATGGGACCAAAGTTGAAATCGCGAAAAAAATGTCAGCTGTTCCCTACATTTTGACGAGTTCAGCGAACTTAAATGTAGGGAACAGCTGATTTTTTTTTCGCGATTTCAGATTTCCACCAGTTTCGGTCTCTTCAGAATTCTTTAGGCAGTGTCAGGTTAACATCACGAGAGGACTGCCAAAACCACTTGTCGCGGTATTTTGATCAGAAGTCCCAAAATTTCTATAGCACTGGGATCATGTCCCTACCTACAAGATGGCAAAAAGTTATTGAACAAAATGGTACCTACATACTTTAGTTAAATGTAAATAAACTATATTATAAAATGTTTTGAATTTTCTTAAAAAATGCGAATAAACTTTTTCCCCAACCTATTATAAACTAGGTAGGTAACATAATAGTTTTAAAATTCGCAATTCGCAAGCAATTAGTCATATCGACAGGTGACTTGCTTAAATAATTATATGCAAATCACAGAACGTTTACCATTGACATTTATAATTAAATTGCGCAAAAAGTTGTCAAATAAATATGATGTTAGTTTCTCTTTCATAAGATATAACTGGTCCATGTACCAATTTATAATAACTATAGGTACCTATCTACTTGTTTTACAGCATCAAATACTTATCGCCTGCAGGACTGCAAAAAACTAGTAGTTTTTTATTCACGGACTGGCTTTTGAAACCTATATACCTACTATTCGTAACCACTGTAACTCCTGAAAGCTATGATCGACGTTGGAGACCTCGAGAAAGTGCAGAGACAATGAATGTTGGCGCATCCAGTCCCGGAGAAATTATTCAACTGTTTTGGAGCTCAGAACAACAGAAAAGAACAGCGGATGTTGCATGTGCGGTGCACAGTTTCCTCTTCTCTCAAAAGCAAGAGACAGGAAAGAGCTAGGCCATACAAAGGTACGTTTTTACTTTATAAGTCTCCTACAGCTTCTTTTAACTATTAAGCCATAGGTCCTTTCCTACCGAGGTACTCCAAACACCATAATATAACGTACTTTCCTGGAGCCGTACCCCGTAGGCCTTGCTAATGGCATGTGACAGCGGCGGTGATGGATCGGACGCCCCCTCGCCCCTCTGCACGGCTACCGATAAAATTAGACGATTTTTCCCCAAAATGAGACATTCTCGTGCGAGATATTTTTGTTATTTTATTTTATTTTACTGGTTGGTAAACAGGCTGGGGGACCTCGTGGTGTCAAGTGGTGATCACCGCCTATGGGTATCTGCTTAAGAGGCATTCCAGGGCCGATACTATTACAGAGATAAAGCTCAAAGAGTTGTTCATGTGCCCGTGCCTGTAAACCACGCCGTAAAAGAAACGTGTTTCTCAACAAGCTTCCATAGTGATCCATACAACACTGACGATCGTGCCCACACGGCGAATAAACCGTATTTTTTCACGGCAAGAAAACGTGTGTGTACAGAGGGCCTAACACTGCTTGACGGCGGAAATAGTCAACTCATTGATCATGTCATGAACTAATGTAGCAGCATCTGCGTGCAGCATCCTGTTGTCTCATCATCATCATTTCAGCCGAAAGACGTCCACTGCTGGACATAGGCCTCCCCCAAAGGGGTGGTTTGCCCAAAGGGATGGTTTGCCATAATCGCCACGCTTGGCAGGCGGGTTGGCGATCGCAGTATGGTGTTAAAATGCATAGAGAACGCTGCTGCCCATTCTCTAGTAAGTCCCTTAGTCGCCTTTTACGACACTCACGGGAAGAAATAGGGGAGTGCTATTCTTTACGTCTGGCACCACGCAGACCCTGTTCACTCCTGTTGTCTGCTCATTACCAACTGCGAGCACAAATCACCACATGGTGACTATAGACACTTCGCCATTCATCAACCAACGCAGATTCAGCCCTGTCCCATCTTTGGAGATGAAATGTGTATCCTAGCTTACATTTATAATAATAATTGAAACGCTCTCAATAATCATCAAAGAGGTTTTTGGTACGAATATGTGATACGAATATGTCTGGCCTTTTCGAACACTGAATTTGAAATTAAATTCTGTAAAGAACAGAAAAAACAGATGATGTGAAAAAATCAACCGAGACTCGAATATAAAAGGGATTTCTGACACATCCCCAGAGATCTGATCTGGTAGCGCTGAAGGAATCATCTCTACAAAAGTCTTGCAACATACTCAGTCTTCTTGGAACTACATACTTGCCAAGAGGACCATCAACTACTGCAGAGACCTGGACTGGACTGGCAGTGATACTGCGAAGCGGATCTACAGGCCTCTAAGCTAACGAGGCCTGACGACTTCTACACTGCCTGTTGAACCTACTAAAATAACTGGAAGCGGATCTGGATGCTTCATAGCTGACGAGGCCTGACGTATCGAACCTGGACACCGTTTCGTACCATCCTTTTATAACCTCCCTTAACGTTTTTTAATTATTTTTTCTGTATTTTTTTAAATTCTTCAATTATATAGTTAACTAGTCTACTTTCCCTTTTATTTTTAATAGTTTGCAGTAGACTTGTTACAAATGTTAACTTGACTAAGTATTTTAACTATCATATCTAGGACTAAATAAAGCTACACTAGGCTACACAAACATGAACTTCGAACGAAAGGAAAATTTACATCGACAATTGCTATCAGTAAAGTAAAACGGCTCGTAGAAATCTATCCGTTAGATACGCGGCCATTAGATAGGCATTCTCAGGTACAAGCCAGTATATATTAACGGTAACCGCAGAACCTACCTCATAACACTAATATGCATAATTATTAGATATCTATTTCCAGTATTTAGTTAGCTTAAAAATATAATGTTATATAATGTTCCCGCTGCTGGGACACAGGCCTCCTCTCCGTGAGAGGGAGTGGGCCGTGATCCACCACGCGGGCCCAGTGCGGGTTGGTAGATGTCACATGTCTTCGAATTTTTGGTTGTAGGACATGCCGGTTGCCTCACGATGTTTTCCTTCACCGTTTTGAGAGCAGTGGTGATGAAATAATTGATCCAAAGTAAAGCGCCTGTCATGGTTCGAACCTACGACCTACAACTCCTAGGTTAGTCGCGGCCGTTACCACTGGGCCACCACTGCTTACATAGCAAACGCCTTTTTTTGTATTAAACGCCTTTTGTTGCACTTATGGGTGCCTACTAAAGTGTCTACTGCATGGCTCCAATAATTTTTAACAAAATACCGAAGAGTTGGAAAGAGCTGCCGTTTGCTTTATTTAAAAAAGACTTTGAAGCTTTTTAGTGGTGAAAGGGTACTCTATACATTAAGTGAGTTCCTTGGTGAAAAAGATTTTTTAAGTTAGTATGTTTTTGTGTACCTTTTGCATGCCTACATGGTAAAATATGGCTGATCTTGTATTAATTTGTATTATCCTCTGTACCCATATTTGCAAAATAAAATTATGTTTATCTTTAAAACGCGTATATATTATTGTATTACACCCAAGCAAGTTACTCCAGCTACATTAGTTCCCGTGTAATAGGGGGCGAAACTATTGCCATTTACTATTGTCGGATACATTACAAAGACCAGGATGCTACTAAGAAATTTCCGATAGAATAGCCATAGAACACTTTCCCAGGGCCAATGCCCCGGGTCCAGCCCGGACGTGCCCGGCGCCAGGTGTGCTGGTGGTCGCGCGAGCTGACCGCTTTACGCGAGGCGTGCGTTGCTGCGCGACGCCGGTATGCCAGGCACCGCAGGCTCCGTATCCGCCCTCCGGATACGGTAGCCATTCAGGCGGAGCTGTACGAGGGTTACAGAGCGGCGAAGAACGCCCTCCAAGAGGAGATCTAGCGGGCCAGAGGACTCTCCCGCGAGCAGTCGCTGGAGATCATCGACGGAGACCCGTGGGGACGCCCCTATAATATGGTGCGGGATAAACTCCGCCCATGGGCTCCCCCGCTGACGCAGAGTCTCCGGCCCCAGCTCGTGGAGGACGTGGTGAGCGCTCTGTTCCCTTCGCGAGGGGAACATACTCCCCCGCCCATGGCTCCGCCTCCTGCGGTGCCCAATGCGGACCACACCGCCGACGACGACGACGATGCTTCGGAGGTGACCGAGGTAGATTTGAGAGTGGCGGTACGTAGGCTGAATGCCAAGAATACCGCCCCAGGACCCGACGGCTTGCCTGGAAAAGCCTGGGTTCTGGCCTCAGAGGCTCTCGGGCCTCGACTAAGGGGGCTCCTAAGCGCATGCATGGAGAGGGGCCAGTTCCCACTTCGTTGGAAGACGGGGAAACTGGTCCTCATTAAGAAGCCGGGGCGCCCAGCGGACTCTCCGTCCGCTTACCGGCCCATCGTGCTGCTCGACGAGGTGGGCAAGCTCTTTGAAAGAGTCATTGCAGACCGCCTTGTCGGGCGGCTGGTACGGGTGGGGCCGGATTTGGCGGAGAGCCAGTTTGGTTTCCGCAAGGGGCGCTCTACGGTGGATGCCATCATGCGCGTTCGAGCCCTCACGACGGGGGATGCTGTGGCCAGGGGTGGGGTCGTCTTGGCGGTTTCTCTTGACATCGCCAATGCGTTTAACACCCTGCCCTGGAGCTGCATCAGGGAGACACTTCGGTATCACCGGATGCCGACCTACCTCTGTCGCGTGGTCGAGGCCTATTTGACGGACAGGGCCGTCATCTACCCCGGTCACCAAGGAGAGTGGAACCGGCGAGAGATGTCGTGCGGTGTCCCACAGGGATCGGTTCTGGGGCCGCATCTGTGGGACATCGGGTACGACTGGGTGCTGCGCGCTGACCTCCCCAGTGGCGTCAGCGTAGTCTGCTACGCTGACGACACGCTGGTCCTGGCACAGGGGAGTTCACATCAGGCGGCGGCCGAACTGGCGGAACGTGGGGTTGCGACAATCGTCGATAGGATCCGGCAATTGGGACTCGAGGTGGCATTGCACAAGTCCGAGGCCATGTGTTTTTATGGTCCTCGGAACGCGCCACTGTCGGGTTCCCAGATAACGGCGGGAGGGGTTCACATCGGCGTCGAGGTGACGATGAAGTACCTGGGACTCGTCCTCGACAGCCGGTGGAACTTCGTCGAGCACTTCCGACGTTTGGCTCCCAGACTGGAGCGGGCCGGGGTTGCCTTGAAGCGGCTCCTGCCCAATCTGGGGGGTCCAAACGCCTCCTGCCGGAGGCTCTACGCGTGGATCGTGCGGTCCATGGCCCTTTACGGGGCACCGGTGTGGGCGCGTTCACTGAGGCTGCGACCAGCCCAGCGGTTGAACGCGTCCCAAAGGGTCATGGCCATCAGGCTAGTACGGGGCTACCGCACGGTCTCCCGTGAGGCGGAGAGTCTCCTTGCCGGACTGCCGCCATGGGATCTGGAGGTGAAAGTCATCGCGCACATGTGGGTGTGGCGCGAAGAGGCGAAACGCCGGGGTGAAACTCCGCTGCCGCAAAAAATCGCGGCACAGCGGACGGAGCTCCGGCAGGATCTCATGGCGACATGGAAAGTGCGATTGTCGCAACCCAGTGCTGGGCACGCCACAATTGCGGCGGTAAGTCCCCTCTTTGAGGAGTGGCTAGAGAGGCGCCACGGCGTCCTCACCTTCCGCCTGACGCAGGTCCTCACCGGACACGGTTGTTTCGGGAGGTTCCTGTTCAGGATAAAGCGGGAGGAAACGCCCGGGTGTCACCACTGTGTGGATCGCCCGGAGGACACGGTGGAGCATACGGTGGAGGTCTGCCCTGCTTGGGCGGAGCACCGCCGTGTCCTCACGGAGGCGATCGGCGGCGACGATCTCTCGCGTCCGGCCCTGGTTCAGACCATGGTTCGGAGCGAGAGTGCATGGGAGGCCGTCACCTCCTTCTGCGAAACAGTAATGCTCTCGAAGGAGGAGGCGGAGCGCATGAGGGGGTGAGGCAGGGTGCCCGCCCTTCCGCCCTAAGTCGCCGCAGGAGACGCCCTGGGCGTCGGGAATCGCAGGCCGATTCCCGGCCACCGTAGGCGCGGGCTTGCGGACGGTGAGCGATGGGTAGCTCGCCGTCCGATAAGGACCAGGCCCGGGTCGACGGCGCGTTGTGTTCCACGCGCGCCTCAAAGAGACGTCAGCACCAATTGACGGGGTCCGAAAGGGCCAATGCCTGCCAGGGTTACGATCCTGTCCGAAAGGGATATCGTGACTCTGGCACACAGGCATCTGAAGGAACACGGTGGGTTTTAGTCGACACTCCCTCTCGCTCCGCCCAGAGCGGGAGAAGTTATTTGATGATTTCCCACAAAAAAAAAAAAAAAAAAAAAAGGGCCTCAAGTCTGCTATTACAATAGTGTCAGAATGGTTGATCATTGATTTCATAATTGTTGATTTTGACAAGTTTGGTAATCTACTTGTACAAGCAAACCCGTACATATTAATTGTATCAATTTTATGCTGACATCGACGCGCAGCGAATGAATAAATTATACATATTTGAGTTAGCAATTAGTAGTCGCATCGCATTGTTTTGGGTAACAGCAAAAGACTTATTCGCCGCGGGTCGATCATTATCATTAACTATCAATATACAAGTTGAACTCAAATCAGTCTATCATTTATATTTACCTTACCCGTACACTACTATTATAATGGCGTCATTATGACTTTCCAATGGTCGGCCACTGACACTACATTGAAAGAAATTGCATTTATTGGTAATCTCGTACATAATGACAAATGAATGACATTTCTACTAATGAGTTTTATAATAATGGCAATACGACAATGCCATTATAATAACACAATTCTATTACGAGAACATTGACCGACCAATGATCGACCATTATGAATTTAGCAGATTACGAACTTTTAGCAAAATGACAGTGGGATCGTGTTGAAATGACTGAATTCATAAAAATAGCAGACTTGGGGCCCAGACCCGCATCAAGCGATCTTGCGACTACAAGAATAACCAACGATGCAGTTTTAAATAAACTTGTAAAAAGATAACAAGTAACCAAGAAACGTAAATTATGTGAAGGTTAACAACAACGGAAGAAATTAATGATAACGTTGAAGGAGAATTAGCGCATAAATTAATTGTTATGGACGTAATATCGGTCAATTCTTGGCTGCATTCTTTAGATCAAACCTTGATGAATAAATCAGATAATTAAAAAGATAACAGCTTAGTTGTTTACAGTAGGTAACTAATTATACCTACAAATTAAATATAGACTATTAATTCGACGGGTTTTATCAATGGGGATTGAATAGCTTGTACCAGTCATTGACATAAAAATCTTCGCTTTTGGCTGTGCCGTAGTCGGGTAAAAAGAGATGTTTACTGATTTAAACTTTACAAATTCCTTGGCCAGGCCCAGCCAAAGGAATGTTGAGTTCTATCAACATCTTTAACCATCAACAGCTTATTTGCTTAATATGCTTATTTTCTTCATTCAAGAGAATATTAACCGTAATTACCATTGATGTATTAAATAGGAAGATATGGTACGCGCTCCTCGATGTGGACCGCATAAATTAGGGGAAAGGACACAATCGACCTACATTACTCCCGGTTTGCGGGGAATACCCGAATCGTAGTTTGTTTGCGAGTTGTTATGGGTACGTAACAGTGACAATTATTGCGATTTCATTCCCGCTATCATCATCACCATTTCAGCCGAAAGACGTCCACTGCTGGACATAGGTCTCCCCCAAAAATGGGGGGGGGGATTTGCCATAATCGCCACACTTGGCAGGCGGGTTGGAGATCGCAGTATGGTTTTAAAAATGCATAGAGAACGCTGCTGACCATTCTCTAGTAAGTCCCTTAGTCGCCTTTTACGACACCAAACGGAACCGAACCGAACGGAATGTTCCCGCTATAGCCCGCGTAATATGTCTATCTATTTCGGTTGTCGAGCACATGACGCACGACATCGGGTCCATTTAATATTTACGTGATGTTAGAGAGTGGCCTATCTTCCTATTGAAATACAGTTTTATTATTGAAGCCTTCTTCCTATTTAATACAACAATGGTAATTACGGTACCATTGTATAGCAAGCGTCCCTGCCACTCATCCTGTGTGACAGTTCCTTTCAAAAATTGAAGTGGTTTTTATTACCTCCCTAAAAGTAGAGTATTCTCCTCGGGGATAAAGCAGTCTTCCTCTTGGGCGAGCTTGAATCCCTCGGTCACTCAGGATTCTAGTCTTAACTCCCTCGCTTCGCTCAGGAGTTAGCTTTGTGTGACTCTAGATAATTATACTGATAATCGTTCGTGGTGAATACTCAAGGCTTCAAGCAAACAAATACTGCACCAAGTATTTATACTTTCGTTATGTTCGACCGATTGTTTAATTTGATTAATTTACCTATCCAAGGTAAGCGAGACATATCATGTCTTTGTCTTAACACTATGGAGGCAAAAACCGTGCAACGGGGCAATACAACACACATGAATACATGATTGATTTAATTATAGCTTCCGTACTAAAAATATTTTCTTATTATACCTGGTTTTGGGAGGTCAATATTCTATTTTGAACAACAGTTTTTTTTATATCGATGGCAAAGTATGGAAATAATGTGATTATTCCATGCCATCAATGGTAGATGGTAGGCAGGTCGGGTAGCGAATCTTCCAAAAAGCTAAAAGCAATGAACTCATTCAAAGGAAAGAAGCAAACAAATACACGAGGACCTACCTACCTAGTAGATATGTAAAGAAACGTTAGTGGTGACTCGTGAGGTGTTAAGAAAAATTATACCTACAGATACAATTATGTTATTGTTTCAAGGTTCGAAAATTATGTAAATACTAAATACTTCCCACAAACTAAACAAAAAATAACATGAAAAGAAAACAATCAGACAACATAGGCGGATATAGAAATCAATCACCTAATAATCCAAGGTTATGGTCAAGCCGAATACCAGACATCGTGACAATCAAAACAATACCCAATAGGTTTAACAATAGAGTGTACAATCATTGTGAGACAACAGATTCTGTCTTCATGATGGATTTCATTTGGTTAATGGCTTGGGTCTGGCTACTTCATTGAGGACAATGATCGGATGGGTGACCAGCCACGCAGAACTAGAGGTTTGAACTAGTTTAGCGAAGTTTGCTCTATTTCTTTGGGAAAATAGAATGTGTCTATATTTGAAAAATGCTCGGCAAGTCATTCCTCACTTCCGTTAATTATGTTTCACTGTTTGTAGGGTTCCGTACCTCAAAAGGAAAACCGGAAACCTTATAGGATCGCTTCGTTGTCCGTCTGTCTGTCTGTCAGTATGTCAAGACCCTCTTTCTCAGGAACGCGTGGAGGTATCAAGATGAAATTAATATCAAATACGTAGGTCTACGATAGCTTGGAGCTCTAAAATCAAGCTTCTAAGTTAACGCAATAAAAAAGCACGGTCTTTTATGTGACATATTTTGATATTCGCAAATAAATCAAACCTACCTGTACTTCCCGTTAACCTAGAATTATGAAATTTGGCAAGAAGCAAGATCTCACGGCACAAGTAAAGGAAAAGCAAGATCTCACGGCAAAAGTAGAGGAACTAGTCCGAAAATCCTTATTTAGTAGTATTGTCAGTTATCAACTTGTTGTCACATAATAATTACAATTTTGCGATTATAAACTTACATTTGCAGTTGGAGAATTGACAGTGACATAAGAGGGTTTTTTTTTTCAACTACAATGTTAAGTTTGTTTTTGGGATAAATTCATCCCAACTACGGACCCTTCACTGTACGTGGCCCGACACTTGGCCCGTTTTTTGTTGAATCTTATCTTACCTAATTAGCATTCGGAGAATTTGTTCTACCCCATTTACAACTATATATTTTAACTATTTAATCCTGTCTGAGAGTACTATTTGTTACAAAATATTATAAAATTAAGTAAAAGATTCATATTAACTTGCTTCGTTCGTATGTGTTTCCGGTTACTCGCTTTTCATTATATTTTATTCTGGAAACTTACAGCTAACTTATACAGTGTACTTACTCAAAAATATATGAAATGGAAGGCGACTTTTAATTTTCCACTGCAGCGGCCCGAGCACGGGCGTACCAAGATGTTTGTGACAAGACATGATACATTATGTCGTGTCAATTTGTACTAGCATTTTATGACAAAATAGTTTTATCGCTCAAACTGTGATAAAATGTTTGACTCAAGTCATGTCACAGTAGGCCTTGCTCGCCCCGCTGATGTGTTTATATTGTATCTGATCTCTATATTTATCACAAAGGCATGCATTTTTTATTCCATTGACTTTTCAATTAAGCACATAGATAGTAGGTAAACTTCACATTTATTTTTACTTTTTATAATGACCAATTAGCTAATCTGTGATCTGTATGGGTTTTCCGTGTCTGAAGCTAAAATCTGTAATGTTGAGGAGTGCAAAAACATAGTCTTTACTGGAGATAAAACATTGACCCTACTTACACAAAATATACGCAGTATAACTCGCAATATTAACGGTTTCCAAGTTTTGTTACAAAATCTTGATATAGGCTGCGACATTATCGTTCTAACAGAATGTTGGTTATCCAAACAAACGGCCATTATACCATCTCTCGATGGATATAATCTTCACAAAAGCGTTAGAACATTCAACCAGAATGATGGCATAGTGGTTTATATTAAAAATAATTTAAGAACATTAGTAGTCGAACCCCTTTTTCAAGACTGCAACTGCTTAGTAATTAAAATTATTCCTGATACAGTAATTATGGCTATTTATAGGCCTCCATCCCAAAGTATTGATGGGTTTTTGGATTCGCTTAACAGTAACTTAGGAACATTATCTTCGTTTAAAAATATCATAGTGATAGGTGATATCAACACAAACATTGCTGCTGAAAAAATCGATACTCATTCTCATAATTACCTCAATATCTGCTCATTTCATTGATTATTACCAGCTCATTATCACCCAACCCACCAGAGCGGCTCTTGTCTAGAACATATCCTTATAAAATCGAAATGTCCATCCAAAACATTGGTTACTAATTCGTCACTAACCGATCATCAAGCTGTTTTACTAACATTACAAATATCCTCACCTAGAAATAATTGCATGCGCAGCTATACTAAACTCAATATGACGAGTCTTGAAACTGACTTACGCGGTATTAATTTTGACCCCGTTTACAATACACATGATCCAAATATTTCTATACAATATTTTGTCGATTTGTTACAATCTGCGATAAGGAAAAATACATTTACTAAAGTAATTCCTAGAAAGTATAGTAATATTAAACCATGGATTACACCAGGACTTGTTCGCTGTATCAGACATAGAGACAAACTTCACAAAAAAACAAAAAACGCTCCGGATAATGAACTATTGTCAATTACTTACAAAGGATATAGGAATTTTTGTAATAATCTGTTGAAAAAGCTGAAAAACCAATATGATCAAAGTCAACTTCAGAAAGCAGGTAAACAACAACAAACAACAAAAAACAGTAAAAACTTATATGGAAATACATAAAAACTAAAACTTTTAGGTCAAAAAATCCCGAAACTCCGTTTGATCTTTTATGTTCTGAGTTAATCCCTACCGAAGCAGCAAATAAAGCTAACAACTTCTTCATTAACGTCGGAAAAAACTTAGCAGAAAACAACTTATATAGATGATATATAGATGTTTTTCCTTTCAAAGCCATACCATGACAAATGCAGCACGAAACTCTTTTGTCTTATTAGATACTGATGTTAATGAGGTTGTAAGTATAATAGATGGATTAAAGGAAATTTGTGCCGTAGGATGTGACGACATACCTAATAGCATACTCAAAAGATTTAAATACGTCATTGCCCTTCCCTTGACTCACATTTTTCAGTTATGTTTAACAAAAGGAATATTTCCTAAATTGCTTAAAAAAGCCGTAGTCACCCCTGTGTTTAAAGCTGGAGACAAAAGTTGTTTAAATAACTACAGGCCAATTTCAATTTTAACAGGTCTCTCAAAGATTTTGGAAAAAATTATAAACAGTAGATTAGTAAACTATCTTGAAAGTAGTAAATTACTCTCTGAGCATCAATTTGGTTTTAGGCCTAAAATATCAACAAGCCCAGCTGTTCACCATCTGACAAATTTTATAAGCACAAACTTGGATAACGGCATGCATACCATAGGGATATTTTTAGACCTTGCCAAGGCTTTTGACACAATTTCTTGTAATGTGCTCTTTATACAAGCTGGAAATGCTGGGAATACGAGGAATACAATTGCAACTATTATCTGATTACCTCACCGACCGCCATCAGTGTGTAAAAATAGGTCAATACATGAGTTCTGAACTTAAAAATAGCTGTTATGGAATCCCACAAGGCAGTATTTTGGGTCCTACATTGTTTTTAGTCTATATAAATGACCTTTGCAATTTGACACTCCAAAAGGGTGTAATTATGTCATATGCGAATGACACTGCGCTACTGTTCACAGCTAAATCAATGGCCGAGGTCTTTGAGGTAGCACAGAATGGTTTTAATACTGTGTCTAATTGGCTTCATAAAAATCTCTTTACTTTAAATACAGATAAAACCAACTACCTAATATTTGCAATGAGAAACACTAATCCAACGCTTACTAATCTAAACATTCAAGCGCATAACAATTGTAATTTACTTGTCCCACTTTAGCTAAAACCGATCATATCAAATATCTAGGCGTCACGATTGACACAAACCTGAATTTCCGCAAACACATCGATTTGTTATGCACCAGAGTGCGTAAACTAATATACATTTTTAAAAATTTACGTAACATTGCCGACTTTAAATTAATTAGACAGGTTTATTTGGCGTTATGTCAATCTATTATCACCTACTGCATAACGTCCTGGGGTGGTGCCGCTAAATCAATTTTACTGCACCTAGAACGCGCCCAAAGAGCAGTTTTAAAGGTTGCTACTTTTCGTCCATTTAGATTTCCTACAGACCAGCTTTATATGGCATGTAAGGTGCTAACAGTACGTCAATTATTTGTTTTTAATGTAGTTTTATTCCAACACACTGAACTCTACTTTAACCCAGTACCTTCAGATAGGAGAAGAAAAGATTTGGTATGTGCTAACTCTCAGACTAAACATGCTTTCACTAATCGATTTTATTTATTTTTAGGGCCCTACTTGTCTATCAAGTTTAACAGAGTGCTTAAGATTTATAGTTTACGTTATAATAGGTGTAACTTACTAGTACAGGAATATTTGTCAAAATTGAATTACGCAGACACGGAAAAACTACTAGAAATTTTAAAATAATAGCTCTGTCGACCTACTCTAATATAAGTCTATTCCTTTAGCTAATTAATAATAGTGTCTACTTTATCTACTTTAATATTATTTGTTAATTTATATAAACATAATATTATCTTACATAATCTAGTTTTAAAAATAATATACCCAAAGAGTTACTCTTTAAGTCATTGAAAATATTATGTCTCCTTTTTAATTTAACTTAGTAATAAACCTATTGTTGTCTTCATTTTAAATGTTTGATGTAAATCGATGGCCTGAAACACAGGTTTTTCATAAACCTAGTTCAGGCAGGTCTACATTACAGTTAGAATTACATTTTTCCCTGGTTGTAATTAATCTAAATTATAATTTTACTTTACTTTATACTTGAATAAATTTTATTTTATTTTTTATTTTTTTATTAACAGTAGTAGAACTGACTGCCCGGGGTGCACTCGCCGTACACTGTGGAGGCTATTTTAATTTATACTTACACCACTCAATAAATCTATTGCATTTTTATTATTGAGCCTTGAAATTTAACTAAATAACGTTAGTCAATTTATATGAATTAAATACCAACAACTTTCGAGACATGATAGTTCAATATTTTTCTAACAAAAAATTCCCACTGAGGCAATAGCTGGCTAATCAGAATACCTATGTTTGTACAATTACCGAATGTAATTCAAATCCAACTTAATTTAACATGTCACTTTCAGTTTTTAAATTTAGCCAGGGCCATGATTTTTCTAAATGTGGGAATGTTAGAGCTTACAGCCTGACTACTGCACCTTTTACCCTTACCCTTTAGCAAAATACCAAATGTGATTACGGTAAAATACCAGCCTGCAGATCCGGACGTACAGACAGGCTCAAAAAGATAGCTACGAGTACATCGACAAGAATTCATTTGACTGTGTACAATTTGTGTTCCATAATACTGTATCAATGTTTATATATAATTAAGTACTGAATGTGTAATATATATCTTTTGTAGCTAGTTGGCTACACATTGATACGATATTATGAATAAAAAATTGTAGACAATCGCGACTAGAGCCTGGATGAAACTGGTCCGTGACCCCAGCTTGGGCTGGGCACCCAGTAGTGATAGGTGAAATCGGACTACGGATGCAATGATGATGATTGATCCGTACCTAACCACCTACTGTTTGACAATTTAAGACCATTATTGGTAAGTTCAGGTTTGCTTGCATATCACTGAAGTCAGTGATTTTGAAAGTATTGCACAGTACTTGCCAAGTTAGAACCCGTAACCTCGAGCGGGGTGCCGTCAATTCTAGCCGTTTTTTTTTGTTCCTTGAATAGAAAATCCTCATGGATGTCCTCCGCCCTGGGGCGGGCGGGGGGTTCTGTCAGACTCTTAGATTTAAAGATATTTATTTCTCATAAGAACTATGAATAACAAACAGTTCACTTATAATGAGATACAAAGTTTCTTCATATTACAATATTTGCCTCTGGGGCGATGGTGACGTTATAGGGAACATACGTGTTTTTTTGAGTTTCCTCTTAAATAAGTTAATATTATTACATTTCTTACTGACTAAAAACCACCCCGGTGATCCCTTCCCTGGCCCATGGCCCTGTGATGACTCTACAGACGGCCATCGCTCTCTACGGCTTTCGCAGAACAGCGGTGCTACCGTCCGTCAGGTCAGTCGCCCAGATCGGGGCTCCATGCTGGGCCATAGACCACACGATCCTCACGTAGAGCCACCTACAGAAGGCGCTCGGACCCCCAGATTGGGAAGCAGCGTTGATAGCGCCCCAGCCGCGCCCAACAACTGCCAGCCGCCAAAAGTGGGGGCCAACGGTCAATCCTAGCCTAGCCAATCCATCACAACATCACGGCAACCGATAGGTACCTACATAGTAAGCTCTATTACTATAATTTATGTTTGACTGCCTAGATTTATAACACCTGTAGTCAAAATCATCGAATTGATATGCGCGTGAGTGGCAGATCGTCGTCATTCCGCACGCCGCGTCCGCGCAACACAGCCGCGTATTTTAACATTCGAATTTAGAACAATCGATCGTGTTTTATATCGATAATTTGCAAATGTGGACGATTGTATAAACTTTTAGTGCTTGTGTCTAGTGGTTCTATTATATTGAATTAGTTATATTGGAGTAAACATGTTGCGATACGTGGTAAGATTTTGTTATTGATTGTTTTTCTCTTTTTCGTACTTTCTTTCTAAATAGAGGAGAAATTCTTGAAACAAGATTTTGACTCGTGTCGTCGTTTCATAACCGTTTCACCAGTTTGGTTACAGTATTCAGTAGCAGGTAGGTGTAGGTAGATTTCACGGTAACCAGTTAAAGAAGTAGTGGACAATATTGTGACAGTGATTATGATGGCATGCATCATGCATGTGTAGTTGTTGCATCATGCATACATCCCGACTGTAAAATGTCTACAAGTATATTTTATTTAAAGGCAATGGATTTACAGTCTGTTCAATTCATTTTTCCTAAAACGCGAAATCGTTTCAGAATCATAGTTTGTGATAAAAGTGATGTGTAAGCATCAAAAGTACATAGATGAACATTAGTAAATTATACTATTTATGAAAGCTATTCAATATTAGTTTTAGTATATGCGAAACCCGAAACACTTGTCTAGTATTTTTATGTAAAGAATCTATGTACAAAATTTCTAAGTATCACAACATAACAAAGTTATAAGGTTGTTATGTTACCAGGTTATCCGTACAAAAACATGCTAACGGCGCCCCCGCGCCTCCAGAGGGCGTCTTGCGCTCATTGGTAATAATTTGGCAGTTGGTACCTAACCGTATGGCGATTGTATTGTAAGTAATTAAATGGTGATAACATTTTTCATCACACTTAAATATTTTTGGGTCAAAATATATCATGGTGTAAAAATTATTGAAATCAATTCAGTTCCTTATTCTGAACAAACTATATTCAGGTTTCGCTACAAAAACTAATGTTGTATACAACATTAGTTTTTGTTTATACTAATTCCGAAAAGGGGTCATTGTACTCATAATTTTGAACAATTTTTTCTATGAGACCAACGTTGAAATAGTGAAAAAAAAATCAGCTGTTCCCTACATTTGTGTTCACTTAAATCGACAAAATGTATGGAACAGCTGATTTTTATTTCGCGATTTCAAGGTTGGTCCCATAGAAAAAATTGTTTAAAATGATGAGTACAATGACCCCTTTTCGGGTTTAGTATAAACAAAAACTAATGTTGTATATTGATTAAGCTTTGAACTACGTTTGAACCTAAGGTTTGAACTATGTTTGAACTACGTTTGAACTATATTCTACTCTGACATTTGATTTATTTGTGCCTAGCATATGTGTATAAAATAGCAAGATTTTCTTAATCAAATACTTCTGAAACTGATTCTGAATCTGAATGATATCTTTTTATAAACTGACTGATCTAAAGGTAAACTGAGTTATGAAAACACCATATTAAAACAAAAAAGTTAAGGACAGCAGCTTTCTCGAATAATATCTACTCATCTTAAAGTTAACGCATATTTTCGCAATTCAGTATTGAGCACGTAATAATTATACTAATTGGTAAGAGAACCGGCAGTTGCATGTGTGTGAGTAAAACTTCAAGTAAATGAGTGTAAAATATTTAATTAGCTTTCATAAAGTTGTCACACCTTATTACTTAGGTACCTACCTAAGTGTATTTTACATTTCCTCAAGACACTACAGTCGATCTTTGTTCGCAGGCTAATCATCTGATAGGTAACTCATCTGAAAAACCCATAAATTTTTCAACTTTTTATTTACTCATATCTTTTATATAATAAATGACCATTACTTATTATTTTATTAATAAATTAACAAAGTAACACATTTTCAAGGGTTTAACATACCAAAAATATACAATTGAATCGTAAAAGTTACTTCAATGGTATAATATCGTTCGTATTCGGAAGTAGGGCAATCCCAAGGCATCTTACGCCTTGATCCACATTTACCTTCAATTATTTACATTCTTGACCGTTACGCCTTTTACGTGGTTACCTACGTTTGATGGAAGTCAAGCTGAGCCCGCGGTGCACAAGTGAAAGTTTTTAATTTTTACTTTAGTTTTACTTGTTATAAGTTCAAAATCACCAACCCGCCTTGAGCAAGTTTGGTGGTCAATGCTCGTAGAGGTGTTACCCTGCAGTGTGCAATGGGCCAAAAATCTACGTTTAACTTTAGCGACCGCTGTGAGTGATGTTTCTGATAAAACAGTCAAAGTAAAATCAAAATACTTTATTTCACGTAAACCATCATGGGCACCTATGAAACGTCAGAAGCTAGGTGCACGGTTCCAATTGGTCGTTTCCTATGGAGAAGAGCCGGCAAGAAACTACAAGGTTACTCTTTTAAAAATAATTCGCTTTTACAATGTTTTCAAATTACAGTGTTAATAAGTATGAGAGAACAGTGTAGGTCCGTCAACAAGTACCAGGTACTTAACAAAATAGAAAATGGTTTACAAAGCTTCATTTTATTAACTTGCACCCTAATGTCATGTTGTTTTTTAACCGTGAAAAATCTTACTTTTCCATTTCCTATATCATAATAAGATAACATAATCAAAAAACATAAAACCATTAATGAAAAACTTGCATCATTATTTTAATTGATATTTTTAAGAACCTATAAAAATCATACCTGTAAAAAAAATACGGAATTAAATTAAATTCAATTTTTAATTCGTAATAAACCGGGACTTTTATGACAGTGACAAAATTATGATAACGAGCATAAATTAATTTAACAATTATTTAAATCCAATGTGGGCCAATCACTTGGCATAGCAAAGTGCCACATCTTTCACCTTGAGCCACATTCACGCGAATCTCGTCCGCGCCGTGACGTATAACGAGCTGGTCGTCCCCCGTAACGCAATACAAGATATGACCATCATATTAAAGTAACTAACTACCTTCAGTGATGTACGTAAAGGTAAACCAGTTGATTTGGAACGTAAATAACCTAATTACGGTTGTATACAATTCTTTATCTACACCCATGCTATAAATCCTCTATAAAAGTTTCTGAAACAGCTTATTGCCAACATTTAAACAACTACCCCCTTATTACAAAACAAGGTTTACCTTGAGACCCAGGTTTAAAACATGGAGCCATTATTGAATTTCGAACTTTATTCCGACTATGGTAAAGTTCCTAAACACAAAACTGCCAACTTAGTACCGAACTAAGTTTTCAGTTTTGTATAAAGAACGATAATTCAATCACTGTTACGTTCTTATTACAAAAACTGGCTCCATGGTTTAAGCCATGGCAAAATATAAATCTTGTTTTGTAATAAGGCGGTTTGTGTCATAGTAACCATTATAATTATATTATCATCCAAAAGAGTGTTATAATGTTGGACTACATTTCAATAAGCAACTCCTTTTCTCACTACTCAATTCGTGGTATCTAGAATAAAAAACCGGTCAAGAGCGAGTCGGACTCGCGCACCGAGGGTTCCGTACGTATATATGATGTTGATGATTTCTGAAAAACTGTGCTATTTAGAGATATCGTTTTATTTTTCCTGTAATCTTTACATACACTTCTATCACATAGAATAATTTCAGATTTTTATCTATGCAAACTTCGGAGATAAGGGGGAACGGTATTTTTTTTTTTTTTCATTAAAAGTCGGAAACTGTGCTGCCTAAAAAAATGTTTGAGAATGTGCAATTAGCGTTCTTTCATATGATACCCCACATGCCTTAGTAGCCCCACTGCAGTTTTTTAAGAACCCCGTTCAGTCCCTTTTGCAAAAAAGATATATTTTTTTAAATTTCGTCATCTAAAACTATTCTAAATTTCAAGTTGATAGCATAAGTAGTTCACGAGATATTCAGGTGTGACAGACAGACAGACTTAATGTCACCATAAGGGTTCCTTTTTACCATTTTGGTACGGAACCCTAAAAAGGACATTGGTATGTACGCGTATTTCACTACCACGGCGCCCGCCGCCGCGCCGTAATTAAAAAAATAACTTACAGGTTTCTCTAATTTACGTCGTATCCCGCTATTTTTATTCGATATTTTAGTATTGCAAAAATGTATTATAGAGGATTCATATCATGGGAGTAGATAAATTCTTGTATGCAACTGTACATAATTAGGTATTAAAACACTCATGTGATACTACACCCCACATTCGCGTTTTAATACCCCTTAATATACAACATTTGCATAAATAACTATAACTATTTATAAGTTACTGGCTTTTGCCCACGTGGAGGTCGGAAATGATCCCATGGCACCGTACTATCGGGATAAAAGTATTTTATGTCCTAACCCAAATCATGATCTACCTGTGTGCCAAATTTCATCAAAACTGGTTTTGCCGTTAGGGCGTGAAAAGGTTATAGAGAGACAGACAAAAAGAGTTACTTTTGCATTTATAATATATCATCATCATCATCATTTCAGCCGAAAAACGTCAACTGCTGGACATAGGCCTTCCCCAAGGGGGGGTTTGCCATAATCGCCACGCTTGGCAGGCGGGTTGGCGAACGCAGTATGGTGTTAAAATGCATAGAGAACGCTGCTGCCCATTCTCTAGTAAGTCCCTTAGTCACCTTTCACGACACCCACGGGAAGAAATAGGGGAGTGCTATTTTTTTACGTCCGGCACCACACGGATGATTATTTTCACGTATATTATTTATAAATATTAAAGTTGATGATATTAAAGATGTTTATATTAAAGTACGTAGTTTAAAAAACTACTTGTTTGTGTTCGCACCCAATGAGAACCATGGCCGATCAGTTTCTGCAACGAAGTTCATCCAAATCCGTTCAGTATTCAATGCCTGTAACTTTTCTTGTTGGTGACCCACGTGGCGAAAACGCACGTAATCCATTATTCAAATGCAATAAACACTTTTTAAATATTAGGTCGAGGACATGCATAATTTGAGCAGTAAAAAATCATGCAAATAAAGCGTAATTACTCAGTGATTGATTACCAATTTGGTAACTAACCTTTATTAATTGTTAGGTACTCTTTACTTCATTACTCGTCCTTACAAATAAGTGGCATATTAGCTTTTTTTTTAACGAATGGATTTTTCTTTTCTCATAAACATAATAATAATTACCGATTATTAGGCTATACGTACTTATTTCTTAGTTGTAATCTTATACGTTTGACTCCAATAAATTACAAGTTATGGCAAAACAAAGCCACATTTTCTTTCAAAGTATCTATTGTGTTAATTTCCAAAATAATGATAGGCTGTAGAGGTATCTTTAACGCCTTCCACAATAGGCTATTTGGCTTAATAAGTTACAAATTACCCACGACCCTGATTGGATACAAAATGCTGCTCGCCGATTCCCATAATCAAGGTATCAAATTGATACCTACTAACTAAAGATAACAGAAATCGCAATACTAGGTCGAAGAGGCTGTGGTCATGTTGTAAGTAGGTACACTTTGCATAACCGTAAATGAAATGAAATCGTTTATTCTGTAAATAGGATATTAAAATCACTTTTACACGTCATATAAAACGGCACGAAATGACAGATGTTACGTACGTGTCATGCACGTAGAAAACGTAACATTATAAAGAGTGATTTGACATAGACAAGGAGGCATTGGTAAACATTTGTGATTTTTTTTGTGAAATTGTACTAAAAACCGGTCAAGTGCGTGGCGGATGAAGGATTCTGTAGGTGGGATGAATTGATCCCAAAAACAAACTTAACATTGTAGTTGAAAAATATGTTCTCCCATATATCGATATACTACGCCACGGTCAATTTTCCAACTGCAAATGTAAGTTTGTAATCGCATTTCTTTATGTTATTAAACTACAAATTAACATTTTTTTTACTTTTTTCTTTACCTGTGCTGGACAGACAGACAAATTTACAATTTTAGGACTTTTCCCTATATTTGTGCTGTAAGGCCTTACTTCTTGCCAAATTTCATGATTCTAGGTCAACAGGAAGTACCCTATAGGTTTTGATTTATTTGCGAGTATCCAAATATGTCACATAAATCGCCGTATTTTTTTGTTGCGTTCAACATAAATAAGCTTGATTTTTTTAGAGCTACGAGGGACTGTGGACTTACGTATTTTATGTTAATTACAACTTGATAACTTCCACGCGTTCCTGAGAAAAAGGGTCTTGAGAGACAGACGGACAACTAAGTGATATTAATAAGGGTTCCGTTTTTATCCTTTTGAGGTACGGAACCCTAAGAATTAAGATAGCGGCGTTAGTTCCGATTTTGCCCACACGCCAAATGTTCCTTGTAGCTAGCTGTACAGGGATAGGTAGAATAGTCAATCCCATGTCCTTATGGCATAAAACACTGAACAGATGGCACGCTCTACGCACATAACTCGCGTTAGTACCTACCTAGTAATCATTCAAATTTTCCTGCAGTCGGACATTGCCGCAAACCCAGGGAAGATGACGGGAACAGATGATTAGTTACAATAGGTACTACAAGCAGGACTGGACTAGGGAGAAAAAAGCCATTGCCCTGTTACTGCAAACATAATGATAGTGAATGTATACATCTTAATATATACAACCTGTTTTTTTTGATATCCCATAATTCTAGGGTTATATTCTGTAGGTAAAAATAATACTAAAACTCCTAGAATAGGTGGTCCAAAAATGCATCGTTTCGGAGATATTATCAATCATAATTAAATTAGGTCAAAAATTGTCACCAGTATGACGAATCTTTACTTTTGCGAGGTTGCCAAACTTCGCAGTAGTGTAGTAAAATAAAATATGTAGGTATGTTGGTATCGGGGCTTCCCGGCGGCAGCTAGTGAAGGGAAAGCTACCTTGTCGACGTTGTCATATTTCACGTAAGGGTGTTTTACATTAATAATCGTGACTTTGCCGAATTATTTTGTATGAAAAATGAAAAAAAAATAACGAAGGATTGGAACATAACTCATATGCCAGTTGATTCTTTGATATGGCCTCAATCATACCCTAGAGTTATGGGATATCAAAAAAAACACGTTGTATATTTCTTCCGTACGTGTGTTTGTCATCTAACTCCTCCTAAACGGCTGGACCGATTCGGTTGAAATTTTGTATTTATATTTCAACGGGTTCCTAGATGGTTTGAAAACACAATTGGACCCGGTAGGTGGCGCTGCTGTCGGTTTAAGGCGGTACGAAGTTCGCCGGGTCAGCTAGTATTATATATAATACTAGCTGCGCCCCGCCGTTTCACCCGCGTAAGTCTCGATCCCGTCGGAAAGCCACCCTTAACACTTAGGGGTATAAAAAATAGATAGTAGCCGATTCTCAGACCTACTGAATATACATATAAAATTTCGTCAAAATCGGTTCAAGCCGTTTCGGAGGAGTATGGTAACTAACATTGTGACACGAGAATTTTATATATAAGATTTAGAAAAACAAATGCCACTAAACTTCCTGAATGGAGTGTTAATATCCACAGATGTACGTCTGACGAGCTTGCGAGGTTTCTTTTTCCACGTGTCCGTTAAACGAGATCGAAAGGGTTGATCACCTAAAATACCTCGGAGTGACATTGGATCAGCATCTCTATTTGAAACAACACATTATGGTTATGGCAAAACGAGTTCGTAGGCTGATCTTTGATATAAAACTACTACGTGAATGTGATTCTACTGAAACTTGTGAAATACTTTACGTTGCCCTCCGTCAGTCTCTACTCCAGTAGATACTGTTAACAGTTTAGGGCGGGGTCGCCAAAACTCTTAAGTTAGAGCTGGAGAGGGTGCAACGTGCTGTTTTAAAAGTCATGCTATTCAAACCCTACCGTTACTCTACTGTCAGACTATATAGAGAGGCAGCACTTCTTGGGGTGCGTAAACTGTAGGTAATACCGAATGCAGCAGTCAACTCTGCGTATGCCCAACGACTTCCATCATTCCTTCCTACTCAAATCTACAATAAGGTAAACTCCGTACTTACACAGTGTAATTATGGCTTTTAGAACAATCTTACACGTCTACTAAAACAATCCTTAGTATAATCAAATAAAATCAACTTACACACTGCAGATCAGGCACACCCTTACACGCACACTCACCACCCACTCACCCACTTATCGAAAAGGCGGTGTTGGCCCAGTGGTAACGGCCGCGACTTATGAGTTTTAGGTCGTAGGTTCGAACCCAGATAGGCACTTTACTTTGTGTAATCATTTCATCACCACTGAACTGCTCTCATAACGGTGAAGGAAAACAGCGTGAGGAAACCGGCATGTTCTAGAACCAATAAAAAAACATGCGGCAGTTTTTGGGGACGGCCGATAGAATTGAAAACAGTATACATATATATAGCATCGAAGCATATAGCTCATGGAAAGCGTTCGGTGACGATGACGCGAGTTCCATGATTTTTGTTCACCCGAAAAGTGCTCAACGCGCCTACAGACGTTTTCACTTCAAAAATATCGGAGACATGTGACATCCACCAACCCACACTGGGCCCGCGTGGTGGATTACGACCCACTCCCTCTCACGGAGAGGAGGCCAGTGTCCCAGCAGTGGGAACATTATAATAGGTTGGTAGTGCTATAGTCGAAAACTGTTTCATACGAGTATTTCAAGGGCTTACTCATTTTGCAGTTTTCGGAGACAGTAAACGATTTTTTTAACTAATTATGCGTGTATGTTTTAATACGCGATCACGCGACCTCGCTGGATTGTGTTAAACTAATTAAAAATGCAGCCTGTATCCCTCGTTACGGCTAGCTGGTTCCTTCAATAAAGTGTTTGTGGAGAAACCTCAGGAATTGCTCAACAATGAGCTATTCAGTTTTGAACAATGTACCGTTATTCGTTTATGCCAGAGAAGGCTACAATTTCTTACAGATACCTCCACTTATGGATTAATAATTATGATGAGATGTGTTACAACATTGACTGGACTAACTCCGCGGAAACTTTATTACCTTATTTTGGTACTTGGCAAATCATTTTCACCACGTAATAACTTCTTAGTATTTCGTAAAAGCAACATTATCAACATCATTATCGGCAAGCGTAGTGTGGGACGCCCCCCAGCTAGATGGACCGACGACCCTAAAAAGGTGGCTTTTAAGACAACAGGTAAACCGCTGTCACTGTCAAATTGCATACAGAAGAAAGAGATGCGCGATGACACAACGTATGGCGTAAAAATGCAAATAAAATCGTATAAAAATAGACATTAACTACCTAATTAATAAAAACTAATCCATCACCGGATGCTGTTTGGCATTTCCAATTTATATACTCTGTTACTGTTTGGTATACTTTTAATTATAATTATAACTGTTAACGAAGGGATAAACTGCTTTTAAATATAATCAAGAGTTGTCTTTGAAGATTTTTTTGATGTTTAATTATATTTTGAGTTCCATCACCGTATGCAGAAAAAGACTTAAAATTATCATAATGTTTTTGTTTTGGAAAAAATATTTACGGTTTAAGAGATACACTGCTTTAAAAAAACACATTTTTGACCATGTTCAGAAATCTCCGCCTTAAAGGAGACTGGATGCGGAAGGCGGAGGACAAGGTGTTGTGGCGCAGCCTGGGAGAGGCCCATGTCCGCCAGTGGACTGCTATAGGCTAAGTTGATTGATTGATTGAACAATCAATTGATTGAACAATCAATCAACATTATTTAAAATTATCGTTAACCTTATATCGATTAAGAATTGAAGTGTTTCAAATTGTGTACTGTTTAGATTGTCTTCGAATAGAATTGAATATTCTTTAGTATGTAGGTACACCATGTGGATTACAGATTTATAAATGTTGAAATTTTGATATTCAATTAGGTACCTATCAACAAAACCTGATCATATGACCACATTTTCTCAACTTGTGTCCTGTAACCGCTTTAATGATAGTTTAAAATTAACAAAAATGTATAAATATTTTTTTTTTCTTTTTAAATAGTTAATTCATTAATTGTATTGTATTTCTATTTCTTGTTACATTTTTTTTATATAATAATTCATCTGAGTAATGCCACTCTAGTGGCACTTCTTGCCTAATCTTAATTTTGTTAACATGCGGATAATGTAGTGGGCTGCAATATTGTTAATACTACTTATGAGCCTATATTATTGTTATTTGTAAATATTTTATATTGTAGCTGTATATTGTCCCATAATAAATAAAATAAAATAAAATAATTATCAAACTATCCCTAGTAGTAGTAACATAACAGCATTGTGTGTGTTTACACATCACGTCCACTACTCATTGTTGTGTTTTCGTGTCCACCACATCACGCTCACGACGCATCGGCGAAACTTGCATAATAATATACACAGTTTGCTTCCGAGAAACGGCCGTGGACTGACTGGATCCCGGAACGACGGAATCGCGGAACATTCCGAGATCTGGTCAGTCCACACTGCCGATTTATAAGAAAAATAAGGTAATTCTACTGCATTCTTTTCAAATCTTGATAAAAATCCGTTTGATCTAAATAATGGGAGTTAAGTCTGTTCAGCTGCAGAGCAAAGGCTTTCTCTCATTCAGTTAGCGTAGCATTGACC
Organism: Tiliacea aurago; assembly: GCA_948098905.1. Classification (NCBI taxonomy): domain Eukaryota; kingdom Metazoa; phylum Arthropoda; class Insecta; order Lepidoptera; family Noctuidae; genus Tiliacea; species Tiliacea aurago. Next base: position 26,349,075 of record OX402588.1, on the reverse strand, counting down.
TAGAGCAGCACTTACTTTATGAAGTTTTTTTTATTTGCAGCTAAATAGTTGGTTTTGGTGTGTTAAAATGCATAGAGAACGCTGCTGCCCACTCTCTAGTAAGTCCCTTTAGTCGGCTTTTATGACACCCACGGGAAGAAATGGGATGGTGCATACCGCGATCGCCAACCCGCCTTCCAAGCGTGGCGATTATGGCAAACTCCCCCTTTTAGGGGAGGCCTATGTCTAGCAGTGGACGTGATGAATTTTGAGTTGGTTTTGAGAGTTTTGATGAATTAAAATTAAAATGCAGTTTGCATCTCAACAGGAACTTAACACCCACACCGAAGTAAGCCAACAAATGAACGAAAAACAAACAATTTGATAATTGACTAATAAACATTAATTCACTGCATAGTTACCTAACCTAACCACGCAATGTTAACTGCTCCATATAGCAAAGAATAAAGATACCGGTTTCGAAAATAACAACATTGTTACGCGTTCTTTCGGTCAATAAGCGGAAACTGGTTGAATAAAGTCGGTCGACGCATGACCATGTGAACCAGATGTTCAGAATAATTACTAATTAGATAGTGCATGCTAATGTTGAGGACATCTCTGAAAGGAAAACCTTGATCAACAATTAAATGGTGTGAATCCTACAGATAGGGTGTTTGTTTCGACATTTTGAATATGATGTGTGAGAAAAAACGAATTTAATTTGGCAAGACTGCAAAAAATACACAGAAAAACACTTCACCTTGTAAAATACACAGCCGGATATTGTAATTTTTATAGTAAGAGACTAAGTGGAATGTGGAAAAAGTAATTTGATTCAAGACCCATTTTAATAAAATAACTGACCAAACCCTATTGTTCGCAGGTACCTCTTATATTCGTGCTATCATCAGCAAACTCATGGCGGAGCTGGTCACCCAAACATCAATTACCGCGCCCTGATGTGCAAGTGGCGTCAGAGTCACAAGTCAAGTTCGCGCTAGAGAACAAGTTCGACGACACAGGACCGGGAGCCAAGCAGCCAGAATACGCTTACAACACATATAAAAACTTGGAAGATGCACTAATAGCATACCTGGATGACCCAGATACGAAGCTGCCAGAACACGAGAGAGAAAAAGCAATTAATAAGTTAACACAACAAGATCACTACAGCACGCATCATGCAGGACTATTCCAGAATGATGAGCGCTTCAAAATATTGCAGAAACCTCAGTTTCAATATCAGAACATTCATACAGATATATACAACTTTCCTATTGGAAAACACTTCTACGCTCAAGACAGCAAAGTTGGTATAACAAGACCTAAAGCCTGGGATGGAAACGAAGTGCGGGGGGGTCACCAAGTTGGCAAAAAGTTGGAACCGTTCAAATTCCAGAAGGTGCACACTGTGAAGAGTAATCCGTTGAGCTTGGCGCACTATATGAGGGACCCTGACCTGAAGCTGGCACATGATCAGTTTGATCCACACCCTAAGTACATGTTTTCGTATGGAGTGCATGTAAGTAGCTAAGTTTAATAGTCTGTATCATTAATGTAGTTTCGTTTTCAATTGGTTTAGGATTCGCTTTGCGTAAGATCGAAAAAGTAATTTCTGTAGAGACTGAGTGATATCATAATGTTTAGCATCCGCAACTACTTGACTACAATCACTGGGCATTAGAAAATTATGACTATTATTTTAATTTAGCTTATAATTTACAGTAATGTAAAGCATCATTTTATTAATTACCAGCTTTTGCCCGCAGCTTCGCCCGCGTAATGTCGTAAAATATCCCACGGGAATATACTACCGGGATTAAAAGTACCCTATGAGTTAGTCCAGATTTTATAGTATCTGTGTGCCAAATTTCATCCAAATCCGTTTAGCCGTTTTTGCGCCAATCCGGAACATACATAAACATCCAGCCAAAAATTAAAAAAACTAAGTATATTTTCGGCATCAGACTCGTTCCCACACCTCGTAGCAATTACGTTTTATCCAAAATATTCAATGCACAGTTTTAAATACAATTGTATTATAATTATACACTAACATCCCACTGCAGCGAAGGATAAAGCGATATGCCTCGAATGCTCAAGATTCCCAAGTAATGATCGTGCGCATGACTAGCATGGCGCTTACTTGTACGATAATGTTCATTTATTTGTATAGATTAAAATAACGTGTTGGTTTAGTATGTTTGCTTAACAGAAAGTAACACCCTGGTACAGTCATGAGCACTAATATGTAAACGCTTAGCAGAATTCAAAACCAATTTTCTCGTGGAATAACGATTGCAACTTTGAGAAAAGATCTATTTCATAACAGTTTGGGTTCCTAAATACTATGTTCGTAGTAAATTAAAATTTCAATCAATATAGTTGGAGGAAATCACTTTTAAAAGTTGCTGAGTGTATACATATTGGTGCTCGTGACTGTACATCCTGGTACCTCATTGATGTATTAAATAGGAAGATAGGCCACTCTCTAACATCACGTAAATATTAAATGGACTAGAAACACTTACATGTAAACACACCCACACAACTACATTTCCCGATGTCGTGCGTCATGTGACCTATTACGCGGGCTATAGCGGGAACGAGATAGCAATAATGTATTGTCACTATTACGTGCTACACAAACGCCAGTTCGATTGTGACTAAGATCAATTGTGTCCTTTTCCCCTAATTTATGCGGTCCACGTCGAGGAGCGCGTACCATATCTTCCTTTTTTAATACATCAATGTGGTACCTACATATTATTGGGTAGTTGTTCCCTCAACACAAACCTGGAAGCCTGAATCAAAGTTATCAAAGAAAAATCAAATGGCTTTCACAAAATCCACAATTGTACGCATATTGGGTTCGTTTACAGGCGCAAGCAGTGTTATTAGGTTTCCTTTGAGAACTTCAGGAGCAGCCTAAAATCCCTTACATAAAATTAAAACAGCTACATAAAAATGTAGGTTTGATAAGTTTATATTACGTAGTGAAATTTCTCAACTTTGTCTTAAAAATGCAAGTCTTCATTGAGAATAAGAAAGTTGTAGTAGCTGTTCCCCACGTGGGCGTGCGTTGCGACAGTGCGACAGTGGCCTTATTACTCCGACAATCTGACGATCTTTATACGCAAAAAATATGTTAAGAGTTAAGTGAAATCTTGATGACTAGGTTTTTTTTTCATATTGTGTAATATAGTGTGTGTGATTGTATTGAGTAATTGAGATTTTAAATAAGCCTCTTCATGGCCTTTTCTTAGAATAATAATAAGCAGAGAGTTGAAAATCCAACAGCGCGCTTTTATTTAGGCTTTCATATAGCTGTCACCTAGTGTTAGTAAAAATGGTTATTTAGCTGTCACCTAGTGTTAGTAAAAATGGTTATTTAGCTGTCACCTAGTGTTAGTAAAAATGGTTATTTAGCTGTCACCTAGTGTTAGTAAAAATGGTTATTTAGCTGTCACCTAGTGTTAGTAAAAATGGTTATTAGTTTCCAAGCGACGATCTTCGGCTGATAACAGCTGGATTAGAGTAGCCGAGGATTGTTTAAATAGCGTGCTTGGAGAAGCCTGTGTCCAGCAGTCGACTGCTATAGGCTGATGATAGTGATGATAGCTCCTTTTTGTTTTACGTCAAGCCTACTTATCATACAACTATAATTTACCAACACCAACCGACATTTCTGCAACAACCAGTACTAAGAAATGCGTTATAATCGTTGTGGTACTTATTAACAATGCAAGCGGTACTGGGGCGTGACGGTAGCTTTCCACTGGCGTCAGTTCGAACCTTGGTGTCAGGAGTTTGGACACATTTCCTGGAAGCACAGTTCATTTGTTTGGAAGTTCGTTTAGTTGCCTAATTGATGGAAATTTTAGAAGTAATTGATGTGCCAACTTGGGCTGGTACCAAGTTTTTTGGCTTTCCATGGTTTTTGGCTGTTATCGGGTAGCTTACTGGATACTCAACTTACCTATCAAAAACATAGCTTGTAATGGATAATTTCTTCACATTCGGAAAATTAAAAAGAATATGTCAAATTCAGGTTCTTAGGCCCGTATTACAGAACGTCACTCAATACTCAAGCATTACTTAAAACTAGTTTCAACCAATCAAATGGCTTGAATCTAGTTTTAAGTAATGCTTGAGTATTGAGTGACGTTCTGTAATACGGGCCTTAGAGTGCTCGATACACAATGATTTGTAGAACAATCTGTACTGTACTATAATTCTGAATGTGATGCCCAGATTTTGGCTGTCAGTTAATATAATACATGTCGAATCTGTTATGATGAGTATGCACTTAAAAACGAGACACAAACGCCTTTGTTGAGCGTTGTGCGGAATCTAGGACCTAGGGGTATGGTATCGATATGGACCATGAAGCGACAGTGATCGTTGAGACGCTGAGATTGAGACATGACTGCAACTGCTACTTCTCCACGCGGACGTGGGTGCCAATCAATTCAAATAACTAAGCAACTGTCAAGTTCAAGTAATGACACACTAAACATTGATATAATAACTGGCATTTGACTCTTATAGGTACTAACTATTACTAACATTTTGACATGTACCATACAAGCTCATGTCGTGATCGCGAGTAGTTCAAGGCTGACATTTTAATAAAAACTATTGTATTGGACTGTCTTAAAAAAAGCCGGTACAAAATGCAATATATTATAATGGCCTATAGTTTATAATTATGTCGTAGTCCGATCGTAGAAATGGCCATAACGTGATCTGCCTGGCTATTTCACGATACGCCGCCATTTCATGATTTGGCCGGTTATATTACAATGCGCCAAATCGAAAGGCGGGGGAATCGACAAAAGTAACCTATTTATCGATATTCCCAGCTACGTAATGTAACTACATTTCACGCCGCTGCGCGCTGGTGGCACCCCGACCAAGTGGGTAAGGTTTGGTTAGAACTGTGTCCAACTACGCGCGAGCCGAGCAAGCGAAGCGAGTGGTGCCGCGGCAGCGGCCGGTGAGCGCTACATCCAAGTTGGTCGCAGTTACTTGGCTATTTAGTATTTTTAGGACCTTAAAATAGGAATTATCCAAGTGGGAATAGGTTGAATAGGAATTATTACCCGACTGCGGGGCAGCAAGGACAAGGTAAAGTTTTTTACTAGTATCTGGGTCGATATGCCCAAGCATCGCTGGGCAAATCATCGAACGCCGAGCGTTGAACGACATGGCGGATGTTAGATGGTCAAATCATGAAATGGCCAGGCATGTCACGATATATAGACTGCAGAAGTGCACATGGCAAACTAACTAAATCATAAATTAAAGCTTCCGCAGACAGGTGCGACGCGATAGCGCGACGCGACACTGTAGCACAATTTCTATGAAAACTTCATGGAAAGTGTCGCGTTCGCGATAGCACGCCAGTCTGCACGATTCATTAGCTTTTTTTTTTAAGTCAGTCTTAGCAAAGTGGTATTGAGTTTTTCTATTAGTAATGTCTATAGCAGCCAGAGGCTGGATTTGTGCCCCCTATTACATGGGACTGCAACATAACTAGCGAAATGTGGGTGTACCAGGTACAACGCGTGACGGTATGTTATCTTTTCGGTTATTGTGAATGCGTGTAGGTACCTATTCAATATTTTCTGGTATGCTTTGTTGGGTATGTACCTATTTGTTCATTCAGTACCTACTGCATCTTTGCTCTGCATCCGAATTTGTACTCGTTTACGAGTTTGCCGTGCCGTTGTTCAGAGATTTGCGTCTGTGGCCAAAAACGTGCATTTAGACTCTGTCAGTCACCTCTAAAAGATTAGACAAACGTCATTCTGTAACCAATAATAATTATTACTTAACTATACCCGACACACGTCAAATTGGCGTGCTGTGGACAGGTCGAGGTTAGTCGTGCGGCGAATTAGGCGGTAAGGCAACTGATTCCAACCTAGTACCTACATACACAGTATCAAACCAGTCATCTGTCGTGATGGCCCGGAGGTAAAGGGAACCGTATCGCACGAGGGTTCCAGCTTTGCAAGTTGTACCACTTAGATTTTTTCAATTTTAAAGCAGGAACCGTACAACCCCGGTTAAGGGTTAAGCCTTTCGAAGGGGTAAAGGAGTTTCGGGGGGTTTTATACTTGAACCCCAGTGAAAGGGTTACATGATATCCCATTTCAATGGGTTCTATACCTAGTTGAAACCCAGTAACATGAAAAAATCATAATATTATGTTATTTCGATATCCGCCCAGCACGCGTAGCAGGACCAATTCTATCTCTATTCTACCCAGGGACCATTTTGGTTACCATTTTAGAAAAACCCTATCGAAAACCCTTTCAATGGAAAGGGTTTTCGATAGGGTTTTTCTAAGCAGTTAATCAAAAACCCGTATGGGTTTTTATCGAAAACCCTTTCAATGGGTTACCAAAATTTTATTTAAGCCGTTCATAAGGTTTTTATTAAGCCGTTACCCTCATCGTATGGGTTTTTGTTTAACCGCTTAGAAAACCCGTTCAATGAGTAACCAAAATAGTGGGATGTTTTAAAGATTTAAGATCTGAAGTCGCCAAAACGCAGAAAGCAATCAAAGCTTGCTCCTACTCTCTATGGCAAAAAATCTTTGACAATTCGACAATCATGTTCCGATGACCATAATTCCATGTCGAATCCAATATGGGTATGGGTAATTTGTTCACATTCTATTGGTCTAATAATCAAGTCATGATTGTTGTTACAAATCATGTTTTACTATCTTTACATGCCTCAGGCTGTGACTTTGTCCATGAAACTAATAGCCGCTTGTTCAATTACTACCTACATCATGTAATGGAATGGAAAACTGCTTTGTCTAATATGATAATTTAAGTGTAAATTGATACGTAGGAACCCTGTTATTATGGTACCATACCTATCTCAATAAGTATGAGTATCCGTAACTATAATTGAAATCTAATGGCGTTCAAATACTTAATACTTAGTCCACCTTAGTCTTGTCGTGCTCGTGGCCCCCCCGTCAGAGGATAGGCAGCAGTACTTTCATCACAATGGACTGCCTGCTTGCCCCAAGAGCAGCCACTAACTGTTGAATACGGGTTCTTTGGTTTTGTCCACAGGTTCGGGAAGTTTTATAGGGGTTTTTTAATAGGAATTTTCGTTAGAAGCTAGGAGTCTGGATTTGTTAGCGGTTAATGGCAAAATAGTTTCACCTCCTACTACATCGGACTTTAATGCACTATCCTTTCGGGTATACAAGCATGATATTAATATACAGGGTCAAATTTAATTAGCTAGCGAAACTCCGTGGACGTGTTGGGTATCGATATCTAAATACGATAAAACAAAAAAAAATAAGATTTAGTGTTTTTTTTTCTGGTGTCAATGACCACTGGCGGTGAAGTTACTTTAAGTAGTTAAGTTTTTGTTTTATCGTGTTTAGTTATCGATACCCATCATATCTGTGAAGTTTACACAGAAAAAAAACTGATTTTGAAACTCATATTTCAAGTAACTAGTTTGACCCCAAAAAAAATACAATGTTTTTTTTTCGATACCAAACATGTCTGCGGGGTTTCGCTAGCTAATTTAATTTGACCCTGTAATAACAGGTGCTCTGATTATTGATTTATTGCATAAAAATTTACCTACATCAGACTTCTGTCTCTACGAATATTATTTAACTCAATCACATTTAATAATTAGTTTCTCGGAGATCAACACGGAACTGGAGCATATTTTTTTACATAACCATTGACCGGTGTTTACTTGTTGCTTGTTCATTCAACTTTTTCCTGACTGTGACCAAAGGAAATAAATTAGTTTGGTAGCTTATGCATCCGTGTAGGTATGACATTTCAGTAATAGCCCGATAAATTATACTGTATGAATGCTTATTGTGCGTCATCGTGTTTGTATGGGTAATTGTTGTGAAACATAAATAAATGGGCTCCATTTAACTGTTAAATAAGCTAAAATATAAACCCACAAGTAATGACCCACCTTCGTAGACCTAATATCCAAAGATATTGTCACATTTCCAAATAAAATGGATAGCTGTCTTTGAAAATTGCCTCCAAAATTATTCCGAAATCGAGAGGCACACACTGTGAAAACTATTTTGAGGTTTAAGATCATTTATTCTCATACGAATTACACTATTCACTTACATGAGAATATTAAAACTAAACACTTAAAAATAGCATAAAGTTGTGGGTATTATAAAGTTAGACATCGATTATATAAATGTTTCGAGGGTAGGTTAGAAAATAAATCATTGATTTTGAATATCGTAAACTATTTAAGTATCGTCGACGCATTTATGTGTGGTAGGAGCATAATAATGATGTACTATAGAAGCATGAGGAACAGGGTGTAACGTTCACTCATCCCCTGTAGAAAAGGGAGGATCCTCCGACCAGAGGGGTGTTGTGTCTGGTTGTATATATGCTAGTCACGTGGTGAACTCTGCTTGCGCGATGCAGGATTTTGCGTGACGTCAGTGTGACGCGTTCGCATGTGGCGATGTTGATGCCGCCACAGTACCATTATACATACTCGTGCTTTTAAATACATATCGATATTTTTTAAGTACATCTGAAAAATTTGTGCATATGCATTAGAAAACACCGAATTTTCTTTAAAAATCTCACAAACAAAAACATTTTGTCTGTGTTGGATAAGTACTTACCTAACAGTTTACCTTCCAAGTAGAACATACAAGGCGCTCTAACCTGCTAGATAGCGCTAGTTATAGTTCAAATGGTTGTTTTTGTACGTAACAGTGACATTGCGTCACTTTCACGCGACAAGCGACACATTCTAGATGCAACACTTTCTCTGATGCTGCTGTGAATACCACCGAAGTCAACTTACTTCTAAAGTACAGTCGACCTCGTAATTGGGTTACGAGACTATGGTTAAATGTCATTTGCGCGTCGTTTTACTTTTATTTCTTTAATGGCCAACCAACAATTGTTTACACTGTTCAAATTTTAAATAATCTTTTACTAAAATCTAAAGTTAGTGTAACAATTTCTTATAGGTTAGCACCGCATGCCCCATAAACATATTAATTGTATACCACAAGCATTTTACTATAAAATGTATAACGAAGTAGGATAAAACAAAACAGACATGTTTAAAGTTTCGTGAGATAATTAAAGTTTTAAATAAATAAATTTAAGATAAGTCCCTAGTCTTAACACGACGTCATGGTCTATTTGCCGTTGTAAAATTATTTATTATTTATTTATTTAAATCACAATTATCAACACTTTTACAGACTCATCCAAATCAATGTTATGTCACAATGTCTACACAGATTAATAAAAAATAAAATGACCTGTAGGTAAGCAAAATTACAAATAATTAAGAGGCGCGATGGATGCATAGTTCATACAAACGTAATACCAAAATAATTGGTAAATCAAACATATTCTTAGGGTAGTGTGTCTTTATTCTGATTGAAATACAGAATATCTAGGTTCCCAAACATATATTTTGAATGGACACTGATTTAAACAAGAGTTATGACAAAAATAAGTTTTCTATAGAAATTTTAAATTCCTCATAATTATCTCGTCTTTATATCATTGTCATTTCAATATATATATTTGGGAACATAGATATTCTGTAATCCAATGAATATGTTTGATTTACAAATTATTTTGGTATGACGTTTGTATGAACTACGCATGCTACGCCCCTTAAATACGAATATAACAAATGTGACATGACATGACATGACAACGATTATTAATATTGTAACAGTTAGATATTTTCAACCTTAGTGAAGTTTCAATTTACTGGGATTTGATGTCAAAAGTGGTAAGTAGTCGATTGCGAGGTTGACTATAGCTACATACCTACTGGGTACTATACTCCATTTGAGATAAGATTAGACACATAAATAAACCTTGTTTACAGTCCGTTCCACCGATTTTGACTTCTATTGCGTTGGTGGCATGACCACGTTTTTGCTTTTAATGCCATCCTTTACGCATAGGGAATAGAAGTCAAAATCGGTTGAACGGACTGTAAACCAAATTATTTAAATGTCTAATCTTATTTCAAATGGAGTATACTCTATACTCCATTTGAAAAACCTTCCTAGTTGTAGACAATGAGAATAAGGTTTTTCATTGAAAAAGGCCTTTTTCAATGAAAACCCTTCCAGGTTAAAGTGTTTTTGCATGTTGGAACTGTTTATGATAAAGGTGGAATTATTTTTAATTATTATTTATTATTAACTTCTCCGTATACGTGTGTACAATTTACTACCAAAACACAGTTCTTTTTTTGGAAAATAAGGCACTTTAAATTCGTCTTATTATTATTTACAAAATAATGCAGATTAATTTACTAACCGCGTTCCTTTCACCGTAAATTCGCATAAACACCTCATAAATACACCGACTTATATCCAAATTAACGAGCCGTGATTAATAAGTAATTATAAATAATTAATACTAGAGGATAAATAGTATTTATCCTCTAGTGCAATCTTGAGGTAGCTATCTAATGCAAGGACTTTTCGTAGAAAAAAAAACTAATCAAGTATTATTATTAACAAGTCATGTAGCATAGTTCTATATGATTAGTAACCATTTAATAAGTAAGGAACTGTGCAACATACGCAAGTTAATTACAGGTTCAATTCACAGATTAGCAATGATATTGAGAAACTTCTCATGTGTTTAAGACTGACGAAACAACAATAAAAATACATAGAGTGAGAGTAGACTTCATTCAACAGAAACCTAGATTCACAAACACGAACATTTAAAATCTTACAAAATCCATTGCCTCTTCAACACTTTTAGTTCACGTTGCTGAAATCTTTCTCAGTACATTACCGACAATGTACCCCGTACTATAGGAATGCGGTCGGAATTAATTGCCATAGTAGGAAGTAAAGCGAAGGTGTGCTCAGTTACGCAACGAGGTATACGCGACTTTCTAAGGTCATGCGTGGCGATGACGGACCAAGGATAACGTGTTTTTGCATAATGACGTTTATGAAAAAAGATAATTAATTGCTAAGCAGTTTTTTTTATAATATTTAGTTGTGAAACATTTTGTACAAATTACAACGAAAAAACTTGCTCTATAATACTAAATTGGCTTATCAGTTTATCCCCTACTCGTACTACTAAAAAGTTTAATAAAATAATAAAGAATGTACCTACTTGAAAATTTTGTAATTAGAAAAGACCGGCGTGGCGATTATGGGCCCCCCTTTGGCGGAGGCCTATGTCCAGCAGTGGAAGTCTTTCGGCTGATATTGCTGACAAGACCGTGCTTACTCACTTACTATTTATTGATGAAGCAGTTTACAAAATCTCAATCTGAATCTCAATTCTTTCGACCAAAATATATCAAAGTTGCACAAATAAAAATACAATAACACATAAACACAACATAAACTCACACCTTCGGCCCATGGGGGTAGGCAGAAACTATAGAACGCAATTTGCTACGCTCCTTACTAGCTAGGAGCTTCATACATCTAGTCATACACGCACGCCGGTTGCGGTTCTGAAGAACATCACCAATTTGGTCAAAAATATAATAATAAATGAAAAACCCAACATGTAGGTACTGCCAATTTTATTGTCTTCCAATAATTACTAGAAGGGGTAATTATAAGTATAGGCATTAAAATAAAGTAGGTACCTATGTAGTAACTTATTATCATTCCTTGGATATAAAAACCAACTGGTAGATATTCCAAAAAAATAATTGCATCATTATCGGCGCAGTGTGTGTACAGTTAATAGGTAGGTACTGACTGAACTAATCAAGGATTTAAAAAAAACGAGTTCGCAAAAAAAAAAAACAGTCACATAACGGCAATAAGGAACTATAAACAATTAATTATCTAGGTACTCCGTATCAAACGCATATCTTGCGCTCTTGACCTTGGTCAGTCGTGTATACACACGTGAATGCGTGTACGCATAGAACTTACTTTTAACTTGTAACCTTGTACTTGTCCGTCACACCTCCGTATGTATTACTGTTCTAAAATAGACCTTATTATGAGAGGACAAAGTTTATTTTGATTTGTGCTAAGTTCAGAATTAGCTGAAACATGGAGCTTTTCTAAAAGCGAAGCCTATAGTAACTAAATTAAGTTTAATTTTGTTTGTTCGGCATATGGATTTGCAAAACCTTCAGAAAGGACATTTTTTTGCGGTTTTTAAGGCAAACTATAACTAAAACAATTTGTAATGATTTGTAATTTATAATTATGCTCATGCCATTGATGATTATATTGTAATTATGTAAATGAATTAAGTTTAACCGCATTTTTTCGCAATTTATCAAAGGAAACTAAGCAAGTAGGTACACTACTATAAGTTAGAATTAATTTATCGTTGTATGAATAGAAATGGAAGAAAATATCTAGTAGGGTATATTCCTACTACTTGTAATATAGGGTCACAAGATATCTTTAAAAATTAACAATGTGCTTGTGTCGCTAGTCGGTACATATTCGTGCCAAATAGTTGGGCACAGTTTTTAGAAATAAAATAAATAGTGCGCATCTTCAACAAAATGCATGTTACTACGCTTCGTAGAGCTAACGCTACGCCACGTAGCGTATTCGCTACGCGGCGTAGCGTGATTTCTACGAAGTACGAATCTTCCAATTGACTGTCAAACTGACGCAATCAACGTCATCGGGCATCTCTGAGCTCAAACAATATCAATTTACCTGTCTGTCACCACGAAAAATAGAACACGTCAAAATGTTTAAAAGAGATTAGATTTCTAATAATCGCCAGAAAGTCGTGAGTGCCGTGACTAAAAAACAAAGAACGACTTATGCTGACCATTTCAAAAGAGACCACGGCCTAAATAAATTCTAAAAATTAAACAATCTATTCAAAGCATAACCTTGAAGTTGACACACCCACATTCTTTAAGAATAAGCTTTTGTCTAAATTGTAACAGGTACCTACAGAGAAGCAGCAAATTACTATATCACGACTCAATGACGCTTAGTTAGGATTATGAACTTGTGTCTGAAATATAAACTAGGAAATTAATTTGCCTAATTATTGTTGCAATGTTAAACGAATTTTTAATTAATTTGAAAGATTTCCTGTTCGTTTAGGCTAATTTAATTATATAAAGAACAAAAGTTCGTACTTCGTTAGTTTACAAACAACGGCACGTCGAAAGTAACAATATTTGAACAGCGCCTTAATTTCGTGGCAGTAAGGGTTGTTTTCGTAAGTTCACGTGTTAGTCTGTCTTATGTTATATTGACGTTCACAAAGCTTTGTTTTGATTTTGAGTCCTCTCACTACAAATAAGACACGTCTGGAAATTTTTGATCTACGATCCGATCCGTTTCGGAATGAAACTATTTCTAAATCGGATTAGTATTCCGGATCTATGTTGTAGCCTTGGAGGACCTAAGCATTGCAATTATAATTTGACATTAAATAATAATAATACCTGCCTATTGCTCGTTACTTTAACACCCTATTATTAACGATTGAAAGCTACAATTACCTAGATTAAAGTGCCTATTTATCGGCTCTAGTACCCTTAAATGCACTTCATACTTGCACGATTTTGAACTTAATAATATCTTGTTGAACTCACACAACGGATGTGTAGTTAGAACAAAAGGGGAAGGTTATGTTATGACCCATTGATTTGAAGTTGAATTTAAATGTCAGTCGTAAAACATGTGGTAAATATTTACTAGAGAGGTAATCTTGACATGAATAAATTAATAGTTTAAAAAACACTAGAAAATCACGCTTTTAAAAATGCACGTAAAAACAAAAAACTTGAAACCGACTATGATACGATATTCCATCATGGAATGCCAGTGCCTATCTTCCGGCTTCATCATCAGACCTTGAAACCTAATCGTGGTCAAAGTTCATTACAAGACTTTTCTAAGAAATCCAAAACAGCTATGATACGATTTTCCATCATGAAGTTCCAGTTCATATCTTCGGGCTCCATCATCAGGTCAATTCGACAGTACCATATTATTGTATTGTCATCAGAACTACATACAGCTGCCAATTTTCATTACGCTACGACCCTTGGAAGATGGTTTAATTAGTTACCTTAGATTCCATTACATAGTTAGTTACATACAGGTCGACCTAATAAAAGCGTGTTAAAATTGGGTACGTTTCACTACTCGTATAATAATTTAGTCGGACTAGGGAGCGTAGAAACAGCCCATAGGGTCTACTCCGCAGTGATAATCTGAAGTATCGGCCGAATGTGCAGCCGTTTCTTGACTTCCAAAGTTTCTTAAGACACATTTTTGACTTTAACTTATCCCTTTTTTTTTCACGTGGTCAGGAAACGGCCGAACATTCAGCCGACTGTTACCACTGTATGTACTCACTGGATCGGGGGCTGACAAACTCGTACTTCAATTTTTTTTTATGCTTTAATTATACGAAATTCCCGTTTTCAACTAAGTAGTATCGTTAAAGTACAGTCGAATAAGTTATTTGGTATACAGGTACCTTGTAACTACTTTTAAACAATGTGTGCTGAGTAGACAATTCTTTTACACCACTCTTATAAGTATGCCATGAGCTAAAGATTTATCTCGAACACAATAAAAATGAATATTGGCAGTCTAGTAGAAAGATGAGTATTTCGGTCTGTATAGCTTCTCCGACTGGGCATGCCATAAAAAGCACAATTTTCCAACAAAATGTTATAATCAAAATTATTTATATTTCCAGGACAAAACCACAGGCGACTCGAAAACTGCGCAGGAGAGTCGAGACGGCGGCAACGTGCACGGTTTCTACAGCTTCATAGATTCTGACGGGAAGACACGTACAGTCCACTACACTGCAGATGACCAGCAAGGGTTCAGGGCTAGCGTGCAGAAAACTTAGAATATTAGCTACTTTACCCTGCGTCCTAACCGAAAGCGACTGTCGATCGTTTACCTGAAAAATGACGCACATACGCGACTTGATTGATTGTGCAAGTATGTCATATTCATAAATATAAAAGGGCGTTACGATCGCGTAGGTACTCGCACATCGATCTCTTTTGGTTAGGACGCGGCCTTAGAATAGTTGCAATGGTACTTTCATAATGTTGATAGTCATGTTGGGAATTTTTCCCCATAAAAGTTAATTTGTGGCTACGGGAGTAACCACCAATTAATTGCCTTTTTTATAGGGAGTATTTCATTTGGAAAGACCAAAGGGTTACCTATGTGCTTCTGATTTCTTGAGTCGCGGACTATTTCGTTAAAGCCCTACTGAATATTGTAAGGCTGTGGCTACGATGCTGTATCCAAACTACTTTTAGTTTGATGACTAGTTTGCGACAGACTGAGCATGAACCATAAGTAACATGACTCATCTCTAAACTTTAAAGTTCCATTCCATCGCTAACAAAATACCAAGTATAGACTGCGTTCTTCAAGACTTATTCAACAAAATAAAGGAGCCTTCCATTTTCTTCATCTCATGCAACACCCTTCGTGCTAATGTGATATGTGAGTTTCTTGAAATCCCCGTGGCGTAGTAAAACTACAGTACTTTTCTTCGGCAACAAAATGCAGCTGTAGATCATTCAAATGAATCACAGCACCTTATTATGAAGCGACCCGCCCCTTCGGTGCCCCCCTTTTTTTAACTTTTACCGCTCTGGGCGGAGCGGGAGAGCGTTTCAGACTTTTACTGACTAAAACCCACCCGTGTTCCTTCCGTTGCCTGTGTGTCAGGCCCACGATATCCCTTAAGGACAAACTCGCAACCCTGGCAGGCATTGGCCCTAACGAACCCCGTCAGTTGGTGCTGACATCTCTTTGAGGCGCGCGTGGAACACAACGTGCCGTCGACCAGATCCTGGTCCTTATCGGACGGCGAGCTACCCATCGCTCACCGTCTTCAAGCCCGCGCCTACGGTGGCCGGAATTCAGCCAGAGACGGCCTCCCATGCACTCTCGCTCTGAACCATGGCCTAAACCAGGGCCGGACGTTAGAGATCGCCGCCGCATCCGTGAGGACACGGTGTTGCTCCGCCTAAGCCGGGCAGACCTCCACCGTGTCCTCAGGGCGATCCACACAGTGGTGACACCCGGGCGTTTCCTCCCGCTTTATCCTGAACAGGAACCTCCCGAAACAACCGTGTCCGGTGAGGACCTGCGTTAGGCGGAAGGTGAGGACGCCGTGGCGCCTCTCTAGCCACTCCTCAAATTTGCCACAATTGCGGCGTGCCCAGCCGCACTCTCCATATCACCATGAGATCCCGCCGGAGCTCCGTCCGCTGTGCCGTGATTGCTCGCGGCAGCAGAGTTACGTCCCGGCATGGGATCTGGAGGCAAAAGTCCTCGCGCAGATAATGGGAGTGGCGTGAGGACTTTTGCCTCCAGATCCCATGGCGGTAGTCCGGCAAGGAGGCTCGCCGCCTCACGAGAGACCGTGCGATATACTCGGACCAGCCTGATGGCCATGACCCTTTGGGACGCGTTCAACCTGGCTGGTCGCAGTCTTATAGAACGCGCCCAAACCGGTGCCCCGTAAAGGGCCATGGATCGCACGACCCCTACGTAGAGCCTCCGGCAGTAGGTGTTTAGACCCCCTAGATTGGGCGTTGCAAAGCAGTCACGACCCTCTCCAGGCTGGGAGCCAAACGTCGGAAGTGCTCCCCGAAGTTCCACCGGCTGTCGAGGACGAGTCCCTAGTACTTCATCGTCGACTCGACACCGATGTGAACCCCTCCCGCCGTTATCTGGAAACCCGACAGTGGCGCGTTCTAAGGACCATAAAAACACATTCCCTCGAACTTGTGCAAGACCACCTCGAGTCCCAATTGCCGGATCCTATCGACGATTGTCGCAACCCAACGTGTCGCCAGTTCGGCCGCCGCCTCATGCGACCTCGCCTGCGCTTGGACTAGCGTGTCGTCAGCGTAGCAAACCACGCTGACGCCGCTAGGGAGGTCGGCGCGCAGCACCCAGTCGTACCCGATGTCCCACAGATGCCCAAGGACCGATCCTTCTGGGACACCGCACGACATCTCTCGCCGGTTCTACTCTCCTTGGTGACCGGGGTAGATGACGGTACGGTTCCCCCCTACGGTAAGGACAGGTGCAATGTACTGATGTGGCGACACGTCAACACACTAAGATTTTAGTTCTATATAAGTAAAATTTTAATGTAAAATACACATAAACCATCCGGAATAAATTCACTAAGAAAACGGCATCAAAATATATTGTGTAGTTAAGAACTCTGCGGTCACACAGGCAGACACGAAAAGCGCCTTTTAACCACCTCGGTGGTCTAGTGGTAAGCACCTGTCTCAGAGCCAGAGGTCCCTGGTTCGATTCCCAGCGGGGGAAATAACGGTAGGGCTGGTTCTAAGTCTATTTGGCTAGCTACCACCATCTTATCTAAGTCTGTCGCAATAACAACATTGTTAACAGCATTTGTTGTGTTTCGGCAGTCAAGAGGTATAGATAGCCAGTTCCTGTGTGGTTAAGGAATCCGGGTGAATCTCGCTTCCACTTCCGGCCTCACTTACCATCAGTTGAGATGAAGGCCAAGAACTTCCTCGTTGTGGATCAAAAAAGCGACTTTATTTAAAATAAACTCGCGTACATTTAAATTATTTTATAATATATAATTATGTACAGATTTAAATGTAAGTTGGCTCTAATCGCGTGTGAGTACTAAGTATTGTTTTAGGGTTAATTGGTATGGTACTCACAGGCGTAATAATAAACTTGTCTCTTCGTACTCATCCCACTTGTTTAAGTTAGTCATTATGCCATGTATAAATATTTAAAAAGTTTAATAATGACAGCATATAAAACATCTTTAGTGAAGACCGTTATGATGTTGATTTCATAACATTTCGATTGTATGTATCTCACTTTAGTATTCGGTATGAAAAATTATACAATGTGGAGGCAACAATACCACAATAAATCAAAACAGTGGTACTGGGTGGCACAGGCGCGGCTCTCAAATGAGAACGATATATTTCTAGCCTTTGCATCGCCTGCCTCAGAAACTTGTTATTAAATGTTTATGTACAGCGCAGTCTATCTCGGTCTCTTCGCATGTAAATATATTTTATTCTGTTGTGTATACCTCATTTTTTTACGAAATAATTTAATTTAAATAAACTGAATTTAAATGATTACGCTTGCATTGCTTTTTTATTAATTCCACATGCCTCTATCCGTGTCTATCCTTTTCAGTTTGCCGACATATTCCCAAGATAAAATGTAATGATGAACCACCAACAAAATTTCATGTAGAGTAGGTTACCAAGACTTACATAACGCTTTCACTGTTAAAAAGTTATCAGATCGAATGTAGTGCCAAGCCCCTAACTCTAAAAACCTTACATCTTGGTCAAAATGTACGCCATCGCACAGACACTATTGTTTGGGGTTATGGTAAGAAATTAAGTCACTGGTCTTTAATGTTGTGTCATGCAATAGTTCAATGGGACGGCCAAGCCATACATTTTAACCAAAATGTAAGTTTTATAGAGTCAGGCCTTGTAGAGTTAGATGCTTGGCTCTACATTGGATCTGATAACATTTTAATATTGAAAGCGTTATGTAAGTCTTGACAACCTACTTTACATGAAACGTTTTTGGTGGGATTTCATTTATTTTTGTAGTAAAGTCTATTTTATTTTAGCGGTGATATTATACTGACCTATTTAGCCGTAAGAAATACAGACTTGCACCTACCTTTAAGGAGGTTGGAGGGAGAACGTTACAAATCCTAGCTTACATACCAAATTTCAGCTTTCTAGGACTTCGGGAAGTATCCTAGAGGTTTTATTTTATATACAGACCTGCACCCCCATGACGGGGGTGGGACGGTGAAGGTTGCAGAATTCAAAATGTTTTTGTTGTGTGTGTGCAAATTCTAGCCTGAATCAGCAAATTTTAGTTTTCTAGGACTTCGGGAAAAGCCCTAGAAGTTTTGATGAATGAGTGAGTGAATGAGTGACGAAACAGAGACGTATTTTAGGTATTAATAAAATCAAAAGTATAAAAGCTAGACAAATTATACTTAGTGTGTTTTATGAGTCTGCTAACTACAACATATCCTGAGATTGAGCTCTCTCGCATTATCCAGGCCGAAGCTATGAGGGTTCAAACCCTCATAGCTTCGGCCGAAGCATTTCTTCGGCAATACGAAGAAATGCTTCGTTAAGCACTACATTGGTAAAATCAGCGCTAACCAGACAAAGTCGAATGCGAACGCCTTATAAAAAGCAACAAGCAGTATTATAAGTCAACGTAAAAATCAACGACGCCTTTTCAAAATATCACTGCAACTCAGTTTAAAGTTAGGGCTTGCTCTATCTATACATTATTATTAGTTCGGAAACTAAGTATTCGACTTCAAAATGGAGTGCTGGTCCAAAATGTATTGATTATGTTATGTGTAGAACATGATTTGGAGCAGCTCCCCTAATCGACCGTAACCCTAAGGGCCTGTGCACACCACGTTTTTTAAACGCGCCGTTGATGCGCGTTTGTAGCGATACAGACGCGAGTCAGACGCAGCCTGTAGACTTTTTGTTGGTTAAAACCGCGCCGCTGACGCACGTTTAAAACGCGCGCAACGGCGCGTTTAAAAAACGTGGTGTGCACAGGCCCTTAAACGTAGTGTTTGGCAGTTATGAACGTAGGCCATTTTCGATTCTACTAAGCGACTTAGGTACAAAGCAATACAAATATTGTAAACACCATAGCTGGACGAAACACCCGCTCGGGTCACTGCACATCAAAGCTACCTGTCACACTTGTTTATAAAAAGTTTAAAAGGATGTTTAAACGCATTACGGCTACCGATTCAAAGATTAAGTTATTGTTGTGGCTAATATTGTTAGTTTAAGCTCCAAGGATTATTCGCCATTGATACTCTTTTTGTGGACCCCATAACATATCTGTCACAGATACGCATCTTTTGAACCGGGTGACACTTGACAAGTTTTGTCAAATATTTTTTTTTCTGTCGATGTCTTATCTGAGTTTCGGTTTTGAGTTGAGCAGATTATTAAATGCGTCAGGTCGAAATAATTATTAAAGGCTCTCTTCAGACAACTATTTTTATTTATTTCAATTCGTTTTAGTTGCAATTCACGTTTGCTGAACATGGGGTTCTTCTGATTTTGATTAGGGGTGAGAAAAGTGTTGTTGAGTTTTTCCATTAGGAAGTTATCAGGAGGCCTAAAATGGACGCTATGGCAGAATTATAATATGATCTGCGTACAATTCATACATCCCGCAATTCATCTGTTTTACAGCTGTTATTTGACATTAGACTTCACTATAGTAATTCATAGTTTGTGAACCATTTTACGAAACTCCATACAAAACTGTCAAACAGATAAATTGCGGGATATGAATTGTACTTATGATTCTGCCAAAGCGTCCATTTTAGGCCCTCAGTACCTAGTTACAGAAGCACGAAGTCTGGATTTTTGCCCTTCTGGGTTGATAGCAAAAGACTTTATTTTAAAACACGGATGGACGGACGGACGGCTGTTCTTGGTTTCTTTTTATTTTTTTGCTTTTTATTAACTTAAAAAAAAACTAGCAGAACATACAACTCGGCCTATTCCTTTGTGGAATATTTATAGCGTGATGTTATGTTACGTTAATTTTTCCTTTAATACATAATTCTTTAGTATTCTTTTTTTTAAAGAGTTGTGGAATTTCTCCATAGAAAACGACCAATTGGAACCGTGCACCTAGCTTCTGACGTTTCATAAGTGCCCATGTAGGCTTATGTGAAATAAAAATATTTTTGATTTGATTTGATTTGAGTAAACTTCGAGTTTTAGGTAGTGGATCCTTTGTGATTTAAACCTTATAAGGAAAAAGACCTGCATAGCAAAACGAAATAAACCTCAGGTAAAACGTGCACGATAACAAGAAGGATTTTTTTCAAAATGTTTGTCAAAAACATAACCGTATCTTTTATTAAAATCAAAAGAAATATCATCAATGCTACCATGATACGCAAGGCTGATAGCTCTAATTGAAAATATAACGGTTTTAAGAATGGCGATTCCGTACATAGGATTTTTATATAGGTCGATGAACCTAGGGTTTAAAAATGTTATGATCATTGATTTGACAGTCGTAGACTTGCCCAGGAATCTTCCCTCCAAAATACGTTTATATATTCCAAGCTATTATAAATCTTTACTTTCTCGATAAACTTCTATCAAGTCTCCCTGTTCAGGTACAGCCAAGATCCCGAAGCTTTTCAGTTTGATAAATCTCTGTAGGCACCTACAATTGGCATCACATAGGCACATCATTCGCTTTCCCACTAGGTGATGGAAGCTTTGAATCCTCTGAAAATACCTGTCAGAGGATTCTCACGCATTGCCGTATCGGCTTTTTGGATAACATTACATTGATTAATATCAGATGAGTACGTACCAACCCTTATTTTCATGTACCTCTTTTTTTTTTTTGGGTGGGAAATCATCAAATAACTTCACCCGCTCTGGGTGGAGCGGGAGGTCGTGTCAGATTTTTACTGACTAAAACCCACCCGTGTTCCTTCCGTTGCCTGTGTGCCAAGGCCACGATATCCCTTTCGGACAAACTCGCAACCGTGGCAGGCATTTATCGGACGGCGCGTTGTGTTCCACGCGCGCCTCAAAGAGATGTCAGCACCAACTGACGGGAGTTGGTGCTGACATCTCTTTGAGGCGCGCGTGGAACACAACGCGCCGTCGACCCGGGCCTGGTCCTTATCGGACGGTGAGCTACCCATCGCTTACCGTCCGCAAGGCCTGCGACTCCCTGATCATGTATCTCTAACGCCACATACGAACTACGCATTGCACCTAATGTCACGCAAATCCTTTAACATTGGGCAAGCACAGCTATCCGTGCGATTAACATATTCCCGACAACAACCGTCGGACCGTAGCCTACGAGACACAACAATCATCGGAGAGTAGCCTACGAGACACAACAACCATCGGACAGTAGCCTACGAGACACAACAACCATCGGACAATAGCCTACGAGACACAACAAGCGTCTCGTCGGAGGATCTTTTTGTGTGGAGAATGAGGTACTTAGCACCCTGTTCCTCATACGTCACCTACCAAGTTAATAGGAAGGCGTACAGAGGGGTTTCAGGTGCCTACTCTAAAATCGCTTCCCGTAACATTGTAAATAAACATTTTCTGAGGAATTCTAAACCAAAAGCAGCGTAAAATTGATTAATTGCTAATACATTATGATAGCGGTGGCAGTCCATATCGCTGATAAACGGCTTACAATGACCGAGTTATATGCGGTGCGATAGCTGCAATGATTTCGGATTAACCGTGTCATGGTTACGCAAGAAATGGCTGAATTTGCGTTATGGGGACAACTTTTAAAAATACGAGAATGTGGTTGATCTCAAGAAGTGAAAAAGTTCATGCAGAATACCAACCTACAAACTCAAACTAAATGCATTACTTCTATCTACGTACTACGTGTTTCACTTAAACCAATTACAGGCACTTTTGAATTGTCTAGCAGTCGGTCAGTCAGATAGATGAAGCTAGGCATTTCAAAGCGTAGAGGTTGTCATGGAGAAGAACGAGCAAGAAACTTCATGGGCACGTTTTTAAATCTAAAATTGTATTTATTTCACAGCAGTGATTTTTAACATTGAAAGCCGATGAAATATGTAGGTATTTTATTTTGCAGGTGTCCAAAGCCGCCTATAAGCTTGACTCATGATAGTGACATGCTGGCTATTAATATAGCTTTCTGCTGAGACAAAGATCAGCCATGCACTCAACAAAACTCAAATAAATAATTCTTCAGTTTTGCGATATTTGTGTTTTGCAGGCGCTCACCAAATTATGAAAGTTACTCAAAAACAAATTTGAAACCATAATTAGATAACGGTGATCTCGTTTAACAGTCAGAAGTGTGCGAGCAACCCTTTATATATAAGTTTATTTCATAATCAACAAGTTTTAAGGCTCCGTGCACGAAAAATACCCTTTTTCGTCAATTTCTTATCTAATTGTGAGAAAGCTTGAAATAATTGAATCAAAGTCTGTGTACAGTTTTCGTGGTGCTACACCATTCATGTCAGTCACAGCACCTGTTAATAGTTTCATCACTTTTGTGCACTCGAAAATATAGTATATTGCGCCTTTGATTTACTTAATAAAGATATTATATAAACATAAAATAAAATTTTGATTTTATCCCAAGGATAGCTGAAGCCCAGTATGTGATTTTTAAATTTCTTGATATAGTTTGCTAAATAATAGAAAAAAATATATTAATGACGGGGTTTTAAAAAAAATATAGGTACATTATTTTTCTGCTATATTTTGTATCGAAGTTGAAAAAAGTGCTTCTCCCACATGCAAGTAGACCATATAATAATGTTGATTATATTTTTTAATTTTCATTACGTTTTATGCTATATTTACGTTGTATTTACGCGAGAATGACGTTTCATTTTCAAACGTCATTCTCGCGTAGTTTTTCGGAAAACTTGTTGCGAATATTAGTGATTTGTCATTTGAAAAATCCTTTTCCACCACATGCAAAACAAAGAACTCGACATTTCAAATCACAAATAATTTTGTTTTAATTATTTTTCCCTTTCTCACAACCAATGAACAAAATTGATCAATATCAGCTGACTTCGTGCACGGCGCCTTAATGTTAACTAAGTTCTAGAGGCCTTCTTTTAAGTTATATATGGAAATACCTGTAACAGAAGACCTCCCTCTTCCATAACTATGTGTACATCATACAAAGCCTGTTAATAACAGATTTTTTTTAAAGTAGGTTTAAATATTCCCCTTTAAACATCAAATGGTCAAACAACAGGAAAAACATTCGTCCCGATTCGTAAATGTCTTATAATTCCCCAAAGAACGTCCGAAGAGCGCGCGCGCGTGTGCGTTTCTCAGAAGTTCTCACGTCTAGTATCTACTGCAGCACAGAATGGACAAAGGGTGTATTCTGTACATAACAACAACTAACAACAGTGTTGTTACATGCATGGTGGAGGCACAGAATACTGACTTTTGGTGGAGGCGTCCCGGCGAGCTGTCACAACAACACGGCCTGTCGCGCGTCAGCGGATGTGCCAGGATTCTCAAAGTTCAAAGAGGAAAAATTTTAAAATAGGAAGTCAAATAAATATAAGATATCGATGACACGAGCAAATTGTACAACATTATTTTTAGTACATGCGAAACCTGAATATAGTTTGTTCAGAATAAGGAACTGAATCGATTTCATAATTTTTTTCACCATGTTCCAAAAATATTTAAGTGTGATAGAAAATGTTATCACCATTTAATTACTTACAATACAATCGTCGTACGGTTATGTACCTACTACCAAATTATTATCAATGAGCGCAAAACAACCCTGGAGGCGCGGGGGCGCCGTTAGCATGTTTTTGTACGGACAACGCGGTAACATAACAACCTTATAACTTGGTGATTTTTCATTATTCAGTTTTGAAATTTTGTACATTTAGTTTTTTACATAAAAATACTAGGCACGTGTTTCGGGTTTCGCATATACTAAAACTAATATTATTGTATAATAACTGACCTTAATCCTACTACTTGCCACCGCCGCGGCATTTTATTGAATTCTTACTAAAAAATAAAGATTTCAGAAGATGGTACTTTGTAAAGCTGAAAGACCCAGATACTCTTTTCTTTTGACCGGAGAAAAGCTAACGGGACAGTTTGGGATTTTAAAATCATGAATGTATCGTGATGTAATTATCGAGTGCGCTCTAATACTCATTTTCAATCAAAGTTTTATGTATTTTTAAGTCTTAGAAGTTTTAGTTACATGCACTAATTGTCTAATTAAGTCGAATTTCGGTTTAAACCAATACAAGTCCTGTGCCTTAAATTCTTTATAAAATGTCATTATACCCAGTTGTATTCTACTGCTAAACTTTGAGCACCTCTGTACCTGCCGTCAATCGTTCAATGATTCGGAACGGCATCTCGTTTTTTTCGGAGCCGGGTCGGTGCCACGGCACGGCAGGTAGAGACCCAGACGTACACGATACAATATTGACATCAACCTGTAGGTTTCACTCACTTTGGGAGTACGTACGTTAGGCTTTAGGTAGGTACCTATATCAGTTATGATTAACAGCACCCTCGCTTAAGAGGCCAGGCACAAAAAAAGAACATTGAAGAGTAACGAATTCACGTTTCACTATTGGTGGAAATCAACTCATCATAGCCTAACATCACTCCATTATTTTTCAGGCAAAGGTCACCTACATATCGCCAGTTATGTTCCTGATGGTTGTGTTGTTCCTGATGGAAAAAACTATTAGACTGAAAAGAGAAATCACTTTCAATGTACTTAGTTTAAATGACTTATAGTTGGAGACTGTAATAGTAAGTACCCTCTAAAGTAAAGTTTCCCAGTAGTCCAAACACACACTTAGAATATCTACTTAAGTTTCGCAAGTAAGGTGGCTGATAGCAAGGTGTTGCGATGGCCTGATAACGCGCTCTAGTCGACGTGCAAGGAAATTGCAGTCAGCGGCGCACGCACACAGCCGCACGCTTGCACAAGTACCCACAAGCTAGCACAGTTACGTAAGTACGTGTGCAGACACCCTACATGGGGAACTGTGTTTGTGGGGCTCGAAATTGGGGCGATCTACATTGCATTTGCAAAGTGGAGATACTTTTGAAGTATTGGTGTCATTTGTGTATGAGTATGGAACATGGTACTTAGTTCCAAAAGATCAGAACAAGTCATTGGAAGCGAAAAATCAAAGAGTCGGATCTTGTCTTGTCTAGGTTAAGCTTCGTCTGCATATTATGTACGTATCTAAAACTTTTTGTTCCCCATTTCTTACCCACTCGCACAATCGAACTTTGAAAATTCATGCCGAGACGGACACCTTGTGCAGATACAAACGTTCCCAAAGATAGAGGAGTGAAACCAAGGATTATAATCAAGGATAGAGTCCGAATTCCACAGTGGATACTAACGGACGTTACATTCTGATGATAATGGTAGGTAATAAAAGATAAGGCGTTATGCTTAGTCCACCTCACGTATGCACTAATCTTTCTTTATCCTTCAAACATATCAGAAACGATAAGACCGAACTCAAAAACAATTAAACAAAGCTGCAAAAAGTGTATAGAAGTATTATGGAAAGAAAACCCTTCGCAGTTATCGTAACAAACATTAAAACATGACCACCTACTGAGAGGCGCGTGTTCCATACGAAACCATAATTTAATACAAACAATACTCATACACTTGCGAAAATAATCTACCACTCTTTAATCTCCTGTTATAAGGTTTAAAATGCAACAGCTCTGAGTTTCGTAACCGTAAGTGAAATGTGTATTTCACCTGTCTGTAATTTGTACAGAAGTTTGACTAAATCATAGAGGAATTTGCTTTTCCTGTGGGAATTGAGTTATTTCTTCGTTCTTCGTGTGTTAGCTGTGGTCCCTGTGGAGCTGCCAGTGGGTTTCCTTTTGCTTTGTCAAGAATTCAAGATATTGAAAGGTAGGTACGTTTGTAGTGATACAAGAGATTGAAGAGATTTGATAGGTATGTCAAGACGTCTCTGAGTTTTGAACTGGAAATTGTGAAGTGATAAATTTTATGATGTTTGTGGTATGAAACAATTTACGTATTTTGCTTTTACAAAACCCCACTTCAAAACAAAGTCAAAAACCATTGGTAAGTGGCTTGAGAACCATTTCCTAAATCATACCAGTTAGGGATAATTCCAAGGTCAGGCTCCTCTCATTCTGCTAAATTAAATAAGTCCCATCGTAGTCTTCACCTGGCCATAGACCTCTCTGGTTTTATACAACACCTGGTTCGAACCTTTCACACCCGGTTTCGGTGCAAGTAACAAGACTCATATGTTAGTAACAAAATATACTTACAAACTATGTTAGTAAAACAATTACACAGAAACTATTCGTGACATCACTGCTGCAAGGTGACAGGCCACGCCGATACCTCACATACGCACAATCTAGCCTACTTGCTACCATAAACAGGATGCGCATCGCTTCCGCATCACAGTGTAGAAGCAGTCAACGCGAGCTTCAGCAAACATCCCTGATACGCTGCAGTATCGAGGCTGTCCCATCAGCACCCTGAATGCGTTATTGTATTGTCTGTGTCAATAATTAGAGCTTAGATCGAAATATTAGCCAGTCAGCAAGGTAACGGTGCTGGCGGCACAAGGAGCGCCGAGCATTCAACATGTAGTGCCCGTTTTCACTAACACTAAATTACACCTAAATGAATGCCTAACGAAAAGGGCGTTGTTGAATTTTTTACTTTCGGCCTTGAACCGATCGTTGATTAAATCCAACAGAACACTTAGGCGAAATAAAAATGCCTAAATAAAGGCATTTTTATTTCGCCTGATGAAAAGGGGCAAAGGTATCGTCATTAGTAACCCAGCTGAACTTGACGAACCTTGAATTATAGATGCATTATATTCAGTCCTGAACACAAAAACTTAATTCGATACAGACGCGTGTTGCGGTTCACCACAATATTTGTAATTTGTAACGTGTTTACCAAAACTTGTTAACCCTAACCACATTAGTATAGAGTTACAAACTGTTGTAGGTACTATGAAATCATATTGTTAAAAAATTGTTGTATGACATAGTGCTTGGTTGCTTGGTTATGTCTGTGTCTTTCAAAGGTACCGAAGAGTACCTAGATAATATTTGAAATAACTAATCTATGAAATGCACAAAAGCGTGGAGATTGGCAGAAGCAAAGAGAAGCATAGACAGTGATCGAAATCGGGCTATAGATGATGATTATGATGAATCTAACTAAAATGACAGAGGTGTACGGTGTACCAAAAGAGAGTAATACTTACTTTTCATCGTTCTCTTATGGCCCATTTTAACAGCAATTCTGCCCAGCTAGTTCCATCAAACAAGCATAACTATAATCCATTAAAGATGTCATTAGATGTGTCTGTGTGGTGCCAGACGTAAGGAATAGCACCACCCTATTTCTTCCCGTAGGTGTCGTAAAAGGTGACTAAGGGACTTACTAGAGAATGCCCAGATGCGTCTTATATGTATTTTAACACCATACTGCGATCGCCAACCCGCCTGCCAAGCGTGGCGATTATAGCAAACCCCCCTTTGGGAGAGGCCTATGTCCAGCAGTGGATGACTTTCGGCTGAAATTATGAATGATGATGATTAGAGATGTAAGATAAATATTAATAATATGTCTCCAACCAACGTCATTGGAGACAAAAGCAACGCTTACAAATATAAGCTCGATCCAGTTCTTACGATTAGATTGCTGATACCATCTCATATCTCAAATGAAATCAGTTGCGATCTGTTCTTTTATATGAAGTATAAAGGTGTTTTCTGAGTCTATTCAATAACTAATTTGTAAAGGTACCTACTTGTAGTATGTCATCAGTCCAAAGCCCATTGAAGTAATAGGATAGTGTTCCTTTGCTATCTAGATTTGGTTTGGACGTAATATCATCTCTCAGACTTTGAATATCCAACTAAATAAAGATAGCGAGGATAGACTGTATGCGGAAGTTTTAAGTACATTCAATGTAGGCTGTGGTTATAATTATAAGTCTGAAGTCGTCAAACCCGTCTTGAGCAAGCGTGGTGAATTGGTAACCAATGCTCGCGTCTTCTGTGAGAGAAGAGGCCCTGCAGAGAGACAGGCAAAGGCTGGTATTATTATGGTTAGCTTGCTAAATTAAAAAACTGGCCGGTCGGACTCGCGCACCGAGGGTTCCGTACGTATATATGATGTAGAAGATTTCTGAAAAACTGTGCTATTTAGAGACATCGTTTTATTTTTCCTGTAATCTTTACATAAACTTCTATCACATTGAATAATTTCAGATTTTTATCTATGCAAACTTCGGAGATGAAAAAAAAAATACTGTCGCCCCCCTTGGGCGACAGTATTTTTTTTTTCATTTTTCATCAAATGTCGGAAACCATGCTGCCTAAAAAAAAAAGAAAAATGTTTGAGAATATGCAAACAGCGTTCTTTCATATGATACCCTACATGCCCTAGTAGCCCCATTTCAAATTTTTAAGACCTCCTTTCAGTCTTTTTGCAAAAAAGGTATATTTTTTTAAATTTATTTCTTGTTTGTAAAATAGTTGGGCAAACGTCATCTAAAACTATTCTAAATTTCAAGTTGATAGCATTAGTAGTTCTTGAGATATTCAGGTGTGACAGACAGTCAGTCTTAGTCTCACCATAAGGGTTCCTTTTTACCATTTTGGTAGTGAACCCTAAAAAGAACCAGCTAAAACTGGACATGTTGTCGAACCACCAGACGTTGAAGGTTGGACATGTGACACAAATACAAAATTATATGATACATAATCGGGAGAGCAAGTCAAAGACCCCGCAAATTAAGTCTCATTCGGAGGCTTTATATTTTAAGGCCGAGTGAAAATACAGTTTTCTCTGTAGAGATATTATTGCACTACCACTGTGACAAAAATATCATCATCACCAACTTAGTCTTAAAAACAAACATTCAAAATCCTTCAAAGCCTTCGCGATGGAATCGTTTGACACTTTTCAAAGTAACGATAATCTGATGTTGTACAGTCTTGTTTCTTCATTTTTTACCTCCGGACCGGAAAGTATCATCTTATTTGTTTATCTCCCGAGCTTGTCGACAGCCCATCGCCACGTAATTAGAAAGACAAGGTAGCTTTTTTTCATCATACATAATTGACAGGAAAGCTGAATAATTACAAAAGAATTTCAACCATCTGATATAGATTGTAGGGTCTATAATTGTGTGTTGATACTGATGGGTAGTAGTTGACAGTGTAGACTTTTTGTAGAAATATTGTTTTTCGTCGACACTGCCATTTTTATTGAGTCTTACGGTTTTGTTATTTTTAGTTGAAGTTGAACGACTAATGGCTGTCTGGATTTAAAAATGTGTGATATTTATCTTCTTTGTCCATTTTTCTATTAGAACTCTTAAATTGAACCACCGCCACCTCACCGGTAACTTATGACTATGAATTATTGTTCTGACTGCCTTGATACTGATGCTAGTTTGAACTAGTTTAAGTAATACTGTACAAGGCGTTTAACTTTGGTAGTTACTTCTTTACTTCTTGAGTCCTTAATTATGGACCGAAGGGGTAAAGAAATATGGTGAAATAATCCAAATATATCACTCAATCCAGTTTATTGTAAAAATAATAATAGTTATATTATCTAAAAATAACAACTAAATGCAATTCGATAATTTTGGCGCGTGGTATCTCAAACTATGGTTATCTCAAGTCTTGAATGTTCTCTAAATAGCTTAAGCATTAGATTGTCTAGCTATCTGGGAATAACCCACAAATCATTGATAGCTAGTTCTAATACCTGAATGGCTCATGAAGTAATTAATAAGTACATAATCACCGCAGTGTGTCTAGACGAAAATCTTTGACCAGTGTGTGTTGCTAGTGATGGCCTATATATGGCACTGAAATGAGGTCGCTCACAATCAATTTCCCGAAGGGCAATACAGAAGACTAAGGTTGGAATTTCCCTACGTGATCGAATCAGAAATTAAGAAATCCACAGGAGAACCAAGGTAACCCCATTGCCTGAAGAATTGTTAAACTTAAGTGGCAGTAGGCACATTACTCGCAGAACAGATGGCCGATGGGGTCGGAACATTTTGGAGTGGCGACTGCATACCGGACGACGACGTAGCGTTGCAAGGCCTCCCACAAGGTAGACTTATGACTTTGTAAAGGCTATAAAAATCCGCTGGATGCGGGAAGCACCGGTCAAAATGTCGGTGCTTGTGGGAGGCTTACGTCCAGCAGTGGACGTGTTTGGCTGAAAAGATAGTCGAAACATTGGAACAATAGTAGGTAAATTATACGAGACCAAAAACCTTAACTAGAGAATGGGCAGCAACGTTCTCTATGCATTTTAAAACCATTCTGCGATCGCCAACCCTTCTGCCAAGCGTGGCGATTATGGAACCCCCCCTCTTCCTTTTGGGGAGCCCTAAGTCCAGCAGGTATCATTCCCGCAACTCCGCAATTGCCTGAAGAAATTGATTTTCAGTCATGTTTCTGCGACTCTCTAATGAAAAACACAACGAGATATGAAATGCAAAAACAGAATTCACTTTAAAAGTCAACATTTTAACAGTATAATTGAAAAAATAAATAAACGTCGACAGAAGAACTGCACTAAAGATATCAATCAATCTTCCTAGCCTTTTCCCTACTACGATGGGGTTGGCTTCCAGTCTATTGCATGCAGGATGCACTATTAATACAGTATTTTACATGGAGCGACTGCCTATCTGATCTCAACAAACCAGTAACTGGGTTGTCAGACTTTTGGTCTTCTAACTACCCGTAACGACTGTCAAAGATCTAAGAATGACAGCCCAGACCAACGATACCATAAGCTTAAACAGGAAATAATACAAAATAATAAAAACAAGGTAATGATGACATCGAAAAGAAAATCTCAATGCCGTCTCCAGATTAATAGAGCCTTATCTACATAAACAGCCACGTTCACCTACAAAAACATTACATTGAACGAAAGTCAGAGAGCGACCAAATCCGTCAGCTATCTTATCAAACGAGTTGTCCAGTAGCTTAATTCTCCTAATCCTATAATACGGTCGGACAGATAGAGCTGTATATTGGTTTTCGCACGTGACGCCCTTGGGTAAATATAGCTGTTTATTTGTAGCTGCCTTATCATAGTTATTAAGAAAATACTCCTAATTGGATTCCTTTGTTTCTTATTCAGACAATTGGGTTAAAATATTCAAAGTATCTAGTACGGTATCATTGGTCTTCATTGGATTAGTAGCCTATTCGTTTGCAAGCCTTAGCATATTAAGCTTTTCATGGGCAACTTCTCTCATGCATATTTCAGGTTTGGTATCCTATAGTTTCGGTTTTAATTATAGTTTTGCTATAATAACACCCAAAAAATATCTTTCAAGTCTTCATGTCTGTGGTCTTTTGATGAGTCTGTAGTTTGGAGTGCTGCCACATGTAACTGAAATCAGATTCGATCCATACCTGAAAATATATAAATACACTGCCTTTCAATTTACTGTAATCGTTTTGTGTATTTTCCTTCCTTCCTCTTTAAACCAAAATACCTACCAAAGATAACGCATCGCCCAAAATCCATGGAGGCGACGAAATCTAAAATAATTGCCAGCTACTGAGTTTGTTCATAGATAAACATGATTTATTGTGTAAACACAGACCCATATCTATACAATAATATCTTTACATCTTAAAAAGACACCATCAACCTTATAACTCTTATTGAAGGTTCAATTTTGCGTGTAATGGTAGTAAATAAAAGTTGGTAAATGTGGAACAAGAGATAGAAATGTGGACATGCGACAGTAATTATTACAACACGGTATTGTAATTGCAAGCCTTTTGATATTTGGCGGTCAATTATATTAGGTGCTGGCTATCATCAATTTGGAACCTGTAGAGAATGTAGATAGTATACAGTAGACAGGTACATCTAAATGTTAGGAGGTTAAGAAAGTAGGTGATAGTAGTATTGTAAGTAGTTGACTTAAAATTGTAATATGAGGATGAAAAGGAAACTGAAATAGATGAGCTAAAAGATAGTAAAACTCACTCTATAGTAAGTAATTTCAATTATAATTATACGTTCCGCCTAATGATGCTTTTAATTCTGTGCTGTAACGTAAATTAATAAGCCAATACATTTTGGCAGACATAGTAAGGGTACTTACAAATGATTGGAAACATCTTAAATCAAAAACCAATTATATTTCTGAAAGTGACTACGATACTTGAGGATATTTAAAGGTACAATTTTAATTTACCAAACGACACTGATATGATAAGCACTGTTTTGACACTGATAATATAAAATTTTCAAATGTTATCACCATATCGGCCGATGACGTCATCAATATTTATTTTTATTATTAAATTGATATTTTTACTGTAGTAACACTTGACATGTTCGTTCTAATTTATAATGTTGATACAAATAAATTCTCGATAAAGATATATATCTTAGACGTGAGTATAAAGTGATGAATTGTTATTTGAATGTTTTATAGCTGTTGTACTTTTAAGTAAACAGTGTGATTTAATATTTAAGTACAGCAAAATACCAATGACTAAATCTACTATCTTGAACCTACGTCAATGTTATCAACCAATTATTGCTACCATCTTTTACATTAATGTTATCTTTTCTATACATAAAAAAATGTATATGTACTTATTAAGTAGGTTCCTAATAATAGCCCCTACAGTTTTTTTCTGTGATCAGCTTGTTGCCATACAAAGGGGCTGTATTAAACCTTCAAAGTTAAATCGAAGAAA
This sequence comes from Tiliacea aurago, assembly GCA_948098905.1. Lineage (NCBI taxonomy): Eukaryota > Metazoa > Arthropoda > Insecta > Lepidoptera > Noctuidae > Tiliacea > Tiliacea aurago. The sequence continues at coordinate 26,315,685 of OX402588.1, read as the reverse complement.
AGTTCTTTGAGACCGACATAGACTGAATTCAATGACACAGGGAATCCTAATGTAGGCCCAAATAACAAAGGTTATTGTAGCACTTTTGTCAAGGAAAAATGGACGCAATTAAATCAAGAAGAAACCGCTTTAACAGAACAAAGATCTAAATCTAAATCGACTACCAACATCGAACTTGAAAGATTAACATACACAATCGGATAGTGATCCGGTACCTACGTGTTATAAAAATCACAATAATTATCTATAAGACGTATGTATGTTAGCTATCGAACTCCTTGATAGTGATGGATATGTACGGGTATGTAGTTAGGTGGCGCTTTCACGAACAGGAAAATATCAATTAAAATAATACTTGAAACAATAAGGGTGACAATACTGAATAAGAAGTACCTACCTACGGAATTCAAGATTATAGGAATCGCCGAAATAAATATTGGAATTGAATGTATAGACACTTAAGTACTCAGAATGAGTAAAAGGGTTTTATGCCAACAAAACATCAAATTATATTGGTTGATCCATTGAATTGGGTCAGTATGAACATACCTATTAAAGTTAAGGGTAGCAACCTATTAGAGGTTGTCATAACATCACGTCTGTAATCCCCGAAGAGTTAGTTAGAGGTGTACCTATATACATACACCCACATTTTGCCAGTTATGTCCCATGTATTAGGGGGCGAGTCTATTGCCATTAACCTGGCACTAATCCAGACCCAGGGCTGTTACTGAGAAATTCCTGATGAAAAAATCCAAAACGAAGAACCTATCCCGAGAATCGAACCCAGGACCTAATGCGCAGTACCGCTCGCGACCACAGGACTATCGAGGCAGCCATAGGAGTCATAAGAGGATTTATGACACATCATCATCATCATTTCAGACGAAAGACATCTACTGCTGGACATAGGCAAATCTCCCCCAAAAAGGGGGAGATTTGCCATAATCGCCACGCTTGGCAGGCGGGTTGGCGATCGCAGTATGGTTTTAAAAATGTATAGAGAACGCTGCTCCCCATTCTCTAGTAAGTCCCTTAGTCGCCTTTTACGACACCCACGGGAAGAAATGGGATGGTGCTGTTCTTAACGTTCTATAGGACACATACGATGTCATTATAATAGCCAACATAGACGAACCTATCAGCTAGTTAAAACAAGTTAGAATAGACTCGTTATCAGCTAACACCATAACACCACGTTATCGGGTGAAGTACTTCCGCTGTCTGTTTGCGCAATACATACCCAGCTAGCTTTGCTTTTGACAACGTCACACGTAGACGAGATGCCACTAAAATAGATGGATCGGCTTCGCTGGGTACTAACAAACATGTTGCAAAGATACTTGATGTTCTAATCCTGGCCATGTGTCTATGGGAGACATGTTATGAGATCTCACTCAACTTCTACGTAAACTGTTGAATTGAATTTATCTCGCGTCATTATAATACTGTACTGTACAGATCGAGCAGATGATCGTCACATCATTTGAATTTCAATTATTTCAACCTAAAACGAGTTTACACGTTAAGGTTACCAAAGCCGACGGCGGCGGCCGATTGGACGAGCCGCTCAGTATTTATGTACCTACAACAGTCCCCTTTCTTGCTCTCTTTTAATAATAAATATATTATGTTCTCTTCCAAATAAAAAAGATACGCTGCACAGTTTAATAGATTGCCAACGATATTGTCCTATATAGTAAAAAGCAAACGTATGGTTGAACCTGTAAATAGTTTGTATTAAAGTAAACTGAATGTTGAATAGTTTTTCCATAGGTAGGTACACTATTTACAGCTTCAACCATACGTTTGCTTTACAAACTGCAATACAAACTACCTAACACTTCCCACCGTCAAAGAACCACTTCGACCAAGAATGTGAGGTAACTTCCGTACGACACTCTCCCGGGATTCCACCGCAGTGGGACCATCCGTCTTGTCCGGGACTCCGGGCCCCGGACCAACTTGCTGCACACTTGTGACCGGGAATTATTTTATACGGAACTTGTACGAGTATTCTGTGAAGAGAGCTTTGAGAGGAAATTGGGGAAAAGAAATCGGTTGGTGCTGTTTATACAACATTAGTTTTTGTTTATACTAAACCCGAAAAGACCCCTTTTCTGAAAAAAAAACTGTTCAAAATGATGAGTACAATGACCCCATTGTACTCATCATTTTGAACAGTTTTTTCTATGGGACCAACCTTGAAATCGCAAAATAAAAATCACCTGTTCCATACATTTTGTCGATTTAAGTGAACACAAATGTAGGGAACAGCTGATTTTTTTTTCGCGATTTCAAGGATGGTCCCATAGCAAAAATTGTTCTAAATGAAGCGTACAATGACTCCTTTTCGGGTTTAGTATAAACAAAAACGAATGTTGTATATTTAACAGCCCTTCTTTAATATTCAACTGTGAGGAACTGACGCAAGCAAAATAGTAAGTATTTGAAAAGTAAGTGTTGGAACTAGAAACATAATTATGCAGGTGGCAAAAAAGGTGGTGCTACTATACGTACCACTGCAACTCCTATAACCAGCCAGAATCTACAGTGTCAACGAACCAGAAAAGTGCCTGTACAGCGAAGCTTGGCGAGCCCAGTACCAGTACTTTACACCATGGCCCACGCTGGTTCCTCCTATTATCTTGCCGCCAATACAAAGGATGATTGTTTCCTAGCGATCAATATACAAATATTGTTCTACACTATCTCTTATCTGATACCGCGGCGGCATCGTGTAATTACCTCAATGACACCATAAAATTAACTCATGACCGTGGGAAGGTGGGTTTATTGCATCTTACGGGACAGTGTTTTGATCTGACATTGAATTTTCAGTTAAATAAGTATCTGATGAAATGATAATAATCCTGTTCAAAGGTTTTGTAAGAGTAAGGAATGCATAATGGCCCTAAAAATATAGAGAGGACACAAGTACCAATAAAAGTTATCGATTTCACCAAAACATCTTACAAACGGATCTTAATCACAACAAGGAAGTTCAGTAGATTCCATTGCCAACATTTTCACCCTTGAACCACAACTAGGCCTTGAGATGTCAAAGTGACAGCTGTCAAAACGCGACCTGTCACACTGACAGCCGCTGTCAGCGCGGCGTGACGGAGCCGCGCGTGATTAATTAGCGGCTAATTGATTTGACAGTGGTTTAGCATTAGGCGGGTTATACGAGAGCAGTAATTGACACTTTATAAGATGTAGTCGATACGGCTGATGACGGTTGTCGTGACGCAGAGTTTGGTTGGGTGCGTTGGTACATTGTCTAAATAAAACCACACAATTATGGTTATTTGTGGTATAATTTGGATGATTGCTCTTTATAATAAAAATCATTGTCTCTATTTATTGCCATACCTGGTATTAATTGAGGATCAACTTCCAATATATGCAAATTCTGGTAATATTAGTAGAGATATTATCGCACACACTTACTAATTTGAATGTCTGAAATTATGCCTAGAACTTTATCAAAGGATTTTTTATTAATCTAGGAAGTATAAAAGTTAAGAATTATTTTAGAAAAATGTATCATAAAATGCATGACTCAACATCAGCAATGCAGTAAAAACTGTAACACTACCTCTACTCTTAGGCATAAGATACCACGCGTACCATCATAAATCTATGATCTGAGGATATGGCGGTGTGCTGCCACCCTAATAAATAGATATTAATTGGGACCAATTTAATAAGGTGATTCTGATTACATAATATTAATTTACACTGTACTGTTGATTTGCTCTCAATTATCGTAACATAATATTTATATACCTACTGTGTTACATAATTAAGTAACGTGTCAATGCAACTTGCCTAAATACTCTCAATGTTGTGGTAGAATATAGAATTGTTTTCATACTGGCTGTTTCCGTTAACATCGGCATTCAATATAATTATGATACGATAAAATAGATTATTATACGGAAAATTATTTTCCAGTCGACTAACAACTTAAAGGGCGACTAACCATTTGTTACAAAAAAAAATAACTTGGCAGCGAATAAACATTATTTAATATTATTTTTAAATTTATATCAACAAAAGTCATGTAAGTAAGTAATATTTTATTTAGTTCACACAATCAATATAGTAATTATCCATACAGCATAATACTGTTATTGAACCATTTGGGTTAGGTTAGGTTAGAACAGTGACCATTCGCCTCTATTGTTGGTAAATTCAGTTACCAAAACCAAAAATCGATGCCAGTTTAAATTAAAACAAAGCTATCAACTGATTATTAAGCTGCTACTTTCCACTTAAAATTATACTTCGCTGTAGCTGCCAACCTATTATTTTTGCTACCGGCTTTAATTATTTTTTAATCCCATATTCAGATTAATTTGTCGCCGCGTTAAATACATGCCTTATTATACCAAATCATGAAAACAAAAATAATAAAAAAAAAAATCCGCAGTCGGTAGGATTCGAACCTACGCTCCCAGAGGGAATCTGATTTCTAGTCAGACGCCTTAACCGCTCGGCCACGACTGCTGCGTGAAAGTCACAAATAATTTCAAGTTCCATGCCAAATTACGCTCACTACAGCAAAAGTTGTTAGTGACATCACACAAATCTCGATTGAAATCGAACGTTGGGGTTTTTAACCGACTTCCAAAATGGTAGGTATATGTTCGTCTGTATGTTTGTTTTTTTTTCTTATCTATGTTCACCAAAAAAAGCACTACAAACTAAAAAAATACTTTAATTTAGGAAGTCGGTGGCAAAAACTTAAATACAGATCTAAAGACAAGGACTTCCAAAATTAAAGTTATTTTTCACTTTGTAGTGTTTTTTGACAGTAGGTTGTTTTTTTTTTGTAAAAAGTTTTTTTTAGGAATCCTTTTGCATTACCTACTTGGGGACCATAGTTACAACGAGCGAATGAGAACGAAAATAGTTCAAGAAGCTCTTCAAGGTTCTGATAGGTAGGTGGTCTGGTGGTATTAACCTACTTCTAGGTAACAATAACTCTACCAATTTCAGTTTTCTTACAGTCAACGCCACGAAATCCCCTCTCCTCAACGTAAGTACCAATTTCTAAAATATTTTAAATCCAATTCCTTTTTAATCGCTGGATTTAGGGCACTCAAAAACTTGATAATTCATACTTTCCACTACTTCTTAATGACAGACTTTATCGAATAAACCTCAGCGAGATCACATCTAAGTATTCTTCTTTATCGAGTTCAGACAATGAAGCTCAAGCTCGCCTGACACTCGATGTCTTCATAACAACACAAAAACAATACCCTATCGCTTGACATGCTATTAAAATACACCAGTTTATATTAATACGATACTGACCTTTTGCATCATCAAAATAAAGTCGATTTTCCTTTACTTTATCAACTCTACTTCATCACCAAAAAGTCCCAAATCACGCGAAACGCTTTAAAAGAAATTCGGCTTTGTGAAAATATATTTAAAGTCCTTTTTTTAAAGTGTGGGGTAGTGGAAAGAAAGGGTTATAATTGAATAACGATATCATAGTGTTTTGACGTGCCGTTTGATTAATAATGGAGGTGACTTGTCCACTTCGGTCAGTTTTTTTTTTATATTAAAATAAATAATTATGTTGATGCAGGGAACATGTGATGCTTTTAACATAAGCTTATAAACTTTTTGTTTTATACACACGAATCATTTCGTGCTTATCGTTACTCTTGATGGTTTAAAAGTTTAAATAGTGCACCGAAAAGCCAAAAGATAAATAAATTTTAATTGTTTTTTTTTAATTAGGCTCTCCAAAAAATATCAGAGAATCGTTTGGGCAAGTCTGCAAACTGCAACAAGCTGTCTAGCAACACGTTTATATCTGCCAAAGCAATCAGGGAACAAACTGAAAGAAGATGCTTTAGGTATTGATTATCTTTTGTCTTTCATAATTTTGACTTTACCAAAAATCTTTCGGGAAAACAGCAAAAATTTTAAAATCTGCGTTAAAAAAATCACAGAGCCCATTCCGAAGATTTCAAAAAGATAACAATGAAAACATCCATCACGAGAAAGAAAGCACCAAACTTATTTACAAACAAGACAAAGACAAATCTAACATTACTTTCTTAAACAATCTCAATAACAACATAATCTCGCTTTATCCCGCGGCTAATGGCCACTGACCACATTATACCATACCCACAATAGCAGCGAATAAACCCTTTGCTCCATTAATCATCAGATCAACTCCAGTGCTTCCGTTAAACCGGGTGAGGGAGACAGAAATATAATAGTTCCTTATGAAGGAGCGAGACGAGAGCACTCGATAGCTTAATTGAAAACAAGTGAGGAATAGGGTTGGTTGGAGTCGATATATTTATTCGGTTTCGTCTGGCAGACCATTCGAAGAGCGTGCAATTTTTTTCAGTCATTCTTCAAAGGTAGGTTGGGGACCAATTGGCTGAGCAGTATTTTCAGATTATATATTTTGTGAATGCTTCGTTTTACTAATTAAATCAAAGATTCTGAATCCGATCCTGACAGCGACACTATATTTAACAGTATATTTTTTCTTTCGATAATTATTTGTGTTTTACGAACATAATAACAGCCCAGATGGGGGACTTATTCTATAAAAATCTCAAAGTTAGGTGAAATGAGCGGATAATAGTGTCAGTCCCTAGCATCAGGTAAAATAGCTCACCCAAACCCACTCCACCTACATTTTTACGAGGAGATTTTTACAGATTAGTACCGCAAGTGTTTACTTATTCATCGTCGATCAATGAAATTATTATTAAACAGATATTTTATACACTCACAAAACAACCGAAAAAAGTGTGGCCGCTCAGCAGCGGCCGCACACCCCCACTTTTCATTCATTTTACATTTCACTACAAGTAAAACACGTCCCAATTAGGACGTTTTCGAGTCTTCATAATTGCGCGCTCACAACATATATATTTAATCTAATATCATTGTCGTCGATACATTTTAATATTCAGTGGAGATGCCCCATCCTTTTTTATTCCCCGTTACACCCATAATGCGTTATCTGTCTCGTCTTGTGCATTAACACGTCCAACCTCATTATAATATTCACAATTTCATCCACATTTAACTCATTCAAATACCACCTCTAGGACTTTCGACATAAAGTTAAAATGTAATGCAAGAGTTTTCTTGTAAATGCACGTTCAACGGGCAACTGTCGCCAGGCTGTTGTCTTTTAAAGTATTGAAAGTAATGTCCATTGCTAGGTTTTGTAAAGTTTGATGTTGTTGAATTTGGAGGTTACGTAATAAGAATTAGTTACGTTTTAAATACCTAGTCGGACGACTTTTCTTCCCGGTCAAAATAAAAGATTTGAATATTATTTATTCCTAAAAACAGCGCCGGACCTCAGACACTAACTTGAGGCACTCCAGGTTTTATTTGATTTCTTGTTCTGAATCAGTTGAATCTCTAAAATTTCTGCACAATATTAAAGAAAAAGACATTATCAAAAACTATTAACAAAAACATTAACTACGTATCTAATTTTTGCAACATTATATGTATATTTTTAGCTGTCGAATACAATTGCGCCATTTTGTCAGTTTTTGAATAGAAAAAGTTTGAAATATATAAAATTATTCTTCTGATAAAATATCTGGCGTCGAAAAAATCTTCTATTACTTCCTATTCAATCCTTTAAAAAACCGGCCAAGTGCATGTCGGACCACGCACAATGAAGGGTTCCGTGGTTGGGATGAATTTATCCCAAAAACAAACTTAACATTGTAGTTGAAAAACATGCTCTCCCATACATCGATATACGTTACGGTCAATTCTCCAACTGCAAATTTAAGTTGGTCGACTATTACTCGTTAACTTGTGAAGCCTACTTAGCTGTGATAGTTTTCCTTTTAATTTCGTTATATATACTATTGCCATGAATTTTTTCACATATCCAAAACCAACCATTTAGCTGGCAGGGGGGGGGACACATGACTCTAACAAAAACTAGCACTTTAAAGCTTAATATTACGCAAACGGATCCCTTAATTGAAAAATGGTTTTGCCAAACCCACAATATTTTTGAACGGCCTATCCAACGATACCCCACACCATGGAATAGACGAGAAAAAAAAATATCATCCCCATTTCACGTGTAAGGGAGGTACCCTAAAAAAAAATGTTTTTCATAATTTTATTTTACCATTTTTTTAGCATGATTAATATGTATACCCATGCCAAATTACAGCTTTCTAGGACTAAGCGTCTCTGAGCTAAGCTGGCGACAGACGGACGGACGGACAGACAGACAGACAGACAGACAGACAGACGGACATGGCGAAACTATAAGGGTTCCTTGTTTACTACGGAACCCTAAAAATGCATAGTACAATACCTACATCTATGACACTTTACATGTCTGCACTGAATTAAGACCTGCAACAATAATAATGTCGGACCTCGAAGTGTAGGCGACTTACATAAATGTCAGCGAGTCTTCATTATAATAAATCATGGTATGTTTAGACAGTAATATATGTTAGTACTACCTGAATCAGGTGCCAGTTTTTGTAACAATATAATTTGATTGGTAGTGTAGAATAGAAAAATTTGGAAAATCCAAAAGTGTACGCCTCATAACGTTCACGTCGTGTTTTTCTTGTTACTGCTAACAATAAGATAATTAATCAAATGAAATAAAATAAAAAACAATTATAAATAATAATAAAAAAATACAAAAAACAATTATAAAAAAAAACAGAAAACTCTGCTATGCTTTAGTGGCGCCATAATTATAAGGTGAGGAAAAAAAATACTATAATAAATAGATAGATATACAAAAAAATACACAGTCGTATATTAGTTTTTTATGAATAATAATTAAACGACAGTGAATTGAACGCTCATATTAATTGAGAAAGTCCGTAGTGTATTACTTTAGATAATAAAAAAAATTCGTACGGTACGATAATTTTTTCGACCAATTTCCCTGCCACCCACATCAATCTATAAACACAGACACACGGACGTCCAGGAAAGTTATATACTATATTAAACAAAATAATTGTTATTGAATTATATTTTATGTGTCTGACAAATTATTTGACTTGATATTAGTACACCTCAACGCTTCGCATATGAGGCGTGCAAAAGTTGAGTAAGTGAAATTAATTATGTGCCTGGGAGAAATAAAAATGTGACCGTCTTTGACAGACTTTTTTTGTTTTTAACCACAACGAGAGAGGTCTTTGCCTTCATCTCACCTGATGGTAAGTGATGATCAGACCGAAGATGGAAGCGAGCTTCACACGGAATCCTCAACCAGAGAGGAACTGACCCGACGATTCTATTAACATTGTTGTCATGGTGACAGACTTAGATACGATGGTGGTAGCTTGCTAGGCGGACTTAGAACAAACCCTATCACCAACCAAAACCAAGCAGAAAATGTTGCCCCCGCTGGGAATCACCTCTGGGTCTGAGACAGTAGTCTCGCCACTAGACCACAGAAGCGGTTTTAGATGGAGCTTACCTATAAGAATGCCAGAAAGATTTTGATACCTAGATAAAAGAGACGTTGGACAGAAATATGTTCGAACAACGGGAAACCATAGGTAGGTACAATTCCCAAACAATTTGGCATAGTTCGAGCTTTTGAAAATACCTTTAAGTATAAGCCGTGTTCTCATGTTCTAAGAGTAATCCATTACCTATTGACAGCTGTCGACCGAGGGGTGACGATGTTCACAAAAATTCAGATGCAGAAATTGACGTGATGTCCATCTTGTTTTTCGAACACTACTTTGCAAATAATAGGCTTGAACCGATACCGATACCGACTGATAAAATTATTTCCGATAAGGTAAACGTAAAGGTATCTTCGTCAGGTTTTGAAATTCACTGACTTTAAAGAACTGCTGTGTGAAAAGTATCTCATGTAGAAGGAAACTTTTTTCATTATTAAATAGCAAATTTATTCGTTGATAATAAATACTTATTTAAGCAAATGTAAAAAAGGCGATTTGTACCCAATAGTCGTCAGATTTGTACTATTACCTTCCATTAAAAGGACCCAGTAGTCGTTAATTTCTGATGCCTATACCCTATAACCTACCTATGAAATATTGCGAGTATATTTGATAAGAGTGGCAAGTCTAAGAAACAAAATGTAGTTAGAGACTAAATCCCAATAAATAACTAAAATTGGTTGTAAGCTGTTAGCAGAGGAAGTAGGTAATAAAAACAGCAAGATAAATTAAATTCTAATACAGTTTGTGTTAAGAGATCAGTTTTTATCAGAATAAATTTTGATGTGAAAACGCATTTTCGCAAGTTCAATTTTTCTGACCGATACTACGAGAATCTAATTGTTAGAGTAATGGTTAGACATTCAAAAGATAGGTCATATTTGTATCAATTTAGAGGCAAGATATTTATTTGCCTATGACGTCACATCGCCAGTGCATGCGCATGCGTACGACCCTCTATTTTTTTTCACTATGTGTCAAAATTCCAATTCGTATAGCGCAAAAACATGTTAAGTTAGAACGCTGTTTCTGATGACACTGTCAATGGTCTAAAAGCACTTCCAGAACCTAAAGAAAACCCGCAGAAATATTAGCCGAAATACAGTTAAAAATGCATTTGAAGTTGAGAACTGCAAAATAATTTCAGATGTCATCTCTTAACGACCGTAAATCGGGCCAAATGAATAAAATCTCAATCAAAGTAAGCTTACATCACAAAGAATGCAATAAGCCTCTACGACGGTATCAGAAACCGAAAGAAAATTTATATATGTGAATGGAACTGTAACACCCCGCGCTCGATTTGAGCTAGCGAAGCGAGCATACCACACACTGAAAAAAAAGAGTGTTTGCTTTAACAAACATCTTGTTTAATGTGATCACGCATCTTGACTCCATACGAGCCTAACAAGATCTTGACTTCAGAAGCTAGGAGAACTTTGTTAAATTATCATAGTTCCGTCAACTAAGTAATTAGTTAGTTTAATTACGGGTAGTTATTTAATTTAACTCAAATGTTGGTCAGTTTAAGAATGATGTAATGCTAACAAGTTGCTTGTTACCATCAACTAAAATTATTATTTGATTTAAAAAAGTGAAGAAGTAAAATCAAACAAAGCATGTATGATGTAACAAAGACCGATGATTATTCTGTGCATGTCACATTGTCGATATAAATAAAATGAATTTGTTCTGGCAAATATGCTATCTTGTATAGAGTAAATAAATAAATAGTGATTCCAAACATTTTAATGCCAACTAAGAGAAAATGTATCTTAGTTAGCTCGCATTTTTTTCAGTACAACAGTAACTGGTGAAAAGCTTGCATCGATTAGCCAGGAATAGTACAGCTCGGTTAGAACGCTCTCATGATACAGAGAGCAAAGCGAGCCCACTCTTGATTCATACGATAAGCAAGCTCTTAAGACCAGCAAGCGAGGCGAGACCATCTTGGACACGAGTGAGCCGAGCGCGCTTACACATGACAAGAGTTACCGAAGCGAGCTAGCTATCACAAGAAAACTGCGAGCACAGTGCCGAGCGAGCGAAGTGAGCCCAATGACGCCACGACTGAGCAGAGCACACTTGCTCAGCAATGAGCGAGAAAAGCGGAAACAGTTTAAAAGAAGCGTGAAGCATTAATTTCATCATCAAATGTAGTCCAAACCTCACGGATGTTTGTACTATTGAGCTAACAATTATGTAATGGTCCCATTATTATTCACCTACTTAGTTGTTATTCGCATTTAGAGTTTAGAGGCAACTATTAAGCGTGTCCCAGTAATCGTCACGATAGTACCTACTTAAAATGACGAGTTGTGGATCCAGAACAAGTATTATTTTTATCGAATGTGATATTAGTACCTAAAAATTCCTACTTGATCTAGTAGGAATTTTTAGACACATTCGAAAAATAATACTTTTATGATAAAAGTGTTCCAAACTTCAAGTTATAACGTTAGCAAATTAACTCATTCAACAAAAAATCAGACCCCACTGAAATTTCATAAATCAAACAAAAAAACTACGTAGGTACTGAGCTTCACAGTTAGCAGCTAAACTTGTGCCAAAATGAAATTTTTGTGGGTCACACTTTTCTAGTTAACTTTTGAGACGCTATTACAGTTAAAACCCAGTGTTATTATTTCAATTGTGTGATATAATTACCAAAAATATGTTGGCCTGAATATCGGCTAGTTTAGAAGAAAAATATATTGATATATATTGATGTTTTTAATTATTTTGAATGCCCATGTTATACCCACTCTCACTTCATGAGAGTGGGTATTACATGGGCGGAGACGCTACACTCGAAGTTGTGGACGAGTATGTTTACCTCGGACAAACTGTTCAGTTATATAGGTAGGTCCAACTTCGAGAAAGAGGTCAATCGTCGAATCCGACTCGGCTGGGCAGCGTTCGGGAAGCTACGCAATATCTTCTCGTCCCACATACCGCAGTGTCTCAAGACGAAAGTCTTTGACTAGTGCGTGTTGCCAGTGATGACCTATGGTACAGAAACGTGGTCGCTCACAATGGGCCTTATCAGAAGGCTAAAACCACCCAAAGGGCACTGGCGAGGTCTATGCTTGGAGTTTCCCTACGTGATCGAATCAGAAATGAAGAGATCTGCAGGCGAACCAAGGTAACCGACATAGCCCGAAAAATTGCCAAGCTTAAGTGGCAGTGGGCAGGGCACATTGGGCACATTGGGCACAAGGGAAGTACTCTGGGGCTTATTCTATTCCTAATCATGGTCAATGACCTACCCCATGTCATTGAAAGTGCAAAATGTCTGATGTTCGCAGACGACCTTAAATTATACATGGGCGTGGGTGGGGTCGGTTTGCGACTGCGAAGCTCTCCAGAACGACATATCTAACATTGTTGAGTGGAGCGTCAGAAATCGTCTACAATTTAATGAAAACAGTGCACAGTTATGACGTATACTAGAACTAGGACTCCCATTCAACACAGTTATCGAGTACTAGACACTACGCTAACAAGAGTCCATGAGATGCGTGATCTCGGCGTGACATTTAACCCTCGCCTTAATTTTAGGGAACATGTCGTGTCCATGACGAAAGCTGCTAACAGAACGCTCGGTTTTATCATGCGTCAAACTTACAAGTTTCAGGATTGCAGACCCGCAATCATGCTATACAACGCGTACGTTCGCAGCCGGTTAGAATATAATGCTCTCATTTGAGTTATGATAGAAAAAATACACAAAAAATTCTGCCGGTACATATACAAGAAGAAGTACGGGTACTACCCGTTTCTTTATCCCTCGCTCTTTGTAACAGGTATGCTTGGACTCGACACTCTAGAGCTGCGAAGGAGCTCGCAGGCAATTATACACTTTTACCATTTGCTCAATAACAAAATCGACAATCACTCAGCACTGATCGATATAAGCCTAAACGTCCCTATGGGAGCCATGTGGGGTGCGTGGGAGCGTGGTTTGCGTCGGCGGCGGCCCTTGCTGGCGATGGCTGGTTCCCGCACTCGTGCCACAAGAAATGCAACTACTCGACGTACTCTTACGCTCCTCAACTCGATCATACTAGCTCAAGATGTGGACCTATTTACTGATAAACTGAACAAAATTTTATCTGCGGCAAATGTTTACCTCACGGACTGTCATCGAAGTTAAATCATGACATCGACGTATATTTTTATAGGCTAATCTGTATTCAGCACAAGTTAGTAGTTAAGCAATAATGTTAATATGTTAAAAAATTGTAACTGTACGTATATATTACGAAAATGTAACTTAATTGTAGACGCCTTGGGGTGACCTATTATGACTACAAAATGTTTAATAAATAAATTGCTCGCAGAACTGATGGCCGATGGGGCCGAAAGGTTCTGGAGTGGCGACCGCGTACCGGAAGACGTAGCGTTGGAAGGCCTCCCACAAGGTGGACCGATGACCTTGTGAAGGCTGCAGGTATCCGCTGGATGCGGGAAGCACAGAACCGGTCGAAGTGGAGGTGCTTGGGGGAGGCCTATGTCCAGCAGTGGACGTCTTTCGGCTGAAATGATGATGATATTGATGTTTTTAGACAATTTGACGACTTCTGGGTCACTTGACTTCACCCGCGTTTGTTTTACCTATTTTATTCAAAGAAAGTTCACGTGGCCTCACCGTGCCCGACACCGAATAGTGGACTCCCAGCAGATTAAAATAGTATCTATGGGAAGCGAAGCTGAATTTGCAAAGTCCTAACCCTAATAGACAGTTAAAATCCAACCCCACTGAACTACTGCGGTAATCCCTCACTTAAACGTACTTACGAAAGTAGGTAGGGATAGCTACATCAGCGGGAAACATGTTTTACCACAGTTTTTAATGGTCAGTACCAAGCCAGAATTTTCCGGGCTATTTTTATAGCGAAGACGAAGATGTACGAAGCAGTAACAAAAACATATTTTTCTTTACAATGTCAATGGCAAATCTAAAGGGCACATAAAGGTTGAATCCTGAAACGAAGTAATGAAAAATCTAATAATTCATGGCAGAAAAGATACAGCAAAATAAGTGATAACGGGATTTTACCTAAAAATTGTTCAGCATTATTATTTTCACGTAGAGTTAAACCAGTAGGCGATACATAAGGACAGCTGCCACGGAATATGGCGACAGAAAAACTAATAATACGTAACATTTCCCACCTTGAAATTGATTTACGTCACCAGGATAAATTAAAGCATTCCAAGTATAAACGCCGAGGACCATTCACAACGACACAAAGTAAATAAAAAAAACTCCGCCGCTCGCATCCAGCCTCCCAGATTCGCACTATTATCTCCATGCAACCAATCCAAAATGGAGAGCGCAATACAACACTACCATTGGCCCCTCGCTCTAACAAGCTCCTCCCTTCGCAAAGACTCCTCCCATTGCACAAAAAGTTTCCAGAATCAGCTATACCTGCCCACGTAACGTTCAGTCCACAACTGACGTCGAACGCATTCATTAACGAAACCCGCCGAGACTACCATTCTTTACATTAAATCAAAATTCTTACTCTTATCAAATCGTGATACGATCAAAACTGTTTGAGATAACTCCGTCTTTGTCGGGCATCGAGATTTTTGGACTCGTCAGAGAGGGACGGTGAATCAAAGGTTTAGGTGTGGTTAAGAAAAATTATGCCGTCGTGTGTGCCGCTTCAGTGTTCGTCGGTTCACCTGACGTGCGGGCGTGCGATCGATAGCGCACGTTGCGGCACTAGCCCGATTTAAATTCGAACGGTCCGAATTCCGGGAGGCCAATAGCCGTCGCGCGAACTGTTTGATCGTAGCGCAATAGTGATGTGTGTGATGTAAGATATTGTTGTCGATAGACACAGACACGGTGATCGTGATAAACATGATGACTATGGACGTCGGGATGTACAACAACCAGCAGAACGGGTACGGAGGCGCCGAGTACTACCAGCAGGGTGCAGCATACCAACCACCATATGAGGGTTATCATGAAGGGTATTACGAAACTCCCGGGCACTACTACGAGCCTTTACTTCACGGGCAGACACACGAGCATCCTCCTACACCTGTTATAAGCACAGACACTGGTTTATGTTATACCAATCTAGACTATGGAGAGCTGCAGCCGAACTACCCAATACACACCTTACCTCCTCATCCGGAGCCGTTCAAACACAGAGAGGACGTGCCTCGACATGAGGAGATGGTGATGCACGAGCACAAGCTAGACAATCACTACCTGGAGACTAAGTATAACATGCACTTTGTAGACGAGACCACGATGCAGTACAACCACGCTGGTTCTCCTCTCCCGTGTCCAGAGTTTGAACACTATCAACCGAAGGATGAGTTCGGAGGATTGAGGGATGGGTTCCCGCGGGAGGAATGTATGACCTCTCACAGTCATCTTCAGGGTCACCAAGCGCACGCGTCCCATGCGACTGTGCCGACCTATAAATGGATGCAGGTGAAGAGGAACGTTCCCAAACCTACAGGTAGGTTGTAATACAATCTTTAACTGAATAAAAATCTCACAATGTTTGAAATACCAACAATTGATTTCTCGTAAGATTATTTTATGAAAGGTTGTAAAAATATAGGTTAGTAGGTACGCGACGGTCTTTTTTTTTCAGATATTCGTTTTGCTCTTTTCAAAGCGTACCTATAACTAGTTCCGTTTTCCCTCTGTATCCTCACAGTATCTTGTTAGAACAAGAGTGACAGTAACAACACTTCATTATTAATATTGTTGTATAACTGTTACTGTTGCTGGCTAATGTAACTTCATTATCATTACAATCAAAAACCATGGCCAGTGGTAGATCAATTTTGGCAATACTTTCTACCATGTCCTGTTTATTTACTTAGATGATATTCTTGTCTTTGTTATTTGATTTTTATCCACAAAACTTCTTGTGTGTCCGAAAATATAAACAGTTCGTATTGGCCTTCAATAAAATGATGTAATTAATTAGTTATTCAAACTATGATGTAATTATAAATCGACTAATTGCCTGCACTATTATCACTGTCAATAGATAATTGAACAGTTGCAAATCAATGTCAATGTTTTGATAGTACTTAATTAAATGTTAAAGGATAATGTTTGGTAGCAATACCTAATCACATTTCAATATTAATTAAGTGACTTAGATACCTATAGGAACCTACTATAAAATTACTTATCATTTGGGCTACTACTGTAACTACTGATGTCCAAAAGGCAACTCAGGTATAAAATTACTTTAGATATAAAGGCAAAGGAAAAGAACTTCAATCAATTCGTAGGTATGAACTAGACAGATATAATAAGTGGCTCCACCTGCCATGTTACTAAGAAATGCCGTCACAACGAGCACATTAAGCGCCAATCATTTATCACTATAATTGACAACCGATGCCGCATCTCTGCCTACCTCTAATATAACAGAGATATAACCAAAGATACTTGACCCTTTATACTTAACATTAACTTTGTCCGTACAAACTAAGTTACCTCTACCCTTTTTATTTGTCATCATCGTCATCTCAGCCTATAGCAGTCCATTGCTGGGCATAGGGTTATGTCCAGCATTCCATTCGATCCTCGGTAACTCTATCTAGCCGTCATCAGCCGCCTTGCGAAGTTTAATCTATGTCTAATGTAGGGTAAACCGTAACAAGTTCATTGGTTATTTGGCCCTCCTCTCTCAAATAATGTGTGGCACACAGTGTTGAACCTGGCACAAAAAAAAAAATATCACAAGTTTTTCCTCAATTTTTTTTGCTCCTAAATACTTGAAGCCTTCAAGTTACCTTCACATAAACGCTTCTAAGTTACGGCAACGCTCAACGTCAGTATTGTGACGTTTGATGTCAGTCTAAGACTCTGAGTAGTTCAAGGGTTGTGACACGACCTGCGTTCGACTGACGCGCAGAGCAAATAATTTGACGTTCATCGCTTGTCAGTTGTCAGTTGTCACGGTACAACACTACGGTGCGCGGTGGGCCGGAGATGGACTTGTATGTTTGGGATTTTTTTAAGTTACATGTTGGATTGTTGTTCCAAGTTATATGAGATTTATAAATCTGGACTTTTTTGCAGAATAGTGATTTGCTGCAGGGTAACCTGTCCATACACGAGTACATATAAGTGATTTAATACATGTTTCCTTAAGCACATCGTGCTCCTTCACATAATTTCAGTAATGAAGTTTTCATAGTCTCTTTATCTATGTATATCTAACTAGAAAAAAAACCCACTAGGTTTTTTTTTTGTTCTAGTTTTCATATTCATCTTTTAGACAGCAGCTTATTTTTTAACTAAGCCTTCCATTAGGTAGTGTATCGTTTTAACATATTAAATATAAAACTTAAGAGACTACAATACCTATACCTATTTGCATAGCATGATCCTCAGTTATATCTAAAATACTGCAGCATTCATTTTGAAATAAATATACTTAAGTTGTACCTACTATGTTTGACAAAACACGATTCCATAAAAATTACTCGACAAAAAATTACAAAGTTACCTTCAAACCGAACAATAAACCGCTACTATTCATAAATACTTGAAATTAGATCATGAATAAGTATACTATACTCGTAAAGCAGATATACTGTGTTTTTCTTTTCTTGAAATTACCATAATTTTCACTGTAAAAATAAATTACCGTGATCACGAGCAGTAATGTACGAGCAAGATACAGAGTGAGCTGACGCTGAGGTACCTATTATAGACTCCTAAGCTAAAAAGTGACGAATTCTTGTTAGTTTAGTTAATTAAAATAACTCATTCACACAGACACTCACTTATAAATATGAAAATAATCTAAATAAGTTTATGAAAATTAAACAATTAAAATAATGGCATAAAAAATTAAAAAACCGGTGAAGTGCGTGTCGGACCATGCACAATGAACGGTTCCGTAGTTGGGATGAATATATTCCAAAAACAAATTTAACATTGTAGTTGAAAAACTTGTTTTCCCATACATCGATATACGTCTCGGTCAATTCTCCCACTGCAAATGTAAGTTGGTCAACTATTTATTTTATTGTACAAGATTTTAAAAGAGTAACGGTGGAGTTTCTTGCCCATTCTTCTTCATACGAAACTACCTTTTGGAAGGGGCGACTAGAATCAATTCTATTTTTTTGTAAATATTGACGTTCAAAAGTGCCTTATAAGAGCCTATTTGAAATAAACAATTTGACTTTGTTTTTATTACCTATTACTCGGTAAAGCCTACGTAGCTGTGATAGTTTTCCTTTTAATTTTGTTAAGTATTATACTACTGCCAATTTTTTTCACATATCCAAAAACAACCATCCCTCAATATTTTTGAACGGCCTATCCAACGATATCTAACATCATGGGATAGAGGAGAAACAAAAATAGGTATCATCCCCACTTTACGTGTAACACTTCACACTTTACCTACACACTAAAAAAAAGTTTTTTTTCATGATTTTATTTTATGACTTTGTCGGCGTGATTAATACCCATACCGAATTACAGCTTTCTAGTACTAAGAGTCTCTGAGCTCAGCTGGGGACAGACAGACAAACGGACATGTCGAAACTATAAGGGTTCCATGTTGACTACGGAACCCTATAAAACGGTGTTTAGGAATAAAAATGAATAGTATGTGTTACTTTATAAAACAATACTTTACCACTCAATTAAAATAGAAACGCAGGCCAGTACTTTCTATCAACATCGTAGTCGCTGACTCGTTGCAGCTCGGTCAGACTTCAGATGGTGCGTATCGATAGCACCATGCTTCCATGCGCAGACGCAAGTTCTTGTTCCATACGAAGCAACATTCAAGTTTTTTACATCGACATAGTTAATTCAGAACGTGCAAAAGCCTTTAAAAAGAAGAGAAAATAAAGAAAGAAATAGTAGATTATTAACCAAGGGGATAAAGCAGTGTCTCCTGTCGCGGATGACGATTTAAATCGCGAGCGTAAGAAGGACTCGAGGTTTACTCCCGAGCGTAGCGAGGGTGTTAAAAACTTAAATCACGAGCGAAGCGAGGGATTTAAGGCGAGTCCTGAGTGTAGCGAGGGGTTTAAGTTCACCCAAGACTAAGACAGCTTTGTCACCGAGGAAAATACTCTACTTTTCGTACCATTTGCGAAAAAATTAACACAATAATAATATGAGATAAGCATTTATTAAAAATAATGACAATTAAAAGTAAAATAAACTTAACGTTTATGTATTTGAAGAAAACAAAAACGCGGCAAATTCCTAGACTAATATTTTTTTGTCGGAAAAGCAAAGGCATCAAGCTCATACGGCCTCGTTGGTTTTCGTAATTTTATTTAATAATCATAACAGCTAAATGCGTATTCCTGTATAATGCTTTTTATACATACTCAATGGTGTAAACACAGATGTAGTTCAATATAAATTTCGGTAAGTATTCCAAATTTAAATCACATTCTCCCCCTAGAGTGTTTTTAACAGATTAAAAATGACTATTGTTATGTTCGCTTTTTGTGGCATAGAATGTCACTTTTTTGAGCAAGTGGTACGAAAAATTGTTTATTCTGCACAAACAAAACGCACATTACAATGAAATAACATAAATTGCACACAAACAAACTAGCCAAAAGCCGCTTAATCAACAATAAAAAGTTCAAAGAAAAAAAAAATGAAAAAGAAAAAAAAATTAAAAGACCAAAAAAAAGATAAAAGGGTTAAAAATTTCATGACAGCCAAAGTTTCGTTATTATTGTGTCCAGAGAGTTAAGCCTGGTTTACACAGTGCGATTTAATTGCCTGTAGCATACCATGAGATGAACCATCCATAAAAGTTACACCGTCTAAACACACTGGACTATACAAGTCAATTGATTCTTCAATGTTATTATATGCCACAGGCAAGAAACTTGAATCGCATAAATGAGGCTTTAAAAATTACAGAATAGGCATCGTTTTCTGAAAATATCCACTCACTTTCTTGAATATATCCACCTCACTTCCTCACCGTCTATTAGATATAAGTTTTCAGGGTCTCCATGGACCATGAAAACTAAGATATGGCAGCCAGAAAAAACAATGTGATTGTCTCAGTGCAAAGGAATGATACCAATGGTTGCCGCAACACATTGGCAACATTAGATGGTGCATACTGATTGCATAACAACCAATGCAGCGCGTACACGCAACGTTATCAAGGAACTTTTTACAATAATTAGAAACAAAAGCTAGTCGCGAGAAAAAGAATCGTAAAATGTATCATACCTTGAAGACTATAGTTGAAAAAAAATACAGCCTGTATAACGAAACAGTAGATACCGTCTCATGAAAAATTCATTAATATTATTGAGGGGTAACTGAGTGTGGTGGGTAGAGAATAAGTACCTAAGTAGGTACTTGTGGAAAATGCTAACAGTTTAGTAATGGGCAGGTTTCTATCACAGAAACAATATTATAAACAGCGATAGGTACCTATTTATACTTTTTTAAGTAGCTCAGTGCTTCCGAAAATACTCGATTTCCGCTTCTTCTCTTGTAAAGGGTTTTTCGACAAGAACTTTTTTTTTAGAACAAAATAAAACTAACAATTTAGCATCGACATCTGTGAGCGTGGTCGTGGTGGACATGTCCGATATCATTTTTCATTCATAATTGCCAAACCTTACTCTTTCTATTTCAATAAAAAATTAAATCATTTTCATCTCTTCTACTCTTTGTTTTAAAAAACAAAGTTCTTGTTGAAAAACCCGTTATTAGTAGAATCTGAGAATATGATGCCTAGGTGAAAATTCCAATCAGCAAGATGGTTTTTCCGGATGCACCGAAGTTACTGAATACCGCATTCACAGAAGCTTTTGTGGGGAACTCGGATATCCATATGCTGCAAAAAGCAAGGGACATGTCGAGAGGAAACTTTTAACTTTGAATGTGGACTATGTGGATGGTTACTAGATAAGGCGAAGATCAATAAATGGTTCCGTTAATTTGATTATATGACGGTAGTTACCTATAGTTGAAGAAGACATGTTACACCTACCCTAAATAAATTGGGGTAGTTAAAGGCATACAGATAATAAAGCTTTAAAACTACTCTTAAACTCTGTAAGAACACCTAATTAAAACATATAGTAACGTGTTCTAATCACACGCAACAACAGACAAGCAACAAGAGCGAACAAGCCGCGTACAACACGCGTACTTTTGGCAGCACACGCGACGTGGTTTACATTTCAGCTAAACCTCGTGCTGGCTATCTGTGTTTGTTTGTTCGAACACGCAACACGCACGGGGTTTGTGCTCGTACGATTTGGGGATACTGTCCTAGAGCTGCGCTAGAAATGTTCTGTAATTTTTATTTAAATGAAGTAAGTATTGTTTTGGTAAAGCTTGTTCAAAGTTTCTCTCGTTTTAGTTGTATATTGGTTGCTAATCTTCTTGTCTTGGATTTATTTTCTTATTCCGAATTTATGAAAACACGGTATTAGATACATAATACACATTATATGCTATGTTGTAGCACAAAAGCATGCTAATTTCAATTAGAACAACCTACTAGAACACAATTAGCATGTGTGTAACAGTATTATCATTTTACACACGCGGAAAGCAAGCTATAAATAAGCACAAGCATGCTTTTTTAACAACATGTTTGCCTTTACTGGCATTTAATTATTTTCTATCCCAATTTCTTCTCGTGGGTGTCGTAAAAAGCGACTAAGGGAGTTACTAGAGAATGGGCAGCAGCGTTCTCTATAAATTTGAACACCATACTCCGATCGCCAACCCGCCTGCCAAGCGTGGCGATTATGGCAAAGCCCCCCTTTGGGGAGGCCTATGTCCAGCAGTAGACGTCTTTCGGCTGAAATGATGATGAATGATGAATTATGTTCTGGTGTTACAATAGGTTCTGAATATTTGCTGTATTATCCACTAATAAAATATTTTATGTTTCTCTGCATTTACTGTTCAAACAATCTTAAAGATTTCGAAATATCGCAAACAACATCGTTATAAGTAGGAGTCAGTTTATTGAAAACATAAAGTTAAGTATGCAAATTCTAACCTGATTCAAATCCTCTTCGAGCAGCTTACAGTAGGCGCCCCTTTTCTTTGGTGGTTTATTTTAATACTGAAGTTTACCTACTTTCAAAAATCTCATTATTATTGTTGTGCCATATGACTGGGGAAAGACCTCCATTTTAATTTGTACATAGCTTTAATCGATCTAGGGCAAGGCAAAAATCTTAATAAAGAATAATTTAAGTAATGATGATTCAGTTATGCTTCATAAAGTAAGTATCACTGAATGCTATAAGTACTTATCATGAATAAGTTGTTGCAATGTTTTATTTTTTATTTAAAGAACTCATAGATAGATCTCGTGAAGGTAACAATCAACGCCAACCGCCAGATCAAACTTACAAATTGCTCGCATCAATTGGTATAAATTGAAGTTCACAGACACGCTCCACAGCTCATTGTCGCCTGTGCTACTGGTGCGGCACAAATATAAAGAAAGAAAGAAAATACATCTATTTTCACTAAACGTGACGCGTACAAAATAAAGCACACAAATGAAGCAAGAAGTTAACAGAAGCTTTAGATAATTTGATTCAATTCGACCCAATTGATTACCAAGTTCTACGTAATATGCAGGTCATGAGTTATGTTATGTTATATGGTCTTGAGTTCTTATGAGCGCAACGTTGTATAACTAACTCAGTGCCATATAGGTGCTTGAAGAGTAGGTATCCTGAACCAACTCCTCAACTCTTAAAACTGTAGAACCTACAGTTTTAAGAGTTGAGGAGTTGGTCAGATAATTTAGGCATTGTTTCTTCCAGAGTCTAACAGAGATTAAGTATGGGAATTTTATATGTTAGGCCGACTGAAAGTCATCATTGATTGTTCATAATACCTAAGTACATAATTATGTTGTAGGAGAAACAAGTTGATTTATCCCGAAATAACCCAGATTTAGTAATTTCCAAAGTTTCTCAATCTGCTAATAAATAAGCTTACCCTTATACATACACAATCGTCATCAATCATTGAACAGATTTAAATAAATATAATTAAGTCTTGTGTAATCTTCGACACAAGAAACAAAAACCTTCTTGTTAAATTTATCTCAAAATGAGACTATTCTGAAATCAGATACAATTCCTTCTTGAAATGATTGTTTACGATAAAAACATATCAGCAGACATTCCATAAGATTTACATTTACATATCTACGAGTGTAACAATATTTTTGAATGATTTTATCTTTTGAAACACTGAAATCTAATTTAAACGTCGCTCTTTCTACGAATCTCTTCTATGTTTCTCGTCAATCAATTCTGCCGCTTTCGTCACTCTTTGTTGGATTGCGATAAAAGCCAGCGTTGATTTTCGTATTATATGAGCGTATGAGTACATTTTCCCCTACGTGTAGAAATTTAACAAACTTCAAATGAAAAGCCTTCAGTAAAAAGTCGCTTCAACAGTTTATCCTAGAAAGTTTAAACAGCAATTTATCCACTTCCTCCAGTTGACCCTCGTAAACGTTCTCCATCGTTCTCCATTTCTTATCAACCAACCTTCAAATCCGGACAACTAAGTATTTGCTGATTACTAAATAAAATCGGGGTTATCCTTTATCCCTGAAGAATTTTGCGTCTACAGCAAGTACAAGTTTAATTTATTCACATGATTCGAAGCGGTGCTAAATTAAGTTTTTTTAAATAAATCATAAAAATATATAATTATGTATCGCAGGTTTATGACCAAATCAGGTTTTTAATCAAAAGCCTAGGCTTTTGATCGAAAACCGGAAGACGACAAAATTATTATTTTATGTTATCTTTCTTATACCTGAGAAAATTGAGTTTTTTTTCTTTATCAAAACCCTAGACTAGATTATTTGTATGATAAAATCAATGTCAAAAACCTAGACTGATTTAGTTTTATAATAAAATCAATGTCAGTTGCTATTTCTTTAAGTAAATAAAACAATTAGAGAAAATAAACAATGAATTATTTGTTATAATTTTACATACATAATTAGCACATAATCAATATTGGTTCACCACTAATTGAGGTGAAAAAAACTGGATTTTCTCAAGTTTATGTTATCATAAAATAATAATTTTGTCTTCTTGCGGTTCTAGATGTAAAGCCTAGGTTTTTGATCAAAAATCTGATTTTGTCATAAACCTGTGACATTATACCTATTAAAATATAGATAGAAACAAAAGTAGTCCGATTAATCATAATAACATCATTAGGTGAAAACAGACAGAGCCAATAATATTCAAATTATTAGATTTAAATCTCGACAATAATAATTTTCCTGCGACAGTAAATCACCTCCTACAAATTCAGCATCAGATCCAAGCAGCCCAAAATATAGAAACCACATGGTCACGATGAGTCGACAACGTTGTGCGGTGCCCAATAAAGTAGAATTAACATTGTCGCGGCGTCACAAACATGCTGATGAATTACAGCGGGTATTAAATTGTATTGTGGTGATTTTATTAGCTTCTGCTGCTGCTCGGCCGTGACTGTCTGTTTTGTGTCATATGGTTCGCCTTCTAGAGTTCAATAAGAAATGGTTTTCCAAATTGTGTGAAATGGTTGGAGATTTTCTTCTATGTTATAATGGAAATCATGTTTTTGGAATAAAATAGGTTTAGCAGGTCTTTCGTTACCGCAGACTAACATAAGGGCCATAAATTGTGGACATTTATCAGCCAGCATCTTTAATTTCATCATTCTCAGTACTACGATTTCATTATTTTATATCGGGTTTGTTATAGCTTTCCCTCCCTCAATATTTCTCCATTCCCACTTAACCATATAACTTAAAAAATCGTTATACACCCAACAAACAAAACACGCCAAAATTAGACCACACGTGAAGTCTGTCAAAGGCCGTTAGATCTTATCTATTCCTTGCGCACAATGCCAGCCCTGTGCCAGCGAGCCCAGATATCAAACCTCGCGGGATTACTCCACAACACTTTACTATCAAGGCCCTAAAATGATGCCATAGGAATGTGTACCCTAAATCCATTATTGTATGGATAATGTTCCGTCAGGTTCATTGGAGATACGGCAAAATTTAAATTTGCAAAGGAAAGGATAGGTATCTCACATTGTCATTTTCCGCTTGCAAGTCGACTGTCGCATGACGTTTGGGTCTTCAGAAATATTGATAATTGACAGCCGATTTTGAACTGTATTCGGCCATGACTATGGTTTATTTTGTCTATAAAAGGTTGTGGTTAGGGTTTTTATTTGCATTTTTGAGGAATGCGTAAAGTAACTCTGTTGTGATTGGCAAAATCATTGATGTTTGTTCAAGTCGCTTTGGAACGATGACGTAACAGAAATGTTTTTAACATTTGCAGCGTTGAGATTGTATCTGGGTATCGCAAAAATATTCCAATGTTTGTATTTATTTATATACCTACTTACCTACATCAAGCAAAGGAGAAGGCATCACGGGACGCTTTATAACGCAGTACTTTTTAGCAAACGTCTCATTAGGAATCGAGTTAAAATTTAATCCAGCAACCACAACCAAGGTGTTAATGGAAAGTAATGGACGAACATAAAAGAAAATCACCAAGCACTTCCAAATCTACCATAAAATCGTTTTACGTCAACCCAATGAATTTCAGTAAGTTAGCCATAATAGCACTATTCCTTGGCTTTCAAGTGGATGTCTGAACCATCAGATTGGATGAGGAACGCCTCTGAAGGGGTTATTAGGAGTGAACTGGACTGAAAGTGGCTCGAAGTGGCATATTAAACGCGGCTTGCAAGTCACCTGCATTAGGCGAGACGCTCAAGGGTGGCACGATTTGGAAGCGATCAGCGATTGTTTGTATAATTGATTAAGAATAAAAGGAACAAGCATGAATAAGGTGCGAACAAACCGGTCGGGTTTATTGAGACAGTCCAGAGTCGTCACTGCTAGCCGAGCGGTGTGACTATAGACACCAATATCTTGTCATTTCTGGTAAAGCCAGTTATATTTTCTAACTTTCTATATTTTGAACTGTTTGCACGTGGTAGTTTACGTTTAGAATGATATTGAAGCAGAACTTGGAAAAATTCCAAAATCTCTGCTGTAAACCGGATTTGACCCATTCAGAAATCAAAATTAGACGTTTATGAGAACCTTCTGCCCACAGCCTGCTTTTAATAAATGTTATAATCGACTTTGTTCACTAGCTTCTATTTCAAAATCACTTCCAAACCATTTGGAATCAAACAGAGACCCAACTTTCGCTATATTTCGCTACATCTTTCACCTAACACCAACCACCAAAGTCGCTAGGCCCAGTAAACCGATTAGACCGGCGTCCACCGCGGGGAGACTATCGCACAATCTCACACGCGACCCTCCCCCCTTGCCCCTTCCACCCCCTCACCCCGTCACGTGACGCACTTTCCAATACCTTTGTCCTGGTAATGACCCCTTGACTTGTTTTAATATCAATAAAATATTTTTGTAAGCAATGCTATGATTGTGGTCAGATAGGAACCTTCGTGGTGGAGCTTACGTGGTCTGGTTGAGGTGGTGATTTGATATATTGTGGCTGTGACAGTGATGTGTCTTAGGAAGGTGATGAACTGTTAGTGTTTACGGCTGTTGTTTGTAATTTATAGCCATGTCTTATTGTCTCGCTTATCGGATTTTTATATCCATCAAATATAAGTCTATATTGTTATGGCTGGTTTTACTTAAAGTTTATTTTCGAATTTTCATCTGTATTGTCCTGAAATAACTACTAATTAGCCATCTACAGGGTCAAATTAAATTAGCTAGCGATACTCCGCAGGCGTGGTGGGTATCGATACCTAAACATGATCTAACAAAAAATAAATAAATTTGATGAGTTTTTTTTTGGGTTCTTCAACCGCATTTAGTGTAGTCACTTGAAAAATCCGTTATTTTTTGTGTATACTTCACAGACGTGATGGGTACCGATATCTAACCATGATAAAACAAAAGAAAACCGATTTTTTCTGCTCATACTTCAAGTAACAACGCTAACAGACGTCCGATGACCCCAAAAAAGTCATCAAATCTTTTTTATTTTATTTTGTCGTGTTTAGTTATCGATACCCACCACGTGTGCGGAGTTTCGCTAGCTTATTTAATTTAACCCTGTATAATCAGTCGAAAGTATCATAGTAAACATTTTTGAAATTACCCTAAACTAAAAACTTCCAAGATAACGGTACCTAACACAAAAGCCTACTTTCTAAATATTAATGAATTTCCAAAACATTTTAACCCACGTGTTTAACGAATAGATACCAGATATGGATGCATTCCACCAAGATATGGAGCCCATTGTCTTTGCCCAGTTTCTGAGATAGAGCGGACGGACGGACGGACAGATTAGCGTGCGTGGGACGAACGTAGCTATATTAATATTTTTTTGAATAAATTATTTGGTGATCGTTTAGGGTTCCTTGTAGTTTTCACTTATAATATAATCTTGATAAAAAATCTCCAACAGCTAGCTAGTTACTTGTAGAAGACAAAAGCTGGCATTTTTAGTTATAGGGACCGTAAAAGCTTCAACCGTCGGCGTTGGGAAAACGATTTAAATCAAACTATAAAGACTGGGAATGTAACTTTTATTTGATAGATTTCTTTAAACGTTCATTATACGACGCATTACGTTTTCCTCGCGTGACAGCCTAATAAATACGGTATATACATTAAACAATCTGGTTCAATTAAATCCGATGGACTTTTTCAAGTTTGGTCCAGATCAACGGATTCTTAGTTTTGTGTCCAATTACCTACACATATAGTGCACATTGTTTGACATATTATTGAAACCTTAACCCCACTCTAAGATACTCAAATGTTTTTGATACGGAACCATTAACGCTTTTTTAATCGTGAACAGTTTGTAGGCGGCCTTTGTACGGTTCAGTTACTACTTTATCGGATCACTCTATAATAGAAGGATTATTTATTAAATAATAATGTACGTTAATAGTTATTAGTAGCGGTGAAGTGATCGTCTTCGACCTCACAGTACAGCATTTTCTACATAACTCCAATGTTAAGTGAGAATGTTGTCTTTCGAGGTGTATGTATGTATGTATGTATAAATATTACATGTTTAGCATGGCAGATAAGAGAAGGAACTGAAAGGACTGCGGTTCCATATTAAATATGGATCAGCTTTTTTGGTTGTTATTTTTCATTATTGGTCCCATAGCAAAAGTAAATCATTTTCATGAGTAGGTACTACACTCCCTTAGTGTTTCCCTTCTTTTACCTGCCATACTGTACCAGAAGAAGGAAAGTCTATATTACGTCATCATCACAAAGCTACGAGTCTATAGCAGACTATTCAGTTAGTGTTAGTCACTGGAGAACTGTACGACTGTACAAAATTGCTCTATTTTTGTAAAAATGAATACTTAACCTTATTATTTAGGTAATCATATCAGAAATACATAGAACAGCCGTTTGGATAACTCAAGTCATTGTGTGACGATCACACACAGTCATAGATGGTTATCATAAAAGAAAAATGTCTCGACAATAACAAACTGTATTTGTATTATCCCTTAATAACAAACTGTATTTGTATTATCCCTTAATAACAAACTGTATTTGTATTATCCCTTAATCAACGTAAAAAATTAAAATCAATTTTAATCTTTGTACAATTTGCGTCACAAGGATTAACTACCGGTATCGGTATCGATATCAGTGGAGATGGACTGATACCACAAATTGGACAGCAGTGTTCTGATTGCCCGGTCACTTCGGTAATTATATCTTATCAAAAGGTGCGGACATTTGATTTTATTTACTAGTTTTACGCTGACATCCTTAAGTAATAAAAACAGATCGATTAAATTCCTTGAAAACTAATCTAAGTAGTTTCTACTTGTCTTATTAATTATTTCTATGGGAAGAGTAAAGTAGTAACTACTTATAGTTTTTAGAACGGAGAGTTTTCTTCTAAAGGAAATGTTTATTTTTATAAAACAAACGCAGATTCATAGCTTCGCTTGTGCAATTATGTATCTAACTCTATTTTCAGGAATTTAATTGGATTGCTATTTTTGTATAACTTTATAACTTATACACTCGTTATGGGAGAGTGATGGTGTTAATCTTATAGTGAGGTAAACTTAAAAACAGCCAATGGTAAATAAAATACCTCAAAATATAATTAAACTTCTAATTAGGAACCAAAACTTCTAAATCAATATTATGCAGAGTATGCAACGTTTTCTAATCTCCGACCTCTTCAATATTTCCAAGCATATTATCTGCCAAGATTTATGAGGTCATGAAGTTCTGTCACTAATATCAAACATCGTCGTGTTGACTCACAGCATCTCTCTGCTACAGAAGTAGTGTCATGACGTCATCGTTATTGTTTTAAATCGAGAAAATTGTAAATGAATCTGGTACTTATCGATAGATCATAACGCAAGATTATGCTTTTTGAAGATAGTGCCATTTAGCGGCTGTTGCTGAATGTTGCTCCTTTTAGTTTTTCTGTGACAACGATCATTGTGATAGAAAAATTGCAATCAGAATACTTACAACAATTGTATTCTGGTTAGATATAGCTTGTTTTATAACCTTCACCTGTAAAATATTTACAGACATGCCTTTCATCTAATTCACTTACATTATCTTAAACGTAACTCTTTAGGAATATCGCAAACCTGTTCTATTCCTCCAACAAAACATATTCCACATAATAACGGTAAACTGATTTCCCTAACAATGCTACCGATAGGTACCGAACAATGAAGTCATCAGCCGGCGGCGCCATCTTGAATGCACTGAGTCGATCGATTAGGCTTCGCCCTCAATCGATCATGCCCATCACTATCACGTGTTGGTATTCAGTAATTTATTACATTTGGAGTGAGCTTCCGGAGCGAGACGTTTTACACTGTCAACACTCTATAAATCAATTATATTAAGTTAACATCTTATTTGGGTACCGGTGTTTGGTATCTCTCTATCTATGTCAACAGAAAACTGTTTGGGGATCAGTTTAGTTATGATTTACGAGATTATCGAAGATTCCTTGTCATATTTTATAGGCAAGCAAACAGTTCTTACTTTCTAGCCATATAGGAATTACAGGAACGATATTAATTCCTCGGTACAGTTGCTCTTGATTTTGTGTTTTACGGCATATACCTAGCTTCAAATGATTATATTTTACAGAGGGGTAACCGGTGTGCCATTATCTTGAACATCATCATCATGCTGGATAACATTGACAGATGGATGCTGGATGTTTGCCTCATCAGATCTTTATGTAGGTATTCAAAACACACACACTTCAAAAGTGTCTAGGGATCAAGTACGTTTTAGAGTATCGCCGCAATTGGAGATTATTATTTTAACTTTTTTGGATCGTTATTGATTCTTTATAGTGAATTTCACTAGGAAAACAACTGTAAATCAGGATTCCTATAAAAGTGTGTAATAACGTTTTTACAAAACCATTACAATTTCTGCATCAGAACTGAAAAAAATTGCATTGATATGGAGCGACGTCATCATTTGACACGAGAAGAGATGATGAGAACCGTCGGAATGTTGCAAGCTGGTTCCAGGCAACGTACTGTGACTGTCGCTCTTGACACAAAACAGAGGGTCATAAGCCACCTCTGGACACGTTATCGTATCACGGGCAGCGTGGCCAAGCGACATGGAAGACGATCTCGTATCGCCTCTTGCAGACAAGACCGGTACATCCAAAATACTGCTCGACGGAATCGCGGCGCCATGATGTTGGCTACCATGATCCACAGCTCTTCGACTTGCTAATATGCGACCAAACCAACCGAAATCGTGAAGAGGGTCTGCGTTCCCGAAGGCCGCTGAGAGTTCCACCTATAGCACCACGCAATCGTAGGGCCCGTATACAATGGGCTCGCGAACACAGAAATTGGGAGGACGAAGACTGGCGTTGTGTTTGCTTTTGCGATGAATCTCGTTTCGGTATGAGACCGGATACAAGACGTATCTACTCGAGTTTGGAGGACCTCTGGACGTCATGAACTTTTGAAATGTTGTCAGGAAATTAATTCACATGGAGCACAGTAATGGTTTGGGCCGGTATTTGGATTGGTGGAAGAACCGATCTCATTTGCATCAGGGGCAACCTCAATGCTCAGATTTATGCGGAGAGGAATGTTTCAAACGTGATCATCCCTTTGCGAAGCCGGTTGGGTGATTCGTTTCGACTAATGCACGACATCGACTAATGCACGACAATGCACGTCCACACACGGCTAGACTCGTAACACGCACTCTTGCCGATGCTCGCATCAATGTTCTGCCGTGGCCTGCTCAATCGCCAGACCTTAACTCAATTGTGCACGCATGGGATATGCTCCAAAGAAGAGCTCTGCCGAGTATGGATGCCTTGCATACCCCACAACAACTTGTTAGAAAGAACGTGGGCGGCCATTCCTTCAAGTGATTTTGATGAACTGATTTTAAGCATGCCAAATCGCTGTGATTGTATGATTCGTGTCAATGGTGGAAACACGAATTATTATTTTCTTTATCTTTTGAATAAAAATTTAAAAAATCCTTATATTTGCCTTTTTTGGCATTTAATTGACAAAATTAACTTAGATTAATATCCCACAATTTGCAAAAATTGCAATTTATCCTAATTTATACAAATATAGGGATAAGTTGAAGCCAGTCTGGAAGAGTAGATTTGGTAAATATTAATTGGATATTTTTTTATAGTAAAAAATGTACTTGATCCCTAGAAACTTTTGATGTGTGTAGTTTATCGACATAATTGGAAACATAATATATGGCTAGTATGATTAAAGTACAAAGTATATTAGGAGTGTATTGTCTCATATATACCGCACAGCAATACATAAAGATCCCGGGACGCAATTCTCTGGGAATCACTGCATGGTGGGGAGATATAATTGTATGCATTTCAAATCATCTTTATTGCATAATGTACAGTACACGTCCATTGAGTAGTTCATAGCACTCATGAATAGTACTAACTATTGCTATAACACTAAAGTGGAATAACAGTAAATTATGTATTAGATAAATCTAATACATAATTTACTAACATACTGTGTCGTGACGGGTCGTGTAACTCGTACTAACATACTGTGTCGTGACGGGTCGAGTAAGTTTTGATCTTCCATAATGTCATTTCTTTTCTAATCCTCACATTCAAACTGCAGTTTCATTACAGTTTGAATCTACACGTTTCAAACAATATTAAATGTCGGTACTTAAAGGGCAGGAGTTACTAGGGTCGCCTCCATACTTGAAACTAACGTTTCTCCATTATATTACCAATACTTATTTTTTTGCAAGCAACATTGTCCAAAATCGTGGCACCGTAAGGGTCACGAACTCGCTGCTAATCTAATCTGCATCAATAAACATGAGGGCTCGATCGCTTATCTGTCAAGATTCGCCACGCAAACAACTCTGATTTGTTCACAAATACTTATATTGCACATTTGGAATATTTTGCTGTGATTATGAGAATGAAGACTTACAAAGATTTTGGATGGGTTCTTCACAAAAGAATTAATTAAATATTCAACACAGCTCAATCGGGATTAGAACATTTTAAGGCTACTACATACTGGCGTGACACCGGTAGAACAATTTCTATGAAAAATTCAAGGAAATTGTTCTAGCGGTGTCGCGTCGTTGCGCGACAAGTCGCGTTGTCGCGCCAGTCTGTAGAAGCCTTTATTGAAACAAGCACAGGTATTTTTTTAACTATTGTCAATCAAATTATAAAAAGTTATTCTTAAGTGAATACCACTAACCACAACGCATATATTGGTATAGATAAGCTTTCATCTATTCGAAGAAAATGCCGGGTATGGTAGCGGAGCCCTGAGGGAGGGGTTTTGAACAAGTAATGCAGGGTAAAAATTTGACAGCTGTTTAGGTGCGGCGTGATGAGAGAACATCGAAAATATTATTTGAAAAGTTTTAGATATAGTAAGTACCCCGTGGTTGTATATAGTCCACTTTCAGATTTTCGAAAATGGACAAAAATAACGTGATTATGATCGTGTGAGTTTATTTGAATTCGCAGCCGACCCTTTTGTGAAGATTTATCGTTACCTATTCAGAAATGTGAAAATATCAAACATTTGAAAGTTTTTTAGCAAAATTAATTAGAACATCATCAGAGTACTCCATCAACAGAGTTGATTATTTCAAAACTTTACTATGGCACTAAATTCCAAAAATTCTAAATATCTTTATTGTACGAGTATATGTTTGTTACAAGGTGTTAACAATAAATTAAAGTTCCAATATGTCCTGCCTAACAGGCATACAATAATTATGTATTGGCATTAAATTTAAAATTATTTTACATGTCAAATTTAGTTATTATAAATGTCAAAATATAAAAAACAGTGAAATTGGTGGTCAACAAATAATTCAAGAAATCTTGGATTTCGTAGTATGCTCTATCAATAAAAAAGTTTTGTAATTTATTTTTAAATACTGAGAAGTTAGTAGGTATTTTGTTGTAAATTTTGATGCAATGCCAAATAAGCTTTTGTTAAATAGAGCCGTTATAAGTCATGTGGTACATTCGATATTTTTGACATATACATATATCTTTTCGATTTGAGTTTATCAAATAAATTTTCATTTGTTTTTATAAATACGGCTACTTCATGAATGTAGATTGCAGGAAAGGTTAATATTTTAAATTCTTTGAAATATGGTTCACATGAATCAGAAACACGGATACCAGCAATCGCACGTACAAATCTTTTTTGCGCTTGAAACACTAAATCCCTATTAATGGCATTGCCCCAATATATGACTACATATCTCAGTGTCGACGAAACATAAGCATGGTATGCGGTCAAAAGAACTGATTGATCAACAATTTTAAATAATTTATACAAGGCTCTGAAGATCATATTATTTTTCATTCATTTTAGAAATCTGAAAGTAGACTACTAACCTAACCTGACCACGGGGCTCCTACCTGAAACTTTTCAAATATATTTTCGGTGTTCTCTCATCATGCCGCACCTACTCAGCTATCAACTGTTCACCTTGCATACACTTGTTCAAAAACCTTCTGGGCTCCTTAGCCCAAGACACTGAGACTGACAGACGTTGTCCTGCCCGAACAGCGCCACCTACCTGGTCCAATTATGAATCTAAACCATCCATCATAATTCAAATACACATAAAACATGTAATCAAAGTCGGTCTAGCTGTTTAGGAGGAATTCAGTGACATACAGACGTACAGAAGAATTATCTAAATAAAGATAATCATTCTGAATGTATGTGTCGAATCATTCATCTCACCATTAAAATCTATATTGACCTTGATTTAAGAAGATATAAATCTACACCTCAGATAAATATTGTTGTTTCCAATTATTTTGAATTTCATTGAAGCATTGAGAAATCAATAGATAATAGCTATTCAGAACGATGTAGCCTGTAGGAGTGTCGGTCGTCCGGCGCCGGCGGCAGCGACACGAGGTTACGACGTTGTTGCTATCGTGATGACGCTGGAGGATGAGGTGGAGATTGGTACAAGCAAAGACAGGCATAAAGCACTGGGCACTGGGTGAAATCGGGCTGTGGAAGATGATGATGATATATATGGTGGTTGAGCACGGCGAGTCGTGAGAATGGGATGAGCTAAGAATAAATGAGAATATAATTTCTGGGCTATAAGCTCGAAAGTCGAACCATATACTTTTATCAGTCTTCGAAGGTGGAAAATGATGATCTTATACCGACTCCTAAGACTTCATAACAAGAAATAACGTGTTTGTATCAACAGAAAATCTGTAACTTTTTTATCCTTCAACTATTTTACCTGCGGCTCTGAGAAGAACTTTGATGGCGTTATCTATCGGACGTGATGACTATCAACAAAATTACATAGTTACCTACTTTGAGATAACGTCGTGATCGATGACACGCCATAAATGAGTCAGATGAGTCTCCCAAGGTGTGCGCAAGGTAAAAACTACGCCTTAACCATGAATAGGGAAGCAAGCTGGAGTGGCGATAGGCCGGCCATATTAGCCGGAGAACTGCCGGCTGACTGCAAGTTATAGGCATGTTCTTGGGAGGGGACCGATGAATCGGCAAAAGTAAGAACGCCCCCAGATAATAATTATGTTAATCGTAGAATCGAGGCAAGTTTCACATAAATCGGTGAAAATATCTTAATCATTTAATATGTCTTCATTTCCTGATTTTTCCCGATAAATCCCCTTGAGAACAGTCGTCAGATAGGTACAATAGAGTTACTGAACTAAGGGTACCGTGAATTACACTAAATACATATCACATCCCTTTGAAAAATCGCAGTCTTTATGATAAATGATTTTATTCCTATAAGCAGGCTTGTACAGACACTTTTAAACGTCAATCATATTAAAAAAACACTAGATGAGGTCAGCGTTTCATAACTGACTACTCTGAGAAGTAAGACGAAACAAACTCAGAGGTCACAGTCTCTTTTAGAGTCCAGACCTAATCTTTTTCAGATCATGTGAAGACCATATAGATTGGTGTCTGAAATAGTGTTTTGAGGAAGACAGAGATTGAGTGGACCTGTCTAATCAGTGCACACATGTGTCAGTAATCGTGCAGCTCAACTCAGAACTTAAGGAGCTCAAGCTCAAGCAATCATCGAAAATCTAACAAACAAGAGCGCCGGTGCCGACGCCGGCTGTCGCTGAAAACTAGTGCTGGGGCTCTGTCTTGCATAGGGTCGCAGTATAATGCTGAGCGATAGCCGTTTTGCGTGGATGTGACGCATGT
The DNA here is from genome assembly GCA_948098905.1 of Tiliacea aurago. Lineage (NCBI taxonomy): Eukaryota > Metazoa > Arthropoda > Insecta > Lepidoptera > Noctuidae > Tiliacea > Tiliacea aurago. The sequence continues at coordinate 26,279,385 of OX402588.1, read as the reverse complement.
TTCCCCCAACCTTTTCTTATTTTTGTGTTTATGTTCTTTGTTGCGTCATGTTTACCGCAAATAAACGTATTTTCTTTCTTTTTTTTTTCTTTCTTTAAGAGTGACGTTTGGTTCTATGAAAATACATTTTATAGCATCTTTATCAGTTAAGATAGGCTGATGTCTCGCGGTAAGTACCTCCACCCTTATATAATGTGATCACATGTGTGACGTCATGTCTCCAAATGATAAACAAAGATTTTTGACACAAACATGTGCTTGTATTATCTAGCGACATGGTTTGGCTTTCGTCCGGCTGTTTTCGCGAAAAATAAACATGAGTTTGGGTAAAAGTTCCGTTTACTACACTTTTGATAGGTAGTCAGTCTGTTATAAATGGAACTTTTAGTATTTTGTTCTTATCGTTTTTAATCCACTAGTTCTCTTTTGCCACCATTCTGATCTGGCGCCTAGTTTTGCTGTTGTTTGATATCCATTATTGATTAAAAATACAGCAAATCCGTTGTGGACGGAACGACGGAACTTTAGGATAAAATTTTATATCCTAAAGCGGATGGAAAAACAACCCAATTATTTTTACAAATCATTACAAGTTACGAATACCATTTTGACTACAGAGGATTTTGCGCATCCTATCTCTTTCCTTGAGTTATCTAAAGGGACATGTCGTGATAAGTCTCGAACACTAAAAGACTGACTATTTAAGTGAGATACCTAATAAAGAATGCGAAGGATGGAGATTTGGCAGATGTAACCATACAAAATTACGAAGCCTCAATAATAATATTTATGGAAAAATATCAAGTTATTTTCGTTTGTACTAAAATAATCTTAATTTAAAGATAAAAGATAGTTATAGTATACATTCGAGTTGGCCATCCTGTATTATTTTCAAAGTTCTGGGGTAAGTACCTATGACTTAATATTATGGACGGTATTAACTAAATCAAAAAAAGAACAATAAAAACAAAACGTTTTTTAAACGAACGGATGATCAACATTTACGAAGGCTAGATAACAATCTACGAACAAAATATGTTTAAAACGGATTTACTGAAAATCTAGAAATCAAATCTTACGCGATAACGATTTATAAAAGTTGCCTATCGACAAATGTACCCTTTGGTACCGATATCAATGGCGTATGGATATCTACAGATATGGCTAATCATATTTGAGTACATACACCAACTTTACAAGGAAATCGGAGTAACATTTGGTTTCATCAAATCAATGAAAAATTATACTCAGCCTATAATGTTCCCACTGCTGGGACACAGGCTTCCTCTCTGTGAGAGGGAGTGGGCTGTAATCCACCACGCGCGCCCAGTGTGGGTTGGTAGATGTCACATGTCTTCGAATTTTTGGTTCCAGGACATGCCGGTTTCATCACGATGTTTTCCTTCACCGTTTTGAGAGCAGTGGTAATGAAATTATTTATACAAAGTAAAGCAAAGTAAAGGGTTCGAACCCACGATCTTCAACTCGTAAGTCGGGGCCGATCGCACTGGGCCACCACTGCTCACTGCACTAATATACCTATATCCCTTAATTTGGCAAGACAAAAAAAGTTGTAGTAGGAAGATACCGTTAATATATTGTGTTTATATGCATTCAAAACACACGGGAAAAATAAAATAAAAAATCTTGCCTGAAAGGTTTCCTGAAAACACAACATTAAGTATAATCAACAAAGTGCGATGATTACATAATTAACGTCATAGTAACTGTTGTGTTTAATTAACAAATCCAGCTTACCAACGCTTTTAAATTAAACAAAATGTAGGTATATTACAAACAAATATTTATTGAAAAAAACGTTTACATGCAGTTGCAGTAAGTATGGTTAATCATAGTGATAATTGAAGTGACAATTTCTATCTTTAACAAAACTTCTATTTTTGGGTGGGAAATTACCAAATAGCTTCTCCCGCTCTGGGCGGAGTGGAAGGGCGTGTCAGACTTTTACTGACTAAAACCCACCCGTGTTCCTTCAGTCACTGCCTTCAGCCTGCCAGTGGCTTCATCGCTGAGCCAGGGCCACGATATCCCTTTCGGACAAACTCGCAACCCTGGCAAGCATTGGCTCTACCGGACCCCGTCAGTTCGTGCTGACATCTCTTTGAAGCGCGCGTGAAACACAAATGCATTCTTTATGACCGCAGGTTTTGGAGCACATAGGGCAGGAAAGGAGGCAGAAAATCCTACTTTTATTAATTCATCAGTGTTCTGTCCATAACCCAACTATTTGGAGTTAGTGCAGCACGTCTTTTTCCGACAGTTTAGTTCACAACTTTAATTTGTGATTAAGATGTTTGTTAGTCAATTAAGCAAAGACGGCTGTATGAATTTGTATTTGGCATACAGATTCATGTCCTACACGTAGGAGTCTTTTCAGTCCTGTAGGTACAGGAAGTAGTTGTTCTAGTATCAAACTCAAACTCTGAATATATTTCAATTAAACCAATTTCAGGCACAACTTTTGAATTGTCAAGGGGTCGGTGAGGCAGAAAGATGAAGCTAGTTGCCCATTCCAAATCGTAGTAGGTTCCTAAGGAGAATAACGGGCAAGAAACTCCGTATGCGAGTGAAACTGTTCTTTCACAAATTCGTATATATTTACGATATTTGTAACAAAACGCATCGATTGTTTACAATCAATGGTTTATCATTGTCAATGCTAGCACAAGGCTGAAGGAAACAGCTCTAATTCTCCTTATCACTCGATAGCACAGATTTGTGATAAGCTAATCTGACTAGATGGCCATTGTACACGCAGTTTAGCCTGTAATATAAATCTTGAAAAGTGGCCAAGATGGTATCAGTGGGAACTGAAATTATCGTAATGAAAGGTAAAAAGACCCAACACATAGAGTTACCTACGTGTTTTGTACATCAAACTAAGCAGGTAGTACCTAATATTGAGCAAACAGTTTTGTTGTATGCAAGTTCGCTGTTACTACCAGCGCGCAATGTAACGTACGCAAAACATTGCACTTATAGTGTATGTAATAGTACAGGAGATATACAGGGTGTATTTTTGAAATGGGGGCAGTAAGGGCATGTAAAATTCAAAATATCTTTATTGTGGGCATATGTTTGTTACAAGGTCTTAACAATAAATTAAAGTTTCAATATGTCCTGCCTAATAGGCATACAATAATTATGTATTGGCATTCAAATTATTTTACATGTCAAATTTAGTTATTATAAATGTCAAAATATCAAAACTGTGTAGCTACAGGAAAACAGTCTTAAGAGACTGTCCTTAATTTTTTGAGAAATTTTGATCTGCATTCACAGATTTTGAAAAAAAAATTACAGTCAGCAGGAAAAAGGGCCATTGTCACAAAATCTTTTTTTATGCCAATCGATCCTGTTTCTTATAAAGATCAAAACCCTCTATTGCATCAAGTGAGGTTTGAATATTAGAAAAGACATAAATCGCAAAAAACTCTTCCATAAATTTCGTAGGAAATGAGACTCCAACTTAGTTTTTTATGATGAATAGATGGACCGCTACATAAAGACTGGCCAAAAAAAATAAAAAAACTTCAAATTTCGAACGAATACGCGTCATAATTTAATTTGCTTTGAAAACCGAATCTAGATAGTTTGTTGGTTGGTTGCTTGTAATTTCTGAAATTCTGTACAACAGCCGCCATACTCGTACCCGTTCTAAATTGAACCAGCAATTCGCAAGGCAGTGGATACAAACATATGGTCCTATACCGTGACCACCTCGCAGTCCTGATCTCCCGCCTCTTATTTTTTTTATGTGGCGCTATTTAAAAAAAGAACTTTAAAGAAATACGACAGTGCTCAGGAACTCAAAGATTTACTTACCACGATTCTCTATGGAATTAATCCTAGCACACTATCAGCTGCTGCCCGCTCTGTAGTAAAGATAATAAACCTAAGTATTCCTACGTCAAAACGACTAGCATTTTGAACACCTCATAACTTAGAGCACAAAAGTAAAGTTTCACACTGTATATAAGTGTGTTAAATGTAACTTTAAAACAACAGTGATTTTTTCACCACAATAATGGGCGAGAGCTTAGTCTGTAGTGGGCTGCGAAAAGCTGATTTGATTGATTTAAAACTTTTTTCCGTAAAGCAAATAATGTCGTAATCTTGACCTTCAATATCTCTTAACGAAGAGGCTCCCAGGACAGCCCAGCAGGTGCAGCAGGGAGCTCCTATAACAAGATTCCTAACCAAATGAAAGAACTTCCAATGGTCCGCTTCAGAAGGGCTTAACGCAGTTGGTTAATTGAAAATTTCTTCTATACTTTAAAAGAATTCCTTGAGTTTAAATTCAAATGACCTAATTGTAATTAGTACCATAAATTTGCATGTCATTATGTTATGATTAAATATGCTAAGCTACTATAATACTACCAATGTAAGAACTTTTGTAACCATATTTATAAGCAAATAAATCTTTGACTTTGACTTTGACAGGTATGGTCCAGTACAAAAAATATATCACAATGACGGGGAGTATAAGTGACTCTCGGCTTCATTAAGTATCTTTTTAAATCCGTGGTGGCCCAGCGGTGACGGCCCTGACTTTTAAGAGTAAAGAGTTGTAGGTCGTGGGTTCGAACCCTGACAGGCGCTTTACTTTGTGTAAATAATTTCATCACTACTGCACTCAAAACGGTGAAGGAAAACATCGTGAGGAACCGACGTGTCCTAGACCCAAAAATTCGAAGACATATGACATCCACCAACCCGCACTGGGCCCGCGTGGTGGATTACAGCCCACTACGTCTCGAAGAGAGAAGGCCTGTGTCCCAACGGTGGGAACATTAAAGGCTGATTATGCTTAGGATATTCCCAAGTTTTCAGATTTCACGGTCCTGATTTAAATGTGTTGTACCTACCATGATAACTTTTCATCACCCTTTGGGCTAGGTATATGACTACTAGAAAAAGCCTAGGGTATTAAGTTCGCCTATGCATGTAGCTTTGCATTGCATACAGTTTATAATATTTGTACCTACAGTAGTTTGTACAAAACTCTCAGACAATTCTGAGAGTTTTTGACATAATTCGTGACTACCCATTTCTACGAGAGGAAAATGTAGAAAATCTATTTTATTTATGAAACTATGAAGTTAATTTCGTAGTTAAAAAAACATGCTAACAGTTTCGAACCTATATTGGTTTAAAAGTTTTTGGAATAACTGTGTACTAGATATCCTAATTATTCCAAAAACCTTAACACCGACGTAGGCATAAGAAAACTGTACCCAGAAACCTAACGTACACAAACTTGTTGGTTATTTATTTGCAAAATAACTAAATAAATATTACTTATAGTAGAGATCCCCCTCCCTGGGAGGATCCCGTCACTCCGCACGATTGATCGCCTCCCTATGGACGTGTTGCGAGTACCCTCACCACTTTTATTCAATTTTTTTTTTCTCCGAAAGGACATCCGGAAGTTCGTTATACGAACAAGTATATTTTTTTGTGTTTTTGAGTAAGAATCAGTCGATTCCGTGTAAATGAATTTATACACTCAGGCGTTTCCTAAATAAACTTGTGGAATCATATTTGTCTTGTATTACAACATAATTTAAACTTAATTAAAGTAATAACATGCAGTTACTTACCAGTTTGAATCATTTTAGACGAGGTTTGCGCTTTTCTCTGCTATAAAATGTTTAAAATATTGAAGTTTATATTTTTGTCAATTGATACCTTCTTACCCACTGTGGTATATTTAGTGACACATGATTAACGTATTTCTTAACCGATCCACTTATATTTACTCTACTTCAATATTTTCTAAAACGGTTCGAAAAAAACCACCGCATTTTAGAAAACCTTTTTTACTTATAAAATTAAAACAGACGTTATATAAATAAAACCCCTAATTCATTAAAAACGCGACAGTATCTGAAGCATATCATCCCTAAAAAATTAAAAGGTACCTTTGCCAAGCGCGTTGATGTCTAAAATTGCGGCGGTCTTAAGCAAATTTGCCGAACAAATATTATTAGGGATTTTAGACGGAACCCTTCGGATTGGGGAGTGACAATCCCTGGATTTATCAGGGATGCATTTGAGTGGATGTGTTGAAAAGGTGAATTGCGTTTAATCATTAGTAAAGTACATACGTGCCTGTACATGTATGTATGTGCATTGAGGTCTTAATTTGTGTTTGAGTAGTTTTAAATTGGCCATCTTTTTGATGATTTACAGATTTATGTAAACTGATAATTAATTTTCTTTTTTTTAACGTTTTTCGTGCCATTAGTCTATCTTCAGCACGTTTGATCCAAGTCAGTCAGTCTGTTAATTACTCTGTGCTTGACGAGTATAGTAATTCGTGGTAGGTAGGTACAGCAAAAGTTCAACCTTTGCGAGTTTTAGTTTTTTACTGAGATTAAAAAAAAACCATTATGAATTATATACCTACATTCCTACGTAAGCAGGGCCTACTTGAATGACCCCTGTATTCACGCACCATCTAGCTACTGCAGCTCTCCCTATTAATATTTCAGTCGTAGGCAGCAAGTAAGTAGACATTTTAAGAGACCGGCGATGGATGCGTAGTTCATACAAACGTAATACCAAAATAATTTGTAAATCAAACAAATTCTTAAGGTAGTGTGTATTTATTTCGATGGGATTACAGAATATCTATGTTCTCAGCTACATATTTTGAAAGGACAATGATATAAAGACGAGATATGAGAAATTTAAAATTTCTATAGAAAACTTATTTTTCTCATAACTCTTGTTTAAATCAGTGTCCATTAAAAATATATATTTGGGAACCAAGATATTTTGTTTCCAATCGGAATAAAGACACACTACCTTAAGAATATATTTGATTTACAAATTATTTTGGTATTACGTTTGTATGAACTACGCATCCATCGCCGGTCTCTTAATAGGTAGAAACTAAAAAAGTGTGCAACAGTAGGTACTTATCAACAGTCATGCTTTGATCCGTTTCCGGCTTCCATTTTTATACCTACACCAAGATTCGCTTGAAGTTTTATTATTTGTGATAATCTAGTAGCGGATACGGAATATTCTAATAATCATACCTACATAAATATTTTACCCAAATCTCTCAGCTAAGCCAAACAATTATTCGTCCCGAGACCCTCATGGTACGTTAATAATTCCGTACTAGCGACGTGCATTATGTCGACCGACAGCCCTGTGACTGATCACCCACAACCCTGGCTGCTACCGGCAGCGAAAAAAATTGCTATAATATACGATGAGAATTATTGCCAGATATTGTTGGTTGACTGACGGCTTTTAGGAATATCTCCGTGGAAGAAGTAGTAGGAATTAGTCGTTTTTTGTAAGAAATTTTAGCTTGGAAAATCTCCTACAAAATAATAAAAACTTTATTTTTCGCCTTCACTTCTCGTTTACACATGGGACTTAAACGGGCAAAATGTGGATATATATATAGGCACACCTCTGACTAACCTTTCGGGACTAATAGTCGTGATGTTATGTTATGTTCACGTTTGAGGACAACCCCGCCCGATAATCTATGTAATAGCGACTACATCTATATCGGAACCGTATGTTACTAAAATGTTAGAAATATCTATGTAGGTAGGTACCTATACAATATTAGTTTTAGTATACGCGAAACCCGAAACACGTGTCTAGTATTTTTATGTAAAGAATCTATGTACAAAATTTCAAGACTGTATCGTGAAAAATCACTAAGTTATAAGGTTGTTATGTTACCAGGTTGTCCGTACAAAAACATGCTAACGGCGCCGCCGCGCCTCGAGGGTCGTCTTGCGCTCATTGATAATAATTTGGCAGTAGGTACCTAACCGTATGGCGATAGTATTGTAAGTAATTAAATGGTGATAACATTTTCCATCACAGTTAAATATTTTTGGGACAAAATATTATATAACATGGTGTAAAAATTATTGAAATCGATTCAGTTCCTTATTCTGAACAAACTGTATTCAGGTTTCGCATAATACTAAAAATAATGTATAGTTATAAAAATAAAAGTTCGTTGTCACTGAACAGTTTGAGAAGCGGAATCAACTAATAAAGTCGTGCTAACAAACCTTATTTGTTAAGTTACCCGAACAGCTTCAATATCCCTGAACATTAAACAACACATTTCTAATTACAGCACCTTTCAATCATTCCATCGACAGCCGATTGCCAAAAGGCGTGTGCCATAAACCCCACGCCAGACGATTATATTTTTAATAAAACCATAACTAAAACAAGATAAGGCCGTCCCCACATTGAACAACAGTATAAACATTGTAACGCCAATACACTTGATCCTCTAATCCTTTAGCTCCTGTAATGTACCCTTATCTATCTGCCTACGTAAGTATTTGGTGACGAATTTTTTTAATAAAAATACTACGTAGGTTACTAGGTACTCACTCGAAAAAGGGAGTATTTTTATCGTGTTTGAATACATTTTGGGACTTGGTATCGTTAGTTTTGAAAATATTTCTTTGTGAAGGTTCATTAGTAACCATCACTGTCTATTATTATTTGAACTTTGTTTGATGGACAATTAATAATAAATAACTACTAGAAAGTATTGCGTTATACGCTTGTAATCAATTCACGTTGTGTAGTTCAGTAGTTGCAATTTTTTTTCCTCTACCTCTCTGGGTACTGATAGATAGGTTCAGGCATCAGGGCACGATCAGGGCTTCAGGGTGCATATTATTAACGTACTTGTGCATGTAATCGATCAGTGGTATCAACGGTAGCATTATATACTGCCACTTTTCGAGACTCATACACATAAGAAACAAAATGTATCAACTTAAACCCACTTCATTAGTTTTAACTGACATGAAACTTATCAAACTCACCCACAATCTAACCACTGAAACGGAAGTGCAATGCATCATGCCATCCAACAGACGTATCACATCGTGTCATCGTAATAATTCCAACGAATCCTTCGTTACAGCCTTATTTATATTCCCTCACCTACTTTAATATGTATGATTTAATTAACCACTCGCATCTCCTGTCAACTCTCCACGACGAATTGAAACGTCAGCTGCGTATTTTTTTCCCTGTAATACACACCCATTTTTCGGTAAAGAATTTAAGCAAACATGGCCGTGTAAAAGTTGAAAAAAAAGTTTATTCGTGAACGCATCTGCCGCATTGTCCAATTTTCGACCAATGGCGTCGTCTCCCGCTCCCCTAGCTGTCAGTTGACTGTCAATTGTTTGAAATTCGAATGTAATTTTTTTTCTCGTGGTAGGGCGTTGACGCGGCGGTACACAGCCAGTCGTGTAGTACAATTGAATTGATTGAATTACGGTTAATTTGGGCCGCGGCGTATCGTAATGGATTGCCACCCGCATTGTGTCCGGTAAATAAAGGGTATATACATACATGTTGTTAACAATGGCTACTTTTGCTGGGAAGAGACTTGAAATAACGTACATTTATTTCTGTTTCCAAGCTCTATCACTACAAGAATTAGTAGATTGCCATACAAGGGTCGAAAGGAATCAATTCCCATACGAGGTATTTAGACGCCCGAGCGCATAGTCCGCGTAGGAATTGGTGACTTTCACTCGTGTTAAGCACTCTACTTTTCATTTCGAATAAAAGGAAAGTAAAAAATAGTAGTTTTCCTAAAATATTTATTGATACACGAGTAGTACCTATTTAAAATTAATTGAGAAATTAGAACAATTTGTGAAATTTAAAGTTAAATTTTTGTTTGGATAATTTACGCTGTTTGATATATTATGACAAATTTGGCTGTGCTGGATGTCTGTAAAAGTAGCAGACTCTGGTATTTGATTAGACGATGGAATCCATGGCAGAGACTCCCTTGAAGTAGTTGGTAGAGGCGAATCGGGGCGTAAATTTATAGACTCAGTTAATTTGTTTGAAATTTTAGTTTTATTTTGAACAGAATCCTCAATGTAGCTTTCCGCGACTGTGCTGGATTTCCATCCTTCATGTCTTTTTAACATTGTCAAGTTCGCCCCAGAATCGGCTAACAGTGTCGCTGACGTTCTTCTATAACAATGCCCGGTATACTGTTCACAGTTTGGTAAATTCAAATATACTGCAGCTTCCGGCATACCTAAGATTTTATTTTTACCGATCACTTGTTTATAGCATTTTCCCTTTTGGTAGTTGAGAAAAAAGCGATCCGTTTTTATGTCATTAGGTCTGATTTTTTTATATTTATTTACTATAATATTGTAAAATCTTCTCGTACTACAAACGTGCGCTCAATATTTGTTTTTGTTTTAGTCAATTTTCCAAGTAATAACTGGCCTTGATTTTCAACATCGTTAATTGTTAGATTTGTGAGCTCACTGCTTCTGCAGGCTCCGCTTATACCGAGTATAAATACCACCTGTGAAAAACATATAATTTTGTCAGTATTTATCTGTTAGGTATGTAGGTAAAATAAACAGGTAGAGATCTTTTACTCTAAAATGCACGCCGCCGTTCCAACGTTTTTACTCTCAATATACGCAATCTGGTCAGTATCATTGCTTTTTATGCAAACTATAATACTTAACAGAGTAAAGACTTCGGAAACGACGTTAATTTTTTGAGTAAAAGACCTCTCCATACCTAGATAAACGTTTATAGCTTACCTTCACTGCCAAATATATCTCGTCAGGTGCTTCATTCAAAAATGTTTCCACTTCGTATGAGGTGAAAACCTTTGCTTTTTTGCTCTTGAACCCTGACCTCGAGAATGTTTTTTCAAAAACGATGTTAGATTATGGTATTTTTTCAAATCTACATTGTGTTTTACACTTAGTGTACTCTTGAGCATTGAATGCCTGCTCTATAGCGTAGAAGGCTGTATTTTTTTTTCAGATTAATGGTTCCTTTACAATTATTTATCCACTGTCTTCTACTCATAGGTCTTGTATTTCAGTTCGTAGCCAAATTAACCCTACAGATAATCCACTCTACGATTTACCTGTAACAGCTTGTTGTAGCCATAAGATATCTAAGTTGATGTTCACTATGAGTTTGTTTATTCATTATGAATCGGCAGAATTAAATTTTTCTTTCTAAAAATTTATCATATATCTGTCAAGGTCTGCATTGCACAATCTTGTGCAACTCCAAAAAGAAGACCAAAGATTGGCTCATTGGCCGCCAACAACAAGTTGGAATCGTTCTAATATTTCAAATCTAAACACTACCCCGTTGCGCTAACCCGATTCTCACTGGACAAAAAAACGCAAACACAGCATAGTCGTACGCAAGCACGACCGAGCAAACATTTGCTTGCGATCGCGTAATGGATTAGCGCTGTCGCATCGCCCGGTGTACTATTACAACGGCCGCTGGGCAAACAACCACTGTCGGTGCCTTTGTGCCGCGCTGTACGCTGACGAGTAGGCTTTAGGTTGCATTCTTTTTTAAGTTTAGAAGGAATGTTGAGAAGTTTTCCCAAGTCACGTTTTGAGAAAACTATTTATTTTTATGTCAGCTTTCTGAAGATATTTTGAAAGACCGTCACCCTCTCTCTCTCTTTAAAACATGATGGTTAGATACTAGCTACTAGACTAAAAGCACTTAGCAGTTAGCACCTTCCCAATAATAATTTGTCTAATGTACATTTGACAAATTATTATTCACCCACAGGAGGAAAGTCAATTTAGATCAGAACAGCAAATAAAAAATGAGTCGAAAATAAATTATGCAGTCTGGGATTGGTTTAGTTCAAAGATATTTAAATAAAGTACCTACTACTACTTTATTTAAATTGAAACTCTAAATTGACTTTCTTTCTGTGCAATCAAGCGTATAAATGTATATGACATTAACCGCCAATTCTCATCACACTCATAGACAATGCGGAGGTTTGCTTCACTGTCAATATTATCGTGAGCTGCGTGCGTGCATCCTGTGTCTATGGTACACATATGCTTCTACGACACGATATTTATCGTTCACTTTAATTATTCAGATCTTCTCTTATATGTTCAGGTATCTATTTTGATGCAATTAGATTCAATTTGTATTTTTCTTGTGCTAGAAAAGGTACATTCATTGACGGTTTGTAACACTACCCATGCCTCTTCTTATCAATCTTTTTTCCATTTTCAATATAAGTATATTTTTCAAAGGTAAAGTACTATACGTACTAGAAAGAATAAAAGAAAGAAGAAAGAAATTACGTTTATTTGCAGTAAACATGACGTAAAGAAAAAACATAGATACAAAAAGAACAAGTACCTAGGGGGAAAATATGCGTCACATCCACGCAAAACGGCCACCACTCAGCATAATGCTGCGACCCTATTCGAGACAGAGCCCCAGCGCTGGTTTTCAGCGATAGCCAGCGTTGACGTGATGACGTCGACCGGTGCAGCATACAGTGAGATTATATATATGAAACAAAATAAATACAAACAATAGTACCTACTACTAGCCCTGATGGAAAATAAGGTACACATTATGTTAGCATCATCATTCATCACTGATCAATGAACCAGTTCCAAAGATTCCAAATTTTAACAAATAGCGTCCTATTATTTTACGTTACAAACGTAATTTTGCTCAGAAAACGAAATCTTTTGAATACTCTTAAATATAATGCTTCCTATTTTCATAAATCGCATCTCCTACTTAACACAGGCCTCCCGCATAGTGTTCCAACGCAAACTGTAGTTAATTACGCTCATACCGTAGTACAGCGGAAACGCACGCATCTGTCCAGTTTGCTAGCGGGCCGAGCGTTGCGCAAACACACAGACGGACAAACACCCGGCTCTGTTTGATCTGCCAACGGGTTGCTGAGATGGGCAGGCTAGAGGTCGACCCGTAGCTACCATGGCGGTAGGCGTACGTATATTTGGTGATCAATATCTTTGAATCAATGGAAGAAATGTGTTGGTAGGAAAGGGTTGGAATAAAGCGATATATAGATATAACTATACTATACTACATATAGAGAGAAAAGTCCAAATAGTAAGTCAAAAATTATAACATTTTTCTTCGTTATAACGATTCCGTGCTACAACAAACGCACGAACTGCTATAAATAATGAAAGAAATAGATTTCTATATATTTAATTTGAACTTCTTAAGCATTTGTCTTAGCTTTCAGCTCAATTTTTTCCATTTGTTCAGACATAGATCCAACACATTTATTCTTCAGTGACTACTCGTACAGTGTCTCTATATTTTCTTAGCTTTAATTTCTTTCTCAATGACATAAACTTCAAATGTATCATACGTCAGCAAATATATTAATGTCTCCCCTTCTAGTAGTTGTTAATAAGTAACAAGTGTCGAAAGGATTATCTGGACAAATGGACAGCAGGACGGACGGATGGAAAGGGTATTAGTAGATATCGTGTCATTAGCTGTACGTCTGTTGATGAAGCTTTCATCTGTTATCCCTGTTTCGGTGACTTGTTTATCGTCCATTTCGTTTTCTTTATTGTTCATCGACTTTGGTATACAGTAAATTGCTACTATAGATATTTTCCTTATCCGTTTGTCTTCCGTCGGTTACCTTTATTTGATCACCTTACAGTTTCAAACCTTGATTTGAAATCTGATTAATTATGTAATCAAAATCGATCAGACTATTGATAAAATGTTAATGTGAGTTTTTCTTTTTAAAATACTCATTTTTATACTTTAAACATGCGATAAATATCTTTGCGCTAACGTCGAATTATTTCAGAATCAATAATTAATCTTCTAAAACCTTGCAAATCTTTGTGTTTAATTGGACCACAAACATTTCTCAATTAATTAGCTCCAAGGAATTCAACAAGCACACAAGGTCAATTCTAAGAAATCAAAACATTCAAAACACACGACAAATACGAACTCCAATATTTGTTTAGTTTTTAATTCAAACAGCATTTCGTACGTGGCTTCGATTACTATGTTAGACATAGAATTCCGTCCATGTCGGAAACAAACGTGTGCACTACAAACAAAGGTATTTTATAGTATAATAACCGTACCTACTGAACATGTTTACTTAAGAACAATGTAGGTACGTCAAATCCAAAATTTACCGTGAAACGAGTATGGGCCACTCTTGCGCAGCGGGGCGTCGTCTTTAGGCTAATATTGAAATATCTTTTATCTCACTTCTTTTTTCTTCCGACGAATTAGAAAAAAGTGACACCTGTCATAAATGGAACCGAGAGGCTCCCACGAACTTTCTTTGGAACGTTTTAAAAAGATATCCCTGGTAATAAGACGTTTGAGTAAACAAACCTGTGTGTCTGCAAATAACAATAAGTTTATGAATTTGAATGGTCCGGAAAAGAAGAATGTCAATGTTTACTAACAATACTTGTACCGAATAATGCGATTTATTATGAGTTTCTGTTGCAGGTCATTGCATCTCGTATGGTATCCCTCAACAATAAACAGAATTTTTGAAACAATGCTTAAAATTGCCCGATTTATTAGATTTATTCCTCCATGCTGAAGATTATAGAGTAACAAAATCAAATAAACATACCCCTTCTCTGTTGTTACAGCTCCAAAACTGATGATTCCTCCAACCGAGTTCGTCAGTCAAGGTGGCATCGGCAGCCCACAGGAAGGCCTGCGCACGCCCACAGGCAGCCAGATGCTCGCCAACCCTCTCCTCAACCTGAACAACACCGGCCGCACCAACTTCACCAACAAACAACTCACGGAACTGGAGAAAGAGTTCCACTTCAACAAGTATCTAACAAGAGCAAGGAGGATAGAAATAGCATCAGCCTTACAGCTCAATGAAACACAAGTCAAGATATGGTTCCAGAATAGGCGGATGAAGCAAAAGAAGAGGATCAAAGAGGGACTGATAGTCGCCCCCGAAGCCACCCCCACGTCCACCTCCCAGGCCAGTGCCGTCGGCTCCAGTGAGAACAGCCGCGAATCTAGCTAAATCGATTGTTTTCAAAGACGATTAATCGAGTGAACTGTTGGTTTTATCGATTTACGACATCATCAAGTGATTCTACAGTTTTATTATTTTGCAAAATATTGACTGTCAGTTCAGAATAGAATTTGCTGTTTTGTGTGTGTTCTTGATTTTGACTGAGTTCTTTTATTATCAAAGCGATATTTCATACCAAGCATTATTCCGTCGGTCATTTTACTTTTTCAGTAGCACTTGTGAATAAAAAGCCTCGGCCGAAAGAAAATAATTGGTATATGTATACGTAAGTATATACGTTATGCTACTCGTACAGTTCTCCCCGGAAGCTTTCATATTGTAAATACCTGTTGGCGACATAGAACTTTGACGAAAATAAAGAAATGCATTCAAAGTTTGACTGAGAGTGTAAGAAAAAGAAAAACGACAAAAAATCTGCTTATCCTACAACGGGATAACACCAGGTTTTACAATCTAACAAATAAAATAAAAAAACTATACTTATAAGTAATTATGGTTTTCGCGAATACTTAATATATTTCCATCATTCAATGAAAAGTAGATAGAGCGTAGATTTGTTTTTGCAGCTTTGATTTTGAAAATAAAACATAATTATATCAAAAGAGATTATTGTAATAATATGAAAATTATAAAGGCTCAATTAACCTGATTAGTGTAAACCAACGGATGTGTCAACGTAATGAATTTTCTTAGATTTAAATTGTAAACAAATCATAAGCTAAGTGTTACTTCTAAGATCAAGTGCTGTTTTAATAAAATGCTTTTAGGATCGTCCGTTAGGAGATATTTAAGATCAATATCAGTAGGATTTGTATGTTTTTTATTGTTTTTATATATCCTTTTTATTTTTAGACCAAAGTTTTTTTTGTTTAATTTATTAGATAGAGTCAGTGACATTATTGAATTAATGTTTTGTACCTTCGTCGATATTGTGTTTACTTATTTTTCGGCTATCTTCAATTTTATTATGATTCAAACACATTCTTTTCACATCCTAGCCTTCGTGTTACTATCGCTTTCGTTTTAAAAACATTCATTGGTAATGTAATTGACTTTGATTTTCAAACCTTTCAGCATGAAAGTTCCATTTTTGTATTATAAGTTACTCTGGGACTCCAATTGGGAATCCCTAAAGATGTCACCAATGAAAAGGATGATCAAATATGTCTCAATCATCAACAGCAGAGAAAACAAAAAGTAGAGTTTGTCTTGTTCTTATTTTCAGAGGATACAGATAGGTAAGACTCTGCTACTATTGGACATTTTTTTTAACTAAATACAACAATTTCTGTCGATACGTATAAACTAAGTTTTTCATTAGTACGTTGACGATACTAGTCTTAATTTTGTAATATTATTGTGTACAAATCGTATATTGTATATAATAGTGGTGTGTTAGGTCCGTCTGAGTGTAAATTATGTATTAAGATAGTGGCTACTACTTTATCATTAAATTAATTGTACCTATTTTCATTTATTGAAGTTTTATTACCAACTATAGATACTCTGGTGATTTGATCGTCTCCATCGACGACAAAATAATGAAGAAATGCGGACTCCAAAAGACACCAAAGCACATAAGAAGCTATGAAAGTTTCGTTTCTTTCCTGCTATGATGCCTATACTACACTGCGGGGTAATTGTTGAACACGCATACAATGGCAATCAATGGGAATGTCTCTATGGGGGACTGTCTCATGTAATTTTTGACGTTCGAAAAGTGCTGATTCTCAGCTTAGTTTGAATAAATGACTTTTATTTTATTTAATTTTGAAAGTTCAGCCACGTTCATGGTGGTTATTATATACGGCCCATGAATCATGGCTGACTTGAACTTTGCGCAAAACCCTGCGCAATAACATTTTTTAAGAACTAAGTAGTCAGATGTGGCGAGTGTGAGTGAGTGAACATGCACGAAAGTTCGGAGAGCCTGTATTCAGACTGGCCATGATTCATCGGCCGTATTGTACGTTGTTGAGCAGACGAATTTTTCAAACCTATGAAGCAATTAATTAGATCTCCAAAACTCTCGGACTGTGATTAAATGTGTGTTACACAATCACGGTGCTGGATAAACAGGGCACGCCGATGCGTTTATTGATTGAATCCTCTTTTGTGCGCTTGCTTAACTCGCCAGTTTACATGATTATAGACAGAGAATAATAACTATTATTACCTACGTAAAAAAGCGATACTCAAATCTTTTATTGGCCTCCGCAGCAATAGGCCCAGCAATGCCATGCCGTAATTGCCTGAGCTCAGCCCAGCTAATACTTACTCACATACAAAACACGTGCGGACGCACGGTAGGTTTGTCGGAAAAATATAAATGTATTAATAAAGCAATATTCTTTGGTGATACATAATGAGACATAGGTAAGGCACCTCAAATCTTCAAATAATACCTATATTATATATATATATAATAATATAAGCGTAGTAGAGATCTCTCAATGAGTGTCCAGAGCAGCATATTCCATCAAATTATTTATGTCATTAATAATTAAGTGACAATGCTGAAGCGCGTTGATGTCTTCGCTTTAGGTAGGTACGTGACATATTAGGCATTAATTATGATCACATTCTCACCTTCTTCGCTTCGCTCTTGACAGAGCGGTCGTGGCCACGGTGAGCTGTATCCAACTTACTGAAGATTCTATATTGAAACATAATAATAGTAGTTATAAAGTTAGTCAAACAAAAAATAAAAAAGATGTGCAAAACTAAATAGTATCATAAATAAATGCAATAAATTTAGGGAACAACAAAAACACAGTTCCAATAATATTAAACTAAGGAAAGAACGTGGTTTCCTCATACACAAATTAAATAACTATCAAATTAAATTAGAACACAGTAAGAACAATTTTATGAGAATGACACAACGCTTACATGCAGTCTGATATTCAGATACTAGAGGCGTCAATACGTTCACTATATACTAAATATGTGAAGTTTGAAAAACAAATTCAGGAGCACATCCTTGCTGCAAATGAGTTAGTGGCCATGTGCCATGTGTAATGCAGACAAAGTGGACCCGCTGACTCTTAGCAGCCCTCAATCTTCATTGCAAAGGAAATCCAATCTAAAAGTAATCCCGTACCTTACCGTGGTACCAGGTCTCTATTCCCAATCAAGATACCCCAGATATTGAACAAGGTCAATCGCAAGTAGTTCAGACAGCTAGTGCTCTCCCTTGTAGTAGTAAAGTTTGTTACTGCTAAATTATTTTTTCTGATAGTTTTCAAAAAGTGTTAGCAAAATTTCTTAGCAACAACCTGCAATGTCTGTCATTCTGAAATGATGTCATCTAATTTTCTTGCTGACTGGTGTATATGTCATGATGATTGACAGCTTATTATAGCCCCGTGATGATTAAATCTGTAACTATCTGCAATGTTCTAACCGTTTGGCACGTCTTTTTACAATTTACTATAAACTATAGAGGAATACAAACATAATGCAGTATTGTTCGCCCCCATACCAAATAGCGTGACATTATACAACATTAGTTTTAGTATATGCGAAACCCGAAACACGTGTCTAGTATTTTTATGTAAAGAATTATGTACAAAATTCCAAAACTGTATCATGAAAAATCACAAAGTTTTATGGTTGTTATGTTACCGAGTTGTTCGTACAAAAACATGCTAACGGCACCCCCGCGCCTCCAGGGTCGTCTTGTGCTCATTGATAATAATTTGGCAGTAGGTACCTAACCGTACGGCGGCGATTGTATTGTAAGTAATTAAATGGTGATAACATTTTCCATGTGTACATTGATAACATTTGTCTGTGTGGTGCCGGACGTAAAGAATAGCACCGCCCTATTTCTACCCGTGGGTGTCGTAAAACGCGACTAAGAGACTTAGTGCTGTTAGGGAATGGGCAGCAGCGTTCTCTATTCATTTTAATCATACTGCGATCGCCAACCCGCCTGCTAAGCGTGGCGATTATGGCAACCCCGGGCTTTTGGGGAAGAAATGATGATGATGATGAACATTTTCCATCACACTTAAATATTTTTGGGACAAAATATATCATGGTGTAAAAATTATTGAAATCGATTCAGTTCTTTATTCTGAACAAACTATATTCAGGTTTTGCATAATTATACTAAAAATAATGTTGTATAGCTTACCGACTGACCAGACTTATATTAAACATCTATGCAAAATTTCAACAGAATCTATCCGGTAGAATCTGCGTAATGCTGAAACATGCATTCATAGAGGAATACAAACATAATGCAATATTGCTCATCTCCCATAGCAAATAGTAATAATAAATATAGCCTACCAATTGACCCGGCTTTTAAGGAATATGTATGCAAAATTTTAACAGAATCTATACAGTAGAATTTGCGTGAAGGCTTCTACAGACCGGCTAGACTCGCGGCGCGACGACGTGTCGCGTTGCATGTCGCGCCGCTCTGTAGAAGCCTTGATGCTGAAACACAAATTTAGACAAACAGACTAAAAATATATTTTCATTTGGCATCGATCCCAGACCTCGTATCAATTACTTTTTTACACGACTACGGTGAAGCAAAAAGGAGGGTTATGATTTTGACCGGTATGTATGTATGTATGTTCATCTGTTCATCATTACTTCTAAACTGCTTGTCATAATTTGACAAATGAGGTATTGTTAGAAGCGTCTTGATCGTCCACTAGTTATAGGCTATGTGAAGTTACATTCAATTCAATATGGCGCCCTCTAGCGGACATAAAGTCAAAGCCTAAAAATAAAAAAATGTTTATTCATGCCGTGTTGGATATCAAATGAAAGGCCTTAATTAGCACATTTCAAAAATATATATATTGTCAGCTTTTGCTCATGCCTTTGCTTGCAAGCACCCAGTAATTAGGTATAATTTCTATAAAATCACAAGCAACAACAAACATAAATATTTTCTCTCCAAACCTACTCAAAATACATAATTATGTTATAATAAATACGTATTTCAATGTAGCCTATTTATAGAAATAAAACAAAATGTGTGTAATAATAATGACATAAGCTGGGAGTGCCTCTACGCGGTGAAGGCGGTAACAGTAATATTACTGGCTAATCTAATCCAATTAATCCTTACTTGGGCAGTTACTGTGCACAAGTTGCAGGGTCGCACTCTAGATAAAGCGGTAATTGATTTAGGGAAGACACTATTCGCTAAGGGACAGGCCTATGTTGCTCTCAGCAGACTCAGATCCTTAGACGTATTATTTATTTGTTCCTTGGCTCATAAAAAATTGCTGAAAAATCGTCATGACTCACGATTTCTTCAGGAATTAGAAAGTTTAAGAAGTCTTTAAAAGTCTTTAAAATTTCGAAACATAAACCTGTGGTTTAAGTTTGGTATATTACACGGTTACATATAAAACATTAAACCTAATGAATGAGACACCCGGGCGTTTCCTCCCGCTTTATCCTGAACAGGAACCTCCCGAAACAACCGTGTCCGGTGAGGACCTGCGTCAGGCGGAAGGTCCAGCCACTCCTCAAATTTAATACATAATGATAGTGATGTTCAGAAGACAGCCGTGTCGTATGCCACTGGCCCTAAAGATTATGGTCGCTTACAACTGTTAGAATGTGTACTTTTGATAGTTAAAAAAATTGAGTTTGACTTTACATTATACCTGACAATGCGGTAAACATATTTGTATTTTTTTTATTATATATTTTGCCTAGTGCTGGTTTAATTATGCAGCAAATGTATGAAAGAAACTTGTGAAATTATTGAATTGACAGATTGTCGCCTGTCACCTTTATTTTATTTATTAAACTATGAAGTCATCTATAAATTCGGACTTTACCAGTTAGCGACCTGTAGCAAAGATAACCCGTAATAACATGATGCAGGACAGGAGGACGGACTAAATGGTTCGTTAAGTCTCTTCGGATGTCACATCTCTAGTTTTGATTGTTACTAAAAGTAGTGGAGAGTTGTGGCGCCACTAGTCCCGGCCACAGCAGCAGGCACTACAGACGGGCGGCCTGCTCCGCTGTTCGGGGGACTGCCCTATGTCATTTTGACGTTCCAAAAGAATTCAGGAATTATTTATGATTAAACAGATAGGTACTTGTGTTGAACATTTAATATCCTCATAGAATCTCACACACGCAACATAGATACAAAAATATATTTAAAAAAATATTTTCGCTTACAAATCTATGCCAATACTTACACAAGCACCACCAATATCCAATATTACAAAATATTGTTTTAGTTTTGCAATACATTTACAAAAACATCAAAATGCCTCCATAATCTTCTCACAGTATTCAATCAACGCCATCTATTCTATTATTACAAATCACAAAGTATTTTCATTACTTAGCAAGACGGCGGTACTAGCGACATCTATCGTCGAAGGTCAACAGTTTAGAAGGCATATAGTGGCTATTAGTTTCAAGGTAGATTGAAGATGGCGATACTCACAACGCACTACGAGAAAAATCAATTTCGATTTTCATGTATTAATATGATAATTTCTACGCGGAAAATGGCCCAAATTTTAATAAATGGATAATAGTTTAGCGTGTTGAATAAATGATCCTATTTTTCTTGGCTTAGGGTCCAAATTCAGGCAGGTATAAGGTAGAGGGCGAGCCTGCAGCATTTAGCTACAATTTTACACCTCGCAATGGAATGTGGTGGCCCAGTGGAGTTGTAGGTCGTGGGCGCGAACCGGCACGCGCCTTACTTTGGGGGCCATATCGGGGAATGGATGGGGAATCATAATAATATGATCTGAGTACAATTCTTATCCCGCAATTCATCTGTTTGACAGTTTTGTATGGAGTTTCGTAAAATGGTCCACAAATTATGAATGAAGTCTAATGTCAAATAGCAGCTGTCAAACAGGTGAATTATGGGATGTATGAATTGTACGCAGATCATAGTACATGAATCTGCCAAAGTGTCCATTTTATCCCTGCTCTCAAAACATAACATAACGTACGTAACATAACATATTTATTCTTTATTTACTAAAAAAAATAACAACCTTACAACAAATTTTACACTAGTACCTACTTATTTTTTAAGAATCTAAAATATTAGATAGGTATCCATGTTACTAAATTCACGGTGCACAATAATAAATTCACGGTTGAAAAAACTGTGAAGGAAAACATTGTGAGGAAACCGGCATGTCCTAGATCCAAAACTTCGAAGACATGTGTGACATCCACCAACCCGCCCGGGGCCCGCGCGGTGGGTTACAGCCCACTCCCTCCTTGAGAGACACGACCTGTGTCCCAGCCGTGGGAACACTAGGGGCTGAATAAACTAATCAAATTGGGAAGTTTTTCTTAAAAGATAATTTTCAATATGCTTTGTACAATATTTGTTCCACAACCAAGCGCCACTTCTTCTACAAATATCTACTACTTACTACAAAATAATAATGCTGGTAAATGCTTAGAACTACTTACGAAAAAAAAAACTAGTTTACAATATGGCAACTGTTACTTATTATGAGCGTTTACGACGTACGGCATTTCATACAAACTTCCAAGCCCTTGTTTTTCGAAATGACTTAACCGATTTTAATGAAACTTCATACGCATAAGCAAGATACAAAGGTCTAAAAAGTTAGTTAAGAACATTTTCGAAATGTCTTATTTAAAAACAGATAACTGAAAATCTCTGTTTCCATGGAAAATTTAAAATCGGTCTAATTTGGCTGTTACACTATTTTTCGAAAATATTCTTCTTTAACTTTTTAGACCTTTGTATCCTGCTTATGCTAAAAAGTTAGTGAAGAATATTTTCGAAAAATAGTGACCGATTTTAAATTTTCCATAGAAACAGTCTATGGAAAATTTTAAATCGGTCACTATTTTAGAAAAATAGTGTAACAGCCAAATTAGACCGATTTTAAATTTTCAGTTATCTGTTTTTAAATAAGACATTTCGAAAATGTTCTTAACTAACTTTTTAGACCTTTGTATCCTGCTTATGCGTATGAAGTTTCATTAAAATCGGTTAAGTCATTTCGAAAAACAAGGGCTTGGAAGTTTTGTATGAAATGCCGTACTTACGCCATAAAATTAATAGCAGAATGTATTAAAAAGGAAACGAAGCCACGAAACTTACGATTCCCGGGCAAACTAGTTCTAAGTAGGTACCTACCTAC
Organism: Tiliacea aurago; assembly: GCA_948098905.1. NCBI lineage: Eukaryota > Metazoa > Arthropoda > Insecta > Lepidoptera > Noctuidae > Tiliacea > Tiliacea aurago. The sequence continues at coordinate 26,256,324 of OX402588.1, read as the reverse complement.
CGAATAAAATACATATTAGCACCCGAATTGCGTAAAACACTGTCAATCACGATCCAAGGCTTTTTAAGAATAATCCAAATCCATTGCTTCTTATGTTTGAAAAATACGTCTACTCAACAACGTAAATAACGCAATGGACGTGGTTGAACTGTCAAAATGAAACCTATTGCGGTCAATAGAATAGAATAGAATACTCTTCATTATGTACACCATAAAAGTAACAGATATAAATGTATAAATAAAATTGAATAACGTTTATTGTCTCTAGTATTACAGCTAACAGTAGTATGTGGTAGAACATGGGTACATACACAACACTATAATACCGGAAGCAAAAGGTTCAAGCGTCAGCATTATGCTTAGCTCCCCACTAATTTTCATGTTCACAAAAAAACAAAAGAGGAACTTTTAGTAACAACGGGAAAAACTATTAACAATTTTGTGAACACGGCAGACCATTTTATCAATAAAAACGAAAAAGAAAAAAAATATATATACAAGGTTATTGGTAAAACACCATTATCCTCTTAAGAGGTAATTTTACTCATCATTATGAACAACTTTTATTATGGGAGCAAACACGAAATCGCGAAAAAAATCAGCAGTTCCCTACATTTTAACGAATTATGCGAACATAAATGTAGGGAACAGCTGATTTAGATGATCGTGATTTCAGTTTTGGTCCCATAGTAAAAGTTGTTCATAATGATGAGTATAATGACCCCTTAAGAGGTTATTGGTGTTTTACCAATAACCCTGTATAAAACCACCTACTGAACGACGATGGGCATCTTTTATAGCAATGTGGTATTTTTTTTGATAGTCAAAGACTAATATGTTACATTTTATTTTGAAATTGGTTGTGTTTTAATGCTTCGAAAGGGGGTCGTATATTGTTCCAGATCTCTGATGCTGCATATTTCAATCTGCTCTTATACCCTTTTGTTCTGTCTCGGTATCATTAGCGCTCCATTCACTTTTGATCTGGTATACAAGCTGTGTGCGTCCTTACACCAAGATAATTTATTTTAAAGGTATGAAGGACTTTTACCTGCAACAGTCCGATGTGAAACACAACAAATTCAGATTACGTCGCGATTCCATGTTAAGTGGTCCGTTTCAGTTATAATAAATAGGTGAGATGTGCCATCTTCATGGAACTTTATAACAGAAGCGTCTGCATGCGTTCTGGACCCTCTGTATGCATTGTTTGGTCCTTTGAAAGAATCTGGGCCCATAAACGACGTACGAAAGTCTGAAAGCAGATCAGCGCAGCGGCAGATCTGAAAGGAGTTCCCTAAAATCCTCGTAGAGGTACTCACTGATTCCATAGATAAACTTCAATCTATAAAAGACTCCTGAATCCGGCTATTAATTTGCTCTACAAATCTAAGCTAATCGTCCATAACCAGCCCAATTTTATTTATAACTTTCACAATTTCTCGTATAAATTGTCAGCAGCTTTAATCTGGTATTTGGTGCCCAGTATCACACATTTTGTTTTAGATGCATTAAGTACTAGCGTATTATTTGAGACCAGTTGAGGATTTACTCAATGTCCTTCGATATATTGTACATGGCCTGACTGGTTTCAATTAGCTTAAATGATTTATAAATTTGGGTATCGTCCGCATACAGATGAACCTTACAGTGTTTGAAAATACCTGGTAGATCAGCCGTAAAAATAATAAATAAATTAGGACTCAAAATAGAGCCCTGTGAGACACCTCTTTCAACAAGCATATTTTTCAACGTAATGATATTTCCGATATTTGTCGTCATCTGTAAAGACTTGCAGGTGTCGACTCGTCAGGAAAGATCCGAACCATTTGTTACAGTTAGCTATACATCGAAATTCCGTAATTAATAAGTTTTGTCGAGTAGTAGTTGTTTATTCAAAACAATCAAACCCCTTCGAAAAATCTAATAAAACAAGCATTGAGCAATTACCAGCATCAGACTCAGACAGTACCTAGAGCATCGGTGACATGAGCCAAGGTCGTTGCTGTTCCATGACCTAGACGGAAACCCGATTGGTGTTGGGGCAGAATGGAATTGGCCTCTAGGTTTACTTTAAGTTGATTTTCAACCACTCTCTCTATAACCTTTGAAAGAATAGAATACTTATTGGTCGCAAGTCTATAAGTTCATTAATATTTTTAGTTTTTTGGATGGGTTTTACTAATTCTATTTTCCATGAATCAGGAAATACTTTCGTTATTACGTTATATCAGTAATTGAGTGTCTTAGGACTACCCGCCGACAACGCGCGATGCCTCTACACGGTGTAAGGGACGTGGTCATGACAACTGTTACCATGAATCCAGCAGATGATTACATACCGCCCAGGGAAGAAATTTTTCGTCAGTTATTAAAAATAAAAATGCACTTGTTTCATACGACCAAAAATTTCAAGGCAAATAAGTAGTCAGTTCCAAAAGTATCTATTTGTTTATAATGTAAACAAATAGATCAGGAGCTGTACCTGAGGATTTTTTTTCTCTTTATTAATTACGAGTAAAGGGGGTTTTTATCCACACGGATATGCCAACCCCATCGTACCTTATCAACTATTTAACTTTGATTAAAATAAAGAACAACTATAACGACATAATACTATATTGTAATTGAAATGGAATCATTGACTGGGCATCTTCACCATATTACCTGAGGATGCCATTTGTAGTTCAACTTACAAATTGAGTGCTTAGATTTGAATATTTGTGGGCGTCCAAGCAAAAAGGGTCCAGCAGTGGGGTATTGCGTTAAGACTAGATTCGGTATCTAGAATAGTCAATTAATCTCGTTTTTTTTCGATATTTTTTTTATTAAAATTGAATTGTTGGGAAAAAGTCGTGAGATATATAAAATTGAAACTTTCTTAATACAGATGAATGTGTTACCTACTAATTCCCTTTAGAGAGTGGTTTTGTTAATGTTGTATAAAACGGGCTATTAAAACACGAATGTGAGTGATAATAGTATCACATGAGTGTATTAATACCTAATTAAGTTACAGTTGCACACAAGACATTATAGATACACCCATGATATGAATCCTCTATAAAAGTTTCTAAACCGTACACTGTTTGTAAGAACTCTATTTAAATTCATGGAAAGTCTAATTGCGTATCTAATACAAACAAACTATGTATAGATTAATAATAGAATCATTTATTGTAATAATTATTTACATTTTATTTACACACTTGAATATTTGCACCTTGTTGAATGTTGGCACTTTGGCAGATCCTGAGATGCTCATTTTTTTTATTATTAAATTACGGCGCTGTGGTAATGAAACGCGTGTGCATGAGAATGTTCTTTTTTGAAATTTATAAACATACCACGAATTGAGAGTGATGAGGCTGACAGACACGAAATGAGGCTGTTTGGTGACTTTCTTTCGGCTGTTTGAAGGGATCGAAAAAATGTAGTACAACACTCGTTTCATCGTTTGGATGATATTGTTACTATGACACTGGCCGTCTCATTACAAAACCAGGCTTATCTTGCACGAAGGTATCATACCTTGCACGAAGCAAGGGCCGACTGAAAATGTCATGAAGAATACTCACTTTACTTTCGAGCTCGTGGGCAAGGGGTGGGGGGAGGGGGGCGACGTGGACGAGGCGGCGCCTGACAATACTGTTGTTGCTAAGGTGACTGCAAACTCTTCTTTTTCACTTAAAAATCAGGTTTTATCTAAATCGGTCCAGCCCTTTCGGAGTCCATAGATTGATTTTTATTTATATCGATAAATAATACCTAACTAATGTAAAAATTAAAAAAATCTAAATAAGTATTCGAGTTATATCACAAATAAGTACCGTCTTATTACAAAACAAGGTTGATCTTCAGGCCCAGGTTTAAAACATGGAGCCATTTTTGAATTTCGAATCTTATTCCGACTATGGTAAAGTTCCTACACACAAAACTGATAACTTAGTACCGAACTAAGTTTTCAGTTTTGTATAAAGAACGGTATTTCAATCACTGTTACGTTCTTGTTACAAAAACTGGCTCCATGGTTTAAGACATGAAAAATGAGGATATCTCTGGAATCGCAAGGTTGGCCGTTATATCCTTGCACACTGCCCATTGTGAGCCTGTCGAACTGAAACAGTCTATCAGGCATGTCAAAATATAAATCTTGTTTTGTAATAAGGCGGTGGGTTTTTTTAATGTTGGCAATAAGCTAACTGCTTCAGAAACTTTTATAGAGGATTTATAGCATGGGCGTAGATAAAATATACATCAATACTTTGGAGAAAATCGCTTTTGAATCCTGCGTAAGTGTGGGGTATTTACTCTCGTGACTGTACTAATATAAGCTTTGATGTAGGAGAGATTAAATTGAGACTCACTTGGCAGGCATGTTGTGTCTCTCGTTGAGCACGCAGCTCGCGCTCGCGAGGAGCGCGAGCGCTGTGGAGCCGTACGCCGGGTTCGTCCCCGTCACCTGCAAATTACACAAACTCTTGTCAGCAACCAAATAGGAGCGCTTTTAGAATAACTTAAAGAGGAGAACCCTTACAATTTTTGCCGTAACATACTTATCATCACGCTTGTATTTCCCGAAGGGTTCGGCATAGGTGTAATAGTCTAAGTTAAAGTAAATTATAGTCCAACGTTAGCGAATGAGCTACCCCCCAAACTTATATCGCATGTCAAGTCTAAGGATCAACTTAAAAGAGTTCTAGTATCTCTCATTGTGTCCATAGATTTTTTTTGTTTTGTAAAATGTGAGATTTTTCATTTACTTAGTACAATGAAGATATAGCACATTAGTTTTCAAAATTTGTAATCCATTGCTAGACGAGAACTAGTGCCGACAAACTGTTATACAGTTTGGCAGACTTTATGTATGTTATTGTTAATACAGATTTTGAATAAATAAATAAAAAAGTAATGTTAGTTCTCTGAGAGCTAACGGTACCGGAATAAATAAAACACTACCTTTCTTATTAAGTTATTACAAAACAAGATTTATATTTTGATATGGCTTAAAGTATGGAGCCAGTTTTTGTAATGAGAACGTAACTGTGATTGAAATACCGTTTTTTATACAAAACTGAAAACTTAGTTTGGTACTAAGTTGTCAGATTTGTATTAAGAACTTTACCATAGACGTAATATAGTTCGAAATTCAATAATGACTCCATGGTTTAAACCTGGGTCTGAAGATCAACCTTGTTTTGTAATAAGACGGTACTTATTTGTGATATAACTCGAATACTTATTTAGATTTTTTAAATTTTTACATTAGTTAGGTATTATTTATCGATATAAATAAAAATCAATCTATGGACTCCGAAAGGGCTGGACCGATTTAGATAAAACCTGATTTTTATGTGAAAAAGAAGAGTTTACAGTCACCTTAGCAACAACAGTCTTGTCAGGCGCCGCCTCGTCCACGTCGCCCCCCTCCCCCCACCCCTTGCCCACGAGCTCGAAAGTAAAGTGAGTATTCTTCATGCCATTTTCAGTCGGCCCTTGCTTCGTGACGTAGCCTCCAGACCAGTACTTCGGGTTGTTCAGCAAATACTTCCGCGTACACTCACTCTTCGCCATCATGAACAGTGTCAGGCCGTTGGAGCCCGTGAGGTTTCCTAATAATTCATGACAAAAATCCGGCTCGGGTGTTAATTCCGCCTCGAATGCAATAACAAACATTCTCCACTTGTATCAAAATGTACTTACAAATTATTGTCTACAGTTCGAAAATATCGTATTAATTTAAATAATATGATTATAGTCTGCATGTATTGTACTTTCGAACGACTAGCGACTGTGAAACTCGTTCGTGATTTCGGAAATTCAGATCATTAGTAGAGTTAAACTACGATAACGTGGCGCGCCTCTCCAAAATTTAAAACGTCTGAAAGTATTTGTGAAAGGATTTACAAAGCGCGACCAACACTCACAACGCAAGTGTGAGTAGGTACTAAGACGGCCGTCATACGAAAATAAATCCACGGATTTGTTTATTCGTAAGAATGTGACTACAACCATGGAAACAGTAATTTGGAGGGGCGCGCCATGTTATCGTAGTTTATCTCTAAGTCAAGTTTAATATTTTTTTTAGAAATATTTTTGTAAAATGCTTGCTGACTCACAATCAGAAAAAACATTATTTAACTGCTACCAGTTAAATAATGTTTTAACATGTATCAACATGGCGCGCCCCTCCAAATTACTGTTTCCATGGTTGTAGTCACATTCTTACGAATAAACAAATCCGTGGATTTATTTTCGTATGACGGCCGTCTTAGTACCTACTCACACTTGCGTTGTGAGTGTTGGTCGCGCTTTGTAAATCCTTTCACAAATACTTTCAGACGTTTTAAATTTTGGAGAGGCGCGCCACGTTATCGTAGTTTAACTCTACTAATGATCTGAATTTCCGAAATCACGAACGAGTTTCACAGTCGCTAGTCGTTCGAAAGTACAATACATGCAGACTATAATCATATTATTTAAATTAATACGATAGACCATTGTAGATTATCATCAATGGCATCTCTCTGTTAGGGATTCCCATCCTCACAAAGTACAGTCAGCCTCAAAATGATGCATTTTATCGTCAATAATTAATTTGATAGTCAGCAATTTATGTTCCAATAAATTGTATCAATGTGGAGCTATAATTAAGATATACTATTGATACTAGGATGAGTTCTTGTTTATGTCTGTCAGATAACTTGGCTTTGATTATCCATATCTGAGATGATTTAGAATATAAATCATTTCAGATCCTTATGATGATAATGAACTTTTCAGAACTATATGACCTGACATACATATACTGCGGGCATCTATATCTATATTAAACACATTACATAATAAAATTAAAGTCGCTATTCGTACAGTCTTGTGACTGTGTTGTTCTTCTAAACTTGCAACGGTTTAAGGCTCGTGCAGACTGGCGCGACAGGCAGTGACATATAAATTGTGGTACTAGAGTCGCGTCGCGCCCGCGATATAGCGACAGTCTGCACGAGCTTTTATGTGTATAATATAAATTAATATTAAACTTACATTTATAATAAAAATATCTCGATGTTTGTCAAGTCGTAAAAGCCGTGGCAAACCGGGCGGGTCGCTAGTATAATTATAAGATGAGCTTACTTTTGTTTGACAACGGGCTTCGTCTGCGGCCAGGGCTCCGGGAACAGCTCCTTCTGCAGTCGCGACAGTTCGTAATGGTACGCCATGCTGAAACGATAAACATTACGAAGTAAAGCTTACATTCTTAAAATAATAAAAGATAATTCAAAACTTTTTAAAAACAAGCTTTAATTAACTAAAAAGTACTAAATAAAACTTACGTTAAAACATAGAACTTTAATTGTTTCTTAAAAGCTGAGGCGTGAACGTTCTTACACTTAAAGATTTGTACATAAGTATGAAACAAAGTTCTAACGTAACTTTTATTTAGTACTTTTAAATTCATAAAAAGCTTGTTTTAAAAAATATTTTTAATAAGTACCTAATGTTTTATTTCGTACTTTTTAGCTTGGGTTGCCAAATTTTTTTTTATATTTTTGAAGCCATTGTCAAATATAGTAAAAAATAGTAACTGGGCTAACGTACAGACTTTTAAAAACAAATCCAAATGGCCGAAAGACAACAAACCAATTTTGTCTAGTTGAGGAGTTCGTATGACCAACCTTCAGCTCCATCATCAAACCCTGGACAACAACTCAAAACCAAGTGTCAGGACATAACCAACGAGTTCAATCACAACGACGTTATCTACAACTAAATGAGTTGAGGAGTTGCTATGGCCACCTTCGAGCTCCATCATCAGACCAGCTCCATATTTTTGCGTTGTCACCGAAGATTAATAAGCATGCCAAGTTTTAGCTGAATAGGATGCCAGTAAGTGCTTAAAAAATTAATGATAAAGCAAGTAAATGGAAATACATACGAACGAAGCAAGTTAGTAAATGTAAAGCTTGTAAAAATAGGACTGTTCATTTTTGTTATAAATGTGACGTAGGGCGCTCCTGTAGGAAATATGTAACGTGGAACTTAAATTAATCCATAAGTGTCAGGTTACTTCATCAAGAAACCTTACTTCTCTCCCCCTTCCCATCTCTTCCCCTATGCGTTTATACCTACAAAAAATTCCCATCTCTTCCCTTTGCCATAAATCACTCAATAGAATTTAGATTCTGTTTTTAAAAGTACAGTGTCATCCATATTTGTTTGAGCCACCTTTGCAGACCGTAAAAATGTGTTGCCTGTATGTATTTAACATTCCCGGACTATAAATATTTGTGTCTCTGGTAGATTAAGTACCTACTAACAATAGTTTTTAAATCGTGTGTATGGAGATACCGACCGTAAAGGAGGAAGCCTGTAAAATAAGCAAGAGATACAAAGAAAGACTCAATAAACACACAAATTAATTGGCTAAGAACCTATTAACTCGACAGGAAGATGTAACTCGCCTAAAAAGATGGCAAATACTTGACATAGACCAGAGAAACTAACTATTTAATCTCTACCAACGCTTTCGGTGCTGCTTAATGGAATCGCACCGAACCCAAATGAATCCCAGAAAACATCTGATTATGGCTGAATGCCGATTGCAGATTAGCTAATTATAAAAAAAAAAAAATCGTGTGTATAGTAACCAAATAGACTTGTCTGTTTTTTTTTATGGGAAAAACTTTTAAGTATGTATCTATCTATTAAAATAGAATATAAAACCCACCCATAAATGACAGACTCCCACGTGCCCGTACCGATGACGCCGCGGTCTTTCGCCTCTTCCTGCACTTCTGGAGGCATGTCGAAACTAAGGTACGACTCCACCGAGTTCAGTGTGCCTGGAAACGAAATAATAATCAAAACCATGAATCTTTATTTATCTCGACATCTTATTACAGCTACTCTGATTCGTATAATGCACAATATTGAATAGAGAAAGGTGCCTGAGGTGGGAGGGTCCCGAGTTACAGATCACCCGGCTGTCTTATAAAGGACATTTGTTATTTTTACAAAAAGTTAGTTCAAGATATTGTAGACCATCATCCAATGATAAGGACATGAGGATGATGGTACGAGTAATAACGTGAGTGGCTATGCAGTTACGTTACTAAAACTAAAACTCCATAGAAAAAGGAAAATGCATGGAATGGATTTTAGACCTATTTATACGTGGCATACTTTATAATAAAATAGAATAGAAAATATAATAAAAAGTAATATAATAGAAAGTAAAATAAAATTATGAAAAACATTTTTTTTTAGGGTTTAAAAATATCATCCCCATTTCACGTGTAAGGGAGGTATCCCTTACACGTGAAATGGGGATGATATATTTTTTTCTCGTCTATTCCATGGTGTGGGGTATCGTTGGATAGGCCGTTCAAAAATATTGTGGGTTTGGCAAAACCATTTTTCAATTAAGGGATCCGTTTGCGTAATATTAAGCTTTAAAGTGCTAGTTTTTGTTAGAGTCAAGTGTCCCCCCCCCCCCCTGCCAGCTAAATGGTTGGTTTTGGATATGTGAAAAAATTCATGGCAATAGTATATATAACGAAATTAAAAGGAAAACTATCACAGCTAAGTAGGCTTCACAAGTTAACGAGTAATAGTCGACCAACTTAAATTTGCAGTTGGAGAATTGACCGTAACGTATATCGATGTATGGGAGAGCATGTTTTTCAACTACAATGTTAAGTTTGTTTTTGGGATAAATTCATCCCAACTACGGAACCCTTCATTGTGCGTGGTCCGACATGCACTTGGCCAGTTTTTTAGGACTCTGGTGGTCAAGCGGGACGCGGGGAATGAGGGAGCACCGAGCACGCGATTGGTGTGCAGCCGATACTCGCCTCCCGCACTTCAAACCGCGTTCCGTTCGCTCCCGATTACACTTGCGTGCACTAAAATTATACCCTTTGTTTTGTTGAGTTTTTGATACGAATCGTTGTTACTATTTTAAATTAAGTTTATTTTACGAGTGTATTTTTGCGGCAGTTACTAATGAAGCTTGTTGACCTTTAGTTCTCGTTAGCATTGTTTTTTGAAAGGCCACAATAACTAAAAATATGTTATTATATATTTTTTTTATAACACCTAATAAACTTCTCGAATTCCTTTCCTTTCTTTAGATTTCTTCAAATCAGACATGTTTAAACTTTTTTTTTTTTATGTTCTTCATTTACTACAATCTGTCTCCTTCGTGGGACATTCAGAAGTATGTTGGTTGGTGCTATTGCTGGCTCGCTCAGTATGCGACCTGTGTCACATCCTCGTTGGTTAAACAGTAGTTATATTTACTGTGATTGGATAAGTCATGAGGTATTTTGCGCTTTAATAGTCGCGCTTTGTTGTGATTCTCCATTAGTGACCGAGCCAGAGTATTTGGGTGTTGTTGGATTCGTTCTTTATAGGACTTGGTATGGCGTACGGACATTCGTAGGTCACGGTGTAACTAAATGATGACAAACAATAAAAGTGCCAATATTTTTGTTGCATATGTGTACTAGGCGTGAACGTACCCCCACTAGGTACCCCAAAACATTGCTGAGTTACGTGCTGATTGCCCTGGTATGTAGAGGTAAGTACCTACATGAAACAAACAACAGTACGCACTAGCGAAACATTAAGCAAAATTAATTCCAGGAATCAACATTTTTGGTGTGAAAAACCGCTGAATAGAACAGACACAATAGACTCCTAATTTATGTATTATAGAACAGGAAAGCGGTAGCGTCGAATTTAAAGTATTATTATGATATTTAAATCTTGTTTTCGTTTTAAATTTAAAAATAAAATCTTTGACCTTGCTTAACTCTATAACCAGTTGGTACCCAGGCAGGACAAGAAGAAAATCGCAATGAATTGAAGAATATGTATACTATTTTAGTAGTTCTGCAAACAGACCAGACCTCGCGAGCACAAACTTTTTTGCAACAATTAATAGACTTTCAAATAAAAAATAACCATCGAAATCGGATCTCATAAGGTGTATATATCCAGTAACCCTCCAATCAAAAATCCGTCCAGATCGGTTGTAAAATACGACCTGTGGAGGAGTACCAGCAACTTGACAAAGGGAAGCAAATTTTGCCAGACTTGAAGCAGAGACGCTTCGCTCGGTCAGTCAATTATCATAGGTAAAGGCCCTAGAAATGTCAGAAACCCTTACTGTGAATTACAATGACGTTCCGACACTTTTGCATTGAAATACCTCGTTACTGAGAATAAATAAACCTTTTTATCTTTTTTTATTATTGTTCAGAAAAGTACATCGCAGAGTAAATGCGCCTTTGATGGCTTATACATGACTAGTGAGTTCGGAAATTATATTTATATTATCTATATTAAAGGTACTACAAAGTAACAAATTATACTGTAAGCTTGTGAGTTTTACATTCAAGGGACATTTTAAGTTATTACATACTAATTTATTCTCAGAGATCGGAATCTAGGCGTCATACCAGGGCCGCATGTAGAAAAATATTATTCTTGATTGCATCTGAGAATGCATTTGTTACATTTTTCAATTGCATGTGTAAGTCATCATCTGCCCGCCTTTTCCCAACTCGGTTGGGCTCAGCTTCCAGTCTACCCGTATCTAGCTGAACACCAGTATTTTACATGGAGCGACTGCTTATCTGACCTCCACAACCCAGTTACTGGATAAAACTATACCCCTTGGTAAGAACGGTTTTCAGACTTTCGGGCTTCTGGCTACCCGTAACGACTGTCAGAGATCTTCAAATGGCAGCCGGGGCCAACGGCTTAACGTGCTTTCAGACGCACGGAGGGACCTCGATTTAAGACGCTGACAACAGCTAAACCGCGGTCACTGTCAGACCGCATACAAAAGAAAGACAAGCGCGATGATTTAAATTTTTCAACACAATGTACTTATAATGTTATGAAATAAATTACTTATGACTTATTATGACACAGCGCTTGTAATTTATTGCAAATTAAAGCAATTATCTATTTACACAATTTTTTTTTGAGTAATCGAAAATAAAAAACAACCAAGTTCTGCAAATAAGATGTTATTGTTATTAATGAAATACCAACCGTACGTTACAGATATTTTGGATTGAAACTCAAAGTAACCTTTACTTAGTTTACCGTTAATTTGTATCGAGTTTTTTTTTTCTAAACGTGTTTTGGTAACAACCAAGTTCTGAGAAATATGTTCAAGAATAACATATATTTTTTCCGCTACCACCTACCATAGTTATGCCAAATGTACATAACTATATACATTTGGCAATTTTTTTGTTTAATACAAGCCAACTTTTTTTTTTTTTAATTATAATTAATTTATTTATTTACTCAAAAACAAGGGATTGTTGTACACGTTAAAAATACAGTTTTACAAAATAAGTACTATAATATATCTACAAACGTGTGGGTGAGCACTGCTCTCCTAGCTAGGTTATGAAAACCTGTGTTAAGGAGAAGCAGTCCGGTCCCCTAAGGTATAATGACGTAAAGTTTACATAGTGCTTCTGATGTTACTGTTACAATTTTGGAGTATTGAGATGAAAAAAAGAAAAATACGTTTTATTAAACGTGAAAATAAAATAATTTTAAGGTAAATAAATGTGTGTGTGTGTGTGTGTGTGTGTGTGTGAATGTGCGTGTTGGTGTGTGTGTGTGTCTGTGTTTGCTTGTCCATGTTGTTTATAATAAGATTTTTTCTGTTTCGTCATATGACTTATTTTGGAGGTACGATTGCACAATCTTTTTGCATTTGTAATACGGTAGCCCATAGATTTGACACTCTTTTCAACTTTTATCATTTGCCTCTTGTCAGCGCCTTAAGGCTTCTACAGACCAGCGTGACATGCGACGCGACACAAAGGCACCGCTCGTCGCGCGACACGCGGGACCTTTGTGTCGCGTCACGTGTCGCCCCGGCCTGTAGAAGCCTTTAATAATGGATGATCACCCATCCACGGACCGACCTCCGCAAGTGTAGCTTAACCTTCGCTCGACCCGTGCGGCTGTTATTAGTTAGCCACGAGCCCCTTTAATAGTCTGTATAAATAAGACAACAAATAAGCTGGGAAGAAGTGCGCCAACTCCCCAGCAGCGCGGCTGTCTGTATGATATCCTTACCTGTGGTTCCCCACTAATATCTATATAGTTGGTCTTGTTGTCCACCGCAGCCTTGACCACCGGTTCCCCGTACAGGCGGTAGGGGCCGCAGCAGTTGATCACCAGCTTCGCTTGAGCGCACATGTCTTGGAGGGACTTCTCGTCGCCTACATCGGCTACTATGAGTCCCACGTTGGACAGATCCTCACCTGGAATGACGTAATAGTGGTCATGACTCGGATAGGCAGAGAAACGACGAGGGAACCAGGTATTAGCTGTAACCGCCGTCCCTAAACTTCCAACTACCTACGTATAAGATAGCTTCCAGTTTTTCGGAATAAAAACGAATACTCGCAATACGTGATACTCGCACTAGGCCGTTTATTTTGGGGTGCAATTGAGTGTTCTATCTATTTGTCTATCTCTGTCTTTTTTCCAGATACCAACAAAATCTAACAAAAGTTCGTTTATTTCAACTGTCATCACATCACACTCATCACCTTTTTAGGCTCCCGTACCCAAAGGGTGAAACGGGAACCCTATTACTAAGGCTCCGCCGTCTGTCTGTCTGTCCGTCTGTCACCAGGCTGTATCTCATGAACCGTGATAGTTAGACAGTTGAAATTTTCACAGATGATGTATTTTTGTGGCCGCTATAACAACAAATAGGTACTAAAAAACCGGCCAAGTGCGAGTCGGACTCGCACACGAAGGGTTCCGTACCATTATCTATAAAAATGGCAAAAAAAACACGTTTGTTGTATGGGTGCCCCCTTAAATATTTATTTTATTTGAATTAAATTATTTATTTTTAAAGTGAATATATAACTAAATATTCTGTGAATATTTCAAGCGTCTACCTGTTGCCGTTATCAATATTGACTCCCATACAACAAACGTGATTTTTTTGCCATCTTTATAGAGAATGGTACGAAACCCTTCGTGCGCGAGTCGGACTCGCACTTGGCCGGTTTTTTCATTTCTTGTTCCAGCCAGTATTGTCCCACTGCTTGGCAAAGGCGTCCCCCACAGCTTCCCACTGTTCCCTGTGTGCCTCCTCCGGACAGGCTTCCGTAAACGATGACCTTTATGTCAATGTAAGTATTTGCAACCATTATCAGATACTAACAAGACATCCTAGAGACGTTTAAAAAATCAGTGTTTTTCCAGTTTCCTGTCAAGTGTACGGTCAAAACATTGGGTAAAAACTAGCTAATAATAAACCTACAAACTTCCATACAAGTAGCGGTCGATAAAACATACCAAAGTTAATTATACATAATGTGAAGTAGCGTCCACTTTGACCTTGCACTGTGGTAATAATCTTTGAGCTGTTATAGAATAGTACACATAACATACACACATAATCAGCCTATAATGTTCCCACTGCTGGGACACAGGCCTCCTCTCGGTGAGAGGGACTGGGCTGTAATCCACCACGCGGGCCCCGTACGGGTTGGTGGATGTCACATGTCTTCGAATTTTTGGTTCTAGGACATGCCGGTTTCCTCACGATGTTTAATGTTTCATAGAATAGTACCTACTTAGATAAATATAATGTTGATGAATCATCTAAAAATGGTATGACTTGCAATATGTGGCTTACGAGACTTCCTCAATTTCTTGCTTTAATATTCGCAGCCATTCCAAACTTCACGACATCACAAATTTCACAAGTACCTAAGTATCGTGTAAAACTGTAAATGAACACTAAATCGTGCTGGTACGATTAATATTGTTTACTCCTACCATGACCACCATCTTCAACTCTTCGTAAGAAGACTCAAATCACAGCTTAGGTAAGTGAACAGGTGCAGCATGCACCGAACGAGTGAACGAGCTCTTGGGGAAGTTGGGACAGACCGACAGACATGGGATCTGAAATGAATGACTGGGAAAGTCTGAATGGCTGAACGAATTTGGATGATTAGGCGCACGGGAAATAGGATACTTTTATCCCCCTACGTTTCCGTGGTAAAATCTACAGGGTCAAATTAAATTAGCTAGCGAAACTCCGCAGACGTGACTCGAACTCCAAACATGATAAAACAAAAAAAATATAATTTGATGATGTTTTTTTTGGGGTCATCAACCGCCGGTAGTGTTGTCACTTAAAATATTAGTTTAAAATTAGTTTTTATTGTGTAAACTTCACAGACGCGATGGATATCCATATCTCAACACGATACCACCGATTTTATCAACTCGCACTTCAAGTAACAATTACACTACCAGCGGTCATAGACCCAAAAAAATCATCAAATCTTTTTATTTTGTCGTGGATAGATATCGATACGCATCCCCTACACGCGAGCGAAGCCGCGAGTAAAAGCAAATTTTAAATAAAAAAGTCTAAATCAAATATTCCAATGTATATTTTGATAAACATCATTAATTACTTATTCATAACTTTAAAAGGACACACGTAATCATAAAAACGAAACCAGAAAGAAGACTAAAATACTTAAAACAAGTTTTGATACACGTGTGGACATAAACTAATACAGTGATGACGTGACCCCGAGTCCAAATATGCTAAGTCACAGTGAGCCAACACAAATATGCTAAGTCACAGTGAGCCAACACAAATATGCTAAGTCACAGTGAGCCAACACAACATACTTAGATTATAATATTATAACATCAACTAAGTATCTAGTCGCCAAACACACTGCTAGCCACTAACGGCTAGTAAGGACTAACGTATCGTTTATGGCGCAGTTATATGATTTTATGAATCATCATTTCAGCCGAAAGACGTCCACTGCTGGACCAAGGCCTCCTCCAAAAGGAGGGGGGGCTGCCATAATCGCCACGCTTGGCGGGCGGATTGGCGATCGCAATATGGTGTTAAAATGCATAGAGAACGCTGCTACCCATTTTCTAGTAAGTCCCTTAGTTGCCTTTTACGACACCCACGGAAAGAAATTGGGCCTTCATTTAATGTAATAAATAATATTTTTAAGTATTGTAGTAAAATACTTTATGAAATAAATTCAGGAAGTAATGTCTACCCAAAGCATGCCCAAAGCATAAAAAAACGATATTATAATCAAACTAGAATATTGCAATATTTTTTGGAAGATTAGTTTGCTGTGATTTTTTTTCAAATATTCATATTTTTGTTACTAAAAATAAATATTCCCTATCAAACCGAAGGGCGCGGGGGGCGGGCGTGGCGCGCATTTATTTGTATGGCCAAGGTGAACTGCGATTACTCTACCCTTAACCCTTCGTTACTCCGGAACGTGGATCCACGCGAGACACAATGGCTTTTTAATTGTTTCTGTAATTACGGCATTCAACCGGTTAAGCTACCGTTCGTAACCCGGATCTTGCAAACAGAGATCATCGTTACTTGCAAAATTGTAAAATCCCCTAAGCTAAGCTATGAATATGTACGTAACGGTGCAGGATAGCCTTTACCAGAAGTGAGCATCGTATTAATGGTTCAGCAGCTTCAATATCATCAGGATTGTGCCGGGATATAGCAGTTCAACGTGGTCGTGGTACGATAGCGGCTTCTCTGACATCTTCTTCTGTCACCAGAAGACAGTTGCCACTCAACCATCGATGCGACCCTTTGACCTCCATATATTTCACACTGGCGCAATATCGCGGGTGCAACAGGCAGCGCGACACTTTCCATAAAGTTTTCATAGAAATTGCGCTACTAGTGTCGCGTCGCACCTGGCTGCGAGAGCCTCTATTCCAACTGCAGTGAATAAGTAATTTATTTATTTATTTAAAATAGGTAGGCAGTATACATTTTACATTAATTAATAAATGTTATAGGTAAGTTCTGATGTAAAGTTAAAGACCGATTAAAGGTGGACTAGATATTCACTTAATGAAAGCAACATCTACTAAAATTAAAAAACTGATAAAACTGATAAAAACTTGTCTTTCAAATGTCATGGCGTCACGACCTAACAATATCCTAATATTACACCAGCCACACATTGAAAGCTTGTAATACTAATCCATTACCATTATATATATTAGAATATTTTAATTGCAGCACCTTCTGATTAACCGTATCAGCCCAAAAATCAGAAGTAATTTTGCGAATGCATGACCACTAGGGACTTTCACTCTTTCGTTGTAACCTTGCCCTTTAGAGGGACTTCATAAAGCACCTCCTATTGATTTTTGAGGTTCCCAGGTATCTAGGAACCTTCTGGTTACGGAGACATTGAAGGTCGTCAAAGTTCCAACATTTTTACGTTGATAAACGAAAACAAGTTTTAAATACAGGCTGACTTTGAAAACATGCGACAAAATTGAAGGGAGTGTTCTACCCATCAATATGAACAACTTTTACTATGGGACCAAATTAGAATTCGCAAAAAAAAGATCGACCTTCCTATAAAGGTACATTACCGATTGGACCATTTTGTATAAGAAGGTCGCCTTTTTTTTTTGCGAATTCTAATTTGGTCCCATAGTAAAAGTTGTTCATATTGATGGGTAGAATACTCCCTTAAATTTTGTCACATGTTTTCAAAGTCAGCCTGTATATACCCCCACGCCTCGCTTTGCATAGCGCCGTGCGTATCCTTTACAGTTTTTTTTTATTTCCATAAAAAATATTAAGTATGTATGAATTCCACCAAGGAGTTTCACATTACGAGAATAAAATATGCTGAATGATCGAACCTCCTTGGAAGCGCTTTTGCTCATGTCTAACTCACTATAGTATAGAAAATGAGATAAAAAATGTAGTACTAATTTTCCCACGCGCACGTGGCGACATTAGCAAATTCGCGCCATTTTCATATTAGTATTAGAAACGTCAAACATTGTTGCGACTGACTGACTGATTTTCATAAACAAAATAATATTATATGTTCAAGCGAGGAATTCGATATTATTAAGTAGGTAAGTATATAATCTACTTCACCTCCCCATGGAGGTGGAGTAGATTCCATTCTCTTGAGAGACCATTCTTGGCTCACAAAACGCGAGAGCGCTATTTCATGATTTACAATAATTTTATATCATGGAAGACTCGAAGAAATACTCAATCATTCCCTGAAAATGTTTTGGTGGCTTGTTTTCATGGCTTGCCTATTGTACTCTTTTCTCGCAAATGTGTTGAAAAACGTTGTAAGACACACGTGCGGAAATTGGTATTTACAAACTCGTGACTATGGTAAGATCTCGACTTCGTCTCGGGCTTACACTCGTTTGTAAAAACCAATTTACCGCACTAGTATCATAAATAACTTTTTTTTAAGCCGTAATATCTAGCCATTTCATACAACCGTCAGAGAATGACAACTGTTATTTGAATATACCTACATAACACACAATTTAAATAGGTACCTAGTCAATTTACTTAACACTATATTTCCCTGACTTTAAATACCATAATGGAGAAATAATTACCTAGGTTCACAGAGTAGCAAATTAAAAACGATAAAAAATACGTAAGTTGGTATGCTTGTATAGTAATTATGGTGAACATAGTACTTATTATTATTTTAGTTCTAATCACGGATATACAAAGATAATAAACAAAGACCGTAGGTATCTAATATGCCATTTACATACATGTACTTTAGAATATACGAGAATTAAGCTGAGACGTTACAAATAAGAAGTGACCATTCTTCTCCGTGTTAATCTCCTGGAGAAGAATGGGCAAGGAACTTCATCGTTAAATTTTCATCAAGTAAAGTTCTGTCGTTTAATTTATAAGTGATCTATCGTAACCCGAGATATGAAAGAAGGAACCTACTATTTGGAATGGGCAACTAGCTTCATATTTGTAACTGACCGACTTATTGACAATTCAAAAGTGCCTGTCAATGGTTTAATTGAAATAAATGCTTTGAGTTTGAAAGAATAAGAGATTCGGACGCTACTGTATAACTCGCATTCTGAAACTCCTATGTAATGTAATAATAAGCTACATACGTAGGTACATATTACGCTGTAAGAGTTACCTTGTAGTGTTAATATAATATTCATAGCGCTCATACAGCAGCACCGCAATATTTATTTTACAATTGACGATGTATGTTTTCGTTTCTGTTTTTCCTGCTTAAATTAAAGTGGTAATATCTACCGCCCGCCTGCCTGAAATAGTTTGATACATAGCATAAAGGCTTCTACATACCGGCGCGACTTGTCGCGCGACGCGACACGGCACAAAGGCCCCGCGTGTCGTGGGACGAGCGGTGCGTTTGTGTCGTGTCGCCCCGCGCGACAAGTCGCCCCGGTATGTAGAAGCCTTAACGCTTTTTTGTCTTTCTACAAAAAAGCGTTAAGGCTTCTACATACCGTTGGTATAATTTGGTTCAAAATTGGTTGGTATAACAGTTTGCCCCGTTGGTCATATGGAGATGAAATTGTCGTTTCCCAGACTGCAGAAGGGGTTCCGTACGTATTTTTCGGGTGACCACTGAAAATCAGTGCTGTGCTGTGGGTCCATAGCACAGCATCATGCTGAGTGCAAGCCGGAGTGTCACAGTCATGACGTGCAGCTTCCGACTATTTGTTTGTTTGTTATAGTACTTAGATCTGTTTTGTGTAACCTTCGAGTTTATTACATACTTATTATGTTTTCGTACGCACGTTTTTTCTGTGACAAATAAAATTATTTTTCTTTCTTTCAGAAGGCTGGATGGCTACTGACAATTTCCTGATAAAAAAACTGAGCGAACCTTACAGTAGTCGCTTATGATGTGTAACATCTGAGATCTCAACTTGGTAATAAGCAACTGAGCAGCAACAGAAATGTCCATCTCTACTTACAATAAATTATTGTATACAACATGTCCCAGAATTAACGCACAACCTCTTAAGGGGTCATTGTACCCATCATTATAAACAACTTTTACATACGGGACCAAACCTGAAATCGCGAAAAGAAATCAGCTGTTGCCTACATAATGTTCGAATAACTTGTCAAAATGTAGGGAACAGCTGATTTTCGGCTGGTTTTCGTGGGGATGGTCGTAAGAACAAAAGCAATAACGAGGTATGTTAACATTGAAATTTCAACTTCATTACAATACTATTAAGTTATATTTTTATTCGTCGCCTAAAAATACCTTGCCCTGCCGTGCCGAAAAATGGACGTTATGGACGGACAAAATGGACGGACCTTAGCATCCTGTCGTTGATACCACTGACCACAATAACAGCGGCCGGACTATATTATACTCTGTAAAATATCGTCGTTAAAACCATAGTAAACACTTAGGTGAAATGACCTGTCATTCCTATTGACACAATTGACAGCTCACATCACCTAAGCTTTAAGGGGACGATAACCGACTTTGAATGATGTTATACTGAAGATCACGTCTAAACGAGTAGTGTTAATGATTTGAAAAAAATATATGATAAATTAGAGCATTTTCTCAATAACTAAAATATGTGAATATTTTAGATTATGTATATATTACACAGTGAAATTAATTTCGAAAGTTATGTCTAACGCGGATAAAAAAACTGAGAATGGCGCAAAATCCACCAAGCGTATTTTTCTGAAACCTTCACCAATTTAATGACAATTTAACTATTGATATTTTAGTATACGCGTTTTATTAAAATACCTTTTGTTTTTTGTATATTAAATTAATAATAAGTCAAACTGGGGACAGCGCTCCTTGATGGGCGAGTCCTATTACTGGCTGAACGTACGACGCGTTACGTGAGCTCAGTACAGAACACGCAAGCTAACTACTCAAGGTCACTGGCATATATCTGCGTCTTAACCGTGAGGTTTTACAGAATGGACCGGCAGAAGTGCAGTGCCGAACTCGAGATAAATCAGTCCAGAGGCAAAATTCACCACACATTGCATAATTATTACCAATTTTTTTGTTGAGAAAGAAATACTTAGATTAAAATCGAAGATTCACTAGGTAGATAGATCAATAATTACCAGTTTGTTTTGAGACGGCTATTAGGTTTTCTAGTTTGGCCCGAGAGCGTCCGGCAACTCCCCAAGTGCCAAGCTCATACTTCTTCGCAAGCCTCACCATGTACACAGCCACCTGCTTCCCCGCGAGGCCGGTGGCGCCGAAGATCACCAGGTCTAATCGCGACATCTGTTCAATAACGGTACATTTGGTTAGACAGGTTTATTTTTTATTAATTCATACATACAGTATTACAGTCTAAATCCTACAGTTCAATGTTTGTACAAGGTTTGTATTGGTGATGGTGTATCAACACTGCTTAGTCACTACGACTTAATAAAAATGTCATCATTCCACCCGAAAGACGTCCACTGCTGGACATAGGCCTCCCCCGAAAGAGGGGGGTGGGGGCATAATCGCCACGCTTGGCAGGCGGGTTGGCGATCGAAGTATGGTGTCAAAATGCATAGAGACCGCTGCTGCCCATTCCCTAGTACACAATTACAAATATAATATAACATTACGCCTATATTCCCCGTAAGGGAGTTACAGAGGTTTACCCCTCTAATATAAGTAGACGGCCGGGACACTTGACTCTAACAAAAACTGGCATTCGCAAACGGATCCCTGAATCGAAATAGTAGATTGTTATACTTACAATTACAAGGGTCGAAAGAAATCAATTCCCTTAGGAGGTATTTAGACTAGGCTATAGTCCGAGTATTTTCTTATTTGCTCGCCACTTCATAAAATCATTGTATTTACATTTTACTTATGTATTTAAATATCTTTGCTTTGAAATTTCTGGCAAAAGATTTTCGATTACTGTTTAAGCCTCGTGTTTAACCGAATCTGGGGTCAACATTTCAGAATCAGTTGAGCTAATTTTTATTAATTAATCACTAATACTGATCGAAGAATTAATCAAATATTTTTGAATTTCGATGCAGCTTACAGAGTTAGTATCCCGCCAAATTAAATAGTCTTTTTTAAATTTTAAACATGGAACACACCGCGCTTAGAATGTTCTTAGACACCGCGTCACCGCCGCGGGACGTCCCTATTTTTTGCCGTCCGTATTTTGTTTAAATTCAGTGTCTGTTTATACACTCACAAGACCGCAGCATTTCTTTTTATTTTATTGATCAATATTTTTTTTAATTATGTAAAAAAAATCCCAAGCCACCTAACCATGCAAGCCACCTTGGTTCGTAACCCAACCAAGTTTAGTTCTATATAAGAAATTAATTTCTGCGCTATAGAGGGAAGCAATAATTACTATGAGTCTTTCCCGTCCAAGAGTGGGAAGCAGCTTCCACCCGCTACTTGGATCAAACAAACACTACTTTCCGGGTATGAGAAATGAAAAATGGTTTTACACACTCGCAATATTTTTGAACGACCAACGACATCCCAGCCCCACATAATGGGATAGGCGGGAAAAACGAATTCATCCCCACTTTAAGACTTCTACATACCGGGGCGACTTGTCGCGCGACGCGACGCGACACAAAGGCACCGCTCGTCCCGCGACACGCGGGGCCTTTGTGCCGTGTCGCGTCGCGCGACAAGTCGCGCTGGTATGTAGAAGCCTTTACGTGTAAGAGCAGACCGTAAAAAATAATTTATTTTATTTTACCATTTATACCCATGCCAAATTACAGCTTTCTGGTTCTCAGAGTGTCTGAGTTAAGCCGCGGACAGACAGACAGACATACAGACGGACATGGCAAAACTATAAAGGTTGTTTGACTACGGAACCCTAAAAAGGGGCCGAAATTGCGAGTCTATCGACACTTACCGGGCCAGATAGTAGGTCCAGCCAGACTCCCGACTCTCAATAAAATTGCAACTGAGTAAATTCCCTAATCGATCAATTTCTGAATCAACTTTAAGTATGTTGAATTAGTAGGTACCTATAGTTACTACCGTTTGTCTACTTTTCTCTCCTAAGAGTACACAGCTAGCTTATAACTTGTGATTTATTTATTTATGAAATAAAATTAAATGTTGTTCTTTAACTTCTACGCAAGCGGAGTCGGCGCTAGCTGCTAAAAGCCACGCACAAAAAAGCCAAAAGTCTCTTGTTGGACCTGTTTGGTTCCGGACAAAAAAGTCTCGATCTTTTGACCCCCACACATCGAATACCAATTATGTAGGTACCATAGAGATAAGAAAGAAGTTCTAAATCTTCATAAATCTACTTAAAAAAAAAATTAATGCACTGAAAACGCACATCCTAAACCTCTAAGTATGACATTTTGCACAGGAAAGGATTTTTTTAAAATTCATCAAACAGTGGGGATAGAGGATGAAATTTGGTGTGAAAGTTGATCATTTTTGAAGTTACAAAAGTCGCGGTCGACGGGACGTCTGTTTGAAAGTAAAAATTTGTTGTATCATTGTGTTTTGGAAACTCTTTCCCTAAAGCTCCTGAGAAGTTGCCGATGTGATATATCCCATCGAGCACACGGCTTGTTTAATAAAATAAGTATTTGCCCCCTACCTACCTGGCACGGCGACGGCGGACTTGGGGACGTCCGCCGCCCCCTATCACATTGGACCCGAGGTGGCGGCGCGTAGTGTTCCACGCGCGCCCCTTTCAGACGTCGCGGGGGGAGGGGGGTCAGACACCTCACCCCCCCCCCCCCCCCAGGCTTGAGGTGGCCCGCAGAGGCGGGCCGGCACTAGCCGGGGATTGCGGAAGTAATAATAGATCCCAAGATCCCCGGTGCAAGTGTGGGAGGGGAACACTGGGGTGGTTTTTAGTCAGCAAGAGTCTGACAGACCCCTTCGCCCGCCCCAGGGCGGAGGACATCCATTAGGATTTTCCAACCCGTGAACAGAAAAAAAAAAAGGGGTAAAGCCGGTGAACTATTAGGTAGGTAGATCGATGTGGGAAAAGGGAGTCAGCATGATCAATTTACTTACCTACCTATTTAATTATTTGTATTAATTACCTCAGTTATTATAGGTAGGTACCTACGTTAACTCACTCCATTTTTCCATAGGTTTATTTACACCCACTTATTACCTACTATAAACTATTTACACCGAGATAAGTAGATACCAGCTACTTATTATTTCAGTCAAGTGTAATGGCATTTAGCACAACAGAAGCTGCGACAGTCCTATTTTTCATTCATAAATATTATATTTATGCGTACCTACCTATATTTGGTATATTTATTTCGGCTATCTATTATTAAAAACAATATAATAACAATTTTTTTATCATGTGCTTAAAAAATTAATCTGTAAGACTACGCAATAATCTTTACCTATATCACTAAAACTTAGTACCGTTCTCAACAATTTTTTTTGCACTTTTAAAAAAAAATCAAAATCCCGCCGCGTGCCACACGTCGTTAACGTATCAGAACAACACACAGAATAACAAATGAACATTTTTTTTTTTTTTTTTTTATGAATGGCATCTCGTAGCAGACCTAGAGAGGTCGTTGCTACTTAACCGGATATTCCTGTGGCTGCCCTAAGGTTTTTAATCTTAAAGCCTCCAGCCAGGGCGCAAATTATATATATTAAAACTAAACGACAGCGCACTAAGGGCACCCCCTGTGGGGTACGTACCTCGGCTTAGGGCGTCGTTGGGGGATCACAAAATTAGTCACAATTTGGGGACGGGCTGGATCAACATTTTGATCATGATTATTATCAGGGGATATTATATTTATTGCTACGGCGCTCTCAGCCTCTAACCGGGCGGCAAACAAATGAACAAACTGAACCACAGATTAAGTAGTACTAACTGAACTAGTGCAAATAGGGAGGGGAAACCGCTCGCTTATAAGTCTGACTTCATTTAAAAATCGAGTTGGACATTGGAGTGTTCGTATTATACTCTGTGCATTGGATTGGAACTAAGGATTGAAAGGAGTCCGCAGAGTAAAATATTCTGAATTTTATGGCTCATCGGGTAAAATTATGAACTGTCATCTCAGGCCGCACGCCCGCGCGCCACCCGCTACATTCAATTATATTTATTGACCACTGACTGCGCTTGGCAGACATCTTTAGCTGAACTAAAACGATACAAAATTTAACGGGTTTGTTGGTATACCAGTTCTGGATCTAAAAGAAACCAGCATCCTAATTGCGTGAAGAGAACTACGCAGAACAGCAAATGAAGAAGCTGCGCTCAGCGCCTATCACGGCTACGTAGCGTCTGTATTGAGTTACGGATTACTCTTATGGGGTAACTCGTCACATATCCAAAGAGCTTTCATAGCGCAAAAAAAATGTTTGAGAGCTGGGGCGCCTCCTTATGAGAGCTGTAGACCAATTTTAAAAAAAAAAACTAAAGGTTTTAACCCTAGCTTCTATTAATATTTTAGAAATAGGCATATTTGTTAGGAAAAATTCACACTTCTTCTCCACAGTAGCTGAAAACAATAGATTTACAAAAAGGGACCCCACCAAATTAAAAAACCAATTTTGTAACAGCACTCTCCACTACAGAAACAGCTACCCATTTATGTCCATAAAAATGTACAACCATATTCCAAAACGAATAAGAGAATTACCATTTCATTTCTACAAAAAAGGTCTAAAAACATGGCTTCTTCAAAATAATTTTTACACAGTAAAAGAATTCCTTGAATATAAGAATAATAAAAATTAGAATTATTTAGGTTTTGTAATAAAAATGTTGTTATTGTTGTGTTTTTTATATTGTTTAATAGAGTTTTTAAGTATCTTTATGTCTATATTCTTAAGTGTTTTGTGTTGTAAAATAGAGTAAAAGTAGTATTTAGGTTAAGTTTTATGCCTATGTGCAATATTTTAAATATTCGTATGCCGCTTGTAGCGGTGGATGTGTCTTGAACATAACCCAAATTATCCAACTCTGTACCTACCATATCCGACGAATAATTAATGTCTTTGTCTTTGCCACACTATCGAGTATGTATCAATCGCAATCTGAATGATTTTGAAGGATATTGCTAATCCATTGCTTCGATGTTCGAATTTGTCTGCTCAACAATTTTTATCGCAATGAATATTGTTGAACTGTCAAAATGTAAACCCATTGCTGTCTTTTACTCAAAGATTGCTGTACGCGTGTACCGTCTATTATGTGTGCAATTACCCCGCTGCACAGTGTGATAGAGACTCATAGAGCGACCATTTTTCGGACGTCATCTTTTTATTATAAATACGGTTAGAATTCGTTTATTCAATCAAAAACGTGAGAGTAGAACTCACGAGTGCTAATATGCTTAATCAAGTACTTAGATATATTTTTTCATCTAATTTTCATTCGGATAAAGTTTGAAAAAAATCTACACCAATTTTACCTGAACTTTGAGCTTAGAGCTTTTGAACTTAGACCGTCTTATTACAAAACAAGATTCATATTTTGACATGACTTAAACAATGGAGCCAGTTTTTGTAATAAGAACGTAACTGTGATTGAAATACCGTTCTTTATACAAAACTGAAAACTTAGTTCGGTACTAAGTTGTCAGTTTTGTGTTTAGGAACTTTACCATAGTCGGAATAAAGTTCGAAATTCAATAATGGCTCCATGTTTTAAACCTGGGTCTGAAGATAAACCTTGTTTTGTAATAAAGGGGAGAGAGTTGTAATGCTGATTCTAATGATTATAATTCTGTAAAGCCATATTTGATAAGGCTGCGAATCATAATTATTAAGATTAACATACAACCTGTTACTGACCTGCAAATTGCATAAAAGGTTTTTTTTTTTGGAATGTAAATCTAATATATTTGCTAGTTGAAAATAAGTAACACTTGAAATGAAACGTTTCGACAGTTGCAACGGCGGGCACTCATTTTCCTATCTCAATGGGCACTCAATTGACACTGACAGTGACATTTCCTTCTCACTGAAAGTTGGTCCGTGGCTTCCTAACCTCACCAAAATCTAAATTAAATAAACATAATGGAATTAAATGAAAGAATTCTTCACTACCTAGAGAAAAGTGATAATGTTGACACTATTAAATTAGCTAGCGAATTCAATGAAGACCACCAAAAAGTTGTGGGTGCTGTGAAAAGTCTTGAGGCTCTTGAAATGGTGGTTTCTGAAGCTGCTAAGAGTACGAGATGGGAATTGACTGGGGAGGGTCAACTAGTTGCTGATAAAGGGAGCCACGAAGCTGTATTATACAACAGTATTCCTGAAACTGGCCTGCCCCAGGCCGAAGTAATGAAGGTATTAATTTAAGTGGATGATGAAATTAGGTAGCATTATCGGACACAGATTTGATAGTTAGGTCTAAAGTCATATACCTAAAATTTTTGAGGTGTTGAGCTTGATAAATGCATTTGATAATAGTGTTTAAATGCATTTATTATCAATCTTTTTGCTGACTGAAGTGCAGTTATTTGTTCATAAGAAGAAAAAATAGCATGTTGCAATTACGCTACCCCAGAGCATGCAGCAAGCCAATTACATAATATTTAACAAAAAAACTTCTTACAGTTAAACTCTATTAGGAAATAATAATATCTAAAAAATTAAAATATATGTTGCAGACTGTCCCAAATGCGAAAGTTGGATTCAGCAAAGCAATGTCTGCAGGCTGGATATTCATAGACAAATCAGCAGGAGCGCCACTTGTCAAACGTAAAGTAGAAACAATAACGGACACGGTACAAGAACACTTGATTGAAATCAAAAAGGGCATTGACAACATACCTGATAATGTCAGAAATGATTATAAGAAACGGAAGCTACTACAAGAAGTTACAATAAAAAGTTTCTTGTTATCAAAAGGACCGCAGTTTTCCACAACTATTAAAAAGCTAGAAACAGACTTGACAAGTGAGATGTTATTGACAGGTGCCTGGAAAACATTGCAGTTCAAGCCGTACAACTTTGATGCTTTGGGTGAGAAAGGATTATTTGTGTTAAGGTATAATGAAATACTTACTTAACTTACAATACAACTTGAAGCTTACTTGCACAATCTCCAAACAGGTCAACCACCAGAATGCGGTCACTTGCATCCACTTCTCAAGGTTCGCTCTGAATTCCGGGAGATTTTCTTAGAGATGGGTTTCAACGAGATGCCTACCAACCAGTATATTGAGAGCTCCTTCTGGAACTTTGATGCCCTCTTCCAACCTCAACAGCATCCGGCTAGGGATGCTCACGACACATTCTTCATGTCCTCACCCACTAGTACCACAGAGTTCCCGATGGACTATTTGGAAAGGGTGAAGAAGGTTCACAGTGAAGGTGGCTATGGGTCACAGGTTTGTCTCCATTTTATTGTAGTTCACATTACTGGTATTATTCACAAATGAAGGTTTTTTGTCTGTTATATTTCTGCAACCTTGACCATTAATTGCTATTTTTACCCGACTACGGCAAATCCAAAATGAAGGGTTATGATTTTAGCAGCCTTTAGTATGTTTGTATTTATCAATAGATTCGTAATAATAGTCGGGGTGACATAGGCTATATAAATGCTCCCTAAATTTAATATGGTGGACTTTACACAGACATTTTTGACTTCGAAGATAATTAAATTGTGTTAATCATGACATGTTTGGTATCAAAAAAAGATCTTGACGAGCACATTACAATATTTGATGATTTTTTTTTGGATCCCTGGTTGTATTGTTACTTGAAGTATAAGTTGAGAAGTTTACACAAAAATTACTGATTTTTTAAATTGATATTTTAACTGCGTTTGATGATCCCAAAACAAAATCATCAAATTAATTAGGCTTTATCATGTTCAGATATCGATACCCATCACGTCTACGGAGTTCCGCTAGCTAATTGAATTCGTCCCGGTATACAGAATGTAACATAATAATCAAAAAAAAAAAAAACAATAATCTAAATTTATTCATAAAGACAACTGAGATCCATATCGTTAGTAATACCTTATAGCTAGTGTTAGTACTCGTAAGCAAAGTAATATTATTATTATTAGAGTTTGAAGCACTTTGCACAGAAGATGACCAAGCAGGCTACAAGTTTCTCGCCTGGCCATTCTCTCCACAAAATGCCTCAAAATGGGAGAATATAAACACTCTGACACTGTTTTCAGAATGCTGTTGCTACTGGCCCGTGTTCTAGTAACTAACGATGCGATTTTTTTTCGAAAGATCGCATGAAAGCCATCGGTTCGATAATAACTTGCTAGATAATGGACAGCAGCGTTCTCTATGCATAGTTAACACTATACTGCGATCGCCAACCCGCCGCTTTTGGGCAGGCCTTGTCCAGCAGTGGACGTCTTTCGGGTGAAATGATGATGATGGTGAACATAAGTAATGCACAACCTCTTAAGGGGTCATTGTACTCATCATTATGAACAACTTTTACTATTGACAGACAGTAAGAATATCCATTTATTTGAATTTTTCACGAAGGGAATCTCTGTAAATGGCTTGAACAGCCCTTTTCTGTGGAAAGGGTTTACTGTGAGGGTCTCCAATATATATATATTTTTTATAATTATAATACAAATAGTTAGTTATTTCAGAAAAACATGAAAATTTACCATTCCGGGGCCTTATCTCCGAAACTACAGAGCCTACACTTTTGAAAAAAATACAGAAAATAGTTCCACTCAGGAAATTCTATAAGAAGTTTGTGGTCTTAAAATAACATGGTAAACCTCTTAATATTGTGCGTACAAACTTATATTTAAATGGTATGCGAGAACATGTTTTTCAACTACAATTTTAAGCTTGTTCTTGGGATCAATTTATCCCAACTACGGGACTTCATTGTGCATAGGCCAACACGCACTTGGCTTATGTCTTGATTTTTGTCTGAAATATTTTCTTGTTTCGCACTTTTTAGACTACTTTTATTTTTCCGTAGGCAGGTTACAGTTTCATAAACCATTTCTTTTTTTTAATCCTTCAGTTACCACATACATAATTTTTAGGTTTGTGAACCTAAAAATATAAAAAGATAAATATAGTCACCAATAACTTAGAGCAAAGACACAAGAGAGCCCATCAAATATTCAAACCACCATATTAATTTCATCTTTACCTACCTATTAGGGCTACAGATATGAGTGGAAAATAGAGGAAGCTCAGAAGAACTTGCTCCGTACCCACACGACTGCTGTCAGCGCGCGCATGCTATACAAGTTGGCTCAACAGGGAGAGTTCACCCCGCAGAAGTACTTCAGTATTGACAAGGTAGATAACTTACATGTATACTTCCAGCGTCGGTTACTAAGGCTCATTTTACTCGAGCAGAAAACTTGTAATTGGGCATATTCGTGTTATTAACAAATGCACTATTGTACATGCCTAGCTGTAAGTTTTCCAAAAATTATCTAAAAACTATTTACAAAAAAAAACAACCAACTTCCATAAAAAAACACTACAATTTATATTGAACACCAATTTATTTCGTCTGCTCGACGTCCGTACGTCACTGCAGGGATCCAGCAGAATATCAGCGTCAAGTATATTTGCCTGACACATGCTGAGCTGGACTCCCACTTGGTGCAACCTTGAGACGCACACCGCACCTTGTTTATTCTATTATTGATTCCTGTAATTTGTTATCTATTAATTGTGGTGTCTTTTGTGTGCACTAAATAAATGTTTCATCTTTTTATCTAAAAATAGCTTTCATTTCGGAAGTCCCATGTCTTTGAATGTCTTTGATTTAGGCTTTGTTATTAGGTCATGTAAGGTATTTAAAAACATCGAGGCTCTTAAATCAGTGTATTTTGCATATGTGCGCAGCGTCTTAGAATATGCGTGCCCTATCTGGTCCCCCTAATACATTATTTATAAGAACCAGCTAGAACGGGTTCAAAGAAAATTTATTAAGCACCTTAACTATCGCGTCCGCAAACCTCCGATATCCTATGAAAATAGTTGACCATGTGTTTGAACATGGTCTATTAACACTCGATGAAAGGCGCAAAGTTATGGATATGTGTTTGCTTTATGACATACTTAATGGACGCCTCGATTGCCCGGAGTTGGTCGCGCAGGTAACATTTAACACTCCCCTACGGCGAACTCGTCACACTACGTTGCTGCACGTGCCTCGGCACTCGACTAATTATGCCCAAAATTGTGTATTGACTCGTATTGCTCGAATTTATAACACAGATTTCTCTCAAGTGGATATATTTAACTCTAATAAACCTACATTCAGAAAACAAATACTAAAAACCATAAGTGAAGGCAAATGACAGACTACTAATATCTTATTATTCAAACTTTTTTTTTTTTTTGGTCATAACAATTAACCTTTTTTTTCTCATTTAAATTTAAACTTAACTTAAGCATCACCTAAACTTGTACCTTTTGTATTTACTTAGTAGGTAATCCGTTCGCATGTTTCTATTTATCCTAGTTATACAGGGAAACCTATTATTAGCCATACAATACTGTAATACTTACTCTGTAACATACTATATGTATCGCTGTTGGTTGCCTAAATAACAAAAAAAAAAAATCTATGAACCTCCTCCTTTTTTTTAATTCGGTTAAAAAGGCTAGGCAGATGAAGATGCGTCTCTAACTTTTGCAGGTATTCCGTAACGAGACTCTGGACGCGACGCATCTAGCGGAGTTCCACCAAGTGGAAGGTGTGATCGCAGACCGCGGGCTCGGCCTCGCAGACCTCATCAGCGTTCTCGATGCGTTCTTCAAACGTCTCGGCTTCGACAGACTGCAGTTCAAACCAGCCTACAACCCCTACACCGAACCAAGCATGGAGATCTTCGCCTATCACACGGGTGAGTGTAAAGGGGTTCGAACATATTTATGTAGGAC
This sequence comes from Tiliacea aurago, assembly GCA_948098905.1. Lineage (NCBI taxonomy): Eukaryota > Metazoa > Arthropoda > Insecta > Lepidoptera > Noctuidae > Tiliacea > Tiliacea aurago. The sequence continues at coordinate 26,224,592 of OX402588.1, read as the reverse complement.
ATGGCACACCTGCCTTCCACCCTTTTGAATATCTCAGAAAATGACTTACTTGATTCATCACTTAAGTTTTTTTAAGTTTGTAATCATTTACTTGCTCAGTTATCGATTGTTTTGTATTTCATTCCGCGCTGGCCGAAACTACGTATAGTTAAGCAACCGAGGTTCGATGCTCTGTAAAATGAAAAACGCGACTTACAAGAATCAGTGGTGTGCACTCCATACATGCAAATAAGCTCTGCATACCCTGTAGTCCCATACATACATGCCCATACATAAATAACTATAACTTAAAAAAAACATGGAATTAAATTAATCTAACGCGATTTGCGCGCCATCTATTACTTTTATTGGAAGAAGGGTGTTCTTCCAATAAAAGTAATAGATGGCGCGCACCGCCAATTCACCGCGCAGGCAGCGATCCGTGATCAAAAGCAATATTACGCCTTGCTTATTTTTCATACAACGCATCTCGTGTTCGTGAGTAGTACACAGCCAGTGTGGCTGTGCGCGTGAAAATGTGTGCGCGTGTTTCAGTTTTGGAAGCATAGCTTACATTGCAACCCGTCAAAATTGAGAAGCCGTAAGATTACTGCTTAATTGTTGATTGCAGAGGGTCGACTTTTTTTGTCGGATTGACCAAATTACCGACTAATTCATTCGTTCGTATTAGTTAAATGATATGGTTGCCAAATAAATTTAAATCTGCCGCTTTTTCGATGTTATCTTTTGAGGAAAAAGTTAAATTGATTGCAAAGGAAAGGTCTGTGCCGGGTTAGATTTAACTCAAAAATAATTTTTACAAAAAAAAAACAACCGACTTCCAACAAAAACACTAAAAAGTGAAAAATAACTTTAATTTCGGAAGTCGGTGTCTTTGGATGTGCTTTTTTAGTTTTTTGCCACCGACTTCCGAAATTAAAGTTATTTTTCACTTTTTAGTGTTTTTGTTGACAGTCGGTTGTTTTTTTTGTAAAAAAGTTTTTTTTTTCACTTTTTAGTGGTACCTACCCCACACCAATTCGTATACCACTAATTGCTATGAAAACAACAGTGACAGGAAGTTTTATAACATCATCAACATACACCGAGTGGATTAAATACGTATTATTGAAGAGTTAGCTGATCACTGACAGAGCAGATCTGTAATGTATAGGAGACCGCGCAAGCTTCCTCTACCAAATAAAATAATTATAAAAATCATATTCATAAACAAATAAGTTACGCCTGAACATATATAATACTAGCTTTTGCCCGTAGCCCGCGTGGCTGTCAGAAAAAATCTCACGGGAACCGGAATTAAAAGTACCTACCCTACATAAAAGGAACCTAGGATGGCTTTTTTTTTTAATTTCAGCCCAATCTGTTCAGTGGTTTGAGCTGTGTTGATAGAGCAATCAGTCGCGGTTTCCATGTATAGGTAGCTAGATTTATAATATATGGATAGATATATATATATATTATATTGAGAACCTCCTCTTTTTTTAAGTCGGTTAAAAATCATTTATAGCCAGAGTGCATTTCATGACAATTCCAATGAGACCAAACACGGGTAGGATACATTGTTTTATTACGGAGTTCCAGTGCCTACTTTCCGGCTTCATCATCAGATCAGTTTGATGGTACCATTTTGATCAAAACTATTTATTTAAATTTGCTTCGCTTAACTATCTTAATCCAGATATCTAATCGCCACCCGTGAAATACTTATCATTGAGAAGTTCTGGTGGCCATCTGTGGCCTTCTTCATCAGTTCCACTTCACCAAATTATACTTTCTGAATGCAAATGATTGACTTGATGATGAAAATATAAAAATCGCTATATGTATGCCTATAATATTTGAGGAGTTCCCTCAATTACTCATGGATCCCAACATCAGAACTAGATTTTAATAAAAATGGGACCAACATGGAAGTATATCCATTCAAATAAAAAAAGAATTTTCCAAATCGGTTCATAAACGACGGAGTTCTGAGGTAACAAACAGTAAAAAAAAAAAAAACATACAGACGACTTGAGAACTCCCTTGTTTTGTAAAGTCGGTTAAAAAAAGGTAATGCTACTCGTTATTTCCTTAAATACTTTTATGATAATTATTACTGGCTAACAGGTTGTGTACACACAAACACATAGTATTGTTTACCTTGCATTGGAACCCTGTTCACGCCACTGCACTCAACAGCGGGGTAATTGCGTATCACACATAAAATGCCAATTGATCGCAATGGGTTTCATTTTGATGATTCACATTCGTTCATTGCGGTATTTACGTTGTGCAGGTCAAAACTCAACCCGGGGGAGCCACAAAGTTTAGTGTTTTTTTTAAGCACGGAAGAGGTACCTGCCTATCTGGTAAACGGTGCGTTCAGGAGCAAAAATAACGACTACTTAAGTTTTTTTTTTAAATTAATGCTATCACAAGATTGGTGTTTATACTTATTAGTGATTGAATAATTATGTTTATAAATTAAAACACGTAAGCTGATTAACGTTCTGTTTAAGTATTTAATTTTATGCTTCTGTGCCAACCCAAAACCCAAACAGGTATAAATTGTACACGTTCTTTTGAAGCTTTGTCTCTGTTCCATTTATTTACTCTGTGTCCCTACCAGTATCTTACTGGAATACTTCCTTCGTCCGAGCACGTTTGCTCTTACGAATATCCACTCAAGCCGGCCAATAAAGGCAAGAAAGAGCTGGGAGCTTTGTTCCTCGTCAGTATTCACTCCAGCCAGCCATTAAAGGCAAGCCAGAGGCGCGAAGAACAAGACTTCTCCCGGGAGATAGGGCCCGTGGGGTCGCTACTGCCCAACATCTCGCCATATGCTGCCCTGCTGGTTTCTGTATCTGTTTCGGCTAAGTAAACTCTACCGGTACAGTACACCTAAAGTACATAGGAGCGCGCATGCCCCACCACGACGTCAACTTACAAATACGGCGGTGGGATTATTATTGTTATTTCAAGTTTGTTACCGTTAAAAAAAAAATATATATATATAAATTTTATCTTGTTTGAAAATTTAAAAAGCTATGAATAAAGTCTTCAATTTGAGTAACATTTATTTAAAGGAAAGTGAAGTGACAATGAGTGATTTCGAGGCATTGTGCGGTGCAACTATTGCTGCCATCTTTACCTTCCCTGCTAAAGATTATGGTTGGCCCCTGTTCATACAGTCGCTCACTAACGAATAGCACTATCTCTTTCTCGCATGATGGCTTCAACACCTGTCTTGTTAAGTTGGCGTCTGGTGTCCAGCAAACTTCAATAAGCTTAAAAACTTTCAAAATATAATCGCAATTTCATCTCGGCGACAACATAATTTATTTAAAAAATTTATGTAGTTTGTAGGTATTTTTGACAGATTTTGATTGAGATTAGAACATGAACGTTCTTAAAAATACAGGAATTGCCCCTTTTTTTTTTTTGGGGAAATTATCAAATTACTTCTCCCGCTCTGGGCGGAGCGGGAGGGCGTGTCAGACTTTTACTGACTAATACCCACCCGTATTCCTTCATTTGCCTGTGAGCCAGGGCCACGATATCCCTTTCGGACAAACTCGCAACCCTGGCTGGCATTGGCCCTAGCGGACCCCGTCAGTTGGTGCTGACAACTCTTTGAGGCGCGCGTGGAGTACGACGCGCCGTCGACCCGGGCCTGGTCCTTATCGGACGGTGAGTTACCCGTCGCTCACCGTCCGTAGGCCAGGAATTACCCCTAGGATATGATTTTGTAACTTTTCACAAAAGTACACGTTTTTCTTGTTTCAGGCCTCGGAAAATGGATTGAAATTGGTAATTCAGGCGTGTTCCGACCCGAAATGTTGTTGCCAATGGGTCTTCCGGAAGATGTCAACGTTATCGCGTGGGGACTCTCGTTAGAACGACCGACTATGATCAAATACGGACTGAACAATATTAGGGACTTAGTCGGCCCCAAAGTCGACCTGCAGATGGTACAAAATAACCCTGTATGTAGGCTTGATAAGTAAAGTTATTTCAATATACTTGTTTGCAAAATGTTTGAATTGTTTTATTTGAACACTTGACTATTCCTTCTAGTAGTGTATTAACCGAAATCTGTTTACTTACGAGTACGCCATCTCCGTTATCAGAGATCATTCTCCTAGGTACTAACTACACCTTATTGCATAAATACTTCCGAGTTTTACGTAGAAGCGTATTGGAGCCAGATAATTCCTCTCTTCGTAACCTTTTTCGAATTTTCTGTTTGAGAAGGCCGTAAATCATGTCTAACTGGACCTTTTCACTGATGTCGCCGGTTGGGAGCCGTGCTAGTTGAGCGCGCGCTGAAGTAACTAACAGCTCCGTACGCTGTTGAGCTTCCTGTGGTCTGGAGAAGAGCTCGATGTATACATCGAGCCACACACCGCCGAAGGCATAACGTAAGTATTCATCATCATCATCATTTCAGCCGAAAGACGTCCACTGCTGGACATAGGCCTCCCTCAAAGGGGGGTTTGCCATAATCGCCACGCTTGGCAGGCGGGTTGGCGATCGCAGTATGGTATTAAAATGCATAGAGAAGAAGAAGAGAGTGCTCTTAGTCGCCTTTTACGACACCCACGGGAAGAAATGGGTTAGTGCTATTCTTTACGTCCGGCACCACACGGACGTAAGTAACGTACGTAAGTATTGCAGAGCCTCATACCAAGAATTGACAGTGGCCTTTACACCTTGCTACCAGCTATGTGTAAGCAGAACTCGTAAACAGTTGGCTTCATGTACATTGGCGCAGTCTTTGTATGCCTCTACAGCATCTATGTATACGTCGAGAGACTCGGTCGTCGTTCCGCGCGTCTTGCATGAAGCGAACTATGGCTGATTACGGCGTAAGAAAAAAAAGCGTCGGTCAAAGAGATAAGTCAAAGTCAAAAACGTGACTTGAAGATGGGTAAGGATTCAAAGTCAAACAAAGAAACTTTGGAAGTCAAGAAACGGCCGTACTTCGGATTATCGCTTCGGAGTAAGTTTAGGCGTGTAGTACATGGCATGCGCATTATAAACCGGGGGCGGCGGAGAGGCGCGGTGAACAACGAGCTGCGCGGGGACGCGCGCGAGCCCCGCGGCCATTCGGACATCAGCTAGGACCGAGTGCGCACTCTATAAATCTCAAAAATAAGTCTCTACAAATATTCTATCTGTGTCTCGGCTATCCTATTAAATATCTAATCTATTTATATAATGCTGTTTCGTCCGTTTCAATTATGTCCCAACATTTGGCGACCGTGACAGGACACGGTCCACACCGTTCTTCAAAACGCGCGCACACGCGCGCGTTTTTCACTCGTTGGGGCGCCAGTTTAACATACCTACATTCATAATTATGGACTCCGCTACTGAATGTCGAAGTTTGAAATGTCGACGTATGTTAGTTCTAAAGTAGGTACAGGATCTCGATGTACGCCAGTTCGAAAGTTCACTGGAGGGAAGTATGCAAGGCCGACATATCGTCAAGGCTTCTACATACCAGCGCAACTTGTCGCGCGACGCGACACGGCACAAAGGCCCCGCGTGTCGCGGGACAAGCGGTGCCTTTGTGTCGCGACGCGTCGCGCGACAAGTCGCCCCGGTATGTAGAAGCCTTTAGTTAGATTTTTTTTTGGTGGAAAATTATCAAATAACTTCTCCCACCCTGGGCGGAGCGGGAGGGCGTAAGTTCTTTCAAGAGTAACTCAACAGCTTCCCCGGCGCCTAAACATATATGGTCCTTAACTCAACAGCTTCCCCGGCGCCTAAACATATATGGTCCTTAACTCAACAGCTTCCCCGGCGCCTAAACATATGTGGTCCTTAACCCCTTCGCTACGACGAACATCTGTCGACGTTTTTTTTTTATCTTGGCAAAAACAAGTCACAAAAAATTATACTTGCAATATATGCACATTTTTTAAAAATACAACAAAGTAAGCTCGCTGTTTCTGAAATTTAAACTTTTTGAAAAATTGCGAATTCCATCCTGCGTGCGGAAGACGCCTAACGTCGTTTTCCAGGATTTAACAACATTTGATTCTAAATAAATACTATTATGTTTTTTTGCAATATTTCCTAAATATATTTAGTTAATGTATTTCCGTAGTACTATTACTTATTCTGTGGTATTTCTAAACACATTATTATTACAGTCTATTGTGTCCATCACTAAATTAGTTATCCTTTGACAACACTAGTCAACAAAACTGCGAAACCCGAAACACGTGTCTAGTATTTTTATGTAAAGAATCTATGCACAAATGCATAAAATTTCAAAATTGTATCATGAAAAATCACAATCAATCAATTTTTTTACAAGTTTTGAACTTGTAAAAATTTTTACTTCGTAAAAGTTTATCTTGTCCGTTCTCTTCTCTATAGTGTCGACAAATTGCATCAATTATTTCAACAAAAGTTCATTTTGATACAAATTTTAAGGTTAACAAAGATACACACATCAACAGAATCTAGGGATATTTTATATTTAATCAAATATCTAAAAATCTATGAAGAGTTTTCTGATAGAGTAAAGAAGAATGATAGGTTGTTTTAAGGTCTTTAGTAAATAATTTAATAAAGAAGAACGGTCATTTGTGACCCAGACCCGACACGAAAGAGACAAATCTCAGTTTTTTTGTTATTTTAAATATAGCTATAATATATATTGTATATTCGAAATCAATGGCTAACACCAATATATTGCCTTATGTTTTTGTTCAGGCGATATACAAAAAAATCTTGTTTATACCTATTTACCTTCAAGATTCGTAATTTTATGCAACTTAGTCACGGTACAATAATTATGGAATTATCCAGGTGACCTGGTGATGGAGCTGGATTATGTAGTTGTTAAACTTCTAGTATAACAATCGAGTTAGGGTTCATTAAAATGGTCTTAATCGGTGATTCATTGCAGATTAGAGACATTAAGAAGCTGGATAGATAGTAGAATATTTTGGTAGCTAGGTACTATAATAAATACACCGAGTTTATCAATATTAACTCTATTTCAGTGCCGTTTGTGAAACAAAAATAAAACCAATATTTGGAAATCAAGGTTTTATTCAATATCAATGTCTCTTAAAACATAATCCATACCCAGTGCGGGATGGTTAAAGTGATCCTGATTTCTAGCCCACCCCAAGTAATACACATCACTAATGACGTGTGCGCAACTTCCCAGCGTCCTTTTACCATGGTAGCACGTGCAGTAATATTCTGTTATTGCATTTATTCCATTTATATTCTCATCGAACATAATATAAGTATAATAGTTATAGTTATAAGGTAATTATAGTTATCGTTATCAGTTAGTTATAGTTATCGTTATCAGTTCACGTACGTCAGCCAGTACTTTCCAGCGATGGTTTTCCATCACCGGAACTTCCCGTGAACAATCCGTCAATACAGATTTTACGTGCTCTGTAAACGAGGCGATCGCGCCCCTCGTGTCTTCGACTGAGACTATAAGGTCAGGAATGGAGTCCAAGTGAGGTGATGTGTGGATTTCAGTCTTTAACTAACTTTCCTCCAGTCGGTTATCACTTTGGTCTGTAGGGGACAGAAAGCCAAAGACTGCGCAAGAGCTTCTAATGAAAGAGTGAGATAGCATGGTTTGTTACTGTTACTGGGTTACCTGAGCCGCAGCAGGTATTGAAATTAAGACTAGATCATAATAATACCTACAACTTAAAATAAAGGCACTAAATAAGACTTCCGTATATTGTGTTCCACCAGGAATATTTTAGCTCTAATGGAGCTAAAAGCTTGATGACTGTCTATTTTTTGTGTTTTTATCTAAATTGGCGTCATTTTAAATAAATATAATTGCTATTCATTTTTTTTTTTTTAATATTTTGCGAAAACAATTTCGAATGTCATTTTATAGGTGTTAGCCACTGATATTCAAAATAGTGTTAGTTTATTTCTGTTATTTAGAATATAAAAAAATAACTGAGATACGTTCCTTTTGTGTCGGGCCTGGGTAAATTTCGTAAGGACCGTGACCGTTCTTCTTTCGAGATTTTTTTGTTTAATTTTTTTTTTTAATTGCCGTTGAAAATTAGTATGATAAAAAAACTTCATTGCTTATAATATAAAACTATTTAATTTAATAAAATTTAAAAAATCTTATAAAGTCTAATTATTAATAATCAGTGTTGCCACCTCTTACATTAATTACACATCGACATCGATTGTTCATACTTAAAATTAAATTGTCAATGCGGTATGAGGTAAAGTTGTTGTTCCGTCGTCAAAAGTGGCGGGAAATATCTCAAATCAACCGGACACAAATCCAGTCCAGGCTGCTACTATGAATTTCCTAATGGAAAATCTTATTGGCACTTTGCCCGACCTGGGAATCGAACCCAGGACCTCATGCTCAGCAGTAGCGGTGCGACCACTAGACCAACGAGGCAGTCAAATATATAATAATAGTATTATAAAATAAAAAAAAAGGTTTAGCACGCACTGCGATAAAAAATCGCGCGAAATTTTTATTGGCCATTCTGTAACACATGGTATTTTATGTAACTATACGCACTGGCGATTTAAAATTCGCGCTGAAAAGTACTCCGTACACTGAATATAAACTGCGCGAATAAAAAACGCGCGATGAGATTTCGCAGTGCGGGCTGGGCCTTAAAATGATCAATTTCTTTAAACAGTGCTGAAAACGCCGATCAGCGTTCCATATTATCCTAATGAGGTGCGGAGGACGCCCATCGGTGTTCGCAACGAAAACCATCCCGCACTTGGCTAATAAGCGTACCTAATTTTTATCGCCGCAGCGAATGGGTTAAGGTGCTGAGGACTTAGACCGTCGTCGAGGCCGCCAGCGGAGCCGCTCCGGAAGGAACAAACGGCTGTGACCAACTCTCGACCAGTAATGGTGAGGGAGTGACTATCCAGATCAGAGGGGTCGGGAAAAGAAACGCTATCGGCTGGCTGGGGCAGGGTGTTTGCTCTCCAGAGCTGCGAGCGTCTCTGGAGAATACGGTGTCACCACATCACTACTAAAAAGAATGCTGGCCAGAGTATTGAATGCTGGCTGCTTCGCTAATGTCACCTTCCCTTATCTTAAATTTAAAAAAAAAACGAAAAAATTTAAATTTACTGAAAAACAAAACAAGCGCTCCATTCTTTACCAGTCAATTTACCAGTCAACAGAGTACTTTTACTTTGAATGACAATTTGTATCGCGATTTTGAGTATTATTTTTTAATATTGTGTTATTTTGATTTACACGATTAATAAAATGATACCTACATTGAGTAACATGTTCAGGCTATGCAAATCTGTTGTAAAAACGGTCGCACCTATACGGATTTCCGTAAGACATTACGATATCCCCGCGCACTTGACGAAAGTCGCTGAAGAACCCAACCCGGATTTCTTCAGAATGGTGGAGTTTTTCTACCACAATGCTGTCCGCGTGTGCGAGCCTGCGCTCGTAGATTACCTGAACAAACATACGCACTTGTCTGAGAAAAAGAGGCTCAACAGGGTGGCTGGAATTTTAAAAGTGAGTCTTTCAAATTGTATTTTTTTAATCATTATAATCATTAAAATCAGTAATACATCTCTTTATGGCCCCATATTACACTATCATATACATGGTGGATATTTGAGACGGGGCAGTAAGGGTGGTCCGGCCGTGGTCGACTTCATGGTCGGCAGCGAGGAGTCCTGGGACGCGGTGGTATCCTTCTCCGAAACTATCGGAAAGGGAGCGGGAGATCTCTTCCGCTCACCCGACCCACAGCAGGCGCACCGGGCGTCGGCAGAGGGCAGACAATGCCCCTCTTCCGTCCCCCTAAATGAGTCCAGGGACGTCGATCTCGGGGACATAGTGTTCCACGCGCACCCCTTTTAGTCATCGCGGAGGTCAAGCCCCCATGACGTCGGCTCCCACTGACCCAAACACCCCTCCCCCCCCAGACTTGAGGAGGCCCGCAGGGGCGGGCCGGCACCAGCCGGGGATCGCGGAAGTCGCACATGATCCCCGTTGCAAGTGTGTGGAAGGGATCACCGGGGTGGTTTTTAGTCCAATTTCATGTCTAACAGACATCCATGAGGATTTTCAACCCAGGAAACATAAAAAACCGGCCAAGAGTTCGGTTCGGCACGGTTCCGTACTTAGGATGAATTTATCCTAAAAACAAACTTAACATTGTAGTTGAAAAACATGTTCTCCCATACATCGATATATGTCACAGTCAATTCTCCAACTGCAAATATAAGTTTGTAATCGCAAAAAACATTTTTTTTATGTAATAAAACTACAAACTTACAATTTTTGGACATTTTCCTATATTTGTGCTGTAAGAGACCTTGCTTCTTGCCAAATTTCATGATTCTAGGTCAACGGGAAGTACCTACCCTGTAGGTTTTGATTTATTTGCGAGTATCGAAATATGTCGAAATAATATCTCTTAAATCACCGTATTTTTTATTACGTTGACTTAGACGCTTGTTTTTTTTAGAGCTCCAAGGGACCATAGACTGACGTATTTGATTTTAATTTCAACTTGATACCTACACGCGTTCCTGAGAAAAAGGGTCTTGACAGACTGACAGTGACAGACAGACGGACAACGAAGTGATCCTATAAGGGTTCCGTTTTTTCCTCTTGAGGTACGGAACCCTAAAAGGTACCTTTACCGTTGTAGCTACAGGAAAACGGTCTTATGAAACTGTCCTTAACTTTTTGAAACAGCCCGTATTAAAGAGTAGCATTACTTAAAACTTGAATCTATCAAGCCATTTGAATGGTTGAAACTCATTTTAAGTAATTATATAAACACTGCTCTCAAATCGGTGAAGGAAAACATCGAGAGGAAACCGGCATGTCCTAGAACCAACAATTCGAAGACATGTGACATCTACCAACCCGCACTGGGCCCGCGTGGTAGATTACAGCCCAGTCCCTCTCGAAGAGAGGAGGCCTGTGTCCCAGCAGTGGGAACATTATAGGCTGATTATGTATATAAACAAGATATTTCCGACGTTCTGAGAAGAAAATTACCGTAGACAATTTGAATCATTTGTAGTTATTATACAGTCATAGGTTCTTCATATAAAAATGACTCATACATCTTTGATCATAATCTAAGTTAGATTTGTTCCATAAGACCTTTTCCATTCCATATGAGATCAAGAGATAAGATCCTGAAAAGAGACGACTGACACTGCCCTGCGAATTGCAAAAACAGTAAGAAATTTTGAATTTCGCGGGCTACCATATTTGGAGTCTGCGTTATGGTTGCCATATACAACACCTTCACCCTTAATAAAAACGAAATGAACAAACAAATAGCCTAAATAATAAACAAAATAAAACTTGGTAAATAGCAACATTTAAATCATACATTTATCAAACTAATAAAGGCTTCTACAGACCGGCGCGACTCGTGATGCGACACAAAAGCACCGCTTGTCGCGCGACCTGCAGGGCCTTTGTGTCGCGCCGGTCTGTACAAGCCTTAATACCTTATTGCATCATCAGACCACAACGGACCCCGTCCCACTTGACTTCTTTCATTGCAGGAAAAACAAGTGAGCTTTGTGACTTCCTAGACATATTATTACTAGGTGGATGGCATGCCATGTCCGGTCGCCGCAACTGGTGAACATGTCGATGGGCCTCGGTTCCAAAATCAGGGGGTCTAAAATGGACGCTTTGGTAGAATCTTATTATGATCTGCGTACAATTCATACATCCCGCAATTCATCTGTTTGACAGCTGCTATTTGACATTTGACTTCATTACAGCAATTTATAATTTGTGGACCATTTTACGAAACTCCATACAAACAGATTAATTGCGGGTTATGAATTGTACGCAGATCATATTATGATTCTGCCAAAGCGTCAATTTTAGGCCCCCCAGATTGATTTTTTAATTACCAACCATTCTTTCTTTTATCTTTGCTTAATTGCTCTAAGACTAGTCCCGATACCCATGTGTCTGGACCACGATAGTCGCTATACTTTACAGTACCCCCCCTCTGCGACCTTATGATGTGCACCTTCCAGTGTTGTCGCGATTGTGTACGAACGTATACGCGCCTCCCGATCGGGTTTTAAAGCGTCTAGTCAGTGCGTAAGTTTCTTCCTTGCAAATTTGTAGCCGGACTATCTCCTATCGTGTTATTTTCAGTATTTCTAAGTTAAAAGGAACCTGCACCATGCTGTATCTGGATCAAATTTTTGTTTATTTTTTTTTTTAATTACCGGCTTACATTTTTTCGCCGCACTCTCTGCTGCGCCATTAGAGGGCAGGATGGGAAGGCGCAGAGAACATTTTTGCTCAATACCAATACCTACTTACTAAAAATGTTTTTAACTAAGCGCGCTAGTAAACGGTGGACCATTATCGCTCACTACTTGTCTCGGCAGACCAAACCTAGCCCAAATATCCCTGAGAACCGTTATAACCACTTGTTTCGTTGCTCGTTGTCGAGCACATGACGCACGACATCGGGTCCATTTAATATTTACGTGATGTTAGAGAGTGGCCTATCTTCCTATTTAATACATCAATGGTCAACAATGATTAAATAAGTTAGTCCTGTCACTGGTCCTAAGAAGTCGATGTGTAGTCGTGATCAAGGGTGACTTGGCCACGGCCATGACTGTGGCGCATCCGCCACCACAGCGCACACCGTGCACGTCCTACACACCGCCTCTACAGCTTCAGCAATCACTGGCGACACTTGACGACAGATATCAATGGATGAATTATGACATTGGATATTATTGCCGAGCTGTCCTTATTAATATAAATAAGCCTAATATATTCGTGACTGTACATAACTTGGAAGCTTTGCATCTTTATTGGGTTCTTCATTGGCGTGATGTTCGTGCTTATTCGGAAACACGAAGATTACCGAAGCCCCCGATACATTAAAAACTGTGCAATGCATTGAAAAACCGCGCTCCTACAACTCACACAAAGAGTAGAGTAACTATATAACTCACATCAATCTCGGTTGTAAGAGCGCGATTTTTCAATGCGTTGCGTTGCATGCGTTCCGGCGCGCTCAGTGCAAGGATTCAAATTATTGTGCGCAAGCCTAATCGAAGATATCTTTAGATTTAACTTTAGTATATTTTTTATTAAAAATCACGGGTAGAACCTGGATGAGGCTAGCACAGGAGCGTGGCGGATTTGTACAAGAAAAGAGATAACAGGCCCATAGACCCAGGAGTGGGTGAAGTCGGGCTGTGGATGATACAAAGAACGGAATTGAACCATGTTAAACGTGTATTTTAGGTGATGGGTTCGTGCAACAGCTGTGTCCAGATGGAGTTTCCCCTGCAGCGCAAAAATGGTACTTATGACATCATCCAAGCGTACCGTGTTCAACACAGCGTCCATCGCCTGCCTTGTAAAGGAGGTACGAACCACTTCTATAACTATAACTGTATCTATACATGTCTCCGTAACATTGTGAAAACCGTTAGCTTATAATCCATCGTTATTATTTCCGTTTCGTATCAGATTATAAACTGTCGAAAAATTGTGAGCTGGGTGAAATGGGTTATAGTAGGTTAGAACTTTGACCAACCGCCAGAGAGCCGAGCGAGCGAAGCGAGCATTGCCGCGGCCGGCGATTACTACCTCCAAGTCGCTCGCAGCAGTCGCAGCTAGGCAAGCTATAGTATTACCGCGCAAGGTCCGTTACGTCGCAAGCAAGTTTGGTACCAGCACCCTAATTGCGTAAAAACAGTTTGAAACACAATCGGAATGGCTTTCCAAGTCTATTGCTAACCCATTGCTTCATATGTTAGGAAAAAATTGTCTGCTCAACAACGTAAATAATGCAATGAATGTTGTTGAACTGTCAAATTGAAACCGATTGCTACTGATAGTGTGTTAAGCAATTATTATTAGCCCTCAGTTCACAATTTGTCGGTTTGGCTTATTTCGTTTATCCACCCTACAACAGCCAACCTTGGGTGGATATTCGGAGACGCATGTCCATCTATCCACCCTGAACGGGGTGGATAATCGGAATTCACTTCTGATTGTTCTTCCGACTTTTTACCCCAAGTACAGTCGACAGTGGAATAAACTTATCTATTAAAATAAATTTTTGCATGCTGTATTTCTAAAAATAACATTTTCATTAAACAAAAAAAATAATTAAGTACTTAAGTATCTACCAACTAAAAATAAATAAAAAAGAATACACCTGTGCGAAACCGAGGCAGTGCAGGTAATATTTGATAAATTCTGCAATATATCCAGGAAATGACCAACACTAATTTTAGCCTTAACTTTTTTGGGCCAGTTTCTATCATGTTTCTCTAAATGACTGTATATAGCCGAAGGGGAAAATCGGAAGAAAAATAATATATGAATTCCGATTATCCACCCCGTCCGGGGTGGGTATGTCGCAGGCAATTTGTATGATTCCGCTTTTTACAAACGGCGACGTCGTCCGTCACGGCCGCTGCCGTGGCACCGCTTGCTTTGCTCGCTCGGCTCGCGCGCGGTTTTTCACAGTTCTAACCTAACCTAACCCATTTGGTCGCAGTGCCTGTATTTTGAAATTATATTAATTGTACGAGTTGCCAATTTACTTCGGCATATTTCAAAACTGCGAGCGTTTGTAAACGGACGACGCCTGCCTGCGATGGATACATGAACTCCCGTTTCCGATTATCCACCCTAGGGTTTTAGGGACGATAAACGGAATAAGCCGTCGGTTTCCCATGGATAGATTAATATACTATTGAAAAATAATGCGTTAATTTGTAGTAAATGGTTTGATGCAGTTCACAATTTTTCGATGGTTCTAACGGATCTAACGGAAATAATACCGATAGACTTTTAACTAACAGTCCATAGTTATACGGTGACACTTACATATTACGTCCAGCAGTGGACTGCGATTTGATTGATTGATATACATACTATAAAGTCGCTTTTTGTCTGCTGTGTGATTTTGATGCAGTTGTAGCGGCATCAACATTGCCACATACGAACTATGCGTCACACTGACGTCACGCAAAATCCTGCATCGCGCTATTATAGTTTACCGCGCGACTAGCATATATACAACGTCCCGACATCAACCGTCGGGCAGTTGCCCACCAGACACGACACCCGTCTGGTCGGAGGATCCTCCCTTTTCTATAGAGGATGAGTGAACTTTACACCCTGTTCCTAATACCACCAAACTGGTGACCCCGAGTATGAACGTCAGCGCAGCCTTCGTGCAACTACTTCAGCGTGACATCATCATCATCATCATCATCATCACTTCCTCAAGCTTTCGAGCGGCGAGTCACACAGCCAGCCAGCACCCACGGCTTCAACGGGTATCCTGACCACCAGCATGCAGCGAACGGGCATTTCTGGTCATCACCCACAGCCTCATCAGCAACTTGTCACAGCACACTGCACTTTCGGCCGGTCCACAAGCAGAGAACATGCCTCTCCTGGTCGACGCCAGCAGCCAGCCACAACTCGGCGCTGTACTACATCCGACGCACTGGAGCATACCGCAGCGCCACCCCGACTCACTGGGGTATCACCGCAGACAGTTCCGACTCACCGAGAACTATGCGGCACCAGGTTCCAACTCACTGGAACCCTCAACTGGCACTGGCAAGTATCGCAAGATACACGACTCAGCCCACTATCGACCTCCGGTCTCCGGAGGGGAGTGATGTAGCGGCATCAACATCGCCACATACGAACTATGCGTCACACTGATGTCACGCAAAATCCTGCATCGCGAAATTATAGTTTACCGCGCGACTAGCATATATACAACGTCCCGACATCAACCGTCGGGCAGTTGCCCACCAGACACGACACCCGTCTGGTCGGAGGATCCTCCCTTTTCTATGGTGGATGAGTGAACTTTACACCCTGTTCCTCATACCACCAAACAGTGTTCACTTTTATTTAGATATTTCTTTCGGAAAGTTTAAAAGTATAATTAAGTAATACATAAATATTAATAAATAAATCTCGATGTTTTTGTCGAGTCGTAAATTCCGTGCGTGGCAGGAGGCGACCACTAATACTTCAATAAACCAGTAGTAATAAGGTGGCGTTCTATAGTTTCTGCCTACACCCCCCCCGGGAAGGATGCGTGAGTTTATGTATGTAATAAGATAATGTTCGATTCCCAGAACCAAGAAAGTGCAGTCATTGGATTTTCCCATTTGTCAGTAACGATAATGGGTCCAGATTTATGTCCGTCTAATAAGTACATGACTGCCACATAACCCAAGTGGTGACATGTTAGGCTACGTACACTTATGCCTGCCCACCTCTTCGGGGAAACGGACACAGGCTTGATTTTATTTTTCTCTTATTTTAAGTTTTGACCTATTTTCTATATTTGAGTATTTATTGATTTTTTTTTTCTCGTTTGACCAGGAATAAGATTTTCGGATGAGGTGAACTTGGACGAGGTGAAAGCCTTGGCTTCCTTGATGACGTTCAAGTGTGCCTGCTCTAGCATTCCTTTTGGAGGCTCCAAAGGAGGTTTGTAGTATATAAGTGTACCCTCCTACTACTGAGTTTATTTCGGTTGATGGTAATAAGTCGCCCTCCCTATTACAGCAGTCCTCTCTATTACATGGCACTTATACTTACTGCTAAAAAATATTTTACAAAAAAACCAATCTGACTTTCAAAAAGTGCATAATAACTTTAGTTCAGGAAGCCGTTGCCAACTGGAAAAAATTATACAAAACCAAAATCGATTTCCGAATTTTTTTTTTTAGGGTTCCGTAAATGGAAAGAACTGAACCCATATAGGATTACTTGTGTCTGTCTGTCGGTTCGTCTGTCACAGCCGATTTGCTGCGAATCTACTGAAATTTGGTACACATATGAACTTCTATGACCCAAACACGGACGTGTAATTTTGAATATGGGGGTCACTTTTGGGGGACAAATAAGAAAGATAAAAAAAAAGTTTGCAAACTGTACCGTGTGACTACTGAACAGTACTGTGTATTTTACTGTTTCTCATAAGATCAAGAAACTCACCACGGTCAATACATTAAAAATAACTCCGAAAGTAGGTGCTACAATGTTTATAATCGACTTAGCAACGTCCACAGAATTACCCCATAGATCTGCGGTCTTTTGAACATTTAATGTGTGAAAGGTTTTAATTACATCTTTACAGGTGACATATTGGAAATGAAATTCAGAATCACAAACTGGAACGTTTTCTTTAAGTAATGACTCTGCAGCAGTGGGTGATGAGTTTAGAGATTTAGTAGTCGATACGGGAATCTCTGCAAATCAATTTTACAAAGGCCGCGGCCACCTTTTTACAAGTGATTTTGAATAATTCTTAACATATCAATTAAATTCAGCAGTGTTTATATTAATCCGTTCATCATACCACTCATACAGTCGTTTTCTACTTTTATGTATACCAATGGTGGCCCAGTCACTGAAAGAAGTATTAAGTACCTACTATTAACTGAGAATGTCTTTGGAATGAAAATGTTATCAAATTGTGTGCAATACATTAAAAAAAAATCATTATAATGTTGATTAGGGGCAGCATTAGTTGACAAAACTATTAATTTACTAAAAAAGTTTAGTTTTAAATGTTTCCAAGCGCTTAGTAGTTTTTGGGTTAACAGTGATATCATCCGGGTTCCGTAGGGTATTGTCGAAAAAAATTGTCCACGGTTATGTAACTACTGTAACTAGCCAGCAATTTTCGCAGTACAATAATCAACTAACAATACGTTCCAATGTCTATCTCCAAAGGTTTTCATTAGATCTACGCCAAATTTCAACGTAAGCACCTCGGGAGAATGCTAAATCAAAAAGACAATCATCAAAATTAAGTTAGTAATTGGCTAAGCTATCGCTGAACATACGTACAAAAATATTCAGTCGAATAAAATGTGATGATAAAGTCTGTTAAAATGTGGGTGTAGAAATAACGAAACCTCTGCCTACTCCTTCGGGAAATACAGGTGAGCTGCAGTGTGATATGTTTGTTTTAATGAACTTCCTTACATCTTTCAGGTGTAGCCATAAACCCCAAGAAATTCTCCGTGGCGGAACTACAACGTATTACCAGGCGTTACACGTTGGAACTTGCTAAGAAGAACTATATTGGTAAGCAATACAATACGATATTTATTTATTTACAATTACATAGTCAGCCTGTAATGTTTCCATTTCTGGGAGTCAGGCACCCTCTCTAGGCACCCTCTCTGTGAGAGGGGGCGGCCAGGGCGCGTAAATGCAAAGGCGGATCCAACAGAGACAGCAGCTGTTCTTTAACGCAGCCGCGTCCGTATGAATGAAGTATTACAAACACGATTACACTACAGATATTTGAAAACTGTCTGCAATGTGATCGGCTCCGAAAGACATTCTGTATACACTGCAGGTATCAAACTGTACCCCAAGTGTAAGTTTGCAAGAGAGTAAACGTAACTATTTCGTTTGCGTTAAAATTTGACCGATAGATTATAATGCTAAGAGTAAGAGTGAGAATAAAAATCTTAACGCAAACGTGCTAGTTACGTTTACTAACTTGCAAACTTACACTTTGGGTACTGCTTACGACGTGACGCACCGTCACCGATTTCTCCGTCAATTGTGGACCGATTTAGAAAATAACTTTTTTTGTTTTGAAAGGTTGTCATCACCAAGTCGAATCTAATGAGGCGATCCCATGGAAATCGGGGAAATCCTTAAATTTTATAGGCGGCACACCTATACCGATTCGGGTATTTTTTATAGTAACTCGTGCATTTGCTCTCGGTAAGCACCATTAATTGGTGAAGTGGAACTGATGATGAAGACCACAGCTGGCCACCGGAACTACGTATACAATATTAGTTTTAGTATAAGCGAAACCCAAAACACGTGTCTAGTATTTTTATGTAAAGAATCTTATGTACAAAATTTCAAAACTGTATCATGAAAAATCACACAAGTTGTATGGTTGTTAAAAACATGCTAACGGCGCCCCCGCGCCTCCAGGGTCGTCTTGCGCTCATTGATAATAATTTGACAGTAGTTACCTAACCGTACGGCGATTGTATTGTAAGTAATTAAATGGTGATAACATTTTCCATCACACTTAAATATTTTTGGGACAAAATACTTATAACATGGTTGTAAAAATTATTGAAATCGATTGTTCCTTATTCTGAACAAACTCTATTCAGGTTTCGTATAATAATATTATACTAAAAATAATTTTGTATAATAATAATTATTTAACGGGTTGCGATTCGATTAAGTACCAATAAGGTGGTTGGTAAGCAATTTATGCTCGTCACAATGCATATGGGGAGTGGCAGTTGAGAGCTGACACCATCAGGTATAGTTCGCCTGGTTTTTACCAGGAGAACTCCTCAACAATTTACGTCCCTGGATCGGGAATAGCAATATTTTGTAAAAGGCGATAAGCAGTTGACATTAGGGTAGCGATTAGAGGAAGTTACTAAATTAGGTACCTACACAGCCGTTTAGGCTTGTGCATCCAAAATTCAGCAAATTAAATTCCTCTCGGGTCAGGCACCCCAGGTAGGGTTCCAGGGTGAAAACTGCATGCCTGTTTGGTTTGAACCCACGCCTCTGGTAGGTTTCTGGAGACTCGACATCGCGGGCGCGACAAGCAGCGCGACGCGCATCGCGACATTTTCCATGCAGTTTTCATAAAAATTGTGCTACCTAGTGTCGCGTCGCGCCTGTCTGCGGGAGCCTTAAGTCGATGTTAGCTAGGCACCACTACCTACTCTCCATCTCCAAATTGTTTGTTTGGAACTGCCTAATTCGGAGCAATAAATCTCAAAATTGTTCAAGTAGGTAAGTAAGTAATATAATAATTCTTGTTTTAGGTGCTGGCATTGATGTACCAGCCCCTGACTACAACACTTCAGGCAGGGAAATGTCTTGGGTTGTGGACACCTACATCAAGACCCTGGGTAAGTAAGATTGCCGCAATAGAGATGAGTAGGTAGGTACGGACATGGGGACTCTAGTATAGTCAATAAGTATTTTGATTTAAAAGAGTGTCCGTGGAGTTTCTTGCCCGTTCTTCTCCATAGGAACCTACTACGCTTTAGAATGGGCAACAAGCTTCGTCTCTCTGACTAACCGACCCCTTGACAATTCAAAAGTGCCTGTAATTGGTTTATTTGAAATAAATGCTTTGAGTTTGAGTCAGCCTAAAAAAGATTACCTATACATCGACAATAATTCATTTGATTGTCAACAATCGCGCCTGTGTAGAAGCTTTTACTGTATAAATGTTGTAGCTCAATTAAGTACCCAATGTGTAATGGTGTTTTGTAGCTAGAGGCTACCGCACATTGATACAATATTAGGTAGGTATGGGGCAAAGACACAGAATTATAATGGTGATTTCAATGTTATATAGCGCGTACCAAAAAGAGGTGAAACGTAGAAAAACGTTTATTGGCACAGTAGGTAGGTAGGTACCGTAAACACGGAACACATTTGGACAAATACAAAACTAACAAAATTCCTAAACTAATACATTTTGATCGACATTAAAGGAGTCTGCCCACTACACCGTATCATTCCTCATTAAAGGAGTCTTCCATACATGGAAGTACCAAATAAAAGGGCTTGTTGTAAGGAATTCAGATATGTTTGTATAATTTTAAAATAAATACTGTTAATTTTTTTTAAGAAAATTGACCATTGCCCCTCCCCCCCCCTTATCTCCGAAACTACTGAGCCTATAATTTTGAAAAAAATACATAAAATAGGTCTTAAAGATTACAGGAAAACTATACTATAAGATGTCTATGATCTTAAAATAACATGGTATATCATATTATTTTACATTTGCAGTTCTCTTCAGTTTTCACATCGCCATGCTCGGGACGATAGAAATCTTTCTACAATCTGTCATTTTGTCTATTCTTCCGTCGACAAAACACGATACGGTCATAGCACGGTCCAGCATAGCTATTCACAAACAATCGATACGGTTCCGTCCGTGCCGAATCGAACATCAATCCATGTTATTGAAGGAGTCCTCTATCTGACACACCTTCCCGCTGCGCCCAGAGCGGGAGAAGGTATTTGATAATTTCCCAAATAAAAACAAAAATGGCTAATTGTGTAACACATACGCTGTTTACAAATCCGAAACCCGAAATTCTTGACAGTTTAAACCAAACAAACGACCGCTATTCTTCCAACAGCTAGGTATTTGCAGTCGGGGACTAGACAAATCAGGTAGCCGAAAATGTGTCATTTTCAATTCGAAAGCCTGTCGAATGGTTGGTGAATATCTATGCTGGTATGGTGCAGCGTAGTGGGCATTAGAATTTGTAAACTCTTAAGAAGAAGCAACCCGTGTGGTGTGCCCGATGGGATGTCCACATCGCACTTCCATAGAAACTATCATCCCCTATTAAACCCCCTTTAGGGAATGAATTTTAAAAATTCCTACCTTATTCTTTACTTTTGCAAGCATGTTCCTCGACACAGCGGTTTAGGCTGTGCATTGTCTATCAGTGAATACATTTTGGATTTTTGCATATTTCGCAGGCTACCAGGACTTGAACGCAGCCGCGTGTGTGACCGGCAAGCCGATCAACGGCGGCGGCATCCACGGCCGGGTGGAGGCCACGGGGCGCGGCGTGTTCATGACCATCAACCACTTCCTACACGATGAGCACTTCATGAAGCTAATTAATATGCCGACTGGCTTTAAGGTAGCCGTTCATGTTTACTTAGTAATATAGTGAAATTATTCTTCTATGTGTATGATACATACATGCATGAACATGGTTCCTTAGAACTTATTATCATGTTCTGCTGGAGTTTGTTGCGCCACTTCTTCATCCCAGCTCTATCTAGGAGGTATTGAAGGACTGTCTTGTGTAATATTGACGTTAGAAAAGTGTCGATTCTCAGCCTAAAGCGCGCCTTATCGGGCGAGAGTCGATAGCGGCGATAGTCACGCCGTGACATCAAGTTAAAGTTCTATCAAAACTGAAGCAATCTCCACACGGCGATATCACCGCGGCGAATAGAATATGCGAAGGGAATATGCACGTAATTCAAAACTTATCCATTATTTTAACATAGGTACATTACTCAGAAACAAATTGCAATTTTTTTACATTTTTTAATGCATTCATTATTTGACAATAAATTATTTTATGATGCATTTTTTTTTTATGAAACTGAACGCAAACTCAAAACTCGTCCTCTTCGAAAATGCCGGAAGTGCCGAAAATTACCTTGTGAATAAAATCTATTCTTTGCTAAGTGCTTGAAATCTCACTGCGGTAAATAAGTGTGAATTCTGCTTGAAAAAAGCATAAACAATATTTATTTTTCTATGATTTGGGGCTAAAACAGATGTAAACAAAGCAGTTTCGTGCCTATTGACGTAACATCATGAATTCAGGACTAAACGAACTTTTGAACTGCAGTTGGGAGTTTCATAATTTTTTTTGAGCAACAAGCAGTTGTTCAATTTAACTTTTAATACTTTTTTGGGTGTATATTACTGTCTATTATTGAATAATGAAAAAAAAAATACTTGCATATTCCTTATAAGGCGAAACAATTATGTTTAAAAACGACTTTTGATTTAACCCAAATTGTGCCAAAAAAAAACATGTTAGGATATCGGTATTCTTCTACCTGTGCACACTGGCATCTACAGACCAACAGTTCCATATTGACCTACATAATATATAATCCCTCAGGATAAAACGGCAATAATCCAGGGCTTCGGTAACGTGGGCAGCTGGGCAGCCTACTTCCTACACCAAGCAGGAGTCAAGATTATAGGAGTGTGTGAATATCAAGCCAACATCGCGAACAAAGATGGTATAAACCCTACGGTAAGTCTGTTACATGTTATAAGCTAATTAGGTATGGTGCTTCTGCTTAGTCATATGAGCACTAGGTAGGTAATAATTATGTAAGTTTGCGTTCCCATTGAGGGAAGACCACATTTGAATTTTAAGATTTGAATGCGTCAGTCAGCCTTTAGTAAAAGTTCTCAAACAATTGTAAATTCAGCCTCTAGTTTGTAAAAGTAGCCACTCCAACTTAAATTCGGTTTAAGGTGGTCCCAGTTGTGACTAACAGGCATCCATATCTCAAAACCCACTTAATTCAAATTTACAACTGCTATAAATGACCTTAGTAAAAGATTTGTAAAACTAATTTATTGAATATCAACCCTTGCTGTACACGGAATAAAAAGAACTAGTATGCAAAACGTCGTCCCTCAACCCATCCTCTTAAGTTCGTTTGCGTTCCCATTGAGGGACCACATTTGAATTTTGAGCTATTGAATGCATCAGCCTTTAGTAAAAGTTCTCAAACAATTGTAAATTCAGCCTCTAGTTTGTAAAAGTAGCCACTCCAACTTAAATTCGGTTTAAGGTGGTCCCAGTTGTGACTAACAGGCATCCATATCTCAAAACCCACTTAATTCAAATTTACAACTGCTATAAATGACTACTCTTAGTAAAAGATTTGTAAAACTAATTTATTGAATATCAACCCTTGCTGTACACGGAATAAAAAGAACTAGCATGCAGAACGTCGTCCCTCAACCGATCCTCTTATGTTCGTTTGCGTTCCCATTGAGGGACCACATTTGAATTTTGAGCTATTGAATACATCAGACTTTTGTAAAAGTTCTCAAATAATTGTAAATTCAGCCTCTCGATTGTAAAAGTAGCCACTCAAAAGTTACAATCGGTTAAAGGTGGTCCCTCAGTCGTGACTGACTGGCATCCATATCTCAAAATGTAGTTAAAATTTACAACTGCTATATATGACTACTCTTAGTAAAAATTTTGTAAAACTAATTTATTGAATATCAACCCTTCCTGTTCACTGAATAAAAAGAACTAGCATGCGGAAGGTGGTCCCTCAACCGATCACCTTAAATTCACCTTGACTGGAGACCACAATGCAATTTGAAATTTACCTAAGTGTCTAGCGTTAGTAAAAGTACTTGAACGATTGTAAATTCAACCTCTAGTTTGTAAAAGAAGCCATTCAAAAATTACAATCGATTTAAGGTGGTCCCTCAATTGAAACGTTTATCATAAGAAAAATCAATTTACGTAGCATTCGGAAGTTAAATAGACAAATGCTACAGTCTATCCTTTAGTAATTTTTTTTACTAGCGATTACTGTACTAAAAAGTATCGAAAAATGTACCGTTTTATTTCAAATAATAATCGAATCCTGGGAAGAAATACTAAGATAGAGGTGACCACACAGCAGGATTGTTTGAATAAGTAAAAACTAGTGACTGTTTGTTGATATTATTTTTTATTAATATTATATTTGACTTCACTTAGATAATTAAAAACACAAATAAAATAATGCTTATGATAATAATAAAAAAAAACAAAATTTTACGCTGCACTGACCAAAAACTAGTGACTTTTGTTGATATAATTTTTTATTAATATTTGACATCACTTAGCTATTTAAAAACACAAAGAAAATAATGCGATAATAAAAAACTAAATTTTACGCTGCACTGACAAAAAGCTAGTGACTGTTTGTTGATATTTAATTTATATTAATATTTGACATAATTTTTTTTTCGAATTGATCGATTATCTAAATCCTCAGCGTAATTGCGAAATAACGCTGTTTGTTCGTCATAACTCACTTTAGGTTTTCGACCCATGACAAGCGTAGCACTGCAAAGGAGCATTAGTTTTAAAAACCAAGTAAAAATCCATTACAAACAATTTAGAGAGAAAATTTACGTCAATAAATTAAAACATACCTATATGTTTTAATTTAGGTACACAGATTTCTTTAACTATACTTTAGTATAGTGACCTAATTGGTGATGTTCTTCAGGCGTGAGGGTGTGACCAGATGTATGAACGTAAACGATGAAAGGAGTATGTAAGGACCGTAGCAGGTGGTGTTAGGGATAGGCAGAGGTGTACACCCACATTAAATTTCGCTAGTTATGTTTAGGTTCCATGTAATAAAGGCGAGGCTATTGCCATTAACCGGGCACAAATCCATACATCAGACTGTTACTGAGAAAGTCCAGATGGAAAACTCAATAACACTTTGCCTGCCTGACCCGGGAATCGGACCCAGGACCTCATGCTCTACAATAGCGCTTGCAACCACTAGACCAACGAGTCAGTTTGTAAGGTTCCGTACCAAAATGGTAAAAAGGAACCATTATGATGAGATTAAGTATGTCTGTCTGTCTGTCTGTCACACCTGGATATCTCAAGAACTACTAATGCTATCAACTTGAATTTTAGAATGGTTTTAGATGACGTTTGCCCAACTATTTTGCAAACAAGAAAGAAATTTAAAAAAAAATTGCAAAAGGGACTGAAAGGGGGTCTTAAAAATTTAAAGTGGGGCTACTAGGGCATGTGTGGTATCATATAAAATAGCGCTGTTTGCACATTCTCATACATTTATTTTTTATTTTTTAGGCAGCACAGTTTCCGACTTTTGATAAAAATGTAAAAAAAAATACCTTCCCCCCCCCCCCCCCCCTTATCTCCGAAGTTTGGATAGATAAAAATCTGAAATTGTTCTATGTGATAGAAGTTTATGTAAAGGTTACAGGAAAAATAAAAAGATGTCTCTAAATAGCACAGTTTTTCAGAAATCATCAACATCATATATACGTACGGAACCCTGCGTGCACGAGTCCGACTCGCTCTTGACCGGTTTTTTTATAAAAATGTGGCTGTTATTTTAGTAAAGTTTATTGTAGTGTCTTACCACTTCCACGCGAACGAAGTCGCGGGCAGAAGCTAGTTAATATAGGTAATAATAAATAAGAATTATGTTAAAACTTACGTGATCAACAGGAAAATTATGTACAAATTCATTGGAACTAATCTTACGTACCTATTATAAATTGCTATTTATCTGAAAAAATAAACTCTATTCCGAACAATGTCAAATTTTGTGCACACTAGACATAATTTTTTTTATTGAAGGTGTTTTAATTTTTTTTTAATTCTTTGCGGCTTGTGTTGCTGGTCATTGAGCCGATACTATTTTCAAGTATGTTTATTTTCCTGATGATCAGAAACATTTTAACCGACAAAAACCAAAAGGTTCTCAAATCGACGCGTATAATTTATTTTTATAAAAATTAGTATCAACAAAAAAAATCCTGCTGTGTGGTCACCTCTATCTTAGTATTTCTTCCCAGGAATTCGATTATTATTTTAAATAAAACTGTACATTTTTCGATACTTTTTAGTACATGAATCGCTAGTAAAAAAAAATTACTAAAGGATAGACTGTAGGATGATCAGAAACATTTTAACCGACGAAAACCAAAAGGTTCTCAAATCGACGCGTATAATTTATTATTATAAAAAAATTGTATCAACAAAAAAAATCCTGCTGTGTGGTCACCTCTATCTTGGTATTTTTACCCAGGAATTCGATTATTATTTGAAATAAAACGGTACATTTTTCGATACTTTTTAGTACAGTAATCGCTAGTAAAAAAAAATCACTAAAGGATAGACTGTAGCATTCGTCTATTTAACTTCCGAATGCTACGTAAATTGATTTTTCTTATGATAGGCGTTTCAATTGAGGGACCACCTTAAATCGATTGTAATTTGAATGGCTTCTTTTACAAACTAGAGGTTGAATTTACAATCGTTCAAGTACTTTTACTAACGCTAGACACTTAGGTAAATGTCAAATTGCATTGTGGTCTCCAGTCAAGGTGAACTTAAGGTGATCGGTTGAGGGACCACCTTCCGCATGCTAGTTCTTTTTATTCCGTGAACAGGAAGGGTTGATGTTCAATAAATTAGTTTTACAAATCTTTTACTAAGAGTAGTCATTTATACTCGTAGCAGTTGTAAATTTTAACTACGTTTTGAGATATGGATGCCAGTCAGTCACGACTGAGGGACCACCTTTAACCGATTGTAACTTTTGAGTGGCTACTTTTACAATCGAGAGGCTGAATTTACAATTGTTTGAGAACTTTTACAAAAGGCTGATGCATTCAATAGCTCAAAATTCAAATGTGGTCCCTCAACGGGAACGCAAACCTTAAGTTCACCTTGAGTGGAGACCACAATGGAATTTGAAATAATTTACATATGGGTGTAGCGTTAGTAAAAAAGTACTTGATCTATTGTAAATTCAACTTTTAAACTTGTCAAAAAATAATCGCGATTGACTCAATCAATCAATCAACTCAGCCTATAGCAGTCCACTGCTGGTCATAGGCCTCTCCCAGGCTGCGCCACAACACCCTGTCCTCCGCCTTCCGCATCCAGTCTGTCCCAGCCACCTTTTTAAGGTCGTCGGTCCATCTAGCTGGGAGGCGTCCCACACCACGCTTGCCGATACGCGGTTTTCACTCCAGGACTCGTCTGCTTCACCGGCCATCGGTCCTTCGACAAACATGACCAGCCCACTGAAACTTCAGCTTGCTTACTCTGCAGGCTATGTCGGTAACTCCGGTTCTCTTCCGGATAACTTCATTTCTGATCTTATCCTTCAGAGAAACTCCGAGCATACTCCTTCACAACTTCGAGAAGCGACCCTTCGATGTGGATTGGACTCGGCAAGACGTGCGAATTGTACATGACTTTCGTCTTGTTCAAATTCATGCCGAGGACAATCCGCCGAGAGGCGCCATTTAGGCTGTGCAGCATCTGGTCTAACTGTCATCTCTGCCATTATGACGATGTCATCGGCAAAGCGAAGGTGTGAGATGTACTCGCCGTTTACGTTGATACCCTGTCCAGTCCAGCCCAGCGTCTTAAAGACGTCCTCCAACGATTGACCATCGCAACGTAACTAGTGAAGTCACCATACGACTCGGTACTCGATACTCACGATAAATCGATTCAAGTTAAATGTCAAAACGGGCCCATTATTTTTTGCCAACTTTAGTTTGTAAAAGAAGCCATTCAAAAGTTCCAATCGATTTACGGTGGTCCCTCAATTGAAACTTTTATCATAAGAAAAATCAATTTACGTAGTATTCGGAAGTTAAATAGACGAAAGCTATACAGTCTATCCTTTAGTATTTTTCTTAACTTATGATTACTTTACTAAACAGTACCAAACAATTTACCCGTTTTATTTAAAATATTTACTGAATTCCTGGGAAGAAATCTAAGATTTAATAAGTAAAAATTATATCAACAAATAGTCACTAGGACTATTTGTTGATATCATTTTTAATTAATATTTGACATCATTTATTAGCTAATTAAAAACACAGAAAGAAAATAATGCTTATGATAATAAAAAAAAAATACATAATTTTACCCCTCTGACAATGTAAGTCTGGGAAAATGGACGCTTTGGCAAAATCTGTTTTTTCTGTTCTGTGGGCAGAATCATAAGATCTGTGTACAATTCATAACCCGCAATTCATCTGTTTGACAGCTTTGTATGGAGTTTCGTAAAATGGTCCACAAATTATGAATTGCTCTATTGAAGTCTAATGTCAAATAGCAGCTGTCAAACAGATGAATTTATATAAAATTGTACGCAGATCATTATTATGATCCTGCCAAAGCGTCCATTTTAGGCCCCCTGAACTCTTTAATTCAAACATTACTACTAATGAGACAGTAGCAAAGTGTATGTATAAAAATTTGTTCGTTTGGAGGACTTTCATAAAGCATCATAAGTCATCGTAAGAACCCTTCTGGACTACAATGTTGAATTTGCAAAATGATATATTTGCAAAATGTTGAATTTGCAAAATGTTGAATTTGCAAAATGTTGAATTTGCAAAATGTTGAATTCGCGAAATGTTGAATACCAAAATGTTGATTTTGGAAAGTACAAAAATATAATTTTGACTAAATAGCCAAGTAACTACAACCAACTTGGATGTAGCGCTCGCCGGCCGCTGCCGCGGTACCGCTCGCAGCGCTCGCTAGGCTTGCGCGTGGATTGTCAGTTTTTTTTTTTTTTTTTTTTTTTTCACGGGGTGGAAAATCCTCATGGATGTCCTCCGCCCTGGGGCGGGCGGAGGGGTCTGTCAGACTCTTACCTGACTAAAAACCACCCCAGTTTTCCCCTCCCACACTTGCACCGGGGATCTTGGGATCTGTTATTCCTTCCGCAATCCCCGGCTAGTGCCGGCCCGCCTCTGCGGGCCACCTCAAGTCTGGGGGGGGGTGAGGTGTCTGACCCCCCCCCCCGCGACGTCTGCTAGGGGCGCGCGTGGCACACTACGCGCCGCCACCTCGGGTCCACTGTGATAGGGGGCGGCGGACGTCCCCAAGTCCGCCGTCCCTGGACCCATTTATGGGGGCTGGAAGAGGGCGTTATCGGCCCTCCGCCGACGCCCGGTGCGCCTGCTGCGGGCCGGGTGAGCGGACGAGATCTCCCGCTCCCTTTCCGCAGCCTCCTTCTGCGACAGGACTGTTTCGCAGAAGGACACCACCGCGTCCCAGGACTCCTCGCTGCCGGCCATCGACTCGACCACGGCCGGCAGCGATAGGTCACTGCCTACTCCTGAGATGAGGGCACGGCGTGGCTCCTCCCAAGCGGCACACTCTGCCAGCGTATGCCGCGCCGTGTCCTCCCGGCAGTCGACGCAGTGGTGACACCGGGCGTCCGGCACCCTGTTTATGCGACACAGGTACTTCCCGAAGCAACCATGCCCCGAGAGCACCTGCGTCACCCGAAACGACAGGGAGCCGTGCCTCCTCCCGAGCCAGGCTTAGTGGCAGTAAGTACAGTACTGGCCGGACCGCCTCGATGGTGGCGAGGCCCGGGTAGGGCGTGAAAGCCTGTCCCGCCATTCCACCACCAGGGCTGCGCGAAGCTGTGACCGACGCAACTCCACATGTCGTTGCATCAGCCACTCGCCCCGCGCCCTCGCTTCCTCGCGCCACCGATACAGTGATGCGAGTACTTTCGCCTCGAGGTCACAGTTTTAACCTAACCTAACCCATAAGGTCAACATTTTGGGATTCAACATTTTGCAAATTCAACATTTAGTATTCAACATTTTGCAAATTCAACATTGTGGTCCGGAAGTCCTTAAAGCTCTCAGTCATCACTATGAACATTGCTTTGGGACGCATTTCAAAGCATTTCAATAAACCCATTTAAAGGCACATTTTAACTGTCAAGGATTCGGTCAGTTAGAAAGTTGAAGCTAGTTGCCAATTCCAAAACAATAAGCAGGTAGGTATTGCAAAATATTGCGGTATTTAGATTATTATTCTTGTTGCTTCTTTATATATGAGAACAAAATAAAATAATTCAAAATATAAGATTAAAGATAAGCTCTGGCAGACGCCAACGAACGATTGTTGGCGTTTGCTAAACCGAGAGGACCAACGAAAGCCATTCGTTGGCGTTCGTTGGGCCGGCGCGCGGCGCGTGGCGGCGGCGGCGTGTACAGTCACGAGCACTAATTACCAACTGATTATTATCTTATTATTATCTTTTCTCAAAGTTGCAATAGCCGATTTTCTCGTGGAATAACCACGAGAAAATCGGTGTTGAATTTTGCTAAGAATTTATATATTGTATGCGTATTCATTGAGGGACCACATTTGAATTTTGAGCTTTTGAATTCGTCAGCCTTTATTAAAAGTTCTCAAACAATTTTAAATTCAGCTTCTAGTTTGTAAAAGTAGCCACTCAAAACTTAAAATCTGTTAAAACAAAAAAAAAAATTAGATTGTGCATTTTGATTATGTGATGTGATGTATATGAAATTACCTTGCACATGGACCTTAAGTATAGAAAATACTTATTAAAGAAGAAAATTTTAATTTACATGGTAAATGTTCAGTGTCAAGTTATAATAAAAATTAAAAGTATTAAAAAACAGATAATTTTATAAAATGTGTAGTTATGTTCAAATAGTAGTTTAAAAAAATAACATAAATAACTTTTTTTTTAATTATTTAAAAAATAGTTTTCATATATATGTATAAAGAAGCAACAAGAATAATAATGTAAATACCGCAATATTTTGCAATACCTACCTACTTATTGTTTTGGAATTGGCAACTAGCTTCAACTTTCTAACTGACCGAATCCTTGACAGTTAAAATGTGCCTATTTAAGGGTTAATTGAAATGCTTTGAAATGCGTCCCAAAGCAATGTTCATAGTGATGACTGAGAGCTTTAAGGACTTCCGGACCACAATGTTGAATTTGCAAAATGTTGAATCCCAAAATGTTGACCATATGGGTTAGGTTAGGTTAGAACTGTGACAAACCGCGCGCGAGCCGAGCGAGCGGCTACATCCAAGTTGGTCGCAGTTACTTGGCTATTTAGTAAGAATTATATTTTTGTACTTTCCAAATTCAACATTTTGGTATTCAACATTTCGCGAATTCAACATTTTGTAAATTCATCATTGTAGTCCAGAAGGCTTTAAGGTACCTACGTAAACAAAAACGTAAGCTTAGGTACAGTCAGTGACCTGCATAACCCAACCCCCTCTTCTTTTTGTAAGAGGGGGGTCCCAGATCAGGTAATGCAGACTACTAACCGTACCGTGCGTTGGTACTGCTACTTTACCATTTTCCGTTTCCTTTTTTTTCTTTAAAGGAGGTTAACTGTTGTTAACACTTGTTAAAATAATAAACCATTTTGCCATTTTTTACTTTCCCAACCAGGAGTTAACGACTTACATGAGAGACAATAAAAAGAGCGCCAAGGGATTTCCGGGAGGTACGGAGGCTGGGGAAGACCTTTTGTACCAAAAATGTGACATTCTCGTGGTAGCGGCTACGGAGAAAGTCATCACAGCCGCTAATGCCGATAAACTTAATTGTAAGGTAAGCAGCTACAGTTTAACCAGAATTGGGTAACCGTTTCGTTTCCGAATTAGCACGACCGTCGCGCCACAGTAACCCATGGGGGGGGGGGGTACTTAGGCGCAAAGTTATAAGCTTATAAGGTCCGTATTACAGAACCTTTTTGAAAATTTCAAGCATTACTTAAAGCTAGTTTCAATTTCAACCAATCAAAAAGCTTTTAACGAGTTTTAAGTAATGCTTGAGAGAGAGGTCGTGTACCTAATACGCAACTCAAATCAAAATCAATCAAGAATATTTTTATTTCACATATACCTACATGAGCACTTATGAAACGTCAGAAGCTAGGTGCACGGTTCCAATTGGTAGTTTCCTATGGAGAAGAGCCGGCAAGAAACTAAACGGTTACTCTTAAAAAAAAAATGGCTTTTATAATGTTTTCAAATTAGTGTTATTAAGTATGAGAGGACAGCGTAGGCCTGTCAAAAGTATCAGGTACGTCGATTAAGCCTACAACGTCCTAGCAAACAATATAAAATATGTAATAAAGAAAACCATTGTCAGTGAAGTCCATCCTCCATTGCCCCATAAACGACATCAAGAAGGTGCGTAGGTAGAGTTGCGTCTATTTTGTACAATTCATGCGGCACCGAGTCCTAGGCCTTCTTATAATCTATCCAACATTTCGAAAAATCCTTACGGGATATACGAACCTGTTGGCTTATGGCCATTTCTTTATGGAGTAGCTTCTTGGTACCACGGGACCTATTCTTAAATCCATTCTGAGGCAGACATAATTGAGTTACCTACAATCAATATGATGTGTGCAATTTTTGCTCTAAGAATGGATGTAAGAACTTTATAGACCGTCGGTAAACATTTTATTGATAAATGATAAATGATTTTATTTCTGTAAGTAGGTTTGTACAAACACTTTTACACGTCAATCATATTTTAAAAACTAGATGAGGTCGGCGTTTCCTATCTGACTACTCTGAGAAGAAAGGCCGAAACAAACTCAGAGGTCATAGTCTCTTTTAAAGTCCAGACATAATCTTGGTCAGATCATGTGAAGACCATATAGATTGGTGTCTGAAATGGTCTTTTGAGGAAAGAATCAGACAGGTTGAGTGGACCTGACCAGTCAGTGCACGCATTTGTCAGTAATCGTGCAGCTCTACTCAGAATTTAAGGAGCTCAACGATGCGACGATCAATACCAAAGAAAGGACATTTGGGTAGGCCACTTATATGACTCAAACTGCCAGACCATGATTAACACTAACTGAGAATAAAAGAAAGGGAAAAAAATTATTATGCAATAACCCACATAGTCTTCACATTCACAATAATTAAAATAATATAATACTTTACAAGTAAATATTCATGTCATTGTGTATAAAATAATAATTAAATGTCGCTGTTTATAAAATAATAAAGTTAGCAAAAACAAAAAAAAAAACAATAAAAATAAACTACCTCAATATGTACAAAAATTGGAGCAGCTCAATCCCAAGCCTTTTTGTCCTCAATATAATCTTTAACAGTATAAAAGGCTTTCTGGCACAACTTACGTTTAATGAATGATTTGAATTTATTAAGGCTTAGATCTTGATCGTGGCTTGGAAGTTTATTATAAAAGCGTATACATTGACATCGAAACGAGCCACCTATTTTCTTGAGCCTTGTTGTAGGTACAACAAATTTGTGTTTGTTCCTAGTATTTATATTATGGATATCACTGTATTTTTTAAATAATTTTATATTTTTATGGGCATATAATAGATTTTCAAAAATATACTGAGAAGGCACAGTCATTAGATTAATCTCCTTAAATTTCTCTCTGAGAGAGTGTCTTGGACTTAATTTATAAATTGATCGAACAGCTCTTTTCTGCAAAACAAAGATAGTCTGAATGTCGGCAGCATTTCCCCATAACAGAATACCATACGACATTACACTATGAAAATAGCTAAAGTACACTAAACGGGCTGTCTCTGTCAGTTAAATTACGATTTTTTCTAACAGCATATGCTGCGGAGCTTAGCTTTTTTGACAGTTTATCTACATGTGGGCCCCACTGAAGCTTAGCATCCAAAGTCAAGCCCAAGAATACTGTGCTATCTTCAGGATTCAATTCTTCGCCCTTTATTAACACATTAGTTTTCACCTGCCTAACGTGAGGTAGCGTAAACTTAATGCATTTGGTTTTTTTTTCGTTTAGAAGTAAATTATTAACATTAAACCAGTGAACTACTTTTGAGATCGCGCTATTTACATCGTCAGTAACCAGCTGCTGACGTTTAAGTTTAAACAAAAGTGAAGTGTCATCTGCAAACAACACTATATCATGATTATCCTTTATGAGGTAAGGCAAGTCATTAATATAAATAAGAAACAAGAAAGGACCAAGAATTGAGCCCTGTGGGACTCCCATTATTACTATAGATCCGGGAGATCTTTTCCCATTGACGTCAACGCTCTGAATCCTATTACTCAAGTATGAAATAAGAAGATCCAGAGCGGTGTTCCGGATCCCGTAGTGGCGGAGTTTCCTGATTAACGTTTCATGAAAAACGCAATCGAATGCCTTGGACAAATCACAAAAAATGCCCAAGGCATCGCATTTATCTTCTCATGCATTATAAATATGTCCTAACAGTTCAACACCGGCATCAGTAGTCGAACGGCCCCTTGAAAAACCGAACTGTTTGCTATGTAGTAATTTATGTTTATTAAAAAATCTTTGCAATTGGTCTAAAATTAATTTCTCAAACATTTTACTAAAGGTAGGTAGTACTGAAATAGGTCTATAATTTGAGGGGTCTGATGTACTACCTGATTTAAACAACGGTATTATTTTACTATTTTTCATAAGGTCAGGAAACTCCCCACAGTCAATACAATTATTAAAGATAAGAGCTAAAGTAGGTGCTACAATGTCTATAATAGACTTAGCAACTTCAACAGAATTACCCCACAGATCTGCAGTCTTTTTTACATTTAAAGTGTGAAAGGTTTTAATTATATCTCTACAGGTAATATGTTCAAAATGAAATTCCGACTCGCAAACATTCACATTTTCCTCCAAAGACTCAGCAACAGAAGGTGGTATTTATTAACATCTCCCTTACGACTATCATTACAGGTGTAATACCTAATGCGATAGCGCGGTCTTATAGTTAATTTACAATCTATAATATGAAAAACGTAAAAAAATAAACTAGTAGTACTTAAAATAACATCAAAAAATAATAACTACTGTACTAACAACACATTTTTTTTTTAAACTACAACGTAATAAAGCCCACACTATAACATAAAATAAACAACAGTATTTTTGCGAATTCACTCAAGTGGCATGTAAATACATCGATCTTCACGTGAAGTTCGTTAATAACCCGAATTGCGCGGGTCAATGGTGTTTTGGCGAGGAGGTTGGTCCTGGCAACTGGCACGGCCAGCAGCGGCGGACGGCGCCGCCTCCACACATAGCGGTCTGGTACACATACACTCAGACGCTGCAGTACTCCTGGGTTATGCTCAATGCCACGAAGTAACCTAACCAGATACGCGACAAGCGTGAATTCCCGTCGTACCCTCAGTTGGTTGTACCCGACCATACCGAGTACAAACAGAGTAGGGTACATCAACGGGTAAAACGGGCCAAAAACCCCATATAATTTCTTGTACAAGTGGCGCGTGAACTTGTTCTGTACGCGTTCCAGCATTACCGAGTACTTGGCCTCATCGGAGCCCATATGACAGCACTATGTTCCAGGTGACTCCTGACAAGTGCGTCATACAGGACCCTAACCCCCTTATTACAAAACAAGGTTTATCTTCAGACCCAGGTTTAAAACATGGAGCCATTATTGAATTTCGAAATTTATTCTGACTATGGTAAAGTTCCTAAACACAAAACTGACAACTTAGTACCGAACTAAGTTTTCAGTGTTGTATAAAGAACGGTATTTCAATCACTGTTACGTTCTTATTACAAAAACTAGCTCCATGGTTTAAGCCATGTCAAAATATAAATCTTGTTTTGTAATAAGGCGGTAACTGTTGCGATGTTAGTGAAATGCCTTGTCGGTCTCAGAACAAATCCCAAGTTTCTAAACGCCCTTCTACAGATCCCCGTAATATGATCGCGAAACGACAGTTCAGGAGTAAACGCAACCCCCAAATCCCGCACCGCAGGGACTCGTTGCATAAGCGCGTCGTACCACGTACTCGTGCACTAGAGGGGCACGCGCGCGCGTAAAACTCATCACCGAGCACTTCGACACGTTGAAGAAAAGCTTGTTCTCCTGACTCCATTCCACTACCCTATCTATATCCTCCTGCAATCGTACGCAATCGACATGTGATTGGTCTACAGTTTTTAGGTTTCTCATTACCTACTACCTGATATATGGAGCAGGTGGGTAACTCCTGTCGTAAAGAACAGTGGAAGCGACCCAGTCTCTAAAGATGATTGATTGAAATTGTGAGGCTAAGCAGGCGTGTGACTTATATATATTTTTTAAATATTTTGTCAAATTTTTGTGTGAAATGGCTCGCGGATTTTTTGTAGGCCTTGCCTCAAATCCTTCCTGAAAGTTACATGTTTAAAAACTGTCTAGGGAACTCTCAAGTGGTAGTCAACTTAGTCAACTCTAAGTTGACTACCACTTGAGAGTTCAGTTGGCTATTGATACCTAGTGGATATTATTATGGCTGAAATAGATACCAAGTTAGTAGGTAAGTTTCTGTACCTACAGAAATAGATGATCTACAATAATAATAATATGTCAGAAGGTTGACCCGTCCTAGCATTTATGACAAATTGTAAGACATGACATAATTTATAATTTTTTGTCACACACGCCTTGGGTACGTACGCCCGTGCTCGCCCCGCTGCCTGCAGCGAGAAAAACTATTGTTGCCACGACATGTTTTATACTGTAGGTCATAGCGGAGGGTGCCAACGGGCCCACGGTGCCGTCTGCCGACGTGATTTTGCTAAAGAAGAACATCCTGACAATACCCGACCTGCTGTGCAACGCCGGCGGCGTCACCGTCTCCTACTTCGAGTTCCTCAAGAATCTCAACCACGTCAGCTTCGGGAAACTCAGCATTAAATTCTGGAGAGATTCAAACACTGCACTCTTGGGTAATCAATATTATTTACTATTTTTCTTGAAATATTTTCCTTTTTTTTTTTCTTTTTCTCAAATAGTTTTAATGATGGTCTGGCATTTGGAGCACTTTATGCGGCCTACCCAAATGTCTTTTCTTTGGACTTTCGTCGAGTCGTTGAGCTCCTTAAATCTTGAGTTGAGCTGCACGAGTACCGACTGTCCACTCAAATTTGTGTGGTTCTTTCCTCAAAAGACCATTTCAGAGACGGATCTACATATTATGGTACTCACATGGTCTGACCAAGATTGTCTGGACTTTAAAAGAGACTGACTCCTGAGTTTGTTTCGCTATTTCTTATCAGGGGTAGTCAGATAGGAAATGTCGACTACATCTAGCTTATTTTTTTATATGACGTGTAAAAGTGATTCCGATATCCTATTTACAGAATAACCGATTTCATTTCATTTATACCATTTTGATCCCCAAAGTCAAAAGTCAAAGTCGCCGACTATGAAGTCAGCTCGAATTTACGGAATTACCTACCATTGGTACTTCTGTTGCTTCGTCCACGGTCTTACATCTGGTCATACACGGGTGGCCCAACTTAGATGGCTGTGCCTACTGGCGATGGCGGCACGGACGGCTCCGGATCCTTCGGCATCACCACATGCAAGCGCAAATGGACCGCAAGGATGCCGCGGTCTCTTTAGGCATGCCGATTAACTATGTTCCTATTCGTAGCATAAAGTGTCCTATTGTGGGGCACTCGAATGAGGTACATAGCTCTGGTGGTGTCCTTTTTAATGTAAAATAAATAGATTTTAAGCTTTACTAACAATTTTATGTTTTTAATTTTGTATGTTCTGATTTAAACTTATCTATAAATAAATCAAATAAATAAAATCCCTTACCGTGCCGTGCCGCACGCCGTGGACGCAGGCCTTAAGTGATATCTTAGAGTTAATCGTGGTTTATTTGTGTACCTATTAGATTCGGTGGAGAAATCGCTGAAACAGGCTTGCGTGGACGCGAAGGTGTCACCGACGCCGGCGTTCGCGTCCATGATGTCGGGCGCCAGTGAGAAGCACATCGTCGGCACTGGGCTGGAGTTCTCCATGACTAATGCCTGCAATGTACGTATTTGAGCGCTCCTAGTAGTCGAGCCAACTCACTCATCGAACAAGACCCCAAT
Organism: Tiliacea aurago; assembly: GCA_948098905.1. Lineage (NCBI taxonomy): Eukaryota > Metazoa > Arthropoda > Insecta > Lepidoptera > Noctuidae > Tiliacea > Tiliacea aurago. The sequence goes on along the minus strand of OX402588.1, from coordinate 26,186,515 downwards.
CCCGCCTTCGTCTTACATCGTTAGATTCCCCTACCTCCCTACCGCGTCAAAAAGTAGTTTGTTTCGTTGGCAATGACATGAATAGTAGGTATCACTTTTACTGAAAATGGTAAGTATACATCGTTCCACGCGGGATGTGCGAGCTCACTCTTGTCAGTGTGAACTCTTTTTCTTTTTCGCGCTACCGCTAAGTACCGAGGAGCAAACCTAACAATTTAAGTCTGCTGCTACATCAAAAAGTTTCGTCCTTAAAAACCAGATTTTGTTACAGAATGTGGCGGCGGCGGCGAAGACACACAACCTGGGCATCGACTTGCGAACCGCGGCTTACATCACGTCTATAATGAAGATATTCGTCACGTATGATGAACACGGCCTAGCGTTCTAGTAACGGTTTAAGGCCATACGTACTATTATGATGTTGTTATAACATAACGTCACGCTTGATATCTCCGAAGTGTTAGGGAGCGGTGTACCCTACATTTCGCCAGTTATGTCTAATTAAGTCCCATGTAACAAAAAACCAACCGGTAAATCAACCCGGCACAAATCTAAACTCCGGGCACCTACTGAAAAAATTCTACTGGAAAATCCCAAAACACTTTGCTCGACCTAGGAATCGAACCCAGCACCCCATGCTCAGCTGCAACGCTTGCGACCACTGTACCAACGAGGCAGTCAGTGTATTTTCAATTTTCCCACTGCGGGACAAAAGCCCGTAATTAATTGCCATTATCTTATGCGGTATTTTTCAAACATTGGACTTCGGTCAATCGATCTTATTAGATAGATTTATTGATACGATTAATCGTTTTATGTTCTTTTACCCGGAATCGCTCTTTTTCCGTAAACCGCTCTATCGAAAGACCTAAGCGCGCGTTGCGTCAAAATCGCGCGCTGACCCGTGCGCATAAAATTGAAACGAGTGGTGACCTGTAAGGCTTCGGTCGTTGGCGTTGTCGTGCTGACATTAGCTTTACATCAGCGTATATCTACTGAGAAAAGGGGGCAAAAGTGAATTTTAAATCACCATGTGCGTATATACAAGCATGTTAGCAGCTAACGTCGCGCACTTCACATACAGACGACTACTGGTCCTTTAGTGTTGTCGTATTACACACGAATGTGACATACCTACGGGATGACTTTTTGAGATTGTACTTTAGTGTCAAAACCAAGTGTAAACTACCTATTATAAAATGCACAGTAACGGAGCCAGTCAAGTATTACTTTTAAGCAACAAAGGGGGGTGGCGGGTCCTTTGCTTAGCTTATTTTTGATGACATGGGGGACTGGGATCTTAAGTAGATTCTAATTTGAACAAATATGGCAACCCTACTTGTCTATGCTCCAAAACGAAAAGCTTGTTCAGGTATTCCTCAAAATAATTATTGCCTACTCGCTCTCACGGTTTAGTTAGAAAGAACCGAAGTAGGGAAATTACATTAAATTCCAAAAACTCCGCAGTAATACTTGAATGGCCCCAAAGAAGGCAAACAAACAGACAGACTTTCCTAATGTAGATGACATCAGGCCCTATATACTGAACACAGTATTATGTATAGCGAACAAAAGATGTGCCTATAGACCATGTAAACATGTTTGGAAACCGGGTCATACTAATATTATGTCGTAAGTATTCATAATGGCAGAATATTAGGTGCACACATAGAAACAATTAAAAATGCAGTAAAAACACAAACAAAAACTGCATTTAAAACTAACATATGTTTGTAAACAACCGTCCTAGTAATGTCCTATTACCATATTAACATTACATTTGGTAAAGGTAAAAGTATTCATAATCACAGAATATTAGTTGCACTCACAAACAAATAAAAGTGCAGTAAAAACAGCAACTAAACTGCATTTAAAACTACAACATTATATGTTTGGAAACAGGGTCATAAAATGTCTTCATATGATAACATTTGGTAACGAGACTAGGTTCAAGCATTCATAAACACAGAATATTAGTTGCACTCACAGAAACAATTAAAAATGCAGTAAAAACACCAATTAAACTGCATTTAAAACGACAGTGAAGCAAGTAGTCTTTAAAAATAAGAGAAAAGTTACTCGAGCACGACTGCACCCTTACCAAGGTATCGTGTTGACCAGTACCTGCAACATGGTTAGGAAAAGGCTAATAAGCAGAAGATGACTCGAGCATGATTGCTTTAACTTTTATTTCGGTTTTCGATCAGAAGTAACATCTCAAACTCTCGTGTGCTGATTAATATTTAGCAGTTGACACAGTTTAAAACATCGTACTTCTCTGGCTTGTTAGGTATTTGGGGTAACAATAGTTACCTATGACTAATATCAGACTATAATAATATGTTTAGATTAAATCATTGCAGATGACAATACCTGTCTAGTTCCATTATTTCAGGTAATTCAAGAGTACTAATCTAATTATATAATTAACAAAATGTAGGTATCATAAATGATTGTGTAAAATGTTGTTGTTACTGTGACTATGGGTTATTGTGACTTTCAGGAACACTCACGACTTCACGAATAGTATATAAATTATAATACTATCACTAAAATAGTTTATTTTTAATAGGTACCTACTATTAATAATATTATCACATTAATAATGGTGATGTTTAGAAATGAAAATGTTTGCCTGCCCATAGTCTCTTTACTATTAATTTACTATTAAGTTTTTATTTTATTGAATTAAACATTTACAAATTTTAAAATGAATTTATTATTTTTTAAATATACCTACATTTGATGTTCTCACTTGGACGGATTCTCACTTCGCCGGAGTACAGGTATGAAGTAAAACGTTTAGTTTTCTTTTCTCACTTGGTCGAATTGGAAATATCTCGGGACACATGTTTTCTACAATTATATTCTATTCTATTCTTTTCGGGGTCACACTTTTTCTTTGTTCCCGTTGAGTTACACCATTTTGGGTTACAATGTTACCGAATGGGAAGAACCGATTAGTAACACTAACTCATCCCGTGCCGTGCCGGCAGTGAGCGCCGGCCCTTAGGGCTTGTACATAAAACTGCGATGCGAAGCCCTTAGGTAATAGATTCATTTTATTTGCGGGATAAACTTTTACGTGTATGAGAATTGTGGGCCCATTTTGAACGAAGGTTTACTAAGTAGGACAGTGTTTTGCGATAATCTCTTGTTTTCACAAAAGCTAAAAAGATTTTTGTTGTGTGCATAGTTTTTCAGGTACAGGTGGGCCCTCAATTCCCTATGTGAGAACTAAGGGCCCAACTTTACGGTCAATAACTCGTGTGCGTTAAGATTGCTCCGCCAAGTTACCCAAACAAAAAAAAAGTTAGCCAATAAAATTGTCGAAATTTGTCAAAATCGAAGGGAACAAACCAAAAATTTGTCAAAGTAAAAATAAAAAAGGTATAAGGGTTTTAAGTTGGCCGCGCGAACGTAACGTGGAGGATTGCGCGGCCATGGAGATCTCAACTTGGGTTAGAGATCTAATTCTTTTTGTCAATTGAAGACTGAATTTGTCAAAAATTGTCGAAAAAACAATTATAAGCTCTAGATCAATATTTTACGAAATACTCACCTTGGAAGTTATGGCCGCGCAAACGTGCACTTGTCATTTCTTTAATGTTGATTATTTCTTTAAAACTTAAGACGTATACAGTAAAACTGTTACCAAAAGAATGGTCTTAATTTGTCAAAACTAACGAAAGCAATAAATACTACAAAGGTTTAGGTTTTTTTGTTTTTTCTACAGACGAAATCAGTCCAAAACGAAATGCACGTGGCCGCGCGGTCGAAACGTTACTTTGTACGCTGATATCTCATTAACTATAATTGCTAGGATTTCGGTGTGAACATCCAATTTTGCGACATATTTACCTCATTAGAATTACATATCGTTTTACCCTCAGAACAGTTTTCAACGCGTGTAATCTCAAAAATGATGTTATCTCATACAATGTTCGAGCACGGTAACCATAATTTCGATTTGATTCGGGAATACCTTGTAGTGACAGCTACTTACTACATACACCTGAACCTGTTATAACATTCCGTAAAGAAATATAGAAGCAATCGTCTTGAAAAATACGGTTTGTAAGAAACAAGAGAGTAAACACCGATGCGGCACGAGCATCATCACAATGCCGCACACACATGGTTCGCTTCGAAAGAAGCGGTTTTGTAAGCGCAAGCAGAAGCACCAGCACAGATCCTTTCTGCCGGGCGCCGTCGTCAAGTGAACATCGAAAAATCTGAAGACTGCCTGCCGATCCGCGGGACGCGTGTGTCGTCAGCGTCATGTATCCTCGTGTCCATCTGTGTGGTTCCGGAGCGTGCAGTGAAGATACGGAGTGTGCTGGTGCTTCTGCTTGCGCTTACAAAACCGCTTCTTTCGAAGCGAACTATGTGTGTGTGGCATTGTGATGATGCTCGTGCCGAATCGCTTTTTACTCTCGTCTTTTTCAAGACAATTGCTTCAATGTTTCTTTACGGAATGTTAAAACGTGGTAAGGTAACAGGTTCAGTGGTAAGTAGCTGTCACTATATACAACCTCTAACTGGAGACTAGCAATTATATTGGACAACAAATAGCTCAATCTGTAAAATGTATTATTAATATTAAATAAAAAACTTGTATATTTATTATTTCGATTTATGTTTATTCATCAAAGCTTACAAAATTTTGCGCTCTCACTCTTTCTCACTCGTACAACTGCTGGCCAGTGGACCACCGGCCGAATGATCTAATAGTGAATATTAGTTTTAAGTTTTCGTAAGCTATTATAGAATTTCAATTCACTAGCTACATACTTAATGATAATGAAAAGGGCAGTGGAGTATATTTAAAAATAAAATTACAGTTTAGTTGCGCGGGCGCTGGGTAAAATAGTCCGTCTGCACAATGAATGCGCACCTCTCCATATGTATCGCGACGGAACGTCAACTTCAGAGCGTTCGTCGTGCGGGTTCTGAACTGTTATCTGCCCCTCGTCATGGAAGAAGACTTTTGGCCGCAGGACGTGGTGTTCCGTCGCTTCCGCGGACATTCTACAGGACAGAACAATCTAGTGCAAAGTGCAGTGCTACTAACATAGTCTTAAGCCTTTTTATTAACACAAGTTTTTGTTTATACATTATGTATGTTTAGGTTAAGGTATTTTTCAATGGGCCTGTGTCGCCTGAAATAAATGGTATTATTTATCGGGAGTGTTTTTTTTTTTCTCAGCTCGTAGGCTGGTTTTTAGCTACATTTACGGGCCAGAGCCAAGTAAATGCAGCGTGTGGTGAATTTTATGGTGAGAGTGTACTTTCGTCTAACTGCATAAATTTCCTAACGATTCTGCATGTGTTTAGGATGGCTGCTTTCTGCATATTTATGTAAAGGGATTCTTCTAGATTTATTATTTTTAGGCTACGGAGCAGATGGTTGGGAATAACACCTGTGGTGGAGAGAACTACAGGAACAACATAAACTTTATCTTGTCTCCAAATTCTTGTAACTTCTTCTTTAAGCTCAGCGTATTTGCTTATTTTTTCAGTGATTGTTTTTTGTAGATTATGGGTGTTGGGAACTGCAATGTCTATGAGGTAAGTGATTTGTCTGATTTTATCCTGTAAGGTTATGTCTGGTCTATTATAGTGGATGGTCCTATCTTATAGATAGGACCATCCACTGTATGGCGCGATCGTAATACAGATGTGTGTCATTTTCTAGAATAGTTTGTGGTGCGTAGTTATAGTAGGGAGTGTTAGTGTTTTGTATGAGACTGTGTTTGAGTGCTAGTTTTTGATGGATGATGTTTGCTACCTGGTTGTGCCTGTGAGTGTAGTCTGTCTGTGTGAGGGTTATGCATGCTCCGGTAATATGTTGTATAGTTTCTGATTGAATATGGCATCTGCGGCATTTATCGTTTGTGATGGTAGGGTCTTTAATGATAAATTTTCTGTAGTTTTTGGTGTTGAAGATTTGATCTTGTATAGCTATGATAAAGCCTTCTGTTTCAGGGAACAAGCTTCCTATTTTAAGCCACTTATTTGATGCTAATTTGTTTATGTGGGACTGCTCTAGGTCATGAGGGTGTCTACCGTGAAAGACTTTCTTTTTCCAGTTTTCAATTTTTTGGTTTTGAGGGTCAATTATGTTTATGTCTTGAATATTTTGGTCATTTAAATTAAGCGGGGTGTAATTAAAATCATTTAAGGTAATAGCTTTGTGTATGTTACTAGTGCTAGATTTGGTATAGAAAAATGTTTTTAGCCTAGTGATTTGTTTCTGCCAAAGGTGATGTATGTCGATTAGGCCTCTCCCTCCATTTTGTCTTTTGATTGTGAGTCGTTCGATCGCAGATTTAGGATGTAGGTTGTTGTGTTTTGTGAGTGTTGTGCGTGTGATTCTTTCTAATTGTTCGATGTCAGTTTTTGACCATTTTATTACTCCGAATGAGTAGGTCAATATTGGTATGGCGAAGGTATTCAAGGCTTTTATAAGATGCTTTCCAGATAGCTGTGTTTTGCAAACTGCATTAATTCTTCTCCTATATTCTGTATTTAGTGTCTGTTTAATTGCTGTGTGGTCGATTCCTTTGAGTTGCTTTTTTTTTTTTTTTTTTTTTTTTTTTTTTTTTTTTTTTTTTTTTTTTTTTTTTTTTTTTTTTTTTGGGTGGGAAATTATCAAATAACTTCTCCCGCTCTGGGCGGAGCGGGAGGGCGTGTCAGACTTTTACTGACTAAAACCCACCCGTATTCCTTCATTTGCCTGTGTGCCAGGGCCACGATATCCCTTTCGGACAAACTCGCAACCCTGGCAGGCATTGGCCCTAACGGACCCCGTCAGTTGCTGCTGACAACTCTTTGAGGCGCGCGTGGAATACAACGCGCCGTCGACCCGGGCCTGGTCCTTATCGGACGGTGAACTACCCATCGCTCACCGTCCGCAAGCCCGCGCCTACGGTGGCCGGAAATCGGCTTGCGACTCCCGACGCCCGGGGCGTCTCCTGCGGCGACTAGGGGCGCGAGGGCGCGAACCTTGCCTCTCCCTCACGCGTTCCGCCTCCTCCTTCGCAAGCATTACTGCTTCGCAGAAGGAGGTGACGGCCTCCCATGCACTCTCGCTCCGAACCATGGCCCGAACCAGGGCCGGACGCGAGAGATCGCCGCCGCCGATCGCCTCCGTGAGGACACGGCGGTGCTCCACCCAAGCCGGGCAGACCTCCACCGTATGCTCCACCGTGTCCTCCGGGCGATCCACACAGTGGTGACACCCGGGCGTTTCCTCCCGCTTTATCCTGAACAGGAACCTCCCGAAACAACCATGTCCGGTGAGGACCTGCGTCAGGCGGAAGGTGAGGACGCCGTGGCGCCTCTCTAGCCACTCCTCAAAGAGGGGACTTATCGCCACAATTGTAGCGTGCCCAGCGCTGGGTTGCGACAATCGCACTCTCCATGCCGCCATGAGATCCCGCCGGAGCTCTGTCCGCTGTGCCGTGATTTCTCGCGGCAGCGGAGTTTCACCCCGGCGTTTCGCCTCCTCGCGCCACTCCCAGATGTGCGCGAGGACTTTTGCCTCCAGATCCCATGGCGGTAGTCCGGCAAGGAGGCCCGCCGCCTCACGGGAGACCGTGCGGTAACCCCGTACCAGCCTGATGGCCATGACCCTTTGGGACGCATTCAATTGGCGGGCTGGTCGCAGCCTTAAGGAACGCGCCCACACCGGTGCCCCGTAAAGGGCCATGGACCGCACGATCCCCGCGTAGAGCCTCCGGCAGGAGGCGTTTGGACCCCCTAGATTGGGTAGGAGCCGCTTTAAGGCAGCCCCGGCCCGTTCCAGTCTGGGAGCCAAACGTCGAAAATGCTCCACGAAGTTCCAACGGCTGTCGAGGACGAGTCCCAGGTACTTCATCGTCGACTCGACACCGATGTGAACCCCTCCTACCGTTATCTGGGAACCCGACAGTAGCGCATTCCGAGGACCATAAAAACACATGGCCTCAGACTTGTGCAAAGCCACCTCGATCCTTTGAGTTGCTTGTATCCTAAATATTTGTATAGATCTGTTGGCTCCATAGCTGCTATTGTGTCGGTGTCGCTGACTGCATAGTTACCGGGTTTTACTTTTCCTTTTATAATATGCAATGTCCTACACTTATCTAATCCAAATTGCATATTAATATCCTGACTAAATGTTGTCGTCACTTCTATAAGAGCTTTCATTTCTTTTTCAGTTTTAGCATATAATTTAATGTCATCCATGTATATGAGATGCGAGATAATAGTTTCTTCGGTATTGTTTTTAAAATTATATCCAGCCCGACACCGATTGAGTAAGTGAGACAAGGGGTTCCGAGCGAGACAGAACCAAAGAGGGCTCAAGGAATCCCCCTGGTAAATACCCTTCCTAATATGTATTTGTCGAGTTATGAGAGTGCTGAGACGATTATTTATATGAAGTGTGGTTTTCCAACGTGTCATTACAATGCGTAGAAACTCTATTATTTTGGAATTGATTTTATATATTTCTAGGATTTGTATTAGCCAAGAGTGTGGAATACTATCGAAAGCTTTTTGGTAATCTATATAAGTACAGTGTAGGTTTCTATTTTTTGTGGTGGCATGTTTATGGATAGTAGAGTCTATAACCAACTGTTCTTTGCATCCCATGTGGCCTCTCCTGCATCCCTTCTGCTCCTCTGCTATCATATTGTGGTGTTCAATGTGTGAGTTGATTTTATTAGTGATTGCTGATGTTAGTATTTTATAAATTGTCGGTAGGCATGTGATTGGTCTGTATTGGGAAGGCTCTGATGTGTATTCTGTTTTAGGTAGCATGTAAGTTATTCCGGTGGCAATGAATTCGGGTATATTCTGTTCTCCTAATACTATATCTGTTAAATTTTTTGCTATGGATTTGTGTAGTATCGTTAACTTTTTATACCAGAAATTTTGTATTTTGTCTATACCCGGTGACTTCCAATTATGTAATCTAGTCGTTAAATATGTGATTTCAGACTCTGTTATCTCTTTAAATTCCATTTCATCTATTGTCCATTTTCTTGCTTCTTCTGTAATCCAAGTTGCTTTATCATTGTGATGTACCTGTTCTTCCCATATGTTAGACCAAAATGTTTCCAAGTGTTCTTTTGAGGGTGTGTCTGTGTCTTTCTCTGTTGTTGAATCAATGTGTGGTTTCTGTATATTCCTATAAAATATTTTCTCATTCGTAGCAAATATGGCATTATCTTTTTTGCGCTGTTGTGCCTTTAAATATCGCCTAAGCCTATGGACTTTAAGTGCCAATTTCTGTTTCAATGTATCCAAAAACTCTTCAGGCTTCCTATTGTTATTTTCGTGTCTAGTGTGTGTAAAATTGTTTTTAAATATTGCTTCAACTCTTTTAACTACTTTATGTGATCTGCAACCGTTGATGTACTTGATGTCTTACACAAAGTCTGCCACAGTCTGCTCTTAATTTTTCAATGTCTTTTTCGAGCCTCTGTTGCCATGGCGGTTTGACAGTGTCTCTTTGTATTGTGTTTCTTGCGTGTTCAGTAATTTTAAAGTTGAGTTCTTCCGAAATAACAACTGCTGTGCAATAAATAAGGGTGTGTGTGTCAATCAGTTGTGTGTCATCAGATAAAAACTGTTTCAGTATATCTTCATTAAATAAGTTAACTAAGCGGAAAAGTTTAGGGCTATATTTGAGTTTAGGTAGTTTTGGTCGAGCTGCCGGGTCCATTCCAGAGTACTGTGTTAGTGTCGTTCTAAATTTGTCATGTACTTCTTGTATATACATATCTGTTACCGGGTTTTGAGCCTCGGCGGCAACTGTCTCAATATCATTTTCTAACGTTAGGGTTAAGGTTATAGATTCGGTTTGTGTAGATGTGTGTGATGTTTGAGATTGATTGCGACTATTCAGATAAAGCTATTATTAATTATCTCCCTTCTGATCACAGTGGTCAAACCGTAACTTTTGAGTCCAACATACCAATACAAAAAGTGCAGATACAATTCAGACCAATAACATCTGTTAATTTAAATAAATTTAATAGCACTTTAATTTGTAAATTAGGTGTTATGGACCTTTCAATGAACAGTGTTGACATTTTGTATAAAGAATTCTTTTCGGTAGTCCAAACCGAGTTCAATAATTATTATAAAAAGAACACTAAAACTATCAGCCCTAGGTTTTTATTTAGTGACTGGGCAACTAAAGGACTCAGAAAAAGTAGGGAAAGACTTTTCGAGCTGTATGGCCATAAGCCTTATATAAACACGGAAACTTTTAATAAATATGTTGCTACTTACTCCAGAACTTTTAAAAACACTTGCAAGGCAGCTAAAGCCTTATACATTAGCAACAAGGTTAAGTCAGCAGACAATAAAATTAAAACGGTTTGGAAAATTATCAATAATGAAACGAATAGGAACAAAAAGCATGATTCTGATTACGCACTGGAGACGTCATGTGGTCTCATTTGCGATAGCAAAGAAATTGCTCAAGAATTTGTAAATTTCTTTACCAGTATCCCACTGAAAACTACAGAAACTTTAAATTCCTCGCCCTCGCTCGCTTTTGACTCTGTAAGGGCGAACGTTTCAGCCTGCTCTATTGAATTTAACTTTAAGCATATTAACCCAATAATAGTATTAAAAGCTTTTAGGCAAATCAAGATCAAATTGTCCGAAGATCTTTGGGGAATGTCCATTAAAGTCTGTACGTCCATAATTGAGACTATTGCGCCTTACTTAGCCCTAATATTTAATTTGTGTGTGGATCAAGGAGTCTTCCCGGATTTAATGAAATACAGTAAAGTAATACCACTTTTCAAATCCGGGGACAGTAAAGACACAAATAATTATAGACCCGTATCCGTGTTGCCGGTTTTCAGCAAGGTGTTTGAAAAGGTAATGCTTAATCAAATGCTCAATCATTTCAACTCGAATAAAATCCTTCACGATCAACAGTATGGTTTCACCAAAGGACGTTGTACGACCGACGCCGGTGTAACCTTATTAAGACACATTTTTAACGCGTGGGAAGAGGCCCAAGATGCCATAGGAATCTTTTGTGACCTTTCCAAGGCATTTGATTGCGTCGATCACGAAACCTTGCTATTGAAACTTGAGCATTACGGACTTGGAAAACTTGCGCTTAGTTTAGTAAAATCTTATTTAAACGATAGACAACAGCTAGTTCAAATAAATGGTATCAATTCACTCGGTTTAAAAGTAAAAATGGGTGTTCCTCAAGGCTCGATATTGGGTCCTTTCCTCTTTTTAGTGTATATTAATGATCTACTCCATTTATTAAATAATCAACCACAAATGGTGTTATTTGCTGACGATACTTCTTTGATTTTTAAGGTAGATAGACGTGCTACAAATTTTGATGACGTAAATAACGCCTTACTGCAGGTCCAAAATTGGTTCACTGCCAATAATTTAGTATTAAATGGAAAAAAAACGAAGTGCATACAATTTTCTTTACCAAATGTAAAAAGTAGTGATTATGAGATAGTATTGAATCAAGAGAAACTAGAATTCGTCGATAAAACTGTTTTCCTGGGGATCACGCTCGACTCTAGGCTTCAATGGGGTCCTCATTTAACATCTCTTGCAGGACGGCTAAGTTCAGCAGCATATGCTGTCAGAAAAATCCGTCAATTTACTGATGTAGATACCGCGAGGCTAGTCTATTTTAGTTACTTTCATAGTATCATGTCTTACGGTATTTTACTTTGGGGACGGGCTGCAGACATCGAGTCTATTTTTATTCTGCAGAAAAGAGCCATCAGAGCCATATATAATCTCCGCAGGCGCGATTCTCTTAGGGAACTGTTTAAGGATATTAACATCATGACGGTGCCTTGTCAATATATCTATGAAAACATCATGTACGTAAGAAAAAATTTACATCTTTTTAGTAAAAGAGGCGAAAGACATAATTATAGTACTAGAAGTAGGGATCTATTAGCTCAACCAGGTTTCAGACTGGCAAAAGTAGACTTATCTTTCATGGGGTACTGTTTAAAATGTTATAATAAAATCCCTCCCGTCATACTTCAACTGAATGAGACGAAATTCAAATCTTGTATAAAACGCACACTATGCAAGCAGGCATATTATAGGTTGGGGGATTACATCGCTGATAGAAATGCTTGGCTCAATGCTGGTCCAGCTCCACAACCACAACTAATTTATTAACATTTGAAAATACTGTTGGAGCTGATGAAGATTGGAAGACTATCTTTTCATTGTATAAACTCGAATATCCTTTGTATTATATAATTGCATATCACAGGTGTGAGTACTATGTGCAATAGAGCTACCATTTACCGGGTAATTATGTCTTTCATTGACTTAAATGTACCCTGGCGGCTGAGAGTATGTCATGCTCACTCAGATGTCTCGCTGATGGTGGCGTGTGTGTTGGATCATTTAGCTCCCTTAAAAATGGTTGAGCTGAATGGTGCTGATCCATGCGTCATGTTCGTGAACGGTTGGGACTGGTCATCTCTTAGCTGCCACGGCTTATTTTTAATTATTTTAGTTTTGAATTGTTATCTTTTTATCACGGACGCTTTTGACGTATTGCATCGTTCTCACATCTTTAACTTCAATATGAATGATGTAACCAATATTTTGTACCAATATTTTAATTTAAAAGAGTGTCCGTGGAGTTTCTTGCCCGTTCTTCTCCATAGGAACCTACTATTTGGAATGGGCAACTAGCTTCATATTTGTAACTGACCGACTTCTTGACAATTCAAAAGTGCCTGTCAATGGTTTAATTGAAATAAATGCTTTGAGTTTGAGTTTGATTGTATGGTTGAGATTCAGAATTAGGTTGTAATAGAATAAGCGATTGTGGTTGATCTTGCAGGCTATTTTCGTTTGTGTTTTGTGTGATAGTATTAGTGTTTGCAGAGTTTTCTTGATTTGATTCTTCCTGTAGCAATTGTTTTCGTACTTCATCTTTTAATTGATCTATTACTTCTTGAGATAGAAGTTTATTCCTTACTATGGCTCTTCTTTGGTCTGAGATTCTTTGTTCTGTAACCATAATTTCTGGATAATGTCTTGTAAAAACTGCATGCAGTTGGTGTCGGTAGGTGGTCATGTCGGTTTCTAATTTAGTAATGTATAAATAGGTTCGCATGATAAATAGGTTTACATCTTTACTCCATCTCATACGAACTCTTGCTTTTCCAGCCTTGGTGGACGCGGGTAAGAAGGTAGATACCTCCCGCGCAACATTCAAGGCCGGAGTGGGTGGAACTAAACTAATAATGGGGTGTGACGATGGTATGGGTGACGATGGTATGGATGGTGATGATGTTCTTGAAGGTGTGTACGATAGTGTGCTTGGACTGTACGGTTCGGTTCTACAGGGGTGTCTGTCCTGTTTGTAAGTCTGTCACCATCGTGAATAATTTCGGCTGTAACATCTTTGTCGGTGGGAGCCCGCCTGTTCAACTCCTCACCGCTGACGGTTCGCATGCTGAGACACTCAGCGTCAGCTCCAAGTGTGCCCCGGCGATCGCCCCCGGGCAGCGGTCCTATACGTTTTCTTTTTGAACGAGTCTCCATTTTTAGTGGGTTTCCAGAGCCACGTTAGCCACGCCAGTAATTTCTCATTCGTGTGTCTGCCCCCCACGTGATGATGGTCAATCAGGACGTGTGGTTGTTTAGGGGGCAAATGGTATTATTATTATTATTATTTTTATTGGTTCTTTGTTTCTTCTCGTTTAAGAGAGGTAGGAACCTTACACACGGGCTGGGACCAAGTATGTAAGGCAAACTTTAGATAGAGAAGGTGGATCACAGTGTTGAAGAAGTCAGGAACTTTCGGGTGATGCGACAAGTGTTAAGGATGGTGGCTTTTTGGAGCATGTAAAGTGTGTGAGTAGGCATCTGTAAGGTGTTAAGGCTGTGTGAGAGAGATGTTGGTATTACACCAGTAGATGAAAGAAAAAATGGGGACAATGTGCACGGTTTGTGCTTTCCATTGAGTTTTAATTTCTATGGCGAGATCTTGATATTTACTGAGTGTTTCAGATATTGTGGTTTGAATATTGTGTGAGTTAGGTATAGCTATATCTACTGCTTTATTGGTTTTGTCGTGAACGGTAATGTCAGGTCTATTGTAATGAATAGTTTTATCTGCTTATTATTGTTCGATCCCAGTAAATTTTCTGGTCCTGACTTTCTAATACTATTTCTGGTTCGTATTTATATTAATTATGGTACAGCCTTTAGTGCAGATATAATGTTGTATTCCGATTTATATTTTAAACTGAACTTCGTACCACAGAGCATTGACGCAACTGTTAAATTATAGGTCCGCCTTATTGCATCGGAATTCCATAAGGATTACTTTCAAGTAAACAAAAAAAAAACACAAATCGAATTATTGTAATAAACAAGTAAACAAGTTTTTATTTCATATTAATAAAAAAAATTACAGGTTGAGCTATTTGTTGTCCAATATAATTGCTAGTCTCCAGTTAGAGGTGTTCCCGAATCAAATCGAAATTATGGTTACCGTGCTCGAACATTGTATGAGATAACATCATTTTTGAGATTACACGCGTTGAAAACTGTTCTGAGGGTAAAACGATATGTAATTCTAATGAGGTAAATAAGTCGAAAAATTGGATGTTCACACCGAAATCCTAGCAATTATAGATAATGAGATATCAGCGTACAAAGTGACCGCGCGGCCACGTGCTTTTCGTTTTGGACTGATTTCGTCTGTTTAACTAAACCTTTGTAGTATTTATTGCTTTCGTTAGTTTTGACAAATTAAGACCATTCTTCTGGTAACAGTTTTACTGTATAAGTCTTAAGTTTTAAAGAAATAATCAACATTAAAGAAATGACAAGTGCACGATTGCGCGGCCATAACTTCCAAGGTGAGTATTTCGTAAAATATTGATCTAGAGCTTATAATTGTTTTTCGACAATTTTTGACAAATTCAGTCTTCAATTGACAAAAAGAATTAGATCTCTAACCCAAGTAGTTGCTGAGATCTCCATGGCCGCGCAATCCTCCACGTTACGTTCGCGCGGCCAACTTAAAACCCTTATACCTTTTTTATTTTTACTTTGACAAATTTTTGGTTTGTTCTCTTCGATTTTGACAAATTTCGACAATTTTTTTGGCTAAGTTTTTTTTTGTTTGGGTAACTTGGCGGAGCAATCGTAACGCACACAATAACTCGCTTATATGACTTTCACAAAACCTGATTCCAACTTTCACAATTGTTGGGGAATGTTCACCAAATCCTAAGCACATTTTCAAAGAGTTTTAACATAAGGGCCCTAACACCACACGCAAATGATGGCATGGCAAAGGATTTTATTACTAATCAAGTTATTTTGAATCTTATTTCAATGAGTTTAGAGTTCATGTTACTTTATTTCGATACCACGATGCCACGACGTGCCGCGGGATGCCGTGGCATGACGCGACGCGCCCCGGCATGCCGCGAGATGCTGCGGCATGACGAGTCATGCCGTTTCATTCCACGGGTTGCTGCGGCACGCCATTGCATCTCGCGAGACGTATGGGGTCACTTTGTGTCGTGTAATTATGATTGCTAAGCTAGCAGAGTGGCTGGGCTTTCAGCAGAATGCCACGGGATACCAGGGATGCCACGGCACGCCGCAGCATGCCGGAGCACAATCTGCCGTGCCATGCCGGCAGTGAGCGCCGGCCCTTACAGCTACTGGTTGAAATTCTATAAGCTAGGTACTAAATAAATTGTGAAAATTTGTGAAAGCAAAAAGAAGTTATCACTTCTTGTTGTTTAAAAGTTATGACCTTGATAAAATTCGGGCCCTCAGTCCTCCATTTCTTTTGTTTTCTTTTTATTACTCCTAACGTATGAAAGATAAGCCAAATACAAAATTGTATCTTTGTATCAAACTTTTAAGGTAAGTGAAAAAATTGTATCTACATAATGCAAACTTCTTATATTGAATAACTCTTAAATTAGTCTATAAGACTGATTACCATAGTAACGAAAATAATATAATTGTAACAATCTTTGACACAATAAAAATACGACTATATTCCAGGTATTAATTATAAATCTTCACAGTAAGTTTGTTTTGATACATACGAGTACTCATAATTTTATAAGTAGGTACCTAATATTTTAATACAATTTCCTTTAAGCTGTACTGAAGCGCTGTGATAACTGTTCAAGAATACCTATTATATTTATATATTGTATTTTATTTTATTTATTAACATGTATCACCAATTTGGTCAGTATCCGCCTTATTACAAAACAAGATTTTTATTTTGAAATGGCTTAAACCATGGAGACAGTTTTTGTAATAAGAACGTAATTGTGATTGAAATACCGTTCTTTATACAAAACTGAAAACTTAGTTTGGTACTAAGTTGTCAGATTTGTATTAGGAACTTTAGCATTGACAGAATATAGTTCGAAATTCAATAATGGCTCCATGGTATAAACCTGGGTCTTAAGATGAACCTTGTTTTGTAATAAGACGGTATATGTCCTCCTAGGGCGCCCCTTCCCGGCGTTTCCACTCACCTCTGCTTTATAACCTTTTGTTAGTCGCCTTTCACTCATCCTCTCCACATGACCAAACCATGTAAGCAGAAGCATCTAATCGTTTTAATAGATAAGTTTATTTCCACTGTCGACTGTATTTGGGGTAAAAAGTCGGAAGAGCCGTGTGAATTCCGATTATCCGTTCAGGGTGTACAGATGGACACGCTTTTCCGAGTATCCACATTAGGGTGGCTGTTTTGGGTGGATAAAAGAAATAAGCCCTCTGTACTCAAACTGCATGGACAGAACAAACGAGCCTATTGAACTGGGCTTGGCAAGACAATCACAAAAAGATTTGATAATAACTTTACTAAATAATAATACCATTGACAAAATCATTTAGGTCCTAGCATGTTCCCGGTTTTGCTTGAACCATGCCACAGTGTCGTGTATCGCGGTCTCGAACGGCGTGAACTTGAAATCCTTGTACAAAGTCCTAAGTTTACTGTTCGACGCGGTCTTCTTGTGTTGTCCGTCTGCCTTTGTCGTGTCGTACACGATCTCTCCAGGAAAACTATGCGCTTTCTTTATCATTTCCGCTACTGTACTAATAGTTACTTCGTCTTCTTCATCAACTGTAATAAGAAGGGTAGGGAAATATGAGTAATTAAGGCGATTGAGATTTTGGCAAGATAATCTAGCTGCGACAGTCCCTCCACATGCACGCCGTTTATCGTGTAACATGCGAGAGTCTATGGGTCAGTTTGTCGAACGAATATTATATTTAAAAAAAAAAATCTTTATTGACATAATAGGTTACAGAAACTTGTTTGAAGCCTCGCACTTGTTTGAATTATCCTTAGGAATTATCGCACCAACAATGTGACAAATTGTCAAGCTGTCGTAAACTGCTGTGATTGCGCTGCAGTAAACAGGGATTCTTTTTTAATCATTTCCCAGTTATAATTATTGCTCAAACAGCGTTTTTTTTTTAATGATTTCCCAGCAATAATTTTTGCTCAAACAGCGTTTTTTTTTTTTAAATCATTTCCCAGCAATAATTTTTGCTCAGCGTTTTTTTTTATCATTTCCCTGCAATAATTTTTGCTCAATGTTACTTAGTTTCATGTACAGAATGCGTAGA
Organism: Tiliacea aurago; assembly: GCA_948098905.1. Lineage (NCBI taxonomy): Eukaryota > Metazoa > Arthropoda > Insecta > Lepidoptera > Noctuidae > Tiliacea > Tiliacea aurago. Next base: position 26,168,857 of record OX402588.1, on the reverse strand, counting down.
TAACGGCTATGTGGTCTTGTTACACCCGTTATGTGCATAAACGCGCGAAAGCGTAAACAATTTTTCCAATTATATTAGATAATAGATATAAATTTTCTCCTGTAGTGAGTTTTATTTTATCTTTAATACTTTGATTATTAATTCGTTTTTATTTTAATTTAATTAGATTTCATTGGATTTTATTGTTTTTTAATTGATTGTTTTGATTTTTTGTGTACTAACGAATGAATAAATAAATAATAAATAAACCGTCGTATCGAAGGCTTATAATGATTCACTCACCCGACAATATTATGGGCTCCACGCTCTCGTAGTTCCTCAGCACCCATATGAACAGGCGGGCCAAGTCCATCGAGTATATGAACTGACGCAACGGCTTGCCGCTCCCCATCACACTGAATGTTTGTTCACCTGCAATTGGGTAGTCGACTAATTAATGTTAGAAACAAATTATGACACTTCAAAGAAGTAATATTAACTATACAATAGTAACAAATAACGTAACTTCACGCTTGTATGGCCCACAAAGGGTTAGGCAGAGGTGTACCTAAAGAACACCTACTTTGTGTAATTTTTTAGGGTTCCGTACCTCAAAAGAAAAAAACGGAATCCTTATAAGATCACTCGTGGGTGTGTCTGTCTGTCTGTCCGTCTGTCACAGCCGATTTGCTCCGAACCTACTGAACCGATTAAGTTGAAATTTGGTACACATATTAACTTCTGTGACCCAAACACGGACGTCTTACGTAAATAAATGAATTTTGAACATGGGGGTCACTTTTGGGGGGAAAATTAGAAAATTAAAAAAAAAGTTTTGCTTACTGTACCGTGTTACATATCAAATGAAAGGGCTTATTGTTAGGATTTCATATATATATTTTTTATAATACGAGTGCATGCAATATGCGTGTCTGCATCCTATGGATCAGGTGAGGATTTGCTTGTGCGAAAACTGCACAGGCATACGTCGGATGAACGCTGTGTAAATACGCAATTTGGACTTGCTGAGTGCATTTAGAACGGAATGGAGTCTACCGAGCGACGCGCCAGCGCGCCTTCTTAATGTGCTCAGAGAATGAAAGGTGCTCGTCAAGAGTCACAACTAGATATTTGGCTCGCTTCTCCCAACGGATCGGCTTGCCAAACATGGTGATCTGTCGGGGGTATAGGACTGAGTCACGGTTTCCTAAAGAGAACCGCTTGGCTCTTGTCTGGGTTCACCTCGATTCTCGCTTCTAAACTATCCGCCGAGTTTATCAACTTCGGTTTGGAGAGTGCGAGATATCTAAGTCTTGCTTGAGGACGGTGTAGTAAATGGCCGTATCGTCTGCGAACAGAGCCAACTGCACCTTTTTACTTTTAGGGATATCGCTGGTGAACAGCGTGAAAGTGAGCCATCACAGAGCCCCGTGTGAGACCTGCGCAAATGGGATGCGGGGAAGATAGCGCTCCTTCGATGCGATAGCGGAAGTTGCGGTTCACCAAAGTCTCGCAAGAAGAGCACGAGACGATCTGGCACACCGAGTTTGTAGAGCTTATACAACGTGGAGACGACAATATGACAATAAATTCAACTGCGTATATCTAATGACGTTCACAATCTGCACACGAAAATTTAATCAAATATATCCAATAGTTTAGTCGCTATAGCTAGTCAAAGATTGGCAAAACCCGTAGTCGACACACCACTGCTATTTAGTTTGTTTGAATAAATCACTTTTTTAATTTCAATGCTAGAATTTATTTGATCGTTCCAAAATACTCATATGCATATTATTGCCAGTGTTTTCATTTATTGTCGTATTATTGTCTCCACATTGTATAAGCCGTTGTGCCAGACTTTGTCGAACGCTTTCGCTATGTCGACGAATACAGTACCCGTCATCAAACCACGTTGAAAGCCAACGTTTAGGTGTTCGATGATGCGATGAACCATGTTGTACGCAAGAGTGTTGGGTTCTAAAACCGAACTGTGTGTCGGGGATAAGACCCTTTGTCTCGGCATAGTCACTGAGGTAACTTTTTTTGGACAAGCTTCAGTTTCACCCTACCATTTCCCACATTTTGATCAATAGGTCTTTCTTGTTAAATTAAAGATGCATGAGATTGTACGGCTACGACCGATACTACAATATTGGAGACAGAAATAGGTCATATTGTTCCCATCTTCATTAAAGCTCACTTTTTACGCAGTCGGGTTTTTGATTTTTTTAATTGTCTTTTTTTTACACTTTTTAGTTATTATTATTTATTTATTTATTCTTAATTAGGTTTTTTTCTCTCAGTGTATTAAGTAACGCTCGTTCAAATTATCTTTCAAAGCAGTAAAATTCTGGGTTTGTTATAATAATTATTTTTTCACTTTAATAAGAACTTTATCACAGCTTTATTGTTTTGAAGATTTAAGTGAGAATGGTTGCGAATCAACTTTAATTAAATCGTTATAGATCCTAAATGGTCATTCAAAATCAAAAATAATTACAGAAACCGAAGGATGATTTTCAAATACCTATTCAATGATACCGCACTTGACATAGTTCGTTTACTTTCATTTTTTTTTTACCATAATGATTATGTCGTCTGGTTTTCGTCATAATCAATTTTCAGTGCTTCTTTGAAGGCGTCTTTAGTGTCACTAACAAGATTAATAATTTAAGACGAATCGATTCAAAATCATCAAAATCGTCCCACGCGTTTTGTCTCTAGAACGCCACAGAGGAACACACATAGGCTGCTAAACACATTACCCTCCTTTGCGTCGCGCAGTCTGGTAAAAATAAAACGTGTTTAAAATTATTTATTCTGAACTACAGCTTAAACTATGGGATCGGCTGTCCTGCACAGTTACCTTTCTGCATAGCATCGTCCATTCTCCTGATAAGCGCTGGAATGACATGGCTGGACTCCAGGTTAAAGTTGTCGTGTGGACCGAACACGTTGCACGGTATTACTGACGTGAACATGCAACCGTGCATCTCGTGGTAACCTCTGAGAAACAGACAATTATTAAGAGCGTTCATCCCGCGCGAGCTGGCAACGTCGAATTTGTAGAGGGTTTTCGTGATTATTTTAATAAATTTAAATCAAAGTACTATGTTTTTCAGCCAAGTAATCTATCGTTGTATTTTGTTATTATTTTTAACATTCTCTGTGTCAAATAAAAATATTTAATCGTAATACTGCAAATATAAAATAATTGTCAATAAGTAAATGTTTATGAGTAATACCAAAATAACTGACAAAAAATAGCATACATACGTATAAATACAAACGATATCTAGTTCATCCCGCGCGAGCTTGCAACATCGCATTTCTAGAGAAATGCGACGTTGTAAGCTCGCGCGGGTTCAATGCTCCTATGATAATCAAATCAAATAATTCTTTATTGACATAGTAGGATAAGAACAGAATTTGTTTGAAGCCTCTGACTCCTGAACTAGGTGTACCTGTATGTCAGGAGTCAGCGCCCTCTCCCATATTATTTGGCTTAGATAATAATGTCAACATAGGAATCGACAAAAATGTGTGCTACAAAATACAATTTTAAAAGAAGTAAAAACAAAATACATTAACAGAAATTAAAAGTATGAAGTAAAGTATATGAGAAAAACATCAAAAATATAATTTATTTTAATTATCATATCGTGCTGTGTGTGTATGGAGGTGTGTACGTGTGCGTGTGGGTGTGTTCGTGTTTGTATGAGTAGGTGTATGAAAGTAAGGTATATTCTATGTATGTGTTCCTTTGTAGAATTATATTAATTATTTATTAATTTCTCTATATCCTCATAATCAAGAGTAAAGAGCCAGTTCTTTATTTTAAGTTTGCATTCGTGTAGTGTTAGGTAATAATTTTTACAACCGTTATTTAAACCATAAAGAGGTTAATATGGTCTGATAATAAACTATAGAATATGCATCGAGTAACTATTAACCAAAAAAAGAAACAGTAAACAATTATTTTACCTTAAATAAAATTTACCTGATTTCATTTAAACTTGCTTTGTAAACTTCAACTTTGAGTTCATTTTGGTATTTGAATAACTTTGAACAAAAAAACTCTGTCTAGTTTATTAAAATGGGTATTCAGTATGTAACAATTACTAATTCTTGTTAATTGCTCATTTTCATGTTCTAAAACGTAATTGAAAATGCATATTTGCAGACAAGATTGTCAGGGGAGCAGCGGCAGGTGCTCATTGCATTCATGCAAGGGCATTTTAAGGCGGATGCGCTAAGGTGGCCCGCGAAATTACAACTCTCAAAGTTCAAAAATTTAAAAATTGAATGATAATTTCTGAAATAATCATTTAGTAGGATTGAATTGTAATGCTGATTCTAAAGATTATAATTCTGTAAATCCATATTTTGTATGGCCGCGAATCATATTTAGATCAACATACAACCTGTTATTGACCTGCAAATTGCAAAAACGTAAGAAAATTTGAATTTCGCGGCCACCTTAGCGCATCCCCCATATGTGTTACGGACGAATGTAACCACCTAAAAAGTATCTTTGAAATATAATTATTTTAGATCAACTAAGAGTAGCATGATTTAAAATAAATCAAGTAAGTAAATATGAATCAAAATAGTTTTATCATTAAAAATCTAAAGTGTGTGTGTGTGTATCTTTACAAATTATACATAGCTTGGATCTATTCAGCTGTTAAAACAAAAAGAAAACTTTATGAAACTACATTATGTATAGGTACTTACTTCGGATAGTGCCTAAATTAGTTTTTATTAAACAATATTTATTGTTCCGACGGCAAATACCTGTCGGAAGAATCGATGTGTTCATACCGTATTTGAACTGTCAAAATTTTACAGTTTTGGATTTGTGAGGACTTCGTCGATAACACTGATTCGATACGGCACGAAACCGTATTGTACCTTTGTGAATAGCTATGCTGGTGGCACAGATAAGCTATTCAGCTACCTTATGCCGTGGGGGCTCCCTATTATGATAGCCTGACACTTGTGTACCGCCACCCCAAATCGATCAGACCAGTTTTTGACCACAACCTAAATCCCGGTTTAGTCCCTAAGCGCATCAGAAATGTTATCAACACTTGCCTGGCAGTAAAGCCGCAAATCGTCGACATAAATATCTGTTTGGCATAACCAAACAGTCAAAGTAAACATTAAGATGCCAACTTGTTTGTGAAGACGCACTTCAAAATAATTTTTTACTTCTTCCTTTTTCGTTTCGACGGTATATCTATGTTTCATATAATGTTTGGGCCCCGTAGGTGGCCACATTTATAGCGGCGTCAGAGGCGTTGCTCAGATCACATTTTTTAATGATACGTGTTAAGAGTACAACAATACCTGTTTAGTACATCAATCATTCTTTTAGCATAGCTGTAACCATAGTTTGATGTGTGTGGAGGGCCATTGTGCACCTGAAATGAATTTAGAGGTCCTTAGTATAGAGAGTATTAACCAAATAATGTATTTTGTACATTTCGGTTCAGTTTAGAGAATTTACTCTCATAAAGAACAAACAGTTCACTTAACATATGAGATAATTATACAAATAAATCATGTTTTTTTTTTTTTAAACGTTCCACACTAGGAATTTCTCCTGTATTCTGGGTGCGTTTACAAACATTTAAACTCACATATACAAACAGCCAGACCCGGAAAAACTACTTGTAGGTCATACAAATATTTGTTCTGTGCGGGAATCGAACCCGCGACACGCAGCGCAGCAGTCAATCGCTTAACCACTGCGTCAACCGTGTCGTCACATCAGTTCTAAGGTAACATAATGACTCCGTAACATTTAGTATTGGTTAATAAATAAATTAACTTTTGTAGTGTTTCATTTGAAAATACATAAAACCAGCTGCCTCTTTGGCCTAGTGATCACTAAGGCGCCATCTCCACGGGCGAGAAAATCGCGGCAATAGTCTCGTTGCGCCTTCAAATTCAATAGAAACTCGGAATCAATCTCCACACGACAGATATCAAAATCAAAATATTTTATTTCACATATACCGACATGGGCACTTATGAAACGTCAGAAGCTAGGTGCACGGTTCCAATTGGTCGTTTCCTATGGAGAAGAGCCGGCAAGAAACTCCACGGTCACTCTTTTAAAAATAATGGGCTTTACAATGATTTCAAGTTACAGTGTTAATAGGTATGGGAGGACAGTGTAGGCCCGTCCACAAGTAGGTACCAAGTACTAACCAAAATAGAAAATGGTTTACAAAGCTACAGTCTATTAAGACTACAACATTCTCACATTCTCAAATTAAAAAAGAATCATCGCGGCGATCATTTGTCGGCACAGGGAGACTATCGCCGCAATTCTCTCGTCCGTGGAGATGGCGTACAGTGGAACGAATGTATGGGAGAGGTTGGACATAGGAATTTCCGAGAAAAAAGTCTAATTAAAAAAAACGAAATAATACCCTCGTATTTAGAGTTATATTATTACCTTCAAAAATTGTTACTATGAAAATGACTGTATCGAACTCTCTGACGCCTGATTCCCTCGATTCAAGTTTTGGGCTTTACTATCGTATTACGCATAGCAAAAGCTACATTTACTGCTAAGACAGACACATGGTGCACCAAACGTGCACCTTCTGACATACAGGTGATGTATTTTTTTACTGAATTGAGATCAAGCTCTCTGCCTCCTGAATCTGATCCTATGTCAAGTTGTGGTCTTTAGTATCATAATACACGTACCAAGAGCTGCGTTTAGAGCTAGGACATATGGTGATGATTTACGCTTGCATGTGAAGATTTCAGGGACCATTTTGGTTACCCATTGAAAGGGTTTTCGATGGGTTTTTCTAAGCGGTTAAACAAAAACCTATACGATATGGGTAACCCTTATGAACGGCTTGAATTAAATTTTGGTAACCCATTGAAAGGGTTTTCGATAAAAACCCACACGGTCCACACCGTGTGGGTTTTTATCGAAAACCCTTTTGAACTGCTTAATTTAAGCCATTTAAAATTACCCACACCGTATGGGTTTTTGATTAACTGTTGAGAAAAACCCTATCGAAAACCCTTTCCATTGAAAGGGTTTTTGATAGGGTTTTTCTGAAATGGTAACCAAAATGGTCCCTGGGTAGAATAGAGATAGAATTGGTCATGCTACGCGTGCTGGGCGGATATCGAAATAACATAATATTATGATTTTTTCATGTTACTAGGTTTCAAGTTGGTATAGAACCCATTGAATGGGTTATCATGTAACCTGCTCGTTAAGATCAATGCATCATAGAATAACCTACGTTAAATATCATATTTCACAAGTGGACATCAGTTTTGTTATTTTTCTATTTGAACTTACCATGGTCTCATCAATGGGATATGTGGTTTTGTCAGGAAATATACATGTAGATAGGCAGGAAACTACTTTCTTTACATTATTTTTTTGGCTGGCATGCAGCACATTATCATTAATTGCCATATTCTCTCTCTGGAACAAATATATTATGTTTACTGTAATAAGGATCATCTTTACGTGACCTTACTCATTTCATAGACCACATTGCATTCCAACTTGGGTTTTGAGGATGCTAAAAGTATAGAACCATATGAAATGCTTAATAATTAAATTGTTATTTAATTGAAAGCAGTACTTTGGATACGGCGCGTATCTTTAGGAGTTTCCTCTCGCAGGAGCCCTGACCACCGGTTCCTTGGACCCTGTTCAAGATCCCAGTGGGCTACTATTTTTTTATATATATAAAAAATAATGTTTTTATTAACCCCTTACTGCATAGCGTGATATAGCAGGCATCAAGGGTTTTTGTCACCTCATTTAAATTTGACACGATTTTTTTTTTCGTCTTGCAACTTTTAAATCAAACATCGGTAATACACTTTGAAGTTTGGGAAGAAAATTGGTGTCCAACTCTAGTAGATTTTAAATAAAATCAGTTTTGGTCCGTTTGTTTCCTAGCGGTCGTTATGAGGTAATATGACTCAGGTTTCGGGGTATTTTTTTATCGATTCTCACGATAGATAGCTACGATAAATATTTTGCATACAATAGGCATCTATAAAAAGGCAATAGGCAAAAAAAAAACTAGATTCGCATGAATGATTGCAAATATTTTTGGTGCTGAAGTTAGTACCCATGTATGGGATAGTATGCAATCGCGGGAAAAGCAGACAAATATGGGATTGTATGCAGAATGACAACAGAAATGAGCAAACCTTATTTGTAATAGTATGCAATTGTGTCAATTAAAAAAAAAACATTAAGTATTTGCATACCATTTTGAAGTGGCTACAATATTTGTTTTTGTTTCTTGGGTTTGATTAGGCTTGCTTGGTTGTTTATTTTGCACCTTACGCTGCTTTTTTCTAACAATGCCGAGACGGAAACAAGTGCATGTAGTCAACATTCCAGATGAAGACAAGCTGCGCTAAGCTGAGCTTTCTGATGAAGATACAGAATGGAGAGATAATCGAGGAAAGGACCCGTCCGGAGACCAGTCTTCAACAAGTCGACAGCGGAGGGGGGGTAACAAAGAGAAAACTTCTAAGAAGACATACAAGTGAAGCGAAGACAAATACGCCTATGTATAGGAGATATTAGCCTCACAGATGAAATAAAAAGTTTGAATACACCATGTCATTTCTCCCTATTTCCATCTCTCCCTACACGAATGTAATCTATCACCAGCCTATGCCAGCATTCTTGTTATACCCAATATACTTTCTCATTTTGATCTTATTTTTAGGGTTCCGTACCCAAAGGGTAAAACGGGAACCCTATTACTAAGGTTCCGCCGTCTGTCTGTCTGTCTGTCTGTCCGTCTGTCACCAGGTTGTATCTCATGAACCGTGATAGTTAGCCAGTTGAAATTTTCACAGACGATATATTCACTTTAAAAATAAATAATTAAATTAAAATAAAACAAATACTTAAGGGGGGCTCCCATACAACAAACGTGATTTTTTTGCCATTTTTATAGATAATGGTACGGAACCCTGTGCGCGAGTTCGACTCGCACTTGGCCGGTTTTTTTATTTCGCCAGCTATTTCTGCATTGAATGACATATTTGGCAAACTTGATAATAAACCTAGAACTGCATGCAGTGCCATATTTGGCATTAAGTAAAAGATTTTGGTAAATATTTAAAAAAATAAGGGATAGATTTTTTTTCTATTTTAGGGGTTCTTGGAGTGATACCGCATCATATTATTTTTTCATCCCAATCAAAAAATCCATTCAGCAAGGCTAAGGGGTATCTTTAAAAAAAAGAAATACATTTTAATATTTAAAAATGAAAGGTTTATAAATATAAATTAAATAATCATTATTATTTCAAAATCAAAGAATCCATCCACCTTAACCTTATTAAAAAAATATTGTTTTTTTTTTAATTTACAGGTTTTTCAGAATATGCATTTTTTTTGACACTGACTTGAACATGAGAATCATAATGGCATAATGCAATTTTTTTTTTATTTTGGCATCATTGTTGTACTGGCACAGCCAAATGTATAAACAGTGTAAAAAAATATCAACTTTAACATGAGATAAGGCCAACTAATGGAAAATATATGTAGCTCAAGAAAATCTTCATTTATTATCTAATCAAAACCTCAACCACTTATGTTAAGTTGTTTTGACAATAATTGTATCCAACAAATCAGGAAACAAATGTTGTATGAATCAGCGTTGCTATTCAACGTGGCAATGCTACCAGCCATATGGCCACTTTTCCCATTCACAGCAATGAGGAAAATTTTTTTGATGCCCAATGAGCTCTTTCACTTTTTTATACTTGTGCATAATGTTATATATTTTTAGTGTTAGTTGTATGTACTTACGAAGAAGTCTAAGTTGTGTGCCATGTTATGGAAAAGCCCTCCAACCATAGCTGCTAAATGTATCACATGTGTGGGCCGATGTTGCTTAAATAAAGCATCCGTTTGGGCCTTATCTCTGAAAATAGTCACAAATATTATTATGTATAAAGTTTGACTTGTAATCATAATTTACAAAGGTTTCCCTACAACAATTGAAATATTCCCTAATTTTATAAAGTTTATCAAGGAAATCACATTTTATGCTTTTCTATATTACCAAATATTTACGCAAAGTACACGCTTTAACGTGGAATTGCGGACACCAGCCCTTATTACCTATTAAGACCAAATATTTATGATACACTATCAGTAAATGGCGAATATGAAGTCCTACAAAACAACATGTCCTTTTTTTAATAACAATTATTTATGTCATTACTAGGTGCATGCTAATAATGACATTGGTACCAGCCGGCTATAAACGTTCGTATGCACCTGCGTACAGAGTCCCTGACCCTCAGAAAACGTTGTATTTAGGTACCTGAGATCTCCATCTTTAGATCCACAGAAAATCCAAGCTTCGTCTTTGGAACTATAATTTTTCTGCAACTTTTCTTCATCGATTATCTTTTTTATCGCTTGGCCAACAAGGCCGGAACCTCCAGTCACCAATATTACACATTTTTCCTCACTCATCTGAAATTATATGTAAGTAAATAACTCAATAATCTTCCAATTTAATTCAGCGGCAATTTAAAAAGTTTACTTACTTTACTAGAAATATTTATTTTAGTTTTTTAGGACTATGTGGCACAGTGATATCAAAATATTTTTTAAATTTGACGTTGACGTTCACGGCACCACAGAACACTGCAGCACAGATAACTATACACTAGTCAGAAATAAGCAGATAAGCACAGAGTCACAGAATACCTAAAGAACAGGTTCTGACACATTGACATAGTTTTCCTATCTCAATGTTCTGACAAGTCAACAAGTGACAAGGTCATCATGATCATCATTTCAACCGAAAGACGTCCACTGCTGGTCATAGGCCTCCCCCAAAGGGAGGATTGGCATAATCGCCACGCTTGGCAGGCGGGTTGGCGATCGCAGTATGGTGTTAATGCATAGAGAACGGAGCTGCCCATTCTCTAGTAAGGCTGCATTCCGTATTAGAACATAATATTGCTGACAGCGCTCACATCCGTATCCGTTCCGAATTAGATTATTCACGATTTTGACAGCTGTCAACAATTCGGAACGTTCGTGAACGCGCTCACGGTTGGATTACAATATAGTAGTTGATCTTTGTGTATACACCACACACACACATTTGTACACTATTCTTCTTCTTTGGTTAGATCTTTGGTTAAATGGCGGCTGTAGCCAGAAGCACAATTTCGAACGGTTGGATTACAGTATTTCTTTGTGGTTGTGTGGGTGGATTACAGTATTTGCTTGGCAGGTGGGTTGGCGATCGCAGTATGGTGTTAATGCATAAAGAACGGAGCTGCCCATTCTCTAGTACGGCTGCATTCCGTATTGCTGACAGCGCTCACTTCAGTATCCGTTCCGAATTAGATAACACGATTATGACAGCTGTCAACAATTCGGAACGCTCGTGAACGCGCTCATGGTTGGATTACAGTATAGTAGTAGATCCTTGTGTATACACCATACACACATATTTGTACACTTTTTCTTCTTTGGTTAGATGGCGACTGTAACCAGAAGCGCAATTTCGAAAATGCCCTATAGATACGATGCTACTCAAAACAAAACAACGCAACTGTAATTTTTGACAGTGGTAACGGTAGAGCATGGTCCATTGTGGTAGGAATACTATGTAGAGGGTATATTCTACTATAGGAAGAATAGATATACAAATATCTATCTTATCAACACAGTCATGTCAAAGAGCGTTTTGCTTCTTTCCAACTCATCAAGAGCTTCATATGAAAAAAGAGATATCTAAATGTTTGTCAAGGACTAAATTTGGCAAGACTTTTGTGTGACTTCAAAATCTGTCTATGCGTGACCGGTCGCCATGTCAAGTTTTGTGGTACAAAATTCGGCAATATGGAGGAAAACGATTGCTTGCTTTCTCTCTCGCACTCGCAGTAACAACCCTATACAAGGCAGCCATTTTAAGGCTCCTACATACCAGCGCGACTTGTCGCGCGACGCGACACGGCACAAAGGCCCCGTGTGTCGCGGGACGAACGGTGCCTTTGTGTCGCGTCGCGTCGCGCGACAAGTCGCCCCGGTATGTAGAAGCCTTTAAGTACTCGATTTTTGTAGGTAGTCACGCTAATTTTGTAGGTATGGCAAGTCCATAGGTTTAAAGGTCAATGGCATAGTCGGCGTTATCCCAAGATGGCGCATGTCATGACGTCATCGATGACGTTTCATGCGACTAAGAGAACAAACAGGGTACGGGGGTTCTTGGCGGGAAAGGGAAGTGACATTAAATTTGTTTAGCAGTTTTCTTTTATTTTATTTTATTTGAGTTTAGCCGATTATTAATGTGTAATAATGGTGGACTTTAAACCAATTATGTGTTCGTGAACATGCATCGTGTAGGCAAATGAAACAAAACAGTGCAACATCACTTTCGAGTTCTCTCAAGAAGTCCGCGTGAGGTCTCAGTAAAGTGCCACATCTTTACTGAAACTCAAGGGGAGTGGGCGGGGATATCATCATCATGCATTGAATATAATTAATTTCATCAATACAAACAAAGTTTGTAACTAAATAAAGACTTGGCTAAAAGGTCCCAGCAACCAGGCCATTAAAAAACTATTTAAAAAAAAAATACAACTATTTAGTAGCATATACCAGCACGAACATTACCCGACTACGGTGAAGCCAAAAAAGGAGGGTTATGTGTTTGACCTGTATTTAATTATGTATGTATGTCCGTCCCTATGTTCCCTCGGAACTACTAAACGATTAATCCAATTTTGATCAATGATATGTCGTTACATTCGACTTTATTGCGGGAGTGTCTTTGGATATATTAAAATGATTAAAAATATAAATGGCAGATTTTTGGCGCCAAAAGATGTGATTTCGGAAAAAAAAATTCTTCCAAGCCTTTTGAGTGGGGAATTAAACTGAAGGATTTTAAAAGGTGATTACAAAAATACACATACATACATAAACTCACGCCTTCTTCCCATGGGGGTAGGCAGAAACTATAGAACGCCACTTGCTACGCTCCTTACATACTCCTTTTGCTTCGCCTACGTTCATACATCCAGTCATACATGCACGCCGGTTGCGAGTACTACGCACCTGACCTTTCTGAAGAACATCACCAATTTGGTCACTATATGTCCTTCTAGGGCGTGTGTCCACAAAAAATACAAATATATATATATTTAAATGTAATTTAATTCAGTTAAATGAGAAATGATATAAAAGCTATCCCGAATTTTTGGAGTGAGTAAGAGGCCGATATCACCCGATTATAATTGAGTAAATAACCTAATTTACCGTCTTAAATAATCCTAACTAAAAAGCGTAAAATAAAAAATCAAAATTTTAAAAATCAAAATACCTGACTGCGTAAAAAGTTAACATTAAAAGTAAATTAAAAAAATCTTAAAACCCGACTGCGTAAAAAGTAAACTTTAAAAAAGATTGAAACGAGATTTTACTATAAATAATCTCATGCAGTCGGAGGCATGACGAATCTTATGACATAACATTCATCAAAACCGGTTCAGTGGTTTAGTAGTTACGAGGGAACATAGGGACCGACATACATACATACATACGCACAGGTCAAACACATAACCCTCCTTTTTTTGGCTTCGCCGCAGTCGGGTAAAAAGATGAAAACAACATTTATATAAATTACTAAGTATTTTAGACAATCTCATGCAGGCATCTTCTTAATTAATAACAACGACCTATTGCCTCAGACTGCATGAGATTGTATATAGTATAATACATAAATAATGTTTCCATCTTTTTTTATTTAATTGTAATTTTTTTACGTAGTCTGGTTTTGATTTATTTAATTTTGATTTATTTCTTTCTGTTCTTTACGTACTGGGTTCTATCTCGTCACAAAAGTTGTTATTAAACAAGATAACAACTTTTGTGCAAATAGCATACTTTGCGATAGAGATTTTTGATGTGTAACATCTTTCCTCTCGCTTTCTGGGGAAAAGGGACGGAAGTGTGTAACAGGAAGCGACACCTTGAGCATAGAATAAAATATGTAAATACTTTTTGATAGCATGGAATAAGTAAGTACTGTTAATTACTTAGAGCATTTAACCTGGAGCCGCTATAGCTGAGCGTTCCCCTCTGCCAAAGTCAATTGGCCTTAGGAACATGCACGATAAATAAAACTAGTTCATTCCAGCCGACATTGTGAATCGTATTGTGTCGCAAGTAAGTCCTCCCAAAAAATGGTAAATGGTGCAGTTTTCTGTTGCAAAAAGCAATCTGCCACTTCTAATTTACGAAACCATAGTGTTTCCTACCACATGTGGTTATAAATTATACATCAACGTGGTTTTCTAAGCACAATGTCGAAATAATCATTATGAAATTTACGATGGAAAAATACAGTGGTACGTTGATAGCGCAAACGCATTACAGGGTAAGGATTTGCATAGTGCTGGGACAACGTGAGTGAATGATTGATAAAACAAATGATTTTTTCAGTCAGTAGGTTCAGTAACTATATTTTTTTTATTAAATTTATTCTCAAGGCAACTACAACGGGTAACAATCACAGTTTATCAGTGGGATTACAATATAGGTGTGGTTTTTGTGTATGTTTCTGGACAAGTCACCACCTTAAAATGGCGTAACACACAATAATCACAATATAAATGATTTTGAAGGTTTAAGGCCTAAATAAGAAATTTGTTGAAGTACTTGGCGAAACTTCGTCCAGTGCTCAATCACAACCCAGTAGGTTACAGAAAAAAAAATGGTTTCTGCGATTTAAAAAAAAACAATGTTCTTTTGGGGTGCGCCAAAGTTCACCTAAATTTTCAACTCCGATAATTGGAAATCCGAAAATGTTCTTCCTAACATTTTTTATCCTAACAATCACAATTCCTAACTACTCTGTCTCTAATGTTCATAATGGGGATGCACACGCAAAGCTCAGCGCAGATGTCGCCAGTGGCGGGATGGCCGCTGTCAAATCGTTTTCGCTTTGTTTACATCAGTGTTTTTTGCAATTTTTTGTGTTGAAACCGGTCCACCATCGTTATTGCTATCATGTATTGTACCTGGAAGCTCAAAGAATTGAAAGACGAATTGAAAAAACGAGGAGCAAGGATAACTGGAAAGAAAGCAGATCTTGTTGAGAGGTAGACTTTTAAATAATAAAATATTTTTCATCAGTGCTAGCCTCTAGATTTGGATCTTTTTTTAGTTGTAACGTGTTAATTCTTACTTGAGTCATTGTAGGAAAATTTACGAAAAATGAGAGAACATTACTTTAATGATAAATGGTATTCTTTATCTTTTAGGTTAGAAGCTTACGACCGAAATTTTAATTTCGGCAATCAAAGCCCTCAAGCTTCTGAAAGCCAAGCCATTGACGTTCCTGAAGCGGATCTTTACCAAGACGTTAATAGCTCCACCAAATTGCCGAAGATTACTAAACAACATATTCAAAGTTACTTTGACAGGTACCTAACATATTTATTTCCAATGATACATGTTAAATGTTTGATATCCTCTAGCGGCCCTTGTTTAACATAAGTAATGGTTTTTATTTCAGATTCAATAAGAATATCAGTGATGCTGTAAGATTGTATGAATCGAGATACCTTCTTGTTCTACGATCAACAACATCCTGCCAAAGTACATACCTAAAAGGTATGCTTATTCTTACTATAAACTCATTTAAAAGTTGATGTCTAGGAAATAAAATGGGTGTAGGTCTTCTTCCATGGTTGTTAATAGTAGGATGGTGAAGTTTCAAATGTGTGTGTGTTGTTAGTTTGATGTGTAAAGTAATTTGCCTAATAAACATATCAAAACTTCTTCCAGGTTATTGCAAGGCATCTATGAAACAGCTTCAATATGAGGTAAACATCAAATTAAGTGATGACGGAATGCCTGAAGAAGCAAGCTGTGAATGTGCTGCAGGAGAAGGAAAAGAAGCGCATTGCAAACATATAGCTGTGGTACTACTTGCTGCTGAAAATATTGTACAACATAAAATAATACTCCTACATGAAGTTTCTACGTCACAACTACAGACATTCCATAAACCAGCAAAGAAGTATTATGCAACACCATTGAGAGCCTCCAGATTGCCATCCAAAAGAGATGTACATAATACTGTTTATTCTCCATACTTGGCACAAAACCCTAGGTTTGATAAGAATGCATTTCAATGCAGGTTTCAATCTTTGATTCTAAATTATGCACACTCGTCAATGCCTTTAAAACAATTATATCCTGCAGCTAACCAACGAGCAATATGTTTGGACCATGAATATTTAAAAAAAAACGCAGTGGATATTTTTTTAGAATCCATTAGTGTTCTTAATGTTTCAGAAACAAGAATTATGGAAATAGAAATTGAAACTAGAGGACAAAGTTCCAATCCAAAGTGGCATGATTATAGAAAAACCCACATTACAGCCAGCATTTTTCACACTGTGTGTCATTTAAAAAGTGAAACTTTAATCAAATATTGCAATCAAATATTAAATAAGAATCGAATCCAGACAAGAGCCATGGCACATGGAGTTATAAATGAAAATGTAGCCATTAAAAGGTATATGGAGGCTTATGATCTGGTTGTAGTTGAATGTGGTTTATTCTTGTCTCAGGAAAGGCCTTATTTAGGAGCATCTCCTGATGGTTTACTGGGATCAGAAACCATTATTGAAGTTAAATGTCCTTATGCTTCCAGAAATCAAAAGATCAGTCCTCTAACAATACCATATCTACAATATGACGAAAATGGACAACTAACTTTAAAAAAAAACAATATTTATTACTACCAAATTCAAGGGCAGTTATATGTAACAAAAAGATTATTTTGTAATTTATTGATTTTTACCTATAAAAGTTTACATGTAATATATATTGAACGTGATGAACAATTCATTCAGGATATGTTGGATAAACTTGATAATTTTTATCATAACTTCTTTAAAAATGCTGTAATCAAGAAATATTTCTTTAAAGACTAACACTTTAAAATAAAACTTTATTAACATATTAAAATGCTTTTATTTCATAATATTTTCTCTAAAATTACAAACCATAGCACAAACAATTAAAATTCTAGATGCCAGTGTTACATGATATGGGCTTAGTTCACTTTTCAAAATCTTGTATGTTTTAGCAAGGCCTATAATACGTTCTATATGAACTCGTTTGCTTGCTAGTTTTCGATCCTGTACTATTCTAACACCTGGTATTTGTGTCTTTCCTTTCAAGAACATTGGAATGTTAATAGTTATATCTTTTGGAGCAAAAATGTCCTGCACGTTAAAACCTCTATCTGCCATGATAGAATCGCCACTGTCACATAGATTTTCAAGATTGGATCTTTCTATAATCTGTCTATCACTGACTGAACCTCCATAACATTCTGAGACATATGAAATTAGACCACCAGGTGTAGCCCCAATCATAGCCTTCACAGTATTTTTATGTTTGTAGCTGCTGAATGTCACCTGCTGTGCTATAGGATTCCCAGGCTTTGTGATGGGTATTTCAGTTGTGTCCACAATAATTCTTGTACTTGCAAAACCACTTCTAAATGACTCTGGCATAAAGTATTGAACCAATTCTTTACTGGGCCAAATACTAATTAAAGACCATATTTCATACATAAAATTGATCCATGTTATAAAAATGTTAGCAACACTAGTTTGGGAAATACCAAATAAAAATGCCAACTCAAAATCTGGTAAATACCTCCTTAGCTTGATCAGTGTTATCAAAAGTTGGTCTTCAACAGAAACATTGATAACTCTACTTCCCTTGTAATTTAAATTATTACACATTGGACTTAACGTGTTTAACACAAGCATAAATTTTTCATAGTTTTCTAGCCCAGTATAAAAATGAATAGCCTCCTGATTGGCCCTCATAGCCTCTAGTGAAATTATTCCCAAAGAACTACCACATTGAATGCTAACAGATACTGTTCTAGGAGTAATATCTTCTGAGGTGCTCTCTACAGTAGATATCTCTATTTCAGTGCTAGTAGACGGTTCTGGAATACTTTCGTCCCCAGTTGGCTGTCTAAAATCAATTCTGCGTCTGCTTCTTTCCAAATACCGAAGGCTTCTTGATGTAGGTGTTGTTGACACTCGGGTGGACCAAGGGAATATGCTTGGGACAGTCCCCTTTTTGAGAAATCTGCATATTTGAGGATTTCCTGAAAAACAAACAAAATATTTAAAAAATTTATACAGATTACTTTAAGTATAAGACTTTTAACACTCTGTAATATGGAGGCACACAGGATACCTGTTCATTGGTTTATTTACATATTAAACCTCCAGGAAACAAACCAAGTTTTCAAGCAGACTTTACAAGGTAGTTATCATTAAACTAACCACAGTGATAACGAGAAGTCTCTGTCTGTAATGCTAATGACTGAAATCAACACTTAATAAGTTAATAGCTCACCTGTATAAGCTGATTCTCCTACATAATCAGATTCTTGGAAATGATTCCGGCATAACCTGCTATGCTGTGTCGCTACATAATTTTTGCGACGTATAGCCTTTTCCCACTTTTTTTTTAGCGTTGTATCTTTGGGAAATAAATGAACACCGGGGTTAGTACATCCTGGTACAGCACACAGAGGCATATTTCGAGAAAATTGAAATTTACTGAATGCTAGGTTACAAAATGTATGGAATTGACAGCTTTTGATAGCCATGTCGACGATTCGCCACCTATCGTGAACAAATGGCAGTTTAGATCCCCATTCCGAAGCATTTAACTTCATAATGTCAGTAGCAATAAACATCTAATAGACTTTTATTTGTTTTCCTATATTTTCTCAACATAACCATCTTTTAAAATATATTAATTTTTTAATTCATATTTTAATTTTATTTATAGCGGTGTGTACCTGCAAAGATATCCATAGGTTAGGTTAGGTTAGAACTGTGACCAACTACGCGCGAGCCGAGCGAGCGAAGCGAGCGGTGCCGCGTCAGTGGCCGGCGAGCGCTACCTCGAAATTGGTCGCGAAATTTTTATAAGTATTTTTTTATAGTGCCTCCAAGACGACATTCTGACCTGAATTTCATTCATTTAAGACAAAAATCTGTGAAACGACCTTAAATCATTCTAAACAGTTGGTTTTTTAGAAAAACAGTAGGAGGAAATATATTTACATTAATGATATTATTAATTACAATTTTCGGAAACATGAGTGTTATGAACATCGCCGGTAGCACTACAAATAGTATGAATGAAAATTTTAGGATGAAAAATTTTAGGAAGAATGCTCATTCGGATTACAAATCGTTAGGAAGAACAATTTCGGGTAAAGAACTTTAGTTGAGCCAATATGGACCCGTTCTGTTGTACCCATAGAAAAAAACCATTTGTATGGATTACCGAGGAATATTATGTGTTGTACTATTTTTCTCATTATATTTAATTCAAAAGGGGGATGCGCTAAGGTAGCCCGCGCAATTAAAATTTTCTTATGTTTTTTGCCATTTGCAGGTAAGTAACAGGTTATATGTTGATCTAAATATGATTCGCGGCCATAACAAATATGGCTTTACAGAATTATAATCATTAGAATCAGCATTACTACTCTACCCGCCGTATTACAAAACAATATTTATATTTTGACATGGCTTAAACCATGGAGCCAGTTTTTGTAATAAGAACGTAACAGTGATTAAAATACCGTTCTTTATATAAAACTGAAAACTTAGTTCGGTACTAAGTTGTCAGTTTTGTGTTTAGGAACTTTACCATAGTCGGAATAAAGTTCATAATTCAATAATGGCTCTATATTTTAAACCTGGGTCTGAAGATAAACCTTGTTTTGTAATAAGGGGGTCTAAGTTCAAAAAATGCTACTGAATGAATCATCCACTGCTGACATAGGCCTCCCCTTGGCAGGCGGGTTGGCGATACTGATACTGATATAATATTTCTGAAATAATCTTTCAGTAGGATTGTATGACCTTTGAAACCTTCAAAACAGTTGAAAACCAAAGACTTAGGTATTGAGTTATAATGGGTAATAGTACATTATAACTCAATGGACTTACGCCTTTGGTACACCTACGCGTTCGTATGCGGCAGCGAAACAACGAAAATATTGTAAGTAGCAGTGATGGATTAATAAGCATTCGCGTTCATTGTTAGCGTGTGAATGATCATTTAGCATTTAGCAAATTAAATGTAGTCGCGAAATTCTGTGAAATGCGGAGCGATGTACTTTTCTAAATAGTCAGAGCGTCGCGCAATCGCGCATGCGCGTGCAGCGCGGTAGCGTGGTGTGCTATAAATATATTTAATTATCGGCGAGTCAGCGAGTAAACTAAACGGCATCGGCATTTTTAATTCGTTTAATAACAAAATTGACATACTTCATTATTATCAATTATCGTCATTAGCAAATAAGCATAGCAATAGCAATTAACACGCTTAGACTCAAGAGTTCACACGCTAATGAAATTAATTCGAAATCGTACTAGTAAGTAGTATGGCAGAATTTCGCATACGCTATGTCTCACTCTAGCACTAACTACATGAAATAGTTGCATCCTTGTCGGTATTGTTTCGCAAGGAACTGCGAAATCATCGTTACACCGACGCAGATTTTTCGCTATGGTGTTTCTTATCGCAAAGCATCCGCATGCGTTCTGTCGGTGAGGACAGATTTTCGCAACATGCAAGCCAATTTTTTTTAATTCAATTCGAAATGAGCCCGAATTATATGCAGTTGGTCACGCATGGACGAAAGTTCAAGAAAAGACGGGGACACGAAAATTACAATGACATTTAATTGCGAAAAAATTACAGTGTACTAGCGTTCCGCAGATATTTCGCTACCGCAGTGGCGCGGCCGGTGGTGCAGTAGTTCCGCAGAGATTCGCTGCCGCATACGAACGCGTAGGTGTACTAAAGGCGTTAGGAAGGAATTATTGACGACACAATTTTTTTTTTTTGCGTAATTCAAAAATGTCGATGGATTCCAAATTCAAAAATGTCGATGACTCACAGAAGCAATTTACAGCATAGCAGCCCCTATTAAAAACAAAAATGATCTTGTCTATGTGGAAATACTGGTTAACGATTGGCCAGTCGATTCTCTACGAACATTCGTTCTCGCTCCGAAAACGCCAAATACGCTTTCAAACCAAAATGGAGGATTTGTCGGTCGAGGTGTACGGTGATAATGGTGCTTATTATAAGGTTTGTAAATTGTGAAGTACGTTAAAATTCCACACAACAAGTGTTATTTCAATTAGTGTTATGTTTATTCAGTTATTTCCAATGATAAATACCTAGGTAATTCATATACTTACAAAAATATTTTTCCGGGAAGATCATCACGGCTGGAATGGACGCCATGTCCGCCTGTCAGGGCGTGATTTTTCCATGTGTTGTAATAATTGTGCTGCTTTCTGTTATTTTAGCTGCGATTTAGGTGTTATGAAATTGGAACGATATGCGACGCATTTTTATATTTGCGCTTAAACACATAAATGACCTAGATATCTTATTTCTAGCGCATCACGAAGTTGGTGTACAGTCGGAATGTTCTAAAAATCTCTTTATTTTTAGGCCATTGTCACCGACGTGCTCGACAACGAGGTTCTCGTAGCCTTTGAAAATGAGTAAGTATGATAGTAATTGATTTAAGTAATTTTGGAATAAAAAGTGCGGGTATTTTTATTTACATTAATATTTTGCATTGTAGCTGGCAGCCGGAGTCGAAATTCCCGTTCTCGCAAGTGTTCTTACCACCGAAAGACACCGGCAAACACACAGAGTTTGTGGAAAACCAAGAGGTGGAGGTATACGCGAGGTCCAATGAGAAGGAAGCATGTGGGTGGTGGACAGCAAACATCAAGGTATTGAATTACATACCTTTAAACCACATCTTATGTGCCCCTATTACAACTATTTCCAGAATATTTTTTTCCACATACCCTCAAGTGGGATATAAGAAGGCTTAGTTATCTCAAGAAGCTTCTCAGATACCTATGCATAACAGTACAGAAATCAACATTATAAATAATTGCTGCAAATTAATGCATCATGATTGACACATGACTTTCACTTGAGATGCAAGCAATTCAGTAGATGCATTAGAATCATAAACCATTAAGATTAAATATTTTATGAATGCAAATAAATAGTATGAAAATGCTTATACTTAATGTGAGTTGAAGTACCTCTTAATAATTTTATAAGAATTCAGTCTGACACTTCATTGTGTATCATTCTGAAGCTGGGCCCATAATTTTATCTTAGTCTAGATGTTTAGCATACAGCTATTCATAATCTCTTGTTGTCTCAAAACTGCTGTAATTCAATAGTTTTATCAAAATGTACTATCTCCAATGTTTGACATTGTTTTCTAAGGTAACCAAATTGATTGTCTGTATTATTGATTAAACATCAAATTCGATGCCATGCTTTTGGTGTGTTGGGGTTGTACCTGGTATTATATTTTCATCCCCTCATGGTCTGGTCAAGTCTTATTAGTTTTTCCTCGGATCATATGTTTTTATTTATTTAGGTATGTCTTCTGTGTTAATATGGTCAGCCTAGCTTGTTGTATCTTAAATAAGTAGATCACCGATGCGGCTTAGTAGCTGTTTAAGGAGTCTAAGATCCCTAAGTTAAGATGTTCATTCCCACTGCCTGCATCATCACATTGCTGGGTAAAGACTTTCCACCATAATTTTCAGCTGTTTTGACTAATGTGGACCATTGTTTAGAATATTTTTTTTTCTTCTAAGAATAAATATTTATTTTGTATGTGTTTGTAACCTACATATAAAATCTCACTATTCAACATTAAAACAGCTGTTTGAAGGTGACTGGAGGGATGAATAAATAAATTCAATAACACAATATGGAAATGAACCAAGTATTCATCAACATTTGGTTGTGATGACATGCAACTTTTAGCACTGTACCCTACTTTGGTGCACTTTCACTCAGGCATAACATGCATGCTGTGTTTTATAGCAATTATTGAGCTGTGTTAAAAATATACCTACCAGAATTTGTGGAGGGACTTGTTATAATATTTAGTGAAAAATTTGGCTAAGTGCTGTTTGCTTAATAAGTGCACATGGAGGCTTCTACATTTATTTTTTATATCTAATAGGTCACCTAGTTTTCAGATTCAGATTTAATTTAAGTACTGAGTCTGGTTTATGCCCACAATCTTCAAATAACACTGAAGTTCTTTCTGCTTGCAACTTTGATATTTAAAAAACTTCCTTTATTTGCATAACACCAATTTTCAAATCAAGATAATGAAAAAGATATGAAATATTTAGGCTTAGTTTTATAGCTGAAAAAAAAACAATACATAAATTATATTGGTTCATCTAAGTTACTACATCACAAGTACCTGGTCCATTCTGAATGCTTCTCAAGACTGCATTATACATTCATGATTATTAGATAGCATTATTATGGCAAGTTCTAAGCAAGCATCACATCAGTCACACCAACCTCTTTATATCTTAGTGGCTTCTTGACATCGAATTAAAAAAAAAGATAACTAAAAGTAGACCCACATGTGGAATGTTTTTATTTAATTAGAGAATTCTAAATAATTTCGTATTATGGCGCATTGCGCTATTCTTATGGAACGAAAATGAGATCAATAGTTGTTTATTATGCTTCAATGCCGTCAATATATTTCCGGGTATTAACGCCTTTTTCCTATGCTATGGTTTATTACTTGAACTGCTGCAGTTTTCTTTAGATGCACTTAAAGAATATTGTTTTCATAGAATATTATAACTTTTATTGATCAAAGTCAAATCATTTATTTCAATTAGACCGGTACTCCTGAAGGTTAAGAACTTACAAAAAATTATGAATAAGAATTGAATAGTGAGTGTTTTCAACACAGCCTTTTAGCAGTCTACTGCTAATAATACTTTTTGATTTCGTGTCGACACAAGTTGCGATTTTGTGGTGCCAACAACTATCAGGAGTGGAACTAACAAGTGTAACACAAGACGTGAATACTTTTGTTCTACACTCAGTATCCCCCTGTTACCTAAATTATTAAACATTACCTATTATTTATTCATGTAAAATTTATTTGCATGCTCTTTATACGCAAAATATGGACTATACACAAATCACCAACTTTGACAACTAGCCATGGTAACACCTATATTTTCTGCAAATTAATATAAATTCTTACTTCATTCCACTATATTATTGGGATTATATACTTTTGACTACATCATAAATAGATACTTATATTCAAAAGATTAATGTTATTATTTTTACAGCAAGCTGTTGTTGGCTTATTCCGTTTATCCACCCTAGGTTGGATAATTCGGAAACGCAAGTTCATGTATCCACCCCAGAAGGGGTGGATAATCGGAATTCATATATTATTTTTATTCCGATTTTCCCCTTCGGCTGTGTACAGTCATTTAGAGAAACATGATAGAAACTGTCCCAAGATACTTAGTGACCATTACAAACAATACACAATTACGTCTACTCAATAATGAAATTATTGTTGGTCATTTCCTGGACATATTGCAGAATTTATAAAATACTACCTGCCCCGCCTCGGCTTCGCACGGGTGTATTCTTTTTTTTTAAATGAACATTTGTGATTTTTAGAAATACAGGATGCAAGTTTTAATTCTAATAGATAAGTTTTTTCCACTGTCGACTGTACTTGGGGTAAAAAGTCGGAAGAACAATCAGAAGTGAATTCCGATTATCCACCCCATTCAGGGTGGATAGATGGACACGCGTTTCCGAGTATCTACCTTAGGATGGATAAACGGAATAAGCCCTGTTGTTGAGCAACCTATAAGGGCCGTATTACAGAACGTCACTCAATACTCAAGCATTACTTAAAACTAGTTTCAACCAATCAAATGGCTTGAATCTAGTTTTAAGTAATGCTTGAGTATTGAGTGACGTTCTGTAATACGGGCCTAAAACAAGGTACTGCTTAACTGGTCACATAAGTCTCTATGTAAACATTAACAGAACTAGGTGTTAAAAAATATAGGTACATGTTGCAACACTTATACTACTTGAAAAAACAAATAAAACTACTAAGTATTTTAGGGCAAATTTTACTAAAGTAGCATTGCTTATAGTATGATAATGGACTGGCATTGATTATTTTCAATTCTAAACTCTCATAAACAAGTTAGATACGCTGTCAGAATTAAATTGTAATCAGTGAATCACAGCAATCTATTACTTGAACATTGTTTTTGTTTCCAGATGATGAGGGGCGACTTTTTGGTGATAGAATACCTGGAGTGGGACAACTGCTACACGGAAATTGTGCCAAAAGACCGCCTCCGGGTGAAGACGCCTAAGACACCCATTGACAAGACCACCTTCAACAAGTTCGAAATCCCCGTACCTGATGATCTCAAGGACTAGTAAGTATTATTAACCACCTAAGATATCAATGACAAGTCTAGAAATTTTGTCACGTAAAAATTGGTGTGTGCTTATTATATACACGATAGAAGTGAAAACTCGCGACTGGAGCCGGCCGAGTATACGCGATTCAGCGTCACCGACCGACTGGCGCCGAGTATACTAGATTCAACGACACCGACCCCAGCTTGACGGTTCAGTTCCGCTCACTGTTCAGAAAAAGCGCCTAAAAAGTTTTCACTTAAAAAGGATAATAATATGTAAAGTCAATGCAGAAAGTCTGTACGAGATGTAATTAGAAGTTTATGTTTGATGGGTGACTTGAGGTGGCTGCAATCATTTCTGAAGCTTCACAATCGACCTGAGTGTACTCCATATTAGATAACATAATAAACTGTTTAAATCTACACTTAGGCCCGTACTTATAGAACTTTACTCAGTACTCAAGCATTACTTAAGACTAAATTCAACCAATCCAATGGCTTGAATCTAGTCTTAAGTTGCTACTGAATAAAGTACTAAACCCAAAACAAAAACTTCTACAATTTTTTATTTGTAGAAATACGCACTTACGACCGTATTGTGCGTAGGATGCGACATGGAAGTTGTGGTATCTTTTATGACCCAAAAGTGTTTTAAAACATAAATAAAACACAATTCGGGTTTAGCTATGTTGCTTGATTTATCTAAAGTTGTTGTGGTAAGTTCTTTATTATAGCGTAACATCGTCGTTTCAGATGACGCCGTGCTTTAAAAAAAAACATTACACTATCTTTGCTACCGTGCGTCGGGTAAAAAGTTATTAATGAACATGTTAAACTTGCAATTTGTTCTATTCATTAGTTGCAAGAAGTGTATTCTAAGAAAATATCAAAATACAGTCTCAGAAAGGTAAAAAAAGATTTAATATTTTGCTGCTCATATTCATGTAATACAAGAGTAAGAATAACATGACTGGAGCTTAGAGTAGCGTTCGTGCGTCCATACTCATCTATTAGCTTAGGTGTTGTAAACGGCGACTTAACAGGTCGTTCAAGAAGTTGAGAAACAGCGTCCTATCTAAAAATAACATACTTCAGCTAGAGATAAACTACGATAACATGGCTCGCCCCTCCAAATTACTATTTCAATGTGTGTAGTCACATCCTTACGAAAGAGTTTGTATGTAGTTGGAAGTATTCGTCTTCGTCGAATTTATTTATAGTTTTTGTGCAATTAGTACTCGTAATATCTCACTTATTACCAGATTTGTTGGTCAACTAATCATAACTAGCCGATCGCGCAAGACAACGCACGTGGCGTTCTCATAGAGTACGTCAGTTCAGCGCCATACTTATAATAATGAGCGATTAATGACGCCACTAGTCGAGCAACAAATCCGTGGATTTGTTTTTGTTTGACGGCCGTCTCATTACGCACACATGCGTTGTGAGTGTTGGTGGCGCTTTGTAAATACTTTCAAACGTTTTGAATGGTGGAGGGGCGGGCCATATTATCGTAGTTAATCTCTACCTCTTCACTACAACGCAAGCGAGTGCGTCTGCATGCGACGAAGTGCTGGGGGCCTTCTCGCACTAAACGGTCAACGTGCACTGTGTACGAGAACCTTAATGCAAGTGCTTATTATTATGTATACGTGTTCCGTGTGGTGCCGGTCGTAAAGAATAGCACCGCCCTATTTCTTCCCGTGGGTGTCGTAAAAGGCGACTAAGGGACTTACAAGAGAATGGGCAGCAGCATTCTCTATGCATTTTAACACCATACCGCGATCGCTAACACGCCTGCCAAGAGTGGCGATTATGGCAAACTGGCACTGGACGTCTTTCGGCTGAAATGATGATGATGATTATTATGTATTAACATGATGCGATGCTCCACAGTGCGAAGGTGGAGAACGCTCACAAGGAGTTCCAGAAGGCGATAGGCGCGGCGCTGGTGTGGTACGTGGCCGAGCGCGGCGTGCTGGCCGTCGTGTCGCGCTGCGAGACCTCGCAGAAGCGCGCGCAGATGCTGCAGGAGATGCACTTTAGGTAACCACACTCCACCTAACATGACATTATTATTTGGATACAACTAGTTTTAAGAGTAGGGGAAGACCAAAGAAACGATGGATGGACTGTGAAAGATGGTATGGCTAGAAAGACTACCGAGATAAAGAAGTGTGGAAGATAAAGTTTATTACAAACATACATAAACGAACACTACTGTATGGAGTCACTGCTCTGATGGTAAAGGTTTAACACAAACATACATAAACAAACACTACTGTATGGAGTCACTGCTCTGATGTTAAAGGTTTATTACAAACATACACACACATACATGTGCTGTGCCCGACAGGGTCCATATTGATCTTTTACTTTTTATACCATCTATTAATACATATGGAATGCAATAAAGAATTGAAAATTAAATTGACATAAACTCGCGGCTTTTCCCATGGGGGTAGGCAGAAAATGGGGGGGCGAGTATATTGCCAGTTAGTTAGATAAACCCAATCCTGCTGAGTGCTGTCGGAGCTGGGGATCGAACCCCGGCTTCGCTAGTGACTAATATAGATATTCCGCTATTTACATAACATTACGCCAGTTTTACCCCAAAGGTTAGGCAGAGGTGGTACCTCTCTAAGTACACCCACACTTTGCCAGTTACACTATTTATCTATAATTATGTATCTTCTCTTGTACACCTCAGTAAAGTGCGCATTAATTAAGCAGCTAATAGTAATATCGTCAAAGCACAGGACTTGCGAGCGAGAAATCGTGAGTTCGATTCTCACTCATTGCACTGTTGATGTGTACTTTACTGCATTTGCAGTCCGTTCATATAACTGTTTTATGTAGATAGAAGACAATATCTTCAGAAATATTTTGGTCACATACACATTAATACAAGTAACAAATTAAACAGATTGAAATATTTATTTGATTTGGGCGCTTTGAAGAACTATTAGTAAATTATTATTTCCCACAGCACTTAACTAGGATCTCATTTGTAGAGTATCAATTGAGGTCCTATTTGTTGGGCAGTCGACTCACTTGCTCCACAAAGTTGTGCTAACAGTAACATAAGCCACAGGGCCAACGGTACTAAGGTACTTGCCGTATTGGTAGTATTAGGCTTATTACATGCTAATTAGATGACTCAGATAATTGATTTGAAAACATATGCTATGGTCGTTATAAGTCGACGGAACTGGCTAATAATGTCTTACACAATTCCTCGTTAATTGCGCCATTTCGCTTGTGATGTATCTGCAAAATATGTTTGACCATGTAATTCTGTTTTCAGGAATCTAACTCAAAAACTGTTATTGATGAAAAAGACTGAAGAGGCAGCCAGACAGTTGGAGTCCACCAAAATACACAATCAGGGCGGGTGAGTAAACATATTAATACTTATTATATCTATATAATAAAAATGAAATGCTGTTTGTTGGTAAGCACATCACTTACGGCCGGATCGATTTGGTTATTTTTTACCCTACTGCGGCGAAGCAAAATAGGAGGGTTTTTAAGTGTTTAACTTAGTCTGAATAAGGGTTTTGAGGGAAAGAAAAATTGGAAAAGTTGCCCAAAAAATTGGAAAAATCCAGAAACACTGAAAGTGTATTTTTCAATTACATTTTTGTATGAACGTCTGTCGGGTCAGCTACTTGTTAATAGATTGCAGTTCACAGTTTCCTACGGCCTGAACATTCTGCTGTGCTGATATCGACCGTGTAGACAAGACCTATTGTTACAGAGAATGGAAACGTCAGAATCACAGAGTAGATCTTGTGCACACAATGTATTTTCATACGAGAGACTGACGTACACGATCAACAGTGTTAGAGGTACAAATGCCTTAAAAGAGTTCTTTGGAAGAGGCATGTGTCAAATAGTCAGCATTGCTTACTGAAACGGTGTAGGCTGGTCTTGGATGATCGCGTGATATGTCAGTAGCGGCCGCGACCAGCTGGCACAGTGCAGCGCGAGTTGATGTACTTCGAAATAAAAAATAACACATTAAAAACAAAAAAAAAACACTGACTGCCCTGCCAAAAAACGAACTAAAAAGTAAAAAACCGGCCAAGTGCGAGTCGGACTCGCGCACGAAGGGTTCCGTACCATTATCTATAAAAATGCCAAAAAATCACGTTTGTTGTACCCCTTGAATATTTATTTTATACTGTTTTTTTTTGTATTTGTTGTTATAGCGGCAATAGAAATACATCATCTGTGAAAATTTCAACTGTCCTAACTATCACGGTTCATTAGATACAGCCTGGTGACAGACGGACAGACAGACGGCGGAGCCATAGTAATAGGGTTCCCGTTTTAACCTTTGGGTACGGAACCCTAAAAAGATAGTAAGTACACATACTTAAACAGTAACAATCGATTACTTATCGCTTGCGTCAAGTCAATTACAGTAAAGGCTTCTACATACTGGCGCGACTTGTCTCGCGACGCTACACCGGTAAAACAAAGTCTATGAAAAATTCAAGGAAACAAGTTGTATTAGTTAATCTAATACAACTTTTATAAAGCAAAAATAAAAGTCACTCATTTACTCGCTGACAATAAAATATTCATTGCTGTCGGGGGACTGTTCTGTGGAACACTTGAATGTAAGAGGTCCCCTGTTGAGGAGCAGCCTTCCCCTGTTGAGGAGCAGCCTTCCCCTGTTGAGGAGCAGCCTTCCCCTGTTGAGGAGCAGCCTTCCCCTGTTGAGGAGCAGCCTTCCCCTGTTGAGGAGCAGCCTTCCCCTGTTGAGGAGCAGCCTTCCCCTGGCGGCCCGCGAGCCCCGCGCCGCCCCACTCGCTGTTGCGCGCCTTGAAGCACGGCTGCGCTAACGTATTTTTAACGTCCGTAAACTTATTCTTGTTTTCTTGTCAACCGACACAGTTGTTATTTTCATATTTCCCTAATTCATTATACACATGTTATACAGTTCACTCATCTTTAACTTCTGCTCCACTACTAAGATCTATCTAGATAATTTTATTTCTTCGTATTCTATGATATCTGTTCAGGCATTTAAAAGTTATGGTGGCACAAATAAACTCACATACATGACCCCTAAACACATAACACTCCTTCTTGAGCAGTTGTGTAAAAAAACTAGTAATGCATAGAAGCCTTAGATTTTTATAAATTTCTCGGACTATGACGTGACCATATGATTATGAACATCGTTAGTTTATAATCTATCTAGTTAGATTATAAACTATCGAAAAAATGGGAAGTTCAACAAACCATTTACAATTTAACGCATTCTTTTTCGATAGCTTA
Organism: Tiliacea aurago; assembly: GCA_948098905.1. Lineage (NCBI taxonomy): Eukaryota > Metazoa > Arthropoda > Insecta > Lepidoptera > Noctuidae > Tiliacea > Tiliacea aurago. Next base: position 26,138,161 of record OX402588.1, on the reverse strand, counting down.
TAATCTATCCATGGGAAACCAACAAATTGTGAACTGGTATCAAACTTGCTTGCGATGAACTTAGTCGATACCTGCAGGTTCGTTCACAACTTGACATTGATAGATTATACATGTATAAACTACCGAAACTGAATGACTATTGCAACAGTTCACAATTTTTGATAGTTTATAATCGCGCTAGAAACGGTGCTGACATTCGTACTGGGACATAATATGCATACAATGTGTAACTGAATTAAAATGCACATTATGAAAGTAGTTTGTTCAGAATGGATTTGCCATTTTTAATATTGGATTTTTTGTATTTCAAAAATAATTTATTATTTAAACTCTCATTTCTTCTCGTGGGTGTCGTAAAAGGCGACTAAGGGACTTACTAGAAAAAGGGCAGCAGCGTTCTATATGCATTTTAACACCATACTGCGATCGCCAACCCGCCTGCAAGCGTGGCGATTACGGCAAAACACCCCTCTAACCTATGGGGAGGCCTATTTCCAGCAGTGGACGTCATTCGGCTGAAATGATGATAATGAAATTACAGTCACACTTTGGCTGTACAGTCAAAACAAACCAAAATGGACGAAACTCAGATTATAGAAAGAAGCAGATAGACGGCGCGGAACAATAAAGTGAGGCCCGTTTGTAGACATGTGTGCGTTACAGCCACGTGACAGCACTATAATAACAGGTGCCTCTATGTGTGTGTACGGTTGCCAGGATAATGAAAGAATTAGCCATAATATTTCATTACATGCATTTTTTTTTTCTTAAATCAGTTGTTTTTACTAACAGTATACGTTAAATTAACAATACCATATAAACGATACATTTGCGATATATTTTTATTTTGAGACACCAACATTTTATTGTTTTTGGTAGCTATATTTACTTTATGGTGACGTCATATAACCCATGATATAGCAAATCGACTGATGTAATAAGTATTATAAAATCCATTAACTAGTTACACTTACGAAGAAACATACATAGGTACTTATTTATTTATAAACATACCAACCAGAAAAGGCGATAAATAAAACACTTATCAAAATAAATATTTTTGTAAATCGATACTCCTGTATCCTATACTTATTTCCTAACTTAGGGGTAAATGTTTCAATATAAACTAGCAACACCGAATGATTTTTGTTAAGGTTTTGTGTTTCAAGATGTCACTAACAATAAACACGTAAAATAAATCCAAATAGACAAATAATCAATATTTTACCTATGAAAGATACTCCATCTTATTTCTTTTGTTTTATGGAACAGTTTTTACAATGTTTAAAAATACAAGACGGCATTGTACTGAAATTATCTGTTAGAGCCCGTGACGTACTAACGATACGACGCTTCGTGCTGTACTGAATCGAGATTGTATTCGCTTTTGAATTTGTATTTGCTTTGTAGGCCGCACTCTCGGTGTTCCGCGCGGTCTATCTGCTTCTTTCTATAATCTGAGGGACGAAATAACTAATACGCTAGACCCATATACGTGTACAACTATACAGGGTGTCCAAGAACCTGGCGTCCAACTGGATTCCCACGATGCCCCAAGTTCTAACAGTACTCAGAAAAATATTTTAAAAAATCCACCCCATGTACTTACAGAATTATACTGATTTCAAAAAAAAAGGGGAAATGAGCACCCTGTGACATACTTTTGAATGCTGTGACTGCTAATGCTGATAATTTCGATATTTCTTGGAGGTTTTGTAATCTAGGGTATTGCTGTGTCTAAATAGAATGTAAAAATAATGTACTTATTGTACCATTTTAAAATAAAATATTATTTTAACTAAAGGTGATATGGAAAACTATTGAATTTCGCAACTTTGACCGACTGTAGTGTAAAAAAAATGTACCAAAATAGTATGGCAAGTGACGTCAAATTTTGACGCGTTTATTCCTCTTTTTAAAAAGGTATAATACTTACACATTAATTTGAAAAAAAAAATTTTTGATAATATTTTTACTCAACAACCCAATTTTTACGAAGTGCCTACCTACTAACGGTAACTGTCGGACCCTTTCTTATCTTAGAAACTGTTATGTTACTACTATTATTTACTTCGGTTCCAAGAGTGAGCAAGAAGGAAATACACACAGGTAGATGGGTTCCCAGTAGAATAAAAGCAAAGAATGTTAGTTTAAAGATATTTTATTACAATAAATGTTCAAAATGTTGACCACCCGCGGCAATACAAGCTCTCACTCTCCTTAAAAAGGACCGCTTTATGTTTCGCGAGTAACTTTTTTGACGTATCACCTGCACTGCTTGTGTTATCTTCTCACGAAGGTCAGCGATGTCATTAATGGGCTTCGCATAAACGAGCTCCTTCATAGTTCCCCAGAAAAAAAAATCCAGCGGATTTAAGTCAGGTGAGCGGGCTGGCCACAGGATTGTTCCTGATCGCCCAATCCACCTGTTCGGGTATTGCTCGTCCAAAAACTCTCTAACGGATACGCGAAAATGTGCTGGACAGCCGTCGTGTTGGAACCACATATCTGGTGGGGTCTCTTCTAGTAAGTTTGGCAAATCATTTTGAAGAAAATTTAAATATGATTCGCCAGTCAAATTCTCGGGCATCTCAAATGGACCAATAATATTCCCACAGAGAATACCGGTCCACATGTTCACTTTGAACCGGTACTGGGATCTATCTTCTCGCATCAAGTGCGGATTTTCCACATGCCACTCGTGCAAGTTGTGTAGGTTCATGTAGCCATCCTTCTTAAATGTTGATTCATCTGACCACAAAATTTTGTCGATAAAGTTTTCGTCTTCTCGATGTTTTTGCAGGATTGTTTCACAAAACGCGACTCGGCTCGGATAGTCTCGAGGTAAAAGACTTTGCACTCGCTGTACGTGGTACGGATGATATTCTTCTTTTTGGAGAATACTGTGTGCTGTGCTCTTCGGTATCCCCGTATCAGCTTCTATTCCTCGCACAGAGATGCTTGGATTTGCCGACACCGCCTCTAAAACTTCATCGCGTATGAAGTCATTTACGGGTCGTCCTTCACCAGCTACTTGATTGGGGAACCGCCCGTCACATAGTGATCTGTGCACATTAATGAAAACTCGATGGTCGGGATATCGCGTAGCCCTCGGATACCTTTCTCTGTAAAGTCTCGCTGCAGCTCGTCCATTACCTCTACATTCTCCATAAATGTAGTGCATATTTGCGTATTCTTGCGGAGTGTAGGTCGCCATGGTAGCACACACAAAACACAAACTGTCCAAACACAGGCAAAGGTCGTCGTAAAGAGTTCGTTTCAAAGTCCAGAGCACAAAGAGTAATCGAGTCCAATAAACAAAGCTTTAAATCGTAGTACGTGATCAATGGTAACAATAAGAGAGAGGTGCGTAGTAACGGCAGGAGGCAGTGACGCGTACTGACCGTACTGTTATCCTAAATAGCACGATCCCAGATAGCGTCACTATCTATCTCACTCGCACCTCTAACCTTTTTCTCCCTCACTCTTACCTGAATAATGGGGTACCATAAAGAAGAACCAGCAAATCGCAAAGATAGTTTCTGTCTTGCTCCCTCCTGTTGTAATAACGAATCACTATGGTGAGATGCATGCACATACCGTCCCTTACGGTCTAACCTGTTTTTTGAGAGGCCTGTTGTTATTTTTATGAGCATACAATAGTAATTCTTTAGAGGTTAGATTCAATTCGTCGTAAATTTTTCTTTCTAAGAATTCTGTAAGACATCGTAAAAATTGGGTTGTTGAGTAAAAATATTATCAAAAATTTTTTTTTTCAAATTAATGTGTAAGTATTATACCTTTTTAAAAAGAGGAATAAACGCGTCAAAATTTGACGTCACTTGCCATACTATTTTGGTACATTTTTTTTACACTACAGTCGGTCAAAGTTGCGAAATTCAATAGTTTTCCATATCACCTTTAGTTAAAATAATATTTTATTTTAAAATGGTACAATAAGTACATTATTTTTACATTCTATTTAGACACAGCAATACCCTAGATTACAAAACCTCCAAGAAATATCGAAATTATCAGCATTAGCAGTCACAGCATTCAAAAGTATGTCACAGGGTGCTCATTTCCCCTTTTTTTTTGAAATCAGTATAATTCTGTAAGTACATGGGGTGGATTTTTTAAAATATTTTTCTGAGTACTGTTAGAACTTGGGGCATCGTGGGAATCCAGTTGGACGCCAGGTTCTTGGACACCCTGTATAGTTGTACACGTATATGGGTCTAGCGTATTAGTTATTTCGTCCCTCAGATTATAGAAAGAAGCAGATAGACCGCGCGGAACACCGAGAGTGCGGCCTACAAAGCAAATACAAATTCAAAAGCGAATACAATCTCGATTCAGTACAGCACGAAGCGTCGTATCGTTAGTACGTCACGGGCTCTAACAGATAATTTCAGTACAATGCCGTCTTGTATTTTTAAACATTGTAAAAACTGTTCCATAAAACAAAAGAAATAAGATGGAGTATCTTTCATAGGTAAAATATTGATTATTTGTCTATTTGGATTTATTTTACGTGTTTATTGTTAGTGACATCTTGAAACACAAAACCTTACCTTAACCTTGTATGTGCGTGCGTAGATTTATAATGTAACAAAAATTTTCTCCCACAATCAGTATAATTTAATAAATAAACTATGTTTTATACATAATAGTAAATAATCAGTGTAACTATGTAATTAAATTTTGTCATAATATTCCAATGGGGGGGGGGGGGGTTGGTGGTGTGCTTTAATTCCGGAACATGTTGTATAAATAGTGGGCATATGTGTTTCCACAAGGGTTAAGACATTTAACGGGCGGTAGGTGGGGCTGTCTGTGATCGCAACCCTGTCATTCACTTCTTTGTGGACGTATACGATTCATAAATCCCAAACAATTCGATCATCATCATCATTCAGGCCGAAAGACGTCCACTGCTGGATACAGGCCTCCTCCAACGGGGGCGGGGGGTGGGGGGGGCATAATCGCCACGCTTGGCAGGCGGGTTGGCGATCGCAATATGGTGTTTAAATGCATAGAGAACGCTGCTGCCCATTCTCTAGTAAGTCGCCTTTTACGACACCCACGGGAAGAAATAGGGCGGTACTATTCTTTACGTCCGGCACCACACAGACAACAATTAGATACGTCTTGTTAATCAGCAGAACCTCAACATCTGTTGTTTACAATCAAATGTCACCTCTCATGAGAATTAAATATTCATTATGCCACGAGTCTTGTAGACTGGCGTATGAGGTTATTTAGTTCGCCCAGCTGCGGCTTACTAAGTTCAGCAACCTTTCATGTACTGTCTGCAGTCTGACCTCTGTTGGTCTGCGAGGTTAAAGAAATTGTCACGTGTTACTAGATTTAGCACAAAATTAAAATACGTTATTATAATCAAAACTATAAAATAGGAATAATATTGTAAAACACAATGTGGTTTCCATTAATGTATGACGCAACGGATTGTTTTTGTTTTGATTCAATACGCACAGAAGCAAGTTTCTGTAAGTACAGGTATAGGTCATACAAAGAGTTGGCTCCGATTGTAAATACCAATTCGCGAACCTTATCAGAGGTGAACGTTCCACTACGACTACTGCGTCATCTATTTTCTCGGAAAAAATGCGCCGAAATTCATCATAATATTACTCGATAATACAAGTAAAAGTAATTACTAATTATGAACAGGCTGATTAGCGTGCAAACGACGTCATAAGCGAAAATATGGTTTGTTGTCACAGTTGCTTTCGTTATTCATAGATTGTGATGGCGATGCACTGTGTGACGCTACGCTTTCTCTGTGCGATGTGCGAATGAGAGATTTTATTAGTAACCATCGCATGTTGCAAGCCAATAAAATTAGTTGAAATTAATCTCAGGTTGGAGTATTGGGGTTTCCCCGTATTTATAACTTCACATAACGGTATCAATGTGTCACCACTTATCAGTTACGGAAACTTGAAACAATCATCAACAATGTTTGTCGAACTCCCTTAAATTCCTTACATACTTTGTTAACGATAAAATTAGTGGAACAAGTTACAAATATTTTTTCGAACTATTTTCGGCAACACGGTTTCCGCATGCCACAGCGACACGTGATTATGTGGCACGCATGCAACATATTAAAGCTTCGCGGACGTATTCTTGCGTGGAGCGTACCCTACTTCGTGTGATTGTAATCGCAGTGGGTGGTTTCATAATGAACAATCATGTGTTGAAGAAAATACTTGTCAGTCGCATGTCAGGCCACGCGTTACAAGTTACTATAATTATACTGCAGCGACGACTTTCTTTATCGAAAGAAAATAATCTAGAATTATGTATCTTCACGCTTCTGTGGAGCAAGGCATAGTGTAGTTGGGCAATCATAATTTATTGGGATCGGTGGAAGGGTTTTTTATAGCTCGAAGTTAGTGTTATTAATGACCACCCCTTGTCATCAATCAAAACTGAACTATAGACACACTCGTAATTAGCAATTATAGGCAGGCATCACGCTTGTATTTGCCGAAGTAGTAGGCGGAACTATTATCCCGTAAGTACAGTCACATTTCGCCAGTTGTCCCCCGTAATAAGGGTTACCCTAACCTAATGCCAATAACCGCCCCTTCTCTTATTCATAGTTAGATTTAAGTAACAGAAAAACTATGACGCTTTACAATGTGTTTAATTGAGTGTATCAATACATATAATATGATAACTTGAAGTCGCATCAAAATCTGTTGCGTTAAACTACGCAACATATTTTGATGCGGTTTTTACCATCATTTAGATATTGTATTCCGGAAGGTCTATGCCGTGTAGTTTTATGTTATTATTAAACTTACATAAGTATAAAAAAAAAACTCAATATTTTGTCAAGTCGTAAAAGCCGTGCGAAGCCTGGTCCTGTGCTAGTAAATAATAAAATCTATATAATAAAAAACTGGCCAGGTGCGTGTCGGACCACGCACAATGAAGGGTTCCGTAGTGGGGGTTAATTTATCCTAAGAACAAACTTTACACTGTAGTTGAACAACATGTTTTCTCATACATTCCTACTGCAAATGTAAGTTAGTGCGCACAATATTGAGAGATTACCATATTATTTTAAGATCTTATGACTTATATTATAAATTTTCATGTATTTTCATAAATCATTTTTAAAGTATAACAAGACTCATTTTGATATGTCACGGTAAAGTATGCAAAACTTTTTTTTTAATTTTCTAATTTGCCCCCTAAAAGTAATTTATTTATTATTCAAAATTCATTTATTTGTGTTACACGTGTTTTGGTCACATAGGTTCATGTGTACCAAATTTTCGGAGCAAATCGCCTGTGACAGACGGACCGACAGGCAGACTGACACACAAGTGATCCTATAAGAGTTCCGTGTTTTCCTTTTGAGGTACGGAGGAACCCTAAAAATGAAATGCTGTTTGTTGGTAAGCGCATAACTTGAGAACGGCTGGACCGAGTTGGTAATGTTGATGGTTTAAAATGTTGCTAATAGTTCGAATTAGGTTCTCTTACGGAAATTAAATTGGAGAAGTTTCCCGTAAAATTGTCAAGTTTGGGAATAACTGAACGATGGGATTCTATGGGATTGTTGTATGAATTATGGAACTTTTGTCAGGACAACGTCTATAAATCAGTCGGCTATTTACCATCTATCGGTCAGCTAGTAAATAAATAACACTGCCCGACCCAGAGATCGAACCTAGGATCACAAGTTTAGCATTCGCGCTTGCGACCACTAGATCGACGAGGCAGTCGTCAGACAATTGGTCAACAAATTGGAAATACATTACCTCTATTGTAACAGCATAACATCACGGCTATAATCCCCGAAGTGTTAGGCACAAGTGTACCTATTGTAACCCACATTTCGTTGTTTTTAAGTCACATTAATGTATTCGATAATATAATTCTATCCGGTAAATTGCACAGTGTATTAAGACGCTGACAACAGCTAAAGCGCGATGACACGGCGCTTGTAATTTATTGCAAAATATGAAGCAATTATCTATTTACTCAAAAATGAGTAATCGAAAGGAAAAAACAAGTTCCGCATACAAATAAGACGTTCTTGTTATTAATTAAATACTAACCGTACGTTGATTTAATACAGATATTTTGAATTGAAACGCAAAGTAAAGGGTTAGTTTACCGTTAATTTGTATCGATATTTTTTTATTCTAAACGTGTTTTGGTAACAACCAAGTTTTGAGAAATATGTTCAAGAATAACCACAAACTATATAGATTTGGCATTTTTTTTGTTTAAGACAAGCCTACTTTTGTCATTTGCCTCAGTTGTCAGCGCCTTAAACATAATTTTATTGTTCCAGCTACACAGACGAGTTCTCCGTGCGTGAAGATCTGATGGGGCTAGCGATCGGCACGCACGGCGCCAACATACAGCAAGCGCGCAAGGTCGCGGGAGTCACCAACATTGAGCTTGAGGAGGTTTCCTGCACTTTTAAGATCTGTGGAGAGGTGAGCATCTCTACTTATTAAGGCCCATTTACACGGTGCAACGTTTTTGCCTGTGGTATACGATACAATTGAAGAAACAAATGACTTGCACCATCTATACCCTTTAGAATCTAAAGTTTAGGTGTTGGAACTTTAACTGTGTACTGGTATAGCACAACCAATTAAATCGCAAGGTGTAAATCAGTCTTTACCCAACCAACTCTATAATACTGTGAATGGTGGTGACATCTTACTCAAATATTTGACGTATTTGAATGGTGTCTAGACGTTATGTGGATGGGTGATTCACATTTCATTGTTGTTTTAGTTACTTAATTACTGTTTATCCTTTAAGTTTTTGCAATGTGTCTATTTTTAGACGTTACTATATTTTTTTTTGTATGATGCGTAACATTTTTGGACACGGCGCGATGTTCGAAAAGTGTGAATATTGCGTTCTTCTTAAAAGTAAGTGCAATCATGAGAACATGTCAAATCACGACAGTACGCTGCGCCGTACTTTACATACTTTGAGGCAGTGAATTATTTTATTTATTTATTTAAATCACAATTATAATACGTATACCGACCGACTCCTCGAAGACAAAATCACATAAAATAAAACAACCTATAAGCAAAATTACAAACAATAATACACTAATTTATCATTATTATATACATAACATCGCTTATACGTTTTCAATTATTATTACTGCAATTTTAATTAGGTAATCGGCGTATGTTGGGACTCCGGTCTTTTATGTAGGGGGCTGTGGTTCCAGTCTCGTACCGCGGCCACCACAGAATTCGCAGATCCATGTATGGCCCTCGCACACATCTGGGAGTGGCGCGAGGAGGCGGAATGCCGGGGTGAAACTCCGCTGCCGCGAGATATCACGGCACAGCGGACACAGCTCCGGCGGGATCTCATGGCGGCATGGACAGTGCGATTGTCGCAATTCAGCGCTGAGCACGCTACAATTGTGGCGATAAGTCTCCTCTTTTAGGAATGTCTAGAGAGGCGCCACGGCGTCCTCACCTTCCGCCTGACGCAGGTCCTCACCGGACACGGTTGTTTCGGGAGGTTCCTGTTCAGGATAAAGCGGGAGGAAACGCCCGGGAGGACACGGTGACACACTGTGTGGATCGCCGGGAGGACACGGTGGAGCATACGGTGGAGGTCTGGCCGGCTTGGGCGGAGCACCGCCGTGTCCTCACGGAGGCGATCGGCGGCGGCGATCTCTCGCGTCCGGCCCTGGTTCGGGCCATGGTTCGGAGCGAGAGTGCATGGGAGGCCGTCACCTCCTTCTGCGAAGCAGTAATGCTCGCGAAGGAGGAGGCGGAACGCGCGAGGGAGAGGCAAGGTGCGCGCCCTCGCGCCCCTAGTCGCCGCAGGAGACGCCGAACGGTAACAAATTGATGGGGCCAATGCCTGCCAGAGTTTCGAGTTTGTCCGAAAGGAATATCGTGGCCCTGGCACACAGGCAAATGAAGGAACACTGGTGGGTTTTAGTCAGTAAAAGTCTGACACGCTCTCCCGCTCTGGGCGGAGCGGGAGAGCGTGTCAGACTTTTAATAAGTTAATTGATAATTTCCCACCCAGAAAAAAAAAACCATGGCAGTCCGACAAATTGTGAACTGGTATCAAATTTACATGCGACGAAAGCACCTTGCGCATATAACAAATAGTCAAGTAATTGCAACCAACTTTGAAGAAGCGCTCGCTCGACTCGCGCGCGCTTGGTTGGCACAGTTCTAACCTAACCCATTTGGTCGGTCCTGGCTTAGTTACTATGACCAATTCGGCTACCGCCAAGACTAGGAACGGTTCACTATTTTACGGATGATAAAATCGGACAGATTATGAACTCTGCCGATACTTGGAAGCGTTTTTTATCTTCTTTTTGACGTTTGTTGTATCGTAAACCCTACTATGAACGCGAAAAGTCCGACCGATAGTTTGAGTTTGACAAGAGTTACATCGTGAAATTAATGTCAAAAGTCACGACAGCAAAATAGCTATATTTGAGTATCGTAAGTATCCAATTGCCAAGCCTGAATAGTATAATTATAGAACAATATCCGGTAATTTTCGTTTGTAATAAAAAATATATTTATTTAAAGTTGTATTACATCCTAATTGGCCACCCGTTATTTGTTAATTATAGTGAAATGGCATTACGTATGTTTTTGGTGGAAGAGACTCGGAGAAGAGCGTTTGGAGCACAGAAGGAATCGCTAATTACAGTCTCAGTCGACCACTTTACGAAGAACTCTGCCAGGATATAGTGCCCCTGATACCCCGGAAGTGTAATCGCCGTGTGAGTCTGTTACAAATGTATTTTTGATACATAAAACGTACCACGTAACATACTTTTAGGATTCCGTACCTCAAAAAGAAAAAAGGAACCCTTATTTTGTACTATAATAACTATTATGTAATTACACACTCACACTCTCACAAAAAATATTGTAAACTGCAATATTTTAATTAAAATTATTTAGATACAAAATTGCATCCAACCGCAATAGTGACGTAACCATGGACATTACAATAATGTATTGCAATTTAGAATGTATGATATTCATTTAAATTTTAGTACCTGCGTGTACTCAATAAATCAATGAATGAATATTTACTTTTTGCCACTGTTTCGTCGCTGTTTCGTGGTGCAAATTTCCACGGGGCACGATGACTTTGACTTTGTCGTTTTTGTTACGTCGCAATGGTCAATCGCGACGTAACTAGTGAAGTCACCATACGACTCGGTACTTGATACTCTCGATAAATCGATTCAAGTTAAATGTCGAAACGGGCCTTTTATTTTTTGATAAGTATAGTTAGCCGTAGTCAATCGGATCCGGAATCGGTTCGGATTTTTTTTATTTTTTATTTAATGGTTCACAAATCGGGCAATACAATATTACTTAGATATACAAGACAAACTTAAAGAGACACATCACAATGCATGCCTTAATAAATAAATATTATTATTATAAATGCAGAATGCTGTTCTAGCACCCCAATTGTGTAACACACTTTCTATCTCAATCTGAACAATTTTGAAGGAAATTCCTTCTTTTCAAACAAAAAAAGGAATATCGGTTTAAAATGCAACTAAGTGTGGTACGCAAATTACCCTGAAGGATTTCAGTGTATTAGACGGTGAGAAGGAATCGACTCTATTGAATCAATTGAACGTGATTTAGCTTACTAATATCAATATTTAACAAATTAATGATGTAGAATGAATAAAATTGTTTAGTTCATGGGTAATCAATATTACCCACTATTCGAGTAACTTTATAGGTTCTAATAGAAGTATTCTTGTGAATGTGGTAATAAATAATAATTTGATACTATAAATAGCGTTGTAAGTATTTATTTATTAAAACTTTATGCACAAGTAAAAAAAACTACTGTACAAAGGCGGACTTAATGCCTGAGGCATTTTCTACCAGTCAACCTTAGGGTGATGCAGATACAAAACATGGTAGGTGCACTATGGGGATAGATAACTCGAAAAACAACAATATATACATGGATACATACATACTTTTAAACAAAATAAAAAGTGTCAGAAGAAAATAATAACGATTGGTGGAGGAGAAAACGATCAGCGCTGGGAAGATTCTGCCAACTTCTTACGAATATATTCCCGTGCCTTCACTTTAAATGTTAACCGACTAGTTGCCATCCTGATGCTCAGAGCAAGAAGCGAGAAGTATTGCTATTAAGACGCTGACAACAGGTAAACCGCAGTCACTGTCAGTCTGCATACAAAAGAAAGAGAAGCGCGATGACACAACGCTTGTAATTTATTGCAAAATATCAAGCAATTATCTATTTACTCAAAAATTAGTTGAGTAATCGAAAATAAAAAACATTTATTATTACTTATTTATTTATTTAAATCACTTATCCTCCTGAGTCCGCCATATTTATACCGTAAGATGTCGGAAAGACCGGTTGTCCTTAATAACGGACAAAATGGGAGAAGACCCTAAGTCCTGAGATTTTATTTGATAATTACAGGGTTACCATTGCATATCATGATTTTTACCAGAACAAAAGGTTTAGTGTTTTTTTTTTACAATTTTTTGACGTATTTAGCTTTGATGTAGCAAATGTCCAATACAAAGGACTACCGGTCATAATAGACAAACATTGTAATCGGAAATTGTTCGTTTTATCGGACTTTCGGATAATATGGGATGTAAACTAGCAAAATATATAAAGTAAAATACATTTCAAATTTTACCAAAAAAAATATATATTTCTATAAAAATAACTTGAATTTGTTTATTTTTCTTAAAAAAATCAGTCGTGCTTAGCAAGAAATAAAATATTTCCCCATTCAGCACCATTAACAATTAAGTTCCATAATAGATAACACTGAGATTACAATAACTAATTTACTTACTTTATTTAAAAAACAATCAACAATTTTTGACGTCAGAGACTGATCTCAGAAAGATCAATCTCTGGTGTGAAAGATTTTAAAGCAGTTTCTTTTTGTTGTTAAACATAAAGATATATTACAACCGATACATTTAACCGAGGTCTTTTTGGTACATCCTTGATTCCGGCAGCGATTTTGAACAGTAGACATATCTGGTAAATGGTCGATTCCATGCTTTCTTTTCGCCTTTGACGGCAGTGGTACTAACGGCGGTCGCCTAATTTTCACATTTCTTTGTGTTTCTGGAATACCATTATCATCATCACATGACGAATCTCTGTAAACATTTTCTTCAATGAGCTTTTCAGCAATTTGCCTCTTAAATTCGCGTAGTTGTAATATTTTGTGAGGTACTATTCCTTTTTCTAATTGATCTTGTTTGTACTTAATCCAAGAATTTGTAACTGCAAGATCCATGAAATGCGAAATAAATCGAACAGTCCACTTTCTTGTTCTTGCTGGACAAACCGCCAGCAATCTGTCGACTAAGTCCACACCTCCCATGTTGCAGTTATACTCTTTAATGACTTCTGGGCGAGAGACGTCAATATATGTCTTTGATTGCCTATTATATCTTCTGCAATGGTCGGTATTTTCAGCAGCATGAATCGTTGAAAGTATTATCACTGGTTTGTTATCCATCCATTTGGTTATGGCGATTTTACCATCACTTCTTACGAGAACATCGTGGCTTCCTCTCCCTCTCCTCGTTAAAGTTTTGTCATCGGTAATGTTTTCCTTCACGTCCACAGGCACCCTGTTCTTCATTAGTGTCCCGGTACATTTAAAGCCTCTACAATCAAGTTCATTCGCCAGCCTTACCGTTGTAAAATAGCGGTCAAAATATAATAAGTGGCCGGGGACTAAAGATTCAGTGAGCTTCAACACAATCTTTTCACCCAGATGAAATTGGTTATCATTTTCATCGATGATGGTATCTTTACCTTGATATATTATTATGTCACAAACAAGACCGTTTGGATTTGCGAGGACGAAAGCTTTTATTCCTGTTGGATTTGGCTTTCCGGGACAAAACTGCCTGATTGGACAAGCTCCAGTGAAGGGAATTATCATTTCGTCTATTGAAATTTTCTGTTGCCTTAATTGTTTACGACAACCTTGTAGAACCCTGTCAAAAAGAGGCCGCACTTTCCACAATTTATCTCCATTTTTCATCTCCTGCGTAACGTCATTATCGAATACAACTTTGATAGAATTTCTCAACAAAAAATATCGGTCTAGAGACATGGCTCGTGTAATTATTGGCAATGTATACTGTCGATTCCAGTACAGCCTTATTTGGGAGAATGGAATACATGACATCATCATTGTTATCCCAAAATATATTTTACATTCTGCCTTGGACAAATTAAGGCTTCTTCCAGTCCTTTCTATCGCAGTTTGGTTAGATTTTTCAACGATAGTTTCTATTATTTCGTCATCAATGTACTCTTTGTAATAATCAAATAAGTTATCAGAACTTACGTTTTGCGGCAAGTAAGACGGTTCTTGTAGTTGGGGTGGTAATATAGTAAAAGAACTCCTCCTCCAATCACTTTCTTGCTCAGGTTCTCGAAGACGAACACTACTGCCACCACGAGTACGTACACCACGTACACCACGTGAACGACCTGTACCTCCTCTTACACGGACTCCTCCTCTCGTTCGAATTCCTCTTGAAATAAATTCCGTGTGAGGAGTGTCTGCAGTTTCATTTTCCGATTCGGAAGAAGTCTGATGGATTTCAAAATCAGGGTCACCAAAATCAGCCTCGTCTTCCGATATGTCCTCAAAATCTGATTGATTAACAATGTCGATCAGTTGGCTTTCCGTCAAATCTGAAATGATAAAACACATAATTATAATTTATTTACCACGAAATTGTGGTAATAATTATGAAATGTGGATTATTTAGGTAGCAGTGGATCATTTTAATAAAAGCCTAGAGTACTATAGAACGAACAAAAAATGTCAGGCTCTTGATATAGTAAAAACCGAGATTCCGTTTAAAAGCACAATTTTGTTAATGGCATAGTTTACACAAATTCTTACAAGTTTTTCATAAAAAAATAGGAAAACAACAAAACTTAACATGTTAGCAATTTAAAAACGTAGCATTATGCCAAAATGAATTAAAGATCAGTAAGTTATACAAAGATTAACTCACCTCTACTCGGACGGCCTTCCATTTTCAAACACGCACGCCGGCAAAGTGAACGAATGTCAGTATTGTCGTTGGCTCATTGGAAACAGGAACAATACAAGATTTGAATTCTCATTGGTTGACGAAATCTGGTGTAGCAGCGCCGATTTTTAAACGAAAAACTAATATGTGTGTTAGGAAGCACGTCCGGTTATTACAAATGGCAACCGTGAATAATGTCAGGACTTAATGACAGATGATAATTTGTCCGTTATAATGACCACAGGGACTCAGGAGGTTATAACACCTTTACAGAATCATCCAAGGCGATGTTATAAGTCATAATGTAACCTACTTACACAAATTTATATAAAATAAATGACCAGTAAGGAAAATTACACACAATTAAATTACATTTTATTATAAACATGACAATGTTTATACTCGTACTATACCTCTTTCAATCATTATTTGTGCCATTTCAATGAATCTCTGCAGGTTTTGCCCAAATATATCCTCCGAAACTGTAATAGTGTTAATAATACGTGCAGCACGTGATATAGGGGCAAACTTGAGTAGGTTATCCTAGCCGCTGGCGGGTCGGCACAGCGGGGCCGCGTGCCAGCAGCTGCGGGCAGTGCAGCCTGCTGTACCCAACCATGCCCAGGACGAACAGACTTGGGTACATCAGGGGATAAACTCCGTACGTATGTCATCTGCAAATACTAGACATTTTGCCTCTTTCACGACTTTTGGCAGATCATTAATTGTTAAAATAAATTCCAAAGGTCCAATATTACTCCCTTGAGTTACCCCGGAGTACTTGTAATAAGGTCTGGATCCATGACCCGCAAACTCAACGTACTGTCGGCGCTCGCCAAGGTAACTAGCAAAGAAATTGAGCAAGTGCGGTGTGAATCCCATAGCAGAGTTTGCCCAAAAGTACATCGTTATCCACGGTGTCAAAAAAGCTTTCCGGAAGTCGAAATATGCCACATCCACCTGCCCTCCGGCATCAATGACGGGCGACAGGTAGTTAACAAATGACAACAAGTTACCCCCCGTACTGCGACCCGGCCAAAAGCCGTGTTGATCGTCTGACAGCTGTGAGCTAACCTGCGTATAAATACTTTTTTGCAAGACAGATTCAAATACCTTAGCGAACGCCGACAGCACCGCCAGCGGTCGGTATCCTGCCTGCCCCCCCTTTTGGGACTGGGATAACTCGGGTGATCTTCCACTCATCCAGGTAGTGACCCTCCTCCCGCAAACACAAGCAGAAAACGTGCAACAAGGGCTCCTCAAAAACCATACGGCAATCTTTGACAATGTAAGGTGGTATGCCGTCAGGACCTACTGAGCGTTTGTACTTGAGACGCGCAGTTCTGGCGCGCTGAGGCGGTCAACAGGTACCCGCGGCTACCGGCTCCAGCACCGGCCGCTTCTCGCTGCACACCGAGTGAAACTACAAGGCGAAACATTTAGCACATTCTTCCTCCTTTAGCAATAAGCCGTCCTTTGTGACTTAGGGTTTATTGCGCCTAGATTTTTTACTCCTAATAAAGTTCCAGAACGATTTAGGATCCTCTTGTAGGTTCTTCTGAAGTCTATTTTGGTAGACTTCGTAGTTAGAAGCTATCTTTACTTTGACACAAGTTCAAAAACTAGAAAACATTTCATAATCACTCTCGGATCCAGTTGTTTTATATAATTTGTGATAGCGCCACTTATGTTTGATATCCCTTATCAAATCAAATGTGAACCATTCTGGATAACTAATGCTACACCCATGCTTAATTACTATACCATTTTTCTTAGGGACGAACTTGTCAAAGATCTCAGTCACTATTTTATAAAAGTAAATAATTTCTGGATGTTAAAAATAAGAACTCCCAATTTACTACCCTATAAGAATTATGCAAACCTAGAAAACAAGATGTTCTTGTTATTACATCAACCGTAAATTGATATTATAATACAGATATTTTGGATTGAAACTCAAAGTAAAGGGTTAGTTTACCATTAATTTGTATCGAGTCTTTTTTTCTAAACGTGTTTTGGTATAACAACCAAGTTCTGAGAAATATGTTCAAGAATAACATATATTTTTCCGCTACCACAAACTAATAGATTTGGATTTTTTTTTGTTTAAGACAAGCGTACTTTTATCATTTACCTCTTGTCAGCGCCGACAGAATGACAATATAAAAACTATTGTTAAAAGGTTATACCAGGGGGTCTGGGTCTACTCCTAGCCGGGGATCCCGGTGCAAGTGTGGGGAACACTGGGCTGGTTTTTAGTCAGTAAGAGTCTGACAGACCCCTCCGCCCGCCCCAGGGACAGGGGAGGACATCCATGAGGATTTTCCGCCCCTTAAAAAAAAGGGGGTCTACTCCGAACATAAATCAGCCAAAATTAAAATTAGGATGAGCCTGTGCTACCATTCGACTAATAATAATTATCCAATGGCATTGGCTGCATATTATTTATAAGCTTATTTATAGTTATTTACTTTGAACTAGCTCATACATTGTGCATGCTGTGTTCACTATTTTAAGACACGTTATGGTGTTAGTAGTGCTTAAAAGTAGTGATCAAATTGCACAAACATTAAAAGTGTTGTTTCTTTTGTCCAACAGTCCGTGGACGCAGTTCGCGCGGCGCGGTCACTACTAGAGTACGCGGAAGAGTCCATCAAGGTGCCGCGCGAGCTGGTTGGCAAGGTCATCGGCAAGAACGGCAAGGTTATACAGGAGATCGTCGACAAGAGCGGCGTTGTGCGCGTGAGTTGACAGCTATTACCATACGCTCTAACTTGCTAGCCAGCTAAAGTACTGGACCTGACTGACTGGCAACTTAGAGCACAGGGGCCATAAAAGAAAGCGATCAAGTCATTATAGTTCCAGTCCGAAAGAGATAGAGCTATACAGAATGAATAGCGCCACCCCTTTCTTGCAATGAAATTAATTTAAAAAATCATAACTTGTACACTTCCCTGTATGACCCCTGATCATTGATTCTATACTTGTTCGTAATTTTAAGCTAAAGTCCCAATATAATCAAGCAATATTTGGTTTCTGTGAGCTGTGGTCACTACAGCTTTGGTCTTGTGATAAAGCCATGATATAATATCACTACGGGACGAATGTTCGCAAATACTCGACGATTTATCCATTTGGGTTTTTTTTTACCGGGCGTAGTAATTTTCGTGGTAAGAGGGGTGAAGGCAAGTACGAGTGTTTCGCGTCCCTGTGGTTAATATTTCCATGGAATCACAAGATGCCAAAACTAAAAATCATAAAATAATTTATTTGCCTCGAAAGTATTAACTACACAGGTGTATAATATTTATACAGTTTAATGCTTTAATTTAAAATCCAATTTAAACTTATTAATCTGATTTTGAATTTCTGTTTTTCTGTGTCAACTTCTAGGCCGCTCTGAGCATAAGCAGTCATTGTTATTTAAATACCTTGTTAACTGTACAATAGAATTTTTTATTATGTGCACAAATATTTTTATCTGCTTTTCTAAATTAAAGATTAGTATTACGGAATATTCCACACGTAATATGCATGCCGTGTGTTGTTAGTTACCCATTTAAGTATGATAACGAATATCTTTTGCAATTTGTTTCGCGTGCAGTGTGCACTATCAATCGCAATACGCATTTCTTAATCCTGCTGTGCCATAAACGTAGCTTGTAGTACTTGGTGCCAAGTTCAGAGCGTGTTTAGAATCCTCGGCTTCTGGAAGCCTGTCTCAAGTCTCATGTTAGCTGTTTTGATTTTATCAAACGCAATTTTAACTGACAAGACATGAAATTTGACATCAACCAGGTTAACATGCTCAGCGCGACAAAATCCTGTCGTTGCATCAACTCGCGTCGAAAAGAGACATGATTATGTTTACTCATAGCCATGTGTCGCTTCTATGCGAGACAATGCGAGGGCAAGAACTAATCGCGCGCGCTTTTTAACCCGGCTGAACAAAATGGAACAGGCTTTCAAATACCGGGCTCTTAGCGCGTATTTCACCTATGAAACTGAACGCGATCAGCACATCTAAACTACGTTCAAGAGCTGTCAGTGACAATATTCCGCAATTAAGATGACACTGATAGATTTTAAACGCAGTTTACCGCATTTTAACCTAACCAAAGACGATCTTTTGACCACATGTTCCGGTTCACCGAACAAAAAGTGACATATGAACGCGACGATCGCATTTGGTTAGGACGCAGCCTTAGATGTGCGGATGGCGTTCAGTTTCATTGGTGAAATTCGCTCTTTTTGTTGATGACGTTGTGCGTCGCGTTAGTTAGTAGTTGCCGCAGTAGTTAAGTGTAGTGTACCCAGTTGGTTGCGGCGCAGGTCAAGGTGGAGGGCGACAACGAGCCGCAGCCGTCGGCGCCGCGCGAGGAGGGCATGGTGCCCTTCGTGTTCGTGGGCACGCGCGAGAACATCGCCAACGCCAAGGTGCTGGTCGAGTACCACGTCGCACACCTCAAGGTACACCTTCCATTCTTTAGGCGAAAGCGCCAGGGTAGCCCGTGAAAATTTAAATTTCTTCCTTTTTTGCAATTTGTATGTTGCGCGACTGTAACAATCATAACAATTCCCTAAGTTAGAATTGACCTCAAATGTCATGGTTTAGTGAAATAGTAATTTAATACGGTAATAGGAGCTTAGAAAGTAGTATTATTTTAATAATACTTATTATTTAAATACATATTTGTTAAGGGGGTGAATTAAATTTTTATCAACATACAACCTGACACAGACCTGCTGTTGCAAAAACCGTAAGAAAATTTGCATTTCGGGCGGGCAGCCATAACGCACTTTGTTTGTTATGATTACTTGTTTATTTTTTACCAATAGCCGATCAAGGTATGCACACAGTCGATGCGGTCGCGTCTTGTGTTTGAGGAAATAAGGCGCGCCTACAGCGACTCGCGAAGCAAACGTTCGGACGTGTTAAGTATGAAGATACTTGACGCATCTGCGGAATTGCTTCGCGCGGCTGCTATGTCGGCATGGAACTGCCTGATGAATCAACATTGTTGCTTTAAAGCCCCCACTTGA
Organism: Tiliacea aurago; assembly: GCA_948098905.1. Lineage (NCBI taxonomy): Eukaryota > Metazoa > Arthropoda > Insecta > Lepidoptera > Noctuidae > Tiliacea > Tiliacea aurago. The sequence goes on along the minus strand of OX402588.1, from coordinate 26,118,002 downwards.
CATCTGTTTTATGCTTGTTCTGCAGGAGGTGGAGCAGTTGCGCGCGGAGAAGCTGGAGATCGACCAGCAGCTGCGCGTGGTGATGGGAGGCGGCACCATGTCGTACCCGCCGCCGCGCGGCCAGCCCGCCTCCCGCGCGCGCCGCACGCGCCCGCCGCACCACCGGTACCCCACCGGTACGTACCGACACACTCACTGATGTACCGCCGCGCGGCCAGCCCGCCTCCCGCGCGCGCCGCACGCGCCCGCCGCACCACCGGTACCCCACCGGTACGTACCGACACACTCACTGATGTACCGCCGCGCGGCCAGCCCGCCTCCCGCGCGCGCCGCACGCGCCCGCCGCACCACCGGTACCCCACCGGTACGTACCGACACACTCACTGATGTACCGCCGCGCGGCCAGCCCGCCTCCCGCGCGCGCCGCACGCGCCCGCCGCACCACCGGTACCCCACCGGTACGTACCGACACACTCACTGATGTACCGCCGCGCGGCCAGCCCGCCTCCCGCGCGCGCCGCACGCGCCCGCCGCACCACCGGTACCCCACCGGTACGTACCGACACACTCACTGATGTACCGCCGCGCGGCCAGCCCGCCTCCCGCGCGCGCCGCACGCGCCCGCCGCACCACCGGTACCCCACCGGTACGTACCGACACACTCACTGATGTACCGCCGCGCGGCCAGCCCGCCTCCCGCGCGCGCCGCACGCGCCCGCCGCACCACCGGTACCCCACCGGTACGTACCGACACACTCACTGATGTACCGCCGCGCGGCCAGCCCGCCTCCCGCGCGCGCCGCACGCGCCCGCCGCACCACCGGTACCCCACCGGTACGTACCGACACACTCACTGATGTACCGCCGCGCGGCCAGCCCGCCTCCCGCGCGCGCCGCACGCGCCCGCCGCACCACCGGTACCCCACCGGTACGTACCGACACACTCACTGATGTACCGCCGCGCGGCCAGCCCGCCTCCCGCGCGCGCCGCACGCGCCCGCCGCACCACCGGTACCCCACCGGTACGTACCGACACACTCACTGATGTACCGCCGCGCGGCCAGCCCGCCTCCCGCGCGCGCCGCACGCGCCCGCCGCACCACCGGTACCCCACCGGTACGTACCGACACACTCACTGATGCCTGCATCATGTACCCGCTGCACAACCGGTACGTACCGACACACTCACTGATGCCTGCATCATGTACCCGCTGCACAACCGGTACGTACCGACACACTCACTGATGCCTGCATCATGTACCCGCTGCACAACCGGTACGTACCGACACACTCACTGATGCCTGCATCATGTACCCGCTGCACAACCGGTACGTACCGACACACTCACTGATGCCCGCACCATGTACCCGCCGCACCACTGGTACGTACCGACACATGTACCCGTCATGTCCTAGAATCAAAAATTCGAAAACATGTGACATCTATCAACCCGCACGGTCCCGCCACGGACCCGCGTGGTAGATTACAGCCCACTCCCTCTCGTAGAGCGGAGGTCTGTGTCTCAGCAGTGGGAACATTGCTTGATTATGCATAGTTCAATATGTCATACGTAAAATGCTACGCGCAGGATATTTAAATTGAATGAAACATTCAGATATGCACCACATACACTTCTTTAGTAATACGAAGAAGTCACGCCTATGTTACGCAACTTAAATAATAAAAAAAAATCGTTTTGTTGTTACAATTTGTTCACTAAACGCGTACGGCATTTTGCTTAGTTTCTCTAATCGTTGAGAAACAAGAAACTTATTCAATAATTCACTAAAGTCTAATGAATTATTGAATTTGTTAGAAATGTTATCTATCAAAATCAAATGCATCTAATAAATGAAAGCTAATGTACCTAACAAATAAAATGTATTTTTAACATGTAGTTGGTGTTGAAATAACTAGAGAACGTTTGTTGCAGCGGGCGGGCGGCGGCCGACGCCCGAGCTGGGCGACGAGCGCGCCGACGCCGGCGCCGCGCGCGCCCGCGCCCGCGCGCCGCGCGCCAACAGGTCGGCACTTCATTGCGTTTTGTTTACAACCAAACATTACCACATCTTACAAATATCAGCTTGGCAAACCTGTATGAAAAAAAAATCCTCTGTGATCAAAATGGGATTGGTTTCTTTTTTTTACACTTAAAGATTTGATACAATTATCTTGTACACAGTCCTTGATCGTTTCTTTAGTCTTCCACTCTTATAACCACCAATAATTAATTGTTAGTCGGAACGGCAGCTAACGTGTGTGGTACTTGCAGATCCAGCGAGCGCACAGATCGCGGACGCGGTGGCGAGGAGCGCAGCGAGCGGCCCGAGCGGGGCGAGCGACCAGAGCGCGGTGAGCGACCCGAGCGCGGTGAGCGACCCGAGCGCGGCGAGCGGCCCGAGCGCCGCGTGCCGCTGGAGAACGGCCGCGCACACGTGGCCGCGCCGCGCCAGCCGCGCGCCAGCGACGCGCGCGCTCCCGTACGTACATACATCTTTACGTCCAGCCAGGACTTATTATCGAAAAATTACTCGCAAGCGTAATAACTTGGAACAAATAGATTTCGATAATGCTTGAACCATGAGTTTTATGGAGTCATACGCAGACGCTTTTTTTATTTTTGTGTGGTGGGAAATTATAAACTAACTACCCCCGCTCTATAACTTCTCTCACTCTGAGCGTGTCAGACTGTTAGTGACTAAAACCCACCCGTGTTCCTTCCGTTGCCTGTGTGCCAGGGCCACGGTATCCCTTTCGGACAAACTCGCAACCCTGGCAGGATACGCAGATGCTAAGATAAGGTCGATAGATCATGTTGTCTTGGTAACTTCACTCCTTATGTTTTATTTCTTTCCTTCTCAGTAATAAGAAGAGAGAAGCTCATATTACAATCAATATCACGAAACAATCCAATTATATAGAAAGGTTGTCGGTTCATGGCATTTAGTAGTTGTTTGAATAATAGAAATATTTATGTCAGTGTCGTCGATTAAATTTGTAATGTTGTTGACGTGACGACGTTGATGTTGACTGTTATAAAGATCACCCATCACCCATTCACGGACCAACCCTGGTAAGCATAGCTTAGGATCGACCCGTTCAGCTGTGGTTTCTTAGCCACAAGCTCCTCGTTAAGTTAAATCATTTTTGTTGTCAATTTAAATTGAAATAAGTTTACAAAAATAGAATACATAATACAATGAGGTCACAATTTAGTATAGTGTATAGAGAAATAAAAAATATTGTTTTAGTTCTAATGCCACTCTTTGTTTTAACTTCAAATTCGTAACATTATTCAATAATAAGCACAAATCTTCAAATGCTTCTCTAGAGAGTTTATAAAGTTGGCCACTAAGATATTTCATGCTAAATAACCTACATTATTTTGACTTTAATAGACTCAAAAACGTGTACAATTTTAATGTAAACAAATGTTTCACACCTCAAAATGCTAGTGAGCTACATAACTACTATCGCAAGCGTATTTTTCGATTGCGTCAGTCGAATTAGTGACTCATGGTGCCGTTTTGTATGGTGACAACTGAAAAACGTTAGTGACTATCAAATAGATTACGTTAGGTTTCTTACCTGTCGAAATCTATAGTGCTCAATCTACGAATTTTAATTTTTGCTGTGTTCGCAAGGGGCGTTGTACAACATTACATACATATCATTTACGATGACGCTAGCGAGTTTTTGCTGTATAAACTCATGGTAGAGTTACTTACCTTGTGGTTGTGAATGCTGCTTCAAAGGCACTTTTGAACATCAACATTTACAGAAAATAGAAATGATTCTAGACAATCCCTTCCAAAATAAAAATATTTTATTTCACAGAAACCTACATGGGCACTGGGTACAAATTTATATTAACTAAAACAAGCAAGTATCATATACTTCCTTGTTTTATTTAATATAAATTTGGGTATCACAATTTCATGTTTACTATGTGTATTTATATTATGGAAATCGCTTCTTATTTTGAAAAGTCCTAAGTTTATGTGAACATAATTATAAAATACTTTCTAAGATAAGAAGAGAAGGCAGAGTTAGTACATCAATTTCTTTGAATTTGTTTCTAAGTGACTCACGAGGACCCATTCCATAGACCGCGCGGATTGCCCTCTTTTGTAAAATGAAAATTGAATCTACATCAGCAGCCGACCCCCACAGCAGAACGCCATAAGACATAATACCGTGGATATAAGCAAAGTACACTAACCTAGCTGTGGTTATATCATGACTGACTTATGTTTCTTACTGCATATGCAGCTGACCTTAATCTACCTGAAAGAGCTCCAATGTGGGCACCCCCTTGTAATTTCGAATCTAAAGTAATTCCTAGAAATACGTTTCTGTAATAACATCTAGTTTCTTGCCATCAAGTTTTAAATTAAGACCCACTTGGGGTACATTTGGTATTGAGAACTTAAGACATTTTGTTTTGTTCGCATTAAGTAAGAGATTGTTAGCTGCGAACCATTTTGAAAGAACAGCCAGACTATTTTTGACATGTAAGACATCTGTATCTTTTCTATCTATTTTAAAAATAAGAGAAGTGTCATGAGCGAATATAATTATATCCGATAGCTTACCATCATGTAAGGAAGAACATCAATATAAACTAGAAATAGGAAAGAGCCAAGAATTGAACCTTGAGGCATGATCTTTACTAGAGACTTCGAGGACGTCGCCCCGTTAATGTTTACTTTTTGCTGCCTGTTTGATACATAGGAAAAAATATGATCAGCAGCTTGTCCACGAATTCCGTAGTGGTGTAATTTACAGATCGGTGTATTGTGGTCAACGCAGTCAAATGCTTTTGAGAGGTCACAGAAAATGCCAATGACAAAAAGTGACTGATGAATGTTACTCTTGCGTCAGTCGCCGACCTACTATTTGTGAAACCAAACTTGCGACTATGTAAAATCTCATTTGAATTAAAATGTGACATCTGGTCCAGTATTATTTTTTCGTATATTTTACTCAATGCTGGTATGGCTGGTACATATGGCCTATAATTAGAGGGATCACTCTTACTACCAAAAGGTAGTTTCGTATGGAGCGCAGCAGGTGACGTTCTAAAGTTTCTGCTTACCCTAATGGAAAAAAGGGACATGAGTTTATGAAGAAAAATGGGCAAAAAAATTCCATAGTTACTTTTTAAAAACGTTTTACAATATTTAGTATATAGGTACACTCCAGAAGTACTCCAATATTTAGAATGGATCTTCAAGGTGGACATAAGCTGTATTTTATCACGCTAAAATGTCGACCGCCCAATAGCGTTATTTGAATGGCATGGATGCTGGTGTAATTTCTGCAGTAAAAAAATGTCAATAAGTCATTAACCTTGAAATATCCCATGGTGGTCAAAATATCCCATGGTGGTCAAATCCCACCGAGTCCTAAAGGCTTGCTTAGACGATATTTTGTAGTCTCGCTCACCCTTTGGTGCACTATAACGGTAACCATTAGCTGGGTCCACACCAGACGATCCACATTTGGATCCCATTAACACTTATGTCCTTTATAAATTTATATTAAACGGCAACTTTGCGCATTATCCATATTGGTCGATCCACACAACCGTCTACACCGAGCGCGACAAACGACTGAGGGGCGGTCGCACCGGCCGCTCCGCGCTGCGCCCAGCTGTTGGGCTACAGCGTACCGCGACGGGCTCCTGCTGTAATACTCGAAGGAAGTAAATTGCTGAGGATCCCTACACTTACTGATGTGATAACGGGAACGATTCTATTGGGATGATTAAATAAAATCGACCGCCTTGAATTTCATTACAACACCGATTTATTTAAATATATTATTACATATTATTTGCAATATTAGGTACAAATGCTGCGTGTGCCAAATTCAAGGCACGTTACTCGGTAATGTACGGTTCCGAACAAGGAGAGTAGGCTGTCGGCGACCGCGTGTTTGCCATCCACTAACATTACAATCAAAATGTTTTTTATAATCTTACAGAGTGGCAGACGACGCGAGGACAGACGAAGGCAAACTGATGACGAGAGCAGTGTGCTAGACAGCCAGGATGTGTCCAGTGCGGACAGAGGTACGACATAGACCGCGCTTTGTACTCTAGTGTATTTGTTACTTTCTGTACGTGGGCGCTCGACAAACTCGCGCGTGTCAGCCGAGCGAACAGCCTGCATGCCAAGTGCGTCACGTACGTACAGTCACACGCGGTACTGGCAACATTAGGACCGCCCTTACTGCTACCACATAAAGACGTCGTGTCAATGACAAATTATTACCATCGACGTGCGGGGTTGACTGTATATACAAAACTGATAGATGTGTGCGTGGATCAGGTTCTTGCACGGGTTCATTTGCTGGCTGTTCTCTGGGTTGTGATACATTTTAAGTAGAAGTCATGTTATGTGTATTCTAAAGATGATCGTCTCATTTGGAAACGGAAGTCTTGAAAGCACTCCCACGCTTTTGCGTACTGTTGTTCTTAGAAATAAATGAGTTAAAAGATGAATAGTCTTTAAATATTGAAATAAAAAATTTATCGGACTATATGCGTTTGAATTTTAATATTTTTACACGTAGATTCAAGAATATAGATTGATTTGTTAGCGTGACAGTCAATAGTAAGCTCGCATTGTTATAAGCTTGACCTAGGTAGTTTTACTTATTGAACCACACTTATTATAGGGACATAACTGAAATTCGAATTTAAACATTTCAGGCAGCTTTAAAAAATACTGCTCATGACAAATATTGATACGAAAAAAATTGCAAAACAAGCGAGAATTATATAAAAACCAAGAAATACTGAATTTGTGTTACCATACCATTCAGATTTCTTTCTTTTTATAGGTATCAATAATAATAAGTAGTTGTAATATTATTGGGTATTAATAATTATAAATAAGAACATTCAATGGTCATCCATTGTGTTAATAATACGGATTCTGCAATACCCCCGAAGTTTGTCGACCGCCTATAACGCATACTGTGCTATTTGTTCCTATTCTATTTAAATTAAAGTTTGCTAATGCAATCGGTAAGCTATGCTATTACGAAAAATCTGAAAATATTACTGAATGTGCTAGTTAAAATGTAGTTGTAGTGTTTTATATCTTATAAGTGTATTTATATGCATTATAATGTTTATATGTTTATTTTCTTTCTGTGCACCCCGTTTTACATTTTAATTAGTACATAAACTGTAGAAGGATGAATGGGAAGTTTTAGTTATATTTTTCTATCAGTTAGACGCGCGGGGTGATTAGTTGTTTGCTATTTATAGACGATTTATTTCCTATTCTCGCTTTGTGCTACGCTACGGTTTGGTCTCGTACGTTTACTAATACGGTGAGGGCTACTCAAACACAGCGTCAATGATTCATTTTACCATGTACGTAGTTTCTGTGTTATATTTCAGTTAGTTATCATTTGGACTTGGAAGTTAAATGATTGTGCATTCGAGTCGTATGAATATGGCGTTGTTAATGTTAACGAGTAGAATCGGACGTTCCATTCGTGGAGTCGCCGGTGGCGGGTGGCAGGTGGAGCAAACGACTAGTCGCCCGCGCGGGGCCCGGGGGGCCCGGGGCGGGGCCGCTATGTAGGCACTTGGCATGTTGTCCAGAGTCGGCGACGTCCTCCGAGGGGCGCGGCGCGGGCGGCGCGGCGGGGGCCAGGCGCCGGCGCCGCAGACGGACAGGTACACGGCCACACCTGCCCCTCTCTTCTGTCTAAATCTCAGCATGCAAACTTAGCTGCAGCGAACTTGAAGTGAGCTGACATTATTCCACCTGATACTAGGGTTTCACACTGTTGACAGCTCACTTCACCAAAGTTTCACGGTGAGGTTTTTACGGAATAGACCGGCTGCACCACTCGATGGAACTATCTGTAACGCGGCTCGCTGCACGTGGTCTGTTCTCGACGGCTCTCGTCACTATTGTTGCGACCAACTCCACAGATATTTCCGACGACTAGTAACTCACTGTTCACAAACTACACCCTACGATCCACACTCACTGTTGCACCATTGAGCTGGTTTATAAAGAATTTATAATACATACTCCTTTTTAATACTGACCAACACTTTGGAAAATATCGTCCACAAAGTGACGCCTCGGATTTGGTTTAGTGAAATACTGATCATTTTTATGTACTGCACCCATCATGTTTCATAACAATATTGATTCACTGCTTTTCACTTTAAAAAAACAAGTAATATTTGACACAAATGTACTTTATACGCGTGTACACCAATACATTTAACTGATCTGTGAGTAAATAAATGCATGGTTTGGTATTAATGTCTTTTTTGCACTAAGTTTCTAGTCTCCTAGTTTACGGCTTTGTCATTGTTTCTCTAAACGTAGTAGACGCGCTAGAAACGTAACGGTCGCATGACTTAAAACCGCTCGCCCACATGACGTAAGATTTTCAGATTTATGACTCAGTCTCGAAGCGTTCGCGAGCGAAAGCCGCGATCGCTCGCGGCCCCAGTCGTGATAAGCATCTTTCACATCTTCACATCGTCCTACATGATCGACTAACACGATAACGCAATGCGATGCCACACAATATCAAACAACTAAAGCTGCTACGTAGAAAAGTTATTATATTTCATACAAACTCGTTGGTTTGAAAGTATTTGTGAAACCAGTCTGGGCGTCACGATCCATAAGTCGCGTTGAGTATAGTGTGGTATCGTGTCGGGCTTCCATGTCGGACGGGGTGTAGGTGCAGCCAGACGCGGCATGACACGTGGGTGTTGCAGGAGGCGGGTGGAAGAACGGGCTGAGCTCCGGGACAAGCGCGGCGGGCGCGGGCGCGGCGGGCGAGGGCCGCGCGGTGGCTGAGGGGCGCGCGGCGGGCGCGGCCGGCGAGGGGCGCGCGGCGGGAGAGGGGCGCGCGGCGGGCGAGGGGCGCGCGGCGGGCGAGGGCGCGCGCGTGGCGGGGGCGGGGGGCGCGGCCAGCAAGCGCCGCTCTCCGCTGGCCAAGGCGAAGGCTGAGCCGCTGCTCAACGGCACCGCGTAGAGCGGCCGGCCCGCGTGTCCCGCCCCCCGGGCCCCCGGCCCGCTCCGGCCCCCCGGCCCTGCCCTGACGTGACGCCAGCCGCGCCCCGGCGCGGCGCATATAATTATCCTAACGTAACGTAACATGTATGGCGAGGCCCCCGCCGCCGCCGGGGGCCCGCCGTCACTAGACTTACTCGTATTATGCTTTTGTAAGAGATTCGTGATTTGTATTCCTGATTACTCGATAATATGAAAAATTAAAGATGTGTACGTCGCTCCCCGGACGATACGCGCCGATCGCAGCCTTTCGGTACCTTTATGGGAGATCGGACATAGCGCAGTACATACGTGTTCGTAGCCTGTACTCTGTGGTTATGTGATTTCCTATAAAATAAACATTTCTGTACATATTTTCAATCGTATTTTTATTTGTACGAATAGATCGTTCCGTCGTCTCCTCCCTGTCTAAATTACAGAGCGTAGCGACTTTACAAATTTTACAATATACACATTACGATGTTGAAATACAATTAATACTTTATAAAAATAGTATGACTAGTTGGAATGTTACAATTAATACTTAAATTAGTAATACTATAAACTTGAAAGGTACCTCGGTAGGGAAGGGGGCGGGATACATACATTTAGTTGGGTGTGACACTAAGAATTTAAAATTCTAAATGTGATTCTGATGACACAGACCTATTTAACAAATATTTACAGATCTAGACTAAAATATCAGTCATATAACAGTACCGTGATATGCATTATTGCCGGGATATCACTAGGAAGTATTACAAAGATATGACTTCAGGTAAGAGGCAGGAGTACGTAACTAACGTGAAGCGAAAAGAAATGGCATGTTCACAAAAGTAGATGTACAAAAAGAGACAAATGGTATTAAAGTTTGAGGACAAAATTACTTTTACTTACTACTTTTAGAATTGTTAATTTACTTACTAGTTTTGTGAACAAGCTTTTTAGTTTCATTAAAAATTACATGAAATCTTAACTTACCTACTCTTGTTACTATTTTTAACTTTAACACGGGGAACTTCCAAGAATACTAGACATCAAAAACTATTCTGTTGAGATTCAGCTCAAACATTTATGTGAAAAAATATTACGAATCGTAACATAAAACATCGTTCGTTACACCTGCTACGTTACCCGCCAAAAATGTTTTTTTAAACTTGATTTTCGAGCTAGTAATGTAATGTTGTCTATGCTATGTTAACCATTATTGCAAATGAAAAAAAAAATAAGAAAATGAAAAAAAAAAAAATACACGGAAATTATCCTAATAACTAAATGATTACGTAGAATTTCGTAGTCAATGTAAACGAAATTGACGAATACAGAAACTGGACCAAAAATATTGTTCTTGTCCAGTTCTGCTGACTCTATTTCACCCAGATAATGTACCTATGTAATAACAGTGTAGAAGAGCCATAACTAGAGAGTTGCTTATGATAAAAAAACCGTTTGCATTATGTGCTAAAAATACTAAATTAAAAACCCAAGTCTTCTTCTAATGGTTGTCTTTGTTTTTAAGTACTTAGACTTATTAATTATGTATGTAGTTATTCTTAGACAATTCATGGAAATCACTCAGGTTTATGAATTGATATAAATTTCTATTCACTTCACATCGTTCGTCTCCTTTACGTAGTAGGTACGTATGCTTGTACAAAATGATATGTGTCTACACTGTACAATAATTAGGCTTCAGTATATAAAGAATTATATACTTAGGAATACTGTAATATTCTTTCCTAATAGAAACATTCTTTTGAAAAGTCACAATGGTGACTAATATTATGAGAAAAATCATTGTTTTTGTAAATTCATTAACATTGTATACTTTTTAAGTAAACACTGAAGTCTTTAAGACCCAGTTATAATTTTGATTCATGGCATAAAAATATATGCGTTTTTTACTGAACTGTTTGAGTTTTAATACCTTTACATACAGCCTATCAGATGAAGTCGATGTCTAATGACACTGCTTTTATATGAGAATCGTTAGACCATTATTAGACGTACAGAATAGTTACAGTCAAGACAAGCGTGTAGCTAGTAAATAAAACACTAAAACATTACACAAATAAATTTGAAATAAAGTCTTGATCTAGCAGCCTCTACAAGCTAAATCATGAGAGCTCAGGTTTGCTTCTATTCAGTTCTAAAATTGCAGTTTTTGGTTTTATTGCCTCTATTGTTTATTCTAATATACCTACTGAGGTGTTATTATTTTCTAACAACTAGTTTTCAGTAGAATCTGAATAGAAAAACTCCAGATAGTGGTGTCGGTTCACCATTCTTCATCATATTTTCGGCATATTTTATGGACTACATTGCGTCACACGCCACAGACGGCGCTAATCTCCGATTTTGTTGAAATTTCGCGAAGGGATTGTACCCAAATTGTTCTATTTAGTACCTCTATTGAAAATAATTGTACCTCTTGGGTTTTGCTAAAAAATGAAAAACAAGAAGGACCGTCTGTGGCGTATACGCCACGGACGGCCCATTTTCTTCGGTAGAAGTTTGAGATGCACAATATACATCAAAGAATTGTACCTAAATAAAAACCTACGAATTCTAAATATTAACCCGATAGCGCGCACCAAACGGCCGCAATATTAAATTGAAAATGGTGAAAAATTAACCTAAAAACGCAGCACCCAGAAAAAAGGTCTTTTGGTGTGATTATTTCATCCTAAAGAATTGTACCCATTTCACACCTCACAAAAACGTAATTATGTTACAGAAACATGCAATACTTTAGGAGAAAACAGCAAATCAAAATCAAAGTCACCATCACCAACACAGACCTAGCCATCTTTGTAATACCTAGATGTGACAATCAAATTCGATGTACTGAACTACGATCTTGTTTGTTGTGGTGGTATTATTTTAAAAGCAATAAGTTTACACAACTGTTAACAGGATTTAAGGGCAAACTGTATTGATTTATTAATAACAAGCAATATATTATTTGGTTAACTAAATTATTTATCACAACAAATTATTTTTTCGTTCCGTCACTTTCCATCTCCATCACTCCTATGGTTAATATAGTTATTCTGGCCCACAGAGCACGGAATTGTTGCGCGCCGGTACGACTGGAGAGGAGACGGCATCGGCAGTGATAATAATATTCGTACCGCGCTGCAACATCAGACCAGCTCCATAGTACCTACCATAAAGATGTATCTATGTATTACATTGGCACCAAAGATAAATAGATTAGATGTGCCAGATTTCAGCTCAAACGGATAGCAAGTGCTTGAAAACTATCATATAAAATAACAGGAGGGCCGAAGCAAGTAGAAGCTTCTAATAATAATTAAAAAAAAAACCGGCCAAGTACGTGTCGGACCACGCACAATGTAGGGTTCCGTAGTTGGGATGAATTTATCCAAACAAATCTAACGTTGTAGTTGAAAAACATGATCCCCATAGATTCCAACTGCAAATGTAAGTTTGTACGCACAATATTGAGTGATTTACCATGTTTTTTTAAGACCACAGACTTTTTATAAGATACGGGCCTTTTGGCCTCGTACAGGACTTTGTTTTTGTTTACTTTGTTTTATTTTTGGTTTTGTTTTTTTTTGGTTTCTATGAGTGTGTTTTATTTAATTTGTGATCTGTGCGAGTCCCAATAAATGTTTTTTCTTTCTTTCTCTTTTATAGGTTTTTCTGTATTTTTATCAAAATTTAAGGCTCAGTAGTTTCGGAGATAATGGTCATTTTTCATCTATTTTCTTAAATAATTTCAAAGGAACTATTTAAAAATTATAAAGAAAATATACATAAAATTCTTAAAACACGCCCTTTCATTTGATATGTCACATGGTACAGTCGGAAAAACTTTTTTTTCTTTTTCTAATTTTCCCCCCAAAAGTGACCTCCATATTCAAAATTAATTTATTTACGTAACACGTCCGTGTTTGGGTCACGGAAGTTCATGTGTGTACCCAATTTCAACTTAATCGGTCCAGTAGATTCGGAGAAAATCAGCTGTGACAGACGGACAGACAGACACACGAGTGATCCTATAAGGGTTATTTTTTTTTTCGAGGTACGGAACTTAAAACTAAGCTAAACTTGCTTGATCGAAGGGAAACTGTATAAAATATTCTTTAGAAGTATTGGTCTTTTTGCACAGCACAGCTAATTTTATAATTTCTTCCTTTTAAGGCAGTACTGATACAAAAGGCAGTGTGAAACTACACTAAATTGATCTCAAGTGATAATTTTATTTATCTGCTGTCATCACGTAAGTCAAGCGACCCAAAGTAACCAGATTTTGCATTGACTGCTCTTAAAAGTTTTATGGCCGCTACATAGATTGTGGCAATCGCGTGCTATTATACATTTCATAATAATTATAGCGAAATTCAAATTTATATATATATACAATATATAAATTTGAATTTCGCGGGCTCCCTTAGCGCATCCCTCTGGTGAATTCGCAGCTGTAGCCCGCGAAATTCAAATTTTGTTACGTTTTTTGCAATTTCCATGTCTGTGTCAGATTTTATCTTGATCAAAATACGATTCGCGACTATAACAGATATGTATTTACAGAATTATTATCGTTCAAATCATATACATCTCTCTCAGTTAGATTTGTTCCCCAATGATATGATTTCATGAAAAAGTGATTAAATGGAACAAATCTAACTTAATAACTTAACTTGAATGAAGTCGGACAGGGTTGTGTTTTTACTTTTTTTTACAGTTATTTTAATATTGCAAGCTGAATTTGGTATTCTCTGGAATAGGTATAATAATTATATTATGGTGATGTTGCTATGTTGTTATGTAAGTATTAAGTTAGGTAAGTTCCAGATAGCTTCGAATGCGGCACCTGACTGTGTCATGGATGGTGGATGGGAACCGGACAATGTCAGATATCATCTGGAAAGAACTTGAACCGGACAGAACCCTGATATGAATCGCAGAAAATGCAGATCATGACCCATATTGGGGCGGAATAGAAACCGGACTGATCCGGCTACCAAACGGAAGGTGTCAGATCTTGAACCAGATAGTGCCTGATATGGGGGCGGATAAAACATAGCGCTTTGAAATTAATAAGAAGTCTATAATAGCGTGCGATTGCCACAATCAATGCTGTAGCCTATAACTTTTAAGAGCAGTCAATGCAAAATCTGATTGCTTTGGGTCGCTTAACTCACGTGATAACAGCAGATAAATAAAATTATCACTTGAGATCAATTTAGTGTAGTATCACACTGCCTTTCGTATCAGTACTGCCTTGAAAGGAAGAAATTATAAAAGTAGCCGTGCTATGGAAAACGGCCAATACTTCTAAAGAATATTTTATACAGTTTCCCTTCGATCAAGAAAGTTCAGCTTAGTTATTTAAACTATTATTAGAAGCTTCTACTTGCTTCGGCCCTCCTGTTATTTTATAAGACAGTTTTCAAGCACTTGCTATCCGTCTGAGCTGAAATCGGGCACACCTAACCTATTTATCTTCGGTGACAATGTAATACATAGATACATCTATATGGTAGGTACTATGGAGCTGGTCTGATGTTGCAGCGCGGTAAGAATATTATTAGTACTGCCGATGCCGTCTTCAGTCGTACCCTCGGGGGCGCGCAGCAATTCCGTGCTCTATGGGCCAGAATAACCATAGTAGCCTTATTAAGAGTGATGGAGATGGTTTAGTTGAAATAAATGCTTTGAGTTTGAGTTTGATGGAAGGTGACGGAACGAAAAAATAATTTGTTGTGATAAATCATTTTGTTAACAAAGTAATATATTCCTTGTTACTAATAAGTCAATCCAGTTTGCCCTTATCCTGATAACAGTTGTGTCAACTTATACCGCCTTATTACAAAACAAGATTTATATTTTGACATGACTTAAACCATGGAGCCAGTTTTTGTAATAAGAACGTAACAGTGATTGAAATACCGTTCTTTATACAAAACTGAAAACTTAGTTCGGTACTAAGTTGTCAGTTTTGTGTTTAGGAACTTTACCATAGTCGAAATAAAGTTCGAAATTCAATAATAGCTCCATGTTTTAAACCTGGGTCTGAAGATAAACCTTGTTTTGTAATAATGGGGATTGCGTTTAAAATAATACCACCACAACAAACAAGATAGTTCAGTACATCGAATTTGATTGTCACATCTAGGTATTACAAAGATGGCTAGGTCTGTGTTGGTGATGGTGACTTTGATTTTGATTTGCTGTTTTCTCCTAAAGTATTGCATGTTTCTGTAACATAATTACGTTTTTGTGAGGTGTGAAATGGGTACAATTCTTTAGGATGAAATAATCACACCAAAAGACCTTTTTTCTGGGTGCTGCGTTTTTAGGTTAATTTTTCACCATTTTCAATTTAATATTGCGGCCGTTTGGTGCGCGCTATCGGGTTAATATTTAGAATTCGTAGGTTTTTATTTAGGTACAATTCTTTGATGTATATTGTGCATCTCAAACTTCTACCGAAGAAAATGGGCCGTCCGTGGCGTATACGCCACAGACGGTCCTTCTTGTTTTTCATTTTTTAGCAAAACCCAAGAGGTACAATTATTTTCAATAGAGGTACTAAATAGAACAATTTGGGTACAATCCCCTCGCGAAATTTCAACAAAATCGGAGATTAGTGCCGTCTGTGGCGTGTGACGCACTACATGCCCAATAAATATATCCAAAAATGAAACCAGTACCTATACAAAGAATAATAAATATATTAAATTAGTTAGTATTGGTTTCATTGATATTGCTAACTGGGTTTTGGTGTTAGATTTGTTGCGAGTAATAGTTTGTAGTAAGGCTTACTCTGACGACCTTACAATATTACTAGCTACACGCTTGACTATTCCAGAAGAATTGTACAGAGCTTTTTACACAAAAGTGCCCAGCTTAGTGGGTTTTTCCCCGGCAATAATGAGATGGTGGCATTAGAGTAGTCGATGCTTATCCTCGTGGCACGTCTCGAGGTCGCTGTCCTCGGAGTCTGAGTGTGAGCAGTAGGACGAATCGCTCCAGTGCTGGAACTCTTCTTTGTGGTGCTCGAGCGCCATCAGCGAGGGAAACAGGCTGTCGCACGCGCTGCATCTGCGCAAAGAGAATGGATAGTGTTAGTGAAATCGATGTAAGTATGAAACCACACAATGTGTTCGATAAGGCAGTATAAAATAGGCTAGGTGCTTCTCATTTCGAGATGGTAGAAGAATATTTTCAGAACCATTTAATCATCATAATTAGACCTTACCCTAGATTACAATACCACCCTACTGCTGGACATTAGCCGTCTACAAATGCACGCTGAGTAGAATACTAGCCAGTAGCTAGAGAAAGTATACGTGTGATACCATACAATAATCACAGCATAGGGTAGTTGATGGATGTCCAGAGCAAGAAGTGATTGATTTATACTCGGTGGAGACAGTTACACCGCACATGCAATGTGCGTGTGGATTGAGAGATCTTTTCGAAAAACTCTTCCAATCCTAACCAAATTATAAGAGGATTTAGGAAATAATTGTGGAAACTTCATGGTAAGGTATAAAATTTGTGAAACCTAAACAAAGAAAGTTAGAACTCTCAATCTGGACAACTGAAGAAAAGGCCATAACGCGTATCCAAGAATATACTGCATAAGTTTTTATAATTTGCATTTTAATTAATTGTGAAGGATTTGTGAAAGCTGCTAAACAAAATTTCGATTCGTTTCAAAGCCACGTTTAAGATTTATAACGGTTTATATGGATCACTCAGAGTGGACAATTTTCAATTGAGAGATCTTGTAAAACACGACCTAATACTGAAAAAGTATGAATAATTATCATGTTTATTGCAAATTATGCTTCTGGGAAAATTTGTGAAACAAAAATCGTGATTGAAATCTTACTGGTTCAAGAGAAAATGAAAATCTTGTTTTTTGTCGATCGTCCCAACTGAGAGAGCATTATTTTGTCGATCGTCCCAACTGAGAGATCATTATTTTATCGATCGTCCCAACTGAGAGATCATTATTTTGTCGATCGTCCCAACTGAGAGATCATTATTTTGAACTATATTTAATAAACCAAAACTTATAGGTAGAAGGTAGATACATCAGAAATTGTGAAAAATGTTGTACTACAATTTGACGAATCAGTCGTCCCTGTAAGTGTTATACTTAAAAAGATAAATCATTTTTTACAATCCTTAAGGAAAACGTTGCCCCCCTTAAATATTTGTTTTATTTTAATTTAATTATTTATTTTTAAAGTGAATAGACAACTAAATATTCTGTGAATATTTCAAGTGTCTACCCATTGCCATTATCAATAAAGAGCAAAAAAAAACACGTTTGTTGTATGGGAGCCCCCTTAAATATTTATTTTATTTTGTATTTGTTGTTATAGTGGCAACAGAAATACATCATCTGTGAAAATTTCAACTGTCTAACTATCACGGTTCACGAGATACAGCCTAGTGACAGACGGACAGACAGACAGACGGCGGAGCTTTAGTAATAGGGTTGCCGTTTTACCCTTTGGGTACGGAACCCTAAAAATTGTAAACAAGTTAGAATGAGAAAGACTAGATGTGAGTTACCTAGAGCTGAAGCAGGATCGATTTGTTTTTGCTATATTCCATAAAAAAAGTAGGTACTTACTGGATGTGAGTGTAGGTAGAAAGTGATCCTTTCTTTCGCGTCTTTGTGTTGGAACTTATTAGGTACAGACGCCAGCAGGTCAAGCTACCAGAAACTGTCAAATTTTCCCAATTAACCTTGAACCTTATTGCAGTAGTGATAAATTTGAAAATCTATTAAAGAAATTTGACAGATTGTAGTAGCTTGATGTGCTGGCGTCTGTACCTATGGCCCACAATGGTAGTGGACAGACGTGTGGGAAAGGGAGGCTTTGCCCAGCAGTCATTACGGGCTAAATTTAAATATTGGGACAGGTTTTTGTCAACCCCTGAACTCCAGCAGGTACTACAGACGATTTCATAAGAATGTTCAGGCTCAGGGGGCCTAAAATGGACGCTTTGGCAGAATCATAGTATGATCTGCGTACAATTCATATCCCGCAATTCATCTGTTTGACAGTTTACTATGGAGTTTCGTAAAATGGTCCACAAGTTCAGAATTGCTGTAGTGAAGTCTAATGTCAAATAGCAGCTGTCAAACAGATGAATTGGGGGATGTATGAACTGCACGCAGATCATATTATGATTCTGCCAAAGCGTCCATTTTAGGACCCCAGGTAGTTCTACTCACCCGAAATGTCGTTTCTTCTGTTGATGATCCCCGAGCTGGCGACGCGTTGGGAACGACCGGTCGCACACGTTGCAAGTTAGAGCTTCGTCTGTAATGTAATAAAACGTACTTTTTAATCAGGTAGGTTCATCGATGTTTACCTACGTATTTAACAATAGAACATCACACACCTGTATCCCCGAACGGTTGGGCAGAGGTGTAATTAAAGTACCTACCTATACCCACATTTAGCCAGTTGTTTTAGTCCCATGTAATATGGGTAAGTCATTAACCGGGTACCAATCCAGACTGGGCTGTTGCTGAGAAATTGCTTATTGCCTATCCCTGGGTAGGTATTGACCAACGCAGCACGTACAGACGCCAGCACATCAAGCTACTACAATCTGTCAAATTTCTTTAATAGATTTTCAACTTTATCCCTACATCATAAGGTTCAAGGTTGATTGGGAAAATTTGACAGTTTCGGGTAGCTTGACCTGCTGGCGTCTGTACCTATAAAAAATATTGTACAAGATTTTAAAAGAGTAACGGTGGAGTTTCTTGCCCATTCGAAACTACCTTTTGGAAGGGGGACTAGAATCAATTCTATTATTTTGTAAATATTAACGTTCAATAGTGCCGTAGACGGGCCTATTTGAAATAAACAATTTGACTTTGACATAGTGCGTAGATTATGCGTCGACTATAGGTGTATCTATTCATACACGAAACCTCTTAAGGGGTCATTGTACTCATCATTATGAACAATTTTTGTTATTTAAAAAAAAATCTGCTGTTCCCTACATTTTGACGAAATAAAGGAACATAAATGTAGCAGTTTTTTTTTTCACGATTTCAGGTTTGGTCTCATCTCAGATTATAGAAAGAAGCAGATAGACCGCGCGGAACAATAAAGTGAGGCCCGTTTGTAGACATGTGTGCGTTACAGCCACGTGACAGCACTATAAGAACAGGTGCCTCTATGTGTGTGTACGGTTGCCAGGAGAATGAAAAAATTAGCCATAATATTTCATTACATGAAAAAAAAAAGTATTTTTTTTCTTAAATCTGTTGTTTTTATTAACAGTATACGTCAGATTAACAATACCCATATAAACGATACATTTGCGATATATTTTTATTTTGAGACACCAACATTTTATTGTTTTTGGTAGCTATATTTACTTTATGGTGACGTCATATAACCCATGATATATAGCAAATCGACTGATGTAATAAGTATTATAAAATCCATTAACTAGTTACACTTACGAAGACACATACATACTTATTTATTTATCAACGTAATTTAATAACCAGAAAAGGCGATAAATAAAACACTATTATCGACATCAATATTTTTGTAAATCGATACTCCTGTATCCTATACTTATTTCCTAACTTAGGGGTAAATGTTTCAATATAAACTAGCAACACCGAATGATTTTTGTTAAGGTTTTGTGTTTCAAGATGTCACTAACAATAAACACGTAAAATAAATCCAAATAGACAAATAACCAATATTTTACTTATGGAAGATACTCCAACTTATTTCTTTTGTTTTTGGGAACAGTTTTTACAATGTTTAAAAATACAAGACGGCATTATTCTGAAATTATCTGTTAGAGCCTGTGACGTACTAACGATGCGACGCTGCGTGCTGTACTGAATCGAGAGTGTATTCGCTTTTGAATTTGTATTTGCTTTGTTGGCCGCACTCTCGGTGTTCCGCGCGGTCTATCTGCTTCTTTTCTATAATCTGAGGGTCCCATAGTAAAAGTTGTTCATAATGATGGGTACAATGACCCCTTAAGAGATTTCACTATAAGGTGTACCTATGAATAGATACACCTTATAGTATATAATATGTAGGTACCTATTAAGTTGTAGTCGTTAGATTTCTCACTATGATCCGGCGACGCGTGACTAATCAGTTAATACCTACTTAAGATGTATGAGTAGGTAATTTGGGTTTTTGCGGTTACTCACCATTGTACCTACCGCCACATGACGACCTTTTATCTGATTATAATCAGAGATAATAGTAAACTAGTTTGAGTACAGCCAGCAACAAAAGTTGGTTAAAAATAAGTAGCTACTTACCAATTCAAAGTTTAAAAAGTGATGAAAACTTGCAAGGTACCCAAGTGGTTACATACATTATTGTGTAATAATATTGTTTTTGAAGTAACTACCTAATAAGTTTCTATGTTACATACCTAATCCATATTCTGATATGATCATGGACTATGTTGTTAGCTGTAGGTAGGAACTAACAAAATCATACTATAGCTAGGTATTACTGCGAAAATGTGGGCAAGGCACACATTTTTACGTTCATCCGTCAATGCCTGATAGCGGCTAAGGTACCTACTTTTCTCAAATAATACGCGGAAATTCATACTAATTAAGTAGGTACCTAACTTAATTATTTCAATTTTCGATATTTCTTGAAGGTTGTAAAAATAATGCTCGAATTTCCAAGCATGTTTGACAAAAAGTACAGTCGAGTTATAAAATGATACAAGAATAAAAAAATCCCAAGTTTAATTGAATAAATCTTTTTACAAAAAATATTTTGTTGTATTTATACTTAGTTGTGTTTATTTTGGTTTCAATGAGTTTGAGCATAACTATTATTTATTGATAAAAAAGCTTTTCATGCGCAAGGCAGTAGGAAAAAGTTTCAATTATTTTATCACTACCCACACTAAACAGAATGACATCAATGTTCATGATTTAGAACTTGTCCAGCTGTATATAATAATATAATTTTTTATAAATTATTTTATTCGTAGGTAGGTACCTACTCTGTAGTATTATGATATGTGTAGCTATATAAATGCAATCCAAATGTTAATGATTAGATAGGTAGGTGTTAGTGTAAAAAAAGAACAAAATCCAGGCAGGATGACTAAAATTTAAATTAAAAATACCTAGGTTTAAATTAAAAATCACATTAACATAAATATCGAGCATTCTTACGAAATCGATTAGTTCTTTATTAGGAACGCAGTATAGACAATATTTAGGTACAATCGAAATAATAATAAGAAGTACTATTTTGAGAAATTCTAGCACATGGAAGTTCTCATACATCTGCTAATGGTCCTGCTAATTTCACAAATAAGTCCTCGCAAATAGAGCAATGCAGTAAGTACATTGACCTATTGAACTAGACTAGAAATTCATAATTTCTATAAATTCATAAGTTCAGTTCTAGATTTTTTATTTTATTTTATTTAAGCTGGAAGCAATGTAATCAGTGATTGCATAATATCCAGATCCACTCTATGATAGAGTATACAATTATAAAACATTCAAACTTCACCACTTTATCTTCTATTATAAAAATAACAATCTTAATTACTCATATCAAAACTTATTATTATTAAAGTGTATTTATATAAGAATAGTAAACCGTTCCAGTCCATACACATATATAATGTTATATTGGTAAAGTATTAGATACGGATGACTTGAACATGCTGCCAAAGAACCTCATTCCTGAGGAGCCTCCGGGGATGGAGCCCATCATCATCCAGACCAGAGCCACCACCTGCAGGACTGCGCACACGATTGTCCAGGGAGTACTTTGTAAGTGTAGCGCACAGTATAGTGTCGCTATGAGTGTCAGCGTGTACAGGGAGGTTGTGAGAGCCCTCTCTTTGCTAAACATTGACTTAAGGTGATTCCATGGTCCGTACAGGAAACTGAAACTGTTTTAGAGTATGGTTAGAACCTTCATTTAGAATATTTATATTTTTCTAAGGTCATGCATCTAATTAACAGTTCTTGTATTCATTTTATTATGATTGTTATTATGTTTATTAGTTATTAAATTATTTAATTGGTTCAAGGACACTGAACGAGTAAAGTCCGGTCGCGAAGCAGCAGGGGTCATTGTACGAAATTCTTTTTGCTTCGCGACCCGACTTTAAAAGTTTTGCAGTGTAAATTAAAGATATAAGGTTTTTTTAAGATAGATACAACATCTATGTTTATTTTGTTATTTAATACTTCAACGGTGTACTAAATAGCAATATTATTGTAGAGTAAATATTTGTGAGCGGCTCCAGGATGGTTGGTGTTATGTTACAGATAAACATGCAATAACTGTGAAAGCAATGAATAAACTCAAAGCATTTAAATCAATTAAACCATTGACAGGCACTTTTAAATTGTCAAGAAGTTGGTCAGTTACAAATATGAAGCTAGTTGCCCATTCCAAATAGTAGGTTCCTATGGAGAAGAACGGGCAAGAAACTCCACAGACACTCTTTTAAATTAAAATATTGATACAAAACATTGGTTACATCATTCATATTGAAGTTTAACATGTGAGAACGATGCAATACGTCGGAAGCGTCTGTGATAAAAAGATAACAATTCAAAACTAAAATAATTAAAAATAAGCTTTGGCAGCTAAGAGATGACCAGTCCCAACTGACAGCGCCCGTTCACGAACATGACGCATGGATCAGCACCATTCAGCTCAACCATTTTGAAGGGAGCTAAATGATCCAACACACATGCCACCATCAGCGAGACATCTGAGTGAGCATGACGTACTCTCAGCCGCCAGGGCACATTTAAGTCAATGAAAGACATAAAACAACCCCTAGCCCTTACCTAGGTAAAATAACCTTGAGCTGGCCTAGGATAGTACAGAGTTTCAAAAGAACAAAGGGCCAGCTTTATAGGTACTTTTCAAAATCTGTATTAACCAGTCTGCAAAACTGCATAACTGTATGTCGGCAGTAGTTCTTGTCTAGCAATGGATTACAACTTTTGAAATTTTGAAAATGACTGTGCTAAAACTTAATTAAGTATGCTAAGTAAACTATAAAATACCTATAGTTGAGATAAAAAATCTCAAATTTTACCAAAAGGCATTTTCCCAAATGTGAGGTTTGTAACAGATCCTTTTTGTTACAAAACATGTGTGGCCTCCCATACATTACTATCATACTTCACCATGATCAGCCTACAGCCACTGTTGGACCTAAGCTTCTCCAATTGCTTTCATACTTAGGTAATACGGGCTGGTGTCCACAACTCTACATCAATGTGCGTATTTTGCGTATGGGTGCTTTCATACTTACTGCATGATTATCTATAACATTATGCCCATCCATCCTGTTGCTCACGTTGTTTAAATCACAATGTTTAAATAGTATTATTTAATAAAAGTTGGTAGACAAAAATATTTTTTTTACCTGATAATAAAGAACATGCTCCCTAGAGTGAAGAGTAGGGCAAACTTCCTAGCTTGCAGTAGCAATACAGGTATGTACAGGAATGACAGTATGAAACATAGGAATCCAAAGAATAAACATATTCCAAAGCCCATGAACCGCTGTGTCCTGCTCTGAAATATAGAACATTTTGATGTTAATACCAGGTGTTCATAGGGTACCTATACGTAAGGTTTATATTGGGAAAATAAAATTAGAGACTATAATTGGTTTAAAAAGTAAGCAAATGTAAACCACTAAACTATATCACACTGTTTTCATTACTAAAATGTAAACAACAAGAACCTTTGTCATAAAGATCTCTTTGTTTTAGAGACCATATATATATATATCATCAAATAACTTAACAATCTGTGTATATAAGCTGATATAATGATATTATTATGGTCTTACATAAAGTTATTTGCCTGCAAGCCTTCCTTTAAATAAATAAACAAACAAATAAATTATGTAGGGCAAGTCATTTGTTTGAAGTTTTGAACTATGCTGCTACAAGCAGGTAGACAGTGTGCTGACCCCAATTAAATGATGGAACACTGTTTTGCACAGACTAGTTTTAGAGTGATGTAATTGATAGCAACGCTATTGTATTGCGTCCAATGATTCATGCGCAAATTAATTAAGTAATTTCTACTTACCAAGGTGCAGTACTCTTTCTGTACATTTTCAAACCAAGTAGCAGTACTGCTAGTACTCGTGGGGCTTTCGTCAGTACTCCGTGTCATAAAACTCGGGGCCGAAAATGATGGTAAACTGAAATTGTAGCTCCGACGACTTTCATTTTTCAGTAAATATTGATCCAAGTCGGTCTTCAGGTTTGCCATTTTCAGTTAAGTCACTTTGGTCCCGTTCTGTAGGTTTTAGCTCGTAAATTAACAGTTCATTCCAGATTCGTCAAAGTATTCACAAAACGAATAACACTGCCCACTTCCTGATGAGCAACTAATGTCAAATCCTATGACAACACAACACTGACAACTGACAGACACAAGACAGAAAATGACAACTTTGGTTTGCTAGAGCAAATAGAACCACAGACAATATTTTTCGATACGCTGCCACGTAAATGAACTTTTTTTTGGCGTTTATTCGAGACAGAATAATATTGTGGTATTAACTCACCGTAATCTGTGTCATCGCTGAAGTCGTCATGTGCATGTCGACGGACATTGTTGTTATATCGGTCATGCGCACAAGGTGGGCAGACTCCGCCTGTATCACGTTCATCCAAATCAGTGCTGCTAGCATCTGACTCCGCTTCCGCTTCCTCGATGTGAATATCATCTGTCTGTCTGTTATCAAGCTTTTCGTTTGATGACAGTTGATTGTAATTTTTCCGCGGTGGTCTTGACTCTGTAAACACGGGAAAAGGGACATTAATCAACTAATTATTTTTTATAATTTTTAAGGGTTCAAAAAAACGCTTTCGTCAATTTCTTATCTAATTGTGAGAAAGCTTGAAATAATTGAAAAATTAAGTCTGTGTAACTATAAAAGTACAGTTTTCGTGGTGATAAACCTTTCGTGTCAGTCTCAGCACGTGCAGTGCTATTCTGTAAAAAACTCACCGTGAAATCATAGATCAAGTGAGCTTGGAGTTGCTTGTGAGGTGTCAACTTTGAGGAGTTTAAATCTTAAATACTCAAGGGTGTCAATAGTGTCAATCCCTAACGATCCATAGCATCAAGTGGAATGACAGCTCACTTCACGATGACTTCAGATTCACGGTGAGATTCTGACAGACTAGACCGGCTGTTATTAGCATATTTCGCCGTTGATTTACATGTTCGAGAAATTGTATATTCATAAAATAAAATTTTGATTTTATCACAAGGATAGCTGAAACCCAGTGTGTGATTTTTAAATTTCTTTATATGGTTTGTTAAATAATAAGAAAAAAAACATTACCAGCAGGGTTTTTTTTAAAAAAATTGTTTTTTTCACATTATTTTCTGAGACTATTTGTAACATTTTGTTAGTTCTTTTTGCTACCTTTTTGAGATAAACATGTCTAATAATAATAATAATAAAAAATAATAATAAATTTAGTCCTAGAAAATTTAATAAAAATACATTAAAACCTTTAAAAAATACATACAAGAAACCATAACAACAAGAAAATGAAATACCAAAAAATATACCGAAAAGCAAGAAGACGGCTGTCAAAGCCCTACAATAAAATGTGATAAGGAAACCAAGAAACGGAATGTTGACGACATCAGCAGCTTGCCGCGCACGCCTACCACCTCCGGACTCGTCGCTCAGCTCCGCCTCGCCGCCGCCGGTACCCAGCCCCACTATGAACGCTGTGACAACATCGGCCGCGGTAGTTGCGTCGAGCTCGAGCGACGAGTATTTCTCTCCGCCCACGACGCCACCACCTGTTCGTCGACGGGGAGGACGCCGGCCGTCGGACGGCTTAGGACCTCGAGGCCCACCGGCCTCTGATAGGGTCCCAGCTCCCGGCGGAAGTGTGCAGCGCATGAGATGGACACAATCCATCAATGAGAATGTCATGCGCTCATACTATGGGGCTACAGATGGAGGAAACAATCTGACCGCGTACCGTGTTCGGATGCTCTCTCTTTTTCAGGTGCTTGAGCCAGCTGTCAACGTTTCGGCACAACGACTATCGGATCAGGTGCGGGTCATCCAGCGTAATCATATGTTGGATGACACTGTACTTGATCGCCTGCGAAATGAAATGCGGAGTAGCCATGTCATCGCCCCCCTACCGCGGGCTGCTGTAGTACCACCACAGTCTAACACAAGCCAAGCTGACGGGGGGAGAGATGACAGGGCTACAAACGTAAGTACCCAGTGCAATGAAAAATTGAGGAGTGCTTTGGAGGGTGCGATTCGGGAATATCGTTTTATGTCACCTGAACTTAGACCACGCTTACCCCGTTTGCCCATGCACAACAAAAATAGGGCGCTGGTGGCGGCTCTGGATTCGCAGTTGTCAAACTATTTTGATGACTGCGAAGACCTCACTGATACTCATTCGATTCTGTACTGCGCGGCTGTAGCGGCATGTCGTGTAGCTAACGTAAAATTTTCTAATGTCTCTATAGCTACACGACCAAAACCAGTCGTACCAGCTTGGCAGTGCAGAATTGAGCGTCGTATTGGTGGGGCCAGAGCGCTCATCGGCAAACTAATCTGCTTCAGGGAGGGCAATACTCGCCCAAGAGTGATGCGCTTTGTGAGACGAGCGTTCTCAGGGACTGATACCAGCCCTCAGGACTATATGTCTCGTGTCACAGAGCGCATAGACTTCCTGAAGCAGAAAGTGTATGCCTGGGCAAACCGTATTCGTAGGTATAAGCGGCGGGTAGACCGATACACCCAGAATCGCACCTTCCAGAGCGATGAAAGGTGGGTTTATAGGACTTGGGAGCGACCGAACCAAGATGTGGCTGACACGCGCCTGCCGGATAATGATGCCGTGTGTTCTTTCTGGCGCAGTATCTGGTCGGTGCCTGTCAGTCACATTGAAGGTGATTGGGCTCGGGAAGTCGAGCGAGCCTGCGATCCAATACCAGAAATGGGGGCTATTACCATCTGCCCCCAAGATGTAGCTCGTGCAGTCCGTCCGTTACCTAATTGGAAGTCTCCAGGACTGGACGGGCTGCACAACTTCTGGATTAAATGGTTTGTTGGGTCGCACGCTCGCTTGGCAGCTCAGTACCAGACTGCTTTGGAGTCTGGTTCGCTACCCCAGTTCCTAACGACAGGAATAACCCACCTGCTCCATAAATCAGGTAGCACCGTGGAACCCAAAAATTATAGGCCGATCACGTGTTTACCGACGGTCTATAAAGTTCTTACATCCATTTTGAGAGCTAAAATTAACAAACATATAGACACCAACTTCATCATGTCTGTCTCTCAAAATGGATGTAGGAACGGGTCCCGCGGTACTAAGGAGTTACTCCTCATTGATATGGCCATTAGCCAACAGGTTCGTCGTTCCCGAAAGGATCTGTCGACATGCTGGATAGATTATAAGAAGGCCTATGACTCGGTGCCACATACATGGCTCATGAGGGTGCTGGAGCTGTATAAAGTAGATGCAACTCTGCGCAGCTTCCTGGCGTCGTGTATGGGGCAATGGAGGACGGTTCTTCGCTATCCAGGATGTCGAAATATCCAGAGGAATAGCGAACCGATAAGGATCGAGCGAGGCATATTTCAGGGCGATAGTTTGAGTCCGCTTTGGTTCTGCTTAGCCTTGAATCCTCTAAGCACACTGTTGGAGGATTCAGGTCTAGGCTATCGGTTGAGGAGAGGTGGTCAGGTTATATCTCACCTCCTCTACATGGATGACCTAAAACTATTTGCCCCCAACAATTTGCAACTGATGGAGCTACTGAAAGTAACTGAAACTTTCAGTAGCGCCATCAGGATGGAATTTGGTGTGGACAAATGTGCTGTCATGCATGTAAAGCGAGGGAAGATTGTGGAATCCGTGGGAATCCAACTCTCGGATTCCATAAACCTTAGAACCCTCTCCGCATCCGAAACCTATAAGTATTTGGGTATGTCGGAAGCGTTGGGCATCAATTCTACTGACATGAAGCAATCGTTGAAGGAGCGCTTCTTTGGCCGCCTGAAGAAAGTATTTAATAGTCTTCTATCAGGCGGAAACAAGGTGCGCGCCTTCAACGGTTGGGTCATGCCGGTTTTGATGTACTCTTTCGGCATACTCAAATGGACTCAGACCGAACTCGACGCCCTGGATAGGAGGGTCCGTACGCTGCTGACTGCATATCGAATGCATCACCCACGCTCTTCGGTAATGAGACTGTATATCCCGCGAAAGTGTGGAGGTCGAGGCTTTTTAAACGCTAAGACCCTCCACAACCGCGAGATATGCAGTCTCAGGGAATATTTCCTAGAAGCCGACGTGGGGATGCATCGAGATGTGGTCGCGGTGGACAAGGGCCTCACCCCGCTCTCCTTGGCTACAGAGAACTGGCGCAAACCTGTAGTGCTTGACACTAACGATCGCAGGGAGGTATGGCAAAGTAAGGAGCTTCACGGACGCTTTTTCCGGGCCCTACATGAACCCGATGTAGACTTTTTAGCGTCCGTAGCCTGGCTGCGTTTCGGTGACCTCTTTGGGGAAACCGAAGGTTTTGTCTGTGCAATTATGGACGAAGTTATCATGACGAAGAATTACCGGAGATTTATTGTGAAGGACGGCACGGTTGACGTGTGTCGGGCATGCCACCGTCCGGGAGAATCAATCCGACACATTATCTCCGGGTGTTCTCGTCTAGCTAACGAAGAGTACTTGCATAGACACAACCTTGTAGCCAGGATTATCCATCAGCAACTTGCTCTGAAATACAGCTTTGTGGAATCAGAGGTGCCGTACTACAGGTATGTGCCCGACCCAGTTCTCGAGAATGGAAATATCACATTGTACTGGGACCGATCCATCATCACTGACAGGACTATTGCTGCCAATAAACCTGATATAGTGGTGGTGGATCGAATAGAGCGGCGCACAATGATTATTGACATAACGGTCCCACATGACGGGAACCTCGTGAAAGCCGAGAAAGATAAACAAATCAAGTATCTTGACTTGGCTCGCGAGGTTGTCGACATGTGGGATGTGGACTCAGCAATCATTGTGCCGATAGTTGTATCAGCCAATGGCTTAATTGCCAAGAGCCTCAACCAACACCTAAGGAGGCTCGCGTTGGGCGGCTGGATTAAGGGCCTGATTCAGAGAGCGGTACTTCTGGACACGGCTCGCATTGTCAGGAGGTTCCTCTCTCTGGAGCCCTGACCGCCGGTAGCTTGGACCCTGTTCCCGATACCGGTGGGCTACTATTTTTTATATTTTTAAATGTTTTTATATTCTTTTTCTATATTCTAATATTTAAAAATATAATTTATATGTATATATAGTGAAATAAAGGAAATAATAATAATAATAATAAGTTTATTGATTCAAAATATACATAGACACGGGTTGTATACTAGTTACATGCTAAGACTTAAACAACTAACAATGGACACAAGTGGAAAAAAATAAAATAAAATAATTGTCTTTATAAACAAAAATTTCAATCCTGTCTCCTAAACTAGGGATGGCCTGTATCTTAGGAGACAGTGATTCGACCAAGCTGAAGTGCAAATGATGGATCTTAGGTTTCGAGTGTCGATGCTAATTCTACCATGAAACAAAAATGTGAGTTAGCTGAGTAAGTAATTAATTTTAGATTTATTTGAGCAAGAAAGGATGGATGCAGGTGTGGAGAAAAAAAGTGGGGGTGTGAATGGGAAAGTGGTGTGTGTGTGTGTTCGTGTTCGTGAGTGTAATGTTAGTTGTGTTGTATATTGGTGTGTGTGTTGTGTGTTATGAAGTGTTTGTTTGTGTGTAGTGTTTTGTGTTCCTATTTAATAGTGATTTGTTAAACGATGTATGCCAGAAGAGATTCGGTGTTATTGTAGTCCTGTTGTAAGAGCCAGTCTGTAATTTTACATTTGATATTAAATTTATTTAAGTTTATTATATTTAATTTCTTTTGTATAATTTTATAAACGTGAATACCTAACACGTAGTATTGGTGTTTCGCAAACGAGGTTTTGTGCTGTGCACCAGAGGGGACGTATGTTCGCTTCCTTGGGTTAGGTAGGGGTAAAAATGTTAATTTATGTATTGAAGAAAAATTTTCCTAAACTCAACACGATATCGTCAATTTGTGTGAACTGGCAACGGAAATATTTTTTTATAATATTATAAACCAACATTTTCGAATAAAAAATTGCAAATTTTTGTCGGATTTGCGAATGAGTCCTTAATAAACAGTGCTTAACAAGTACCTACTAAAAAGTTACTACCTAAATAAGAGGAGTACCTAAGTACCTATAGTACAGTCGCCAGCACATCATGTTATACCAAACTGTAAAATTTCTCCAAATGATTTTAAACCTTATAATGTTTAGGGTTAAGTTCAAAATCGAATGAGAAGATTTGACAGTTTGATGTTTGGTTTGATGTGCTGGCGACTGTACTATAGGCCTATACCACAATTCTGGTAATGAAAACTTAAGACATTTTGTTTTGTCCGCAGCTGCGAACCATTTTGATAGAGCAACCTATCTTTGACATGTAAGACATCCGTATCTTGTCTGTTTTAAAAATGAGGGAATGGTCATCAGCGAATAGAATTATATCCGATAAGTTAGCCATCATACAATTAATCTTCTATTAAAATTAAAATGTCATCTAGGAACTGTGCAGGTAGGTAGGTACTATATGATCTTGGTACCTATACTCGGAATTTTAATTCGATTCCAGATTTGACAATTTCAGTGTTGCAACGTTATGACAAGTACTAAATAGTGACGTTGCGAAATTATTCGATATGGAAATGGAATATTTCCAGATCGATTCTTCTCGTTTATAATTTTACTCTCGTAAACTAAGTATATCAGGAAATTAAATATTTCTGAACCGATAATTTAGTTTTGACGATTAATTAACGATCTGAGACTTTTCTTTTATAATTGTGTGTGAAATAAATAAAAAAATGTGATCATGAAGGAACATGACAAATAAAACAGATAGATGTATTATGGTAATAATTAAACTATCTAAAGTAACCGTCATGAGAAGCTATAAATACATAAAATTGCAAATTATACAACTATCAACTTTAAACTCAAGATATCTAAGTTGATTTATGAATGAAGAAATTATCGCTAAACGTCATAAAATAATTTTAGTTGCAATGGAAACTGAACCATACGCAATTTCAGTTAAAGTTTTAAATCCCAAAGTATGAAATTTATCTCGTCTCATGGCGTTGACTTTAGGCTCTTTTATTATAAGTTTTGTTTTTAATATAAAAACAAAAATATTAACTTTTTATAAAATAGAGCAGCGATTACTAATTAATAAATAATTATTATGAATAATTATGTATTTATTTAAATAAAAATCAATAATTTAGTCTTTAATTGGCACACTGATGGCACACACACTGATTGTTTATCGATTTTTGTGTTCATCACTACACTATTATATGTGGTATCATTATTTCACAAAATGACAGTAGCTAATGTCAAATCTGGAATCGAATTAAAATTCCGAGTATAGACCAGCTTTTTTTTTTTTTTTTTTGGGTGGGAAATTATCAAATAACTTCTCCCGCTCTGGGCTGAGCGGGAGGGCGTGTCAGACTTTTACTGACTAAAACCCACCCATGTTCCTTCCGTTGCCTGTGTGCCACGGCCACGATATCCCTTTCGGACAAACTCGCAACCCTGGCAGGCATTGGCCCTAACGGACCCCGTCAGTTGGTGCTGACATCTCTTTGAGGCGCGCGTGAAACACATCGCGCCGTCGACCCGGGCTTGGTCCTTATCGGACGGCGAGCTACCCATCGCTCACCATCCGCAGGCCCGCGCCTACGGTGGCCGGAAATCAGCTTGCGACTCCCGACGCCCGGGGCGTCTCCTGCGGCGGCTAAGAGCGTGAGGGCGCGAACCCTGCCTCACCCTCACGCGTTCCGCCTCCACCTTCGCGAGCATTACTGCTTCGCAGAAGGAGGTGACGGCCTCCCATGCACTCTCGCTCCGAACCATGGCCTGAACCAGGGCTGGACGCGAGAGATCGCCGCCGCCGATCGCCTCCGTGAGGACACGGCGGTGCTCCGCCCAAGCCGGGCAGACCTCCACCGTATGCTCCACCGTATCCTCCGGGTACCTAGCCCAGCTAAGGTACCATATAATGCACATTATATGAGCACAGCAGCCTACAGTTTTCCTCCCTACAATACAATTACAGTAATGGATTACTATAGTCTTGCTCGAAGAGAGCTGTTGACTAAAATTTATGTAAATAAAATAAGTTCTTCGACTTAAATGTCGGGGTTGTGTGCCCTAAGTAACCAGAAGTATTGGTAGGTAACAGCTCTCGAAGAAGGCTACTGTTGTCCTCCCTGCACACTTCTTTATTATAACTACCTATAATTTCCCATTTTCACCGTAGTTGGAATGTGCCTGCTTGATTTGGTATTATATGTTCCTAAAGAAATCAATATTAGTTCACGGGCTCGCAATGCAAGAGAGCGTGCGCAGCGGAGACAAACATTATGGTGGTCTAGTAGTCTTCTTTGGTCATCAACATGTGGGCTTTGACCCAAGTCCCAGCTTGAAAAACATAGTCTAGTAATATGCCTTCTAATTATAACTAAGTATTTAAACATCCCAGGAATGTAGCTGAGGTGCAAGCCATTGCTGAATCACTGACAGAAAAAATATGTCTAATTTTTTAAATCATATCTCAACCTATTACGGTTGGGCCCACCGTTTTCCATCTCCTTTGACATATTTTGTATGGGGATTATACGGCCGGCGACGGCGGTTACAGAATCCAATATTGATACTGTACAACTAATTGAAACGGACAAAAGAATTACTTGTCAGCAAATTCGTACTGTATGGCGGTAGGCGAAGGGAATGAGCCAAGTGCAAAACATTTTGCATGTGCATCTGAAGGTTCAGAAGCTTTGCACTCGATGGATACCGCATGATTTATCGGAAGATCAGAACCGACTGCGTGTCGAGTGGTGCCGTAAGATGGTCGGTCGAGATGAAGACGTTAGTTTGATCAGTTAACATATCTAAGAAATCATCGGCAACCGACTTACTTTTGTCGCCAAATATACGGAATCGGGTGCTTCGTTAAGAAACTTTTCAATTTCAGATGCTGTGAAAACCTTCGACTTTTTTGGATGATCACCAGATGAGGCTCTTTTTAAAAATGCCACTAATTTAGGATAGGTGTCGATATGTATGTCTTTTTTCATCTTTATTGTTGCTTTTAGCATTGAATACGCATACCTACTCCATAGAGCGCTTGATTTCTTAGTCTCGGATAATTCAATAAAATATGCAGCTAAACGACACGGTTGGCGCAGTGGTTAAGCGATTGACTGCTGCGCTGCGTGTCGCGGGTTCGATTCTCGCACGGAAGAAATATTTGTATGACCTACAAGTACTTGTTCCGGGTCTGGCTGTTTGTGTATGTGAGTGTAAATGTTTGTAAACGCACCCACAATACAGGAGAAATTCCTAGTGTGGGGGGCAACGTTTTAAAAAAATAAAACAACAGAACGTTTTCTGAGAAAGTTTTGGCTCCTTTAGATAGTCGCCACGTGTTAAACATATCGTACTGTTTCAAATACTTCTCGCGTGATTGTTGAGGGAGAAAGCTCATTTGCGCATTATTAACAGTTTCAGTCAATTGTCAATTCTGTTGGGGTCCCAGGTTGCGGGTTGGCGAACGCAGTAAGGTGTTAATATGCATAGAGAACGCTGCTGCCCATTCTCTAGTAAGTCCCTTAGACGTATTTTACGACACCCTCGGTAAGAAATAAAAAAAAATGAAAAAGTGATTATTCAGAGAAATATTTTAAAGAAAGACATAATATTTACTTCTGCCAAACTGCACAGCAGTTTGTTGGCAGACGTAGCTCCTTTTTTTGCAGATTTTTTCACATACAGGTTAAAACTATCTTGGATTCCAATTTTTATACATACCTACAATTAGTTTTTTTTTGTATAGGATGGTGCTATTCTTTACGTCCGGCACCACACGTACGAATATGATATGAATACGAACGATATCTTGGTGTCAGTTATGTTATCCTATCAAAGAGTTCCCTCGGGTGGGGAAGATTCTATAAAATAAAATGTTGCGTGTCTAGGAAAGCACCGGCTGTCGTTCGTAGATCTTTGACAGTCAATACGGTAGTGAAAAGCCCGAAAGTCTGACAGTCAGTCTTAACAAGTCGCGTTACGCAGTCAGACGGTGGTCAGATAAAATACTTTTGTTGCATTCAGTTGCTCAATCTAAAATACTCAGGTCACTGGAGTAGCGTGTATTTTTGCCACCCGGGGCGAACCCTAAATCACATTACAATATAGCCTATTAGCTCTTCTTCTTAGTCATTAAATTCATTTCTGAAGGTCGTGCTTAATCTGAACTGTTGATCACTCGATGCACTATGCTCTTCCAAGTGATTCTGTCCTCAGTGGTCTTAATAGCCTTGGATACTGGTTGGCGAGTGAGCTTCTTTACAAGGTCAGACCACCGGGTAGGTGAGCGCCTGCGTGGTCATTTCCCGTCGATTTGGCCAACTATCTTCAGCTTCTCTAGGCTGTCAGGGTTTCTCCGAGCGATGTGACCAAAATATTTGAGGATTCGCTGAAAACAGGTAGCGGATAGCCTTGTGGTTATTTCGAGCTCCTCTAGGATGGATATGTTGGTACGTCGTGCGGTCCATGGTATTCGCAGCATCCGTCTCCAACACGACATTTCAAAAGCACTGATCGATCTTCACCTTTTCTCTCTGTTTTATCGTCCAGGACTCGGTGCCGTAAAAGGAAATTGAGAACACCAAAGTTCGCACCAGCCTCACTTTGGTTTTACTGGATATATTTCGGTCTTTCCATATCCTAGTGAGTTTAGTCATCGCTGCTTTGGACATTTGGATTCTCCTGGCTATCTGCTTTCCGCTGCCACCCTCGTTGTTCAGAAGAGAGCCAAGGTAAATAAACTGATCCACATATTCTAGGTCCCTGAGTTCATTAGAGCGAGTTAGTGTGCCAGGTCTGTCTACAACCAACACCTTAGTCTTTGCCTTGTTAATGCTGAGGCCAACTAATTCACTCTCTTTCTTTACTCTAGAAAGTAGTTCAGCCAGTTCCTGCTCGGACGCTGCAAACAGTGTAGTGTTAGGCTGCGTATCTAAGGTTGCTGATTTTCCAGATATTCTACCTTTCCAACCCTCTGAGCTAATGTAATTTAAATATAACTGAAACTGCTAAGTAACAACTAAGACACTTAAGTAGGTATTATTTACTGTTTGTTTATACAGCCAAACACAACAGAGCAGGTGGCTGCGTTGAGCTAATTACATTTTCTCGATGACTATAACTGAAACAGGCGCCTGTTAATTTTGTGTGACACGGCGACAACAGAGTTGTAATTTAATGATATTTTTCCGACGTGGGGTGATGTGGCCTCTCTGTAATGTTTGCTGTCGTGTGTGAGAATTCATTTTACGTCAATTGTTCACGTGAATTCGGAATTAAAAGGGTACGCGCGACAAAAGCTAAGGCCGAAACAAAACGGTCACAGTGACGGCCGCCATGAACATGATGGCTTCGGGTTTGACTTAAACGGTGTCAAAAACACTCTCTAGGGAAAACCAACTTACTTTCATAAATAACGTTTGACTATATTGCCTATTGCATCATCATCATCATAATTTCAGCCGAAAGACGACCACTGCTGGACATAGGCCTCCCCCAAAAAGGGGGGATTTGCCATAATCGCCACGCTTCGCAGGCGGGATGACGATCGCAGAATGGTTTTAAAAATGCATAGAGAACGCTGCTGGCCATTCTCCAGTAAGCCCCTTAGTCGCCTTTTACGACAGCCACGGGAAGAAATGGGATGGTGCTATTCTTTACGACCGGCACCAAACGGAATACTACGGACTATTGCATAAATGCACTAAATCGATGAAAATTGGAAAGAAGGTGTAGGTATTCTGTGCACTGCTAAACAAAAGGGGTAGTGAAATTACGAAAAAAAAAACCTTTTTTTTGTGATTGGCATCTTGCAAGTCAACCTAAGAGGTAGTCGTCTGCTTAGCCGGACTTAAACTTATCAAATAAGCAACTACACGATAAGGGCAGGGCACCCAGAGTAGATACGGACCTCGGCTTAGGGCGTCGCTGGGAGAGGACAACAAGGGACATGCGGGATCGGATTAATATTAAAGACAAAATCAATGAACATAAGCGTGTTGTGGGATTCAACAACACGCTTATTTTCATTGATTTTGTCTTTCTTCCATCGGTTAGGTCATGTATATGGGGTGTCAGGATCGTAGAATATTATATTTTTTTTTCCAGTTCGATCACTATGTATCCCCTGGGAGAAGCGAGCTAAATACCTAGGTGTGATCCTTGACCACTACCTTACTTTCAGTGAGCACATAAAGACGGCTTGTTTGCGCGCCTGTTTCGCTCTCCGTTGGCTCCATTTCATATTGACCGCATGCAGCAAATTGTCATGCAAGTGCAAATTGCGCATCTACACCGCGGTCATCCGTCCCCATCATGATCTGTGCTTGCGTCGTCTTCGCACCTGCTAAGCCAAATCATCTCCTTGATGCAGACCCTCCAGAATCGTTTTCTCAGAAAGGCCCGTCTTAGAAAACGGTTCTGGAGCCCCCTTTTATGTTCGCAATTTGGATCTACACTTAGATCGCAAAACGCCCACCGTCCAGCAGTTCATGAAACGCTCTCTGCTACGAAGCACCCCGATCCCCTGATTGCGACGGTCGCCCGATACACGGCTCCCGGCTCCCGCTTAAGTAGGATTCCACAACCGAGGCACACTCTCTCCATTCCTGACGACGCAACCACCCTCCTCCAAGAGAGGCACACAAACACAGAATCCGACCGCCGCGCCGTCCTTCCGTACCATCCCCGCCCCGACCCTTGCTCAAGCCAGCCCGCGCGGCTGAGCCTGTAGCTTTAAATTCGACCCAAATAATATTAATCCGATCCCGCCTGTCCCTTGTTGTCCTCATCCAGCGACGCCCTAAGCTGAGGTCCGTACCCTAGGTGCCCTTGTCGTGTAGTCGCTTATTTGATAAGTTTAAGTCCGGCTAAGCAGACGACTACCTCTTAGGTTGACCTGCAAGATGCCAATCACAAATAAAATATTTTTTTTCGTAATTTCACTACTCCTTTTGTTTAGCAGTGCACAGAATACCTACACCTTCTTTCCAATTTTCATCGATTTAGTGCATTTATGCAATAGTCCGTAGTATTCCGTTTGGTGCCGGATGTATAGAATAGCACATGGGTGTCGTAAAAGAGACTTACTTGAGAATGGGCAGCAGCGTTCTCTATGCAAACCATTCTGCGATCGCCAACCCGCCTGCGAAGCGTGGCGATTATGTATGAACTGTACCTTGAGTGTTAAAACCCCGCAGCTTGCGATAAATTACTTATGAATATAGCTACAGGTGTAGATCATCGCGCGCTGAAGGAGTGGGTGACAAAGTAATTAACTATGGAAGCCGACCCCAACTTGGGAAAAGGCTAGGTAGATTGTTTGATATTTATGTCTTACTTTTAGAATACGTGATGTCACTGTGTTAAGTAGCTCTCTTTAAGGTAAGAAATTCAGGGAAGAAATGAATGATTAATTTTGGGTAGTTGTCTTGAGTTTTTGAGTGGACCGACTCCATCTGAGCTCAACAATTAAAATGTTCTATTTCATTCATCATCATCGTTTCAGCCGAAAGACGTCCACTGCTGGACATAGGCCTGCCACAAGCACCGCCGCTTCGACGGGTTCTGTGCTTCCCGCATCCAGCGGATACCTGCGGCCTTCACAAGGTCATCGGTCCACCTTGTAGGAGGCCTTCCAACGCTACGTCTTCCGGTACGCGGTCGCCACTCCAGAACCTTTCGGCCCCATCGGCCATCAGTTCTGCGAGCAATGTGCCCTGCCCACTGCCACTTAAGCTTGGCAATTCTTCGGGCTATGTCGGTTACCTTGGTTTGCCTGCGGATCTCTTCATTTCTGATTCGATCACGTAGGGAAACTCCAAGCATAGCCCTCTCCATTGCCCTTTGGGTGACTTTTAGCCTTGTGATAAGGCCCATTGTGAGCGACCACGTTTCAGTGCCATAGGTCATCACTGGCAACACGCACTGGTCAAAGACTTTCGTCTTGAGACACTGCGGTATGTGGGACGAGAAGATATTGCGTAGCTTCCCGAACGCTGCCCAGCCGAGTCGGATTCGATGATTGACCTCTTTCTCGAAGTTGGACCTACCTAACTGGAAAGTTTGACCGAGGTAAGCATACTCGTCCACAACATCGAGTGTAGTGCCTCCGATCTTCATGAGAGTGGGTGTTACACGGGCATTTGACATGACCTTTGTCTTATCCATGTTCATTTTAAGCTCGGATGCTCTACTGAGGTCATCGAGCATTGCACTGAGGTCCTCCATAGTCTCAGCCATGACAACTATATCGTCGGCAAACCGAAGGTGAGTGATGTACTCGCCATTGATGTTGATGCCTAGCCCTTTCCAGTCCAGAACCTTGATGACATCCTCCAGTGCAGCAGTGAACAGTTTCGGAGAGATAAAGTCTCCCTGCCTCACACCTCGCTGCAGAAGGATAGGTTTCGTGGTCTGGTCCTGGAGTCGGACCGACATAGTGGCGTTTTTGTACAGACACTTCAGCACCTCGATATACCGATAGTCGATCTGGCACCGTTGAAGAGACTGCAGTCCCCAACCCATGCCCATGCCCATGCCCATGCCCATGTCTCGATCGAATCGAAGGCTTTCTCATAGTCCACAAACGCCAAGCAGAGAGGCAGGTTATACTCTTCGGTCTTCTGTATAACCTGCCGCAGCGTATGTATGTGGTCTACTGTGCTAAAGCCTTTACGGAATCCGGCTTGTTCGGGAGGCTGGAAGTCGTCAAACCTGCGCGCGAGACGGTTCGTAATGACTCTTGAAAACAGCTTGTAGACATGGCTCAGAAGTGAGATGGGCCTATAATTCTTAAGGAAGGTATTGTCACCCTTCTTAAAGTAAAGGATCACCACACCTCTGTTCCATGCCTGTGGCGTTTTGCCCTCGAGTAAATGAAAAATGGAAAATGTTCTATTTATGGCCTTACAAAAAGTTATTAGCTATTATGGAATT
Organism: Tiliacea aurago; assembly: GCA_948098905.1. Lineage (NCBI taxonomy): Eukaryota > Metazoa > Arthropoda > Insecta > Lepidoptera > Noctuidae > Tiliacea > Tiliacea aurago. The sequence goes on along the minus strand of OX402588.1, from coordinate 26,078,697 downwards.
TATGGCCAAATAATTAGTACCAAAGCCGGTTTTAAATGTGGGTCAATAAAAGTTTTAATAGCGTATACAGAAAAGCAGTTCTATGAACTTGTTAAATAATTTTTAATAAGGTACCTAGCAATTACATAACAGCAATAAAAGAAAAGCTCCTCAATCTTCTTGAGGAGCAACTTTAAAAAACTATGTGCAATAAAGTACCACATTACATAAAGCGAAGATGATATTACGCAGAGGTCGTAACTCATACAGCCTACAGCCTGTCAGCGGGCTCCACAAGATTTACGAGTTAAAAACTCTTTTCGGGAAATCTAGTTTGGCCATTGTATTTCTTAATGATTATTTGTCTTTGTTCCGAAATAAATTAACTATTAAGTCGGTCCCTGGTAACGACAGCCAGCAGAACATTTGTTGTCTGTGGAACCAGAAGCTGTTATTCATTAGATTCATTAATTATCCTGTGACCTTTCTAATTAAGACTTACGAGCGTTAATAAGGTCAACCATACATTAGAGGCCGGGAAATTGGTTGTATTTTATTAATAATGTTTTTGGTGAGCCATTTGAGTGATTTGGGGCTTTGTTTCGTAATTACACACTAAAGTATGCTATCAGTCTATTTTTATAATAATTATTTTTAAACACGGAATGATCTTTAAAAGTGACAAACAAAAGGGATGTCCGTTGCTCACAGCAATGGTCAAAGAAAACTGTAGCCGATCTGCTACGACGTATCGTAATCTTATAGGTTTGCGTCGCCGAAATGCTAATGTTAACAGTATATCTGTAGAACGATTGTTATTATATATATCAGGGTGACGACTATTATTTCATAGTTTTAAGTTTTCACTTCTGTCAGTAATCATCATGATAGCTTTAAAAAAGAATGGATCTTCAGTGAGAATTTTAACTACAATTTAGTACATTTTGGCCTTTTTATCCAAGCTCTAAAACGCCGCGATAAGTCTTTATACATATTAACGATCCGAATCGGAGCACCTAACCACCTAAGTAGTATAAAATGGAATACATCTAATATAATTTACATCACAGAAATAGCTACCCCAACTTCAAATCCAATCTACGGCTACAAAGGACATACGTACTTGATATAAGTACTTTAGATACTTAGTAGCACTCGATCATAGTTTGTATTGTTTAGCTCTTGTACACAAAGGCTTATTAAGTTAGCTCCAGTTCGACGAACATCGATAATATCGCCGATGTTATATATTATCTGTAGTTGTATTTAGACTAGACAGCCACTTATATACAGTGCGTTTCATCAAATAGTTCACATGCCGTAATGGTGGTTCCACTGTTAAAGTTTAACAACGGACCTTTTAGGTAGCGTATTCGTGTTCGTCACTTCGTCCTACAACAGTTGAGCCAACATTACGGCATGGTGAACTATTTGACGAAACGCACTTTAGAGAGAAGTAGCGAGGGAATTCGATAAATAATAGAAATTAAGGCTTTTGCCCAGGAGTGCGACTAAATAGGCTGATGATATCGATATAGCTTTTTGAGCACAGAATCGGTCTAAGTGGCGATGACGTGTTTCGGCTGAAATGATAATGATGAGATTTTTGACTAACCTCTATGGTAATCAAGGTGGTTGTGGTTGCCACCACTGGAAGATTCGGCCTGATAAAGTCACAAGCATGATCATTATTATAAGGGTGAATATCTCTGCGGCAAATTTTACGTGTCCACGTTGGGAATCGAGGTGTTAAATGACAGGATGTTTCTTACTTTCTTTTATAATGAACTACGTAACATGGTTTAATTAAGGCCACATTTTTTTTTTATAAGTGCTTTTAAATAACCAAGGAAAAAAAAATTGCCTTATAATTTTCAAGTTGGGTGGCTTGTCCTAGCTCCATTTTTTGATATAATTGCATTCACCAAAGTAACAATTAAAGGTACAATAAAAAAATAACAATTTCGTTAGTATATGCATAAGACACATTATCTAAAAACAATTAAGCCATATTAGAAAATCTAATTTAAAAGCACAGGATACTCGATCAAAGTTTGTCCGCCAAAAACGTAAGTATCATCTTGGGTGGCACGGGGGACAACAATTGTTCAATTTTTGGTGGATCAATTTGCCGTTGATTTTAAAGTGTTTAAATAGTAAGCTACACGTTATAGGTAGTGATTTGGGTTACGCTTAAATCAGTGATATTAATTTAATTGTAACTTAAAACCTCTATTTTTAAAGATTTTTTTTTATGCCTGGTTCCAATTTTGGGTGGCTCAATTTTGGGGATTTGGTAGCGTTTTCACTCCAGCAAAATTGAAAACGAGCCACCAAAATTTAAGTATGTACTGTATATATGTATTGTTTGTATCTATTATATAAATTCCAAGTAGAGAGGGGGATGTGATATCCCGAAACTGTTCACCAATGCGTTGGAGGACGTCTTTAAGACGCTGGACGTAAACGTAAACGGCGAGTACATCTCACACCTTCGTTTTGCCGATGACATCGTCATAATGGCAGAGACGCTGGAACAGTTAGACCAGATGCTGCACAGCCTAAATGGAGCCTCTCGGCGGGTTGGCCTCGGCATGAATTTGGACAAGACGAAAGTCATGTACAATTCGCATGTGTTGCCGAGTCCAATCCACATCGAAAGGTCGCTTCTCGAAGTTGTGAAGGAGTACGTCGACCAAGGGCAAGTTTTCCAGCTTGGTAGGCACAACTTTGAGAATGAAGCCGATAGAAGGATCCGGTTGGGTTGGGCAGCGTTTGGAAAGTCTTCTCGTCGCCAATCCCGCAGTGTTTGAAAACTAAGGTCTTCAACCAGTGCATCCTGCCCGTTATGACATACGGTGCCGAAACGTAGACACTGACAGTCGGGCTGGTCCACAAATTCAAGGTCACTCAGCGTGCTATGGAGCGGGCTATGTTCGGAGTTTCTCTGAACGATAAGATCGGAAATGAAGTAATCCGGACGAGAACCGGAGTTACCGACATAGCCTGCATAGTAAGCAAGCTGAAGTGGCAGTGGGCTGACCATGTTTGTCGAAGGGCCGATGGCCGGTGGAGCAGACGAGTCCTTGGGTGGAGACCGCGTATCGGCAAGCGTAGTGTGGGACGCCCCCCAGTTAGATGGACCGACGACCTTAAAAAGGTGGCTGGGACAGACTGGATGCGGAAGGCGGAGGACAGGGTGTTTTGGTGCAGCCTGGGTGGGGCCTATGTTCAGCAGTGGACTGCTACAGGCTGAGTTGATATAAATTCCAAAAAAGATTGCAGAAATTCTGATTGTAACTATTCTGTGTAAGTATTGCAGTCAAGTTCCTATTAGATGTAAGTACTCTGCATATTGTTAGATGTAAGTACTCTGCATATTGTTAGATGTAAGTACTCTGCATATTGTTAGATGTAAGTACTCTGCATATTGTTAGATGTAAGTACTCTGCATATTGTTAGATGTAAGTACTCTGCATATTGTTAGATGTAAGTACTCTGCATATTGTTAGATGTAAGTACTCTGCATATTGTTTTCTTGTTTTTAAGTTTTTTTTGTAATGTAAAGATGAGAGAAGGTTTTGTATTTGAAATAACAAATTCCTTTCTTAGATTTAAAGACTGATTGTAGAAGCAATTGATCGCGTCTGATGATTAGCAACCAAATATTGAGTTAAGATTTTTTAGTGAACCGAAATCTGTAACTAGAGCGTTGGTGAAATGGTCATGATCTGTTTGCTATTTCACTGTGTTTGCTATTTCACCTTGGATTTAATATTGTAGGTATTTTGTTAATCTTTTTATTCAATCATGTTTTATTTTAGGGTTAATTATGTTTTATTTCTTAGTTTTGTTTGGGAATCTTTTGTAGGTAAGTTGTTGGCAAGTAATTTTGTTTACAATAAAATTACTTACTGATGTTTTTTGTTTTCGTGTTTTTGTATCATAAACTCACAATTATCATTATGAGTTTATCAGATAAATAATAATAAATAATTTTTAACAATAGAGAGTTTTATTAACCGGTAAAAGTTATTGATAATTCCCGATAATTTGTGAGATTAGTTACATTGAGCTTTTTAATTAGTGAGATTGAGGTGTGACAGAGAAATCCAATTTCGGTGCCACTGATTTTCAATTTCGGTGGGCACTTTCTATTTTGGTGGGCGATTTTCAATTTTGGTGGCCACACTACACTTTAAATTAAAATATCTCAAAAAGTTATCGAGATATTCTCAGACCTCTTGAAGATCCTTCTAGCTTGGACTTTCTATTCTTATACCCTGTCCTTATTTTTCACGAAAACTGAAGAAAATTTTTCACCACCAAAATTAAAAAAAATATATATTCACTTTGTTGATATTGACCCATAAGATGGAAGTCCATCATCACAGTATTTAGTTTTGTTACTTATGTAAACTGATGGAAAAATATGAGATAAGTAGTTTTGATTGATGAATTTACAAAGATATGTTATAGTTACTTATTGTGGAAGGAGGCTCAACTGCACTGTAATGGGACAATATTGACGACGCTACTTATTGCTAAGCGATCGGTTTCTGCGGCTGGTCCCGGGATATCACAAGTTCCATCTCGCCAATGTTCTTTGAGCTTTGAGAGGTAAGCATATTCGTGCAAATATCAAAATCCCATGTTAGTAATATTCGAGGGTTGTTAACAGAAATGTTGGGCACATTCCAGCTAAATATAATTACGGATGAGGCCGGGAGCGGACAAACACGCAGCGCAAACACCAACCACCGCCGCCGTGTTGGCTTACTTAGGTTAGATTAAACCTCGCTGATTCTATTAATGTGATCGCGACATGTATAAGCTGTGTTTGTGTGTGTGTGTGTGTGGGAGTGTGTTTTGTTTTATTATGATTATTTACGTTGACTGGGGAAAATGAATGAGACTTATGATTAACGGTTTCTGTCATACAGGCTTCTTTTGGCAAATTTTGTGCACGACTGTAGGTGTCACACCGATAAATTATAAAAGCTAGTTAAAAAACAATAGGCCCGTTTTGACATTTAACTTGAAACGATTCGAAATCGACTAGTTACGTCGCGATTGGCCATCACGACTTAACTAGTGAAGTAACCATACGACACCGATTTATCGTGAGTATCGAATATCGAGTCACTCGATATTCGATACTCACGATAAATCGATTCAAGTAAAATGTCTAACAGGCCTATTATTTTTTGACAACTTTATTGCCCTGCCGATGCAAAGTTACCCTTCCGTTACGATACTAACATTTCTTAGTACAACTAACTACCTAGTTAGTCCTGTTAGATAAAAGGTTTAGAAGTAAATCTGGTTATCTGCAGTCCTCGTTCCCAGAATCAGATGGCAGACACAACGTTGCAAACTAAGTACTGAATGTTGACATGACATTAAATTAAATTAGTTGCGAATAATTGGATACAATAGCAGCGTTTCTGCAGCAAATGACGGGATAACATTAAATTAAATTCGAAAAAATAAGAACCTAAAAATGTTCTGCATATTTTTACTTGCTGTATGTCCGAAACTTGCAATAATAATTGAAAAGAAAAGGCAATTTTTAAACTTTCTTTAAAACGCCAGAAATGGAGCTTATACAATCGTGTAAAAAACATTACAAATGTCTATTGTTCTCTTGTTACCAGTGAAGCCTGCCCGCGTTATTGAGATAACAGAACAAAATACTTAAAGACAAATAATTCTTATAAAAGGCGCGCGGAGGGCAAACAAGGAGGGTTCTATTAAATTAACTCCGAGTCACACCTGCGCCGAGGACATTCTCTTATAACTTCATGAGGAAAATTGCCTTAATTCGGTTATTTGTAGGCATCAAAGAGGCCTTTCTTCTCAACTTAATACCCGCTTTTTTATTACGCAAAGAAAATTTTAAGGGGAACATAATGGCGATAATATTTATTAAATTTTACTGGGATTGGCACTCTTGGCTGCTGGGGGCCCAAGATCAACAAAGAATTTTCTCGTTCAAATTTCTATATAGGAGTAAACCTAATTTAAATAATGTTGTAATCGTTCTTGTCTAGTCGAGATTTAGAAGTTTGTTTAATAAGTTATTATTTCCTTTATTTCATTAAATACATATGAATTACATTTTTAAATATTGAAATATTAAAATTTGTAGCCCACCGGTATCCGGAACAGTGTTCAAGCTATTGGCGGTCAGGGCTCCAGTGAGAGGAACCTCCTAACAATGCGAGCCGTGTCCAGAAGTACCGCTCTCTGAATCAAGCCCTTAATCCAGCTGCTAATAAACGTATTTTCTTTCTTTTCTTTTTTCTGCTCAATGAGAGCCTTCTCAGGTGTTGGTCGAAGCTCTTGGCTATTAAGCCATTAGCTGTTACGACTATCAGCACAATGATCGCTGAATTCACATATCACATGTCGACAACCTCGCGAGCTAAGTCAAGATACTTGATTTGCTTATGTTTTCGACTTTCACGAGGTTCCCGTCATGCGGGACCGTTATGTCAAAGTAAGTAGGTAGTAAGTTTATTATAACAAAACGATGTATTCAGCTTTAAGTAGGTATAGTGGGCCTCGTCAGACATAACCACTTTTGACAACAAGACCCAGTAAATTGAACCTTCACTAACGTTGAAACTATCGAACTGTCACATAGACAAATAGACGTTGTCGTGTTATGACTAGCAAGTGACAATCAACCCTAAAGTGATGTAGCAATTTCGAGGTCGACTATACGTACAAAAATGTACTCTCATGCCGGGACCATAATTTACGGCAATATTCACCATAGACAAGAGAAGCATAACCTGTCAGTGTCACGTCAGACCGAGCGTTGATAAATTATTCAAGAGGTCTCTCTCAAAGGCGTCACTCAAATGTCGCTTATATTGAGATTGTCAGGATTATCCGAATTCTTGCCAGGACAAGGTAGAATTTCAAACGAGTTTAATATAAGTTAATATGTTTTGTTGGACCGTAAACGTCTAATATTATAGGCCTCCTTTGATCGTGAAGGATATTTATTACAACGTTATAAATTAGATTGTTGAATAGCTTTGTGCATAACCATTTCACCTGATGACATTAAAGCGACGATAACCGACTTTTAATGATTTTATACTGAAGATCACGTCTAAACAAGTAGTGGTAATGATTTGAAAAAAATATATGTTAAATTAGAGCATTTTTTCAATAAATTAATATATAAATATTTTAGATTATGTTTATATTACATAGTGAAATTAATTTGCAAAGTTATGTCTAACGCGGATAAAAACTGAGAATGGTGCAAAATCTAACAAGCGTATTTTTCTCAAACCTTCACCAATTTAAAGATAATTTAATTATTGATCTTTTAGTATACGCGTATTATTAAAATACCTTTTGTTTTGTGTATAATACATTAATAATGCGTCAAATTGGGGACAGCGCTAGCTGAACGTACGACGCGTTGCGTGAGCTCAGTACAGAACACGCAAGCTAACCACTCAAGGTCACTGGAATATATCTGAGTCTTAAAAGGGATGAGATTGAACGCTGCGCTTAACTGCTGTTTGTTTATAGAAACGAAGACGACCGACATAAGTGAGAAAAGAAAGTGGTTTAACACATTCGCTGCGGCAGCGGTAGAAGCTAACTTGGCTTCTGTGCATTAGTCGATGGAGCTTCTTGCCCGTTCTTCTCCATAATTATGTACCTACTATTACGCTTTGGAATGGGCAACTTGCTTCATATTTCTAACTGGCCGACTCCTTGACGGTTTAAATGTGCCTGTAAATGGTTTAATTGAAATAAATGGTTTGAGTATGAGTTTTACGAGTCAAATACTTCCCGTAGTAAGACTTCCAGCTATGCGTTACGACATCTATTTTACCGTACCGTACCTGGTCCTGACTTCAAAGGTCCTCAGAGACATGGAAACTCATCGGATTCAGAAACATTTTGAGCTAAATACACTACAGATACATTTTTAGGGGTTGCGTGTTGATAGTAAAAAGGCGAATAACGATATGTATCATTTATTAGAAATCGCGTCTTATATACAGCCCTCGTCGGAAGAAAACTAAATTATAGGGGTACATTGAAAAACATAGAAATAACATAAATTAGTAATGTTGGTAGAATGTGCCGCGCTCCCAACGTCGTGCAAGCGCGATGATATGAGCGGCCGGTCCACATTCCTTTAACCTTGGCTAGCTTAGTGTGCGCGGGCGCGCGGCGGCGAACGGCTGTATGCGCTCCTTAAAGTTGAATGTGTTTACGTAAGTATACTGCTACACATTGTTGAGTATACACAGCTGCGGTAGCGCGGGGTTCTGTTGGATATTTCAAGACTTATAGACATTTTTCAACAATGATAATTTTACTGGAAGTTACTTCCCGTGCCACATGGAACTCATCCAGCATGTTAGGGATAGGGTATGCTTGTCAAATAGTTAATAACTTTTTAAATTTCAATAATTTATTAAAATCGAATATAATCAACAAAAACAGTAGTATAAAAAACTTTAATGTTATGAAACTACATGCAGCAGCATCAACATCGCCACATGCGAACAACGCGTCACACTGACGTCACGCAAAACCCTGCATCACGCAAGCAGAGTTTACCGCGCAACTAGCATATATACAACATCCCGACATCAACCGTCAGGCAGTTGACCATGTACCTGTTCTATGGAGGATGAGTGGACTTCACACCCTGGTCCTCATACCTCTAACTACACATTTATCTTCTTTAAATATGTAATTTACTTAACAATAAACATCCTACCGTAATACGATAAAAAAAAATAATAGTAATAAGGAGTTTTTTTAATTCTCCTTATTAATTATTTATTCTACTCTACAATACACAAAAAAAAACTGATATAATGAAATGAGATATGTTTTTAATTGAACGTGTGCACTTGGTACAGTAGGGCTTACTAAAGCCCCACGCGCGCACGTTCTTTTCGGTTGTGATCACGGCCAATAGTTCCCGTATCGCACTAGAGGCACAAAATGTCGTTTGTTTGCGTTAACACAAAAATACTTCCCGTACATTTTACCTTCTAAAGACACTTGAAGCTTGGAGGTGATAAAACTAAGTTCCCGTTAAAGAAAAAAAAGAGTCTTTTCTTTAACGGAAACTTAGTTTTATCAGCTCCGCACCCTCAAGACAAGGAAAACTAGCTGCCGCACGCGGCGAAACTCAATTACGGCCAAATACGGGAAGTATTTGGCCGCAACGCAGCGAATGTGTTAAAAAAACATGCTTATGCCTCTTAAACTTTTGCCTGTAAAACGGATCTCTCAAAAAAAAAAATACAGATCGGTTGTACAGCGCATACCAGCGGAAGGAATATTTCTATAACATGCGTCCAATATTAACATTTTACTCTTATCGCCATTGTCGAACCAATACACCTACATGACATATACGTGCTATTTTATATAGGTACGACCTAGTGTATACCTATGTTACACAAATAAACTTTATGATTATGATTATGATCCCCTCTCCAGTGTTGTGGGGCAGTAATCTCAGTGAGATGTCGTCGATCCAATCACTTTGTGTCGCAATCCCCACGGCAAGTGCAGTGAGTTCTATTCTTAGAAAAAACAGTGAATACGAGGGAACGTGTGTCTGTTTGTTCTTTGTTTGTACCATAATTAAAAGAAATTATATTTCAGTCGCCGAGAGAATTCGTTACTGACATCTGTCAGATGGACACGGTTAGGAACTAATAAAGTTTAAATTCGAAAAACACATTTTTCTTTTATAATTAGCTGATAAGATAATTGCGTCATAACTTTTCTTTTTCAGAGAAATATCGGATGATAAAAATATTCTCTATAAAGCAAATAAAAACGAGATAAATATACAAACATACTTCTACTAATATGCAATTGTTCTATATATACACCGTGGCATTTTAATCGTTTTCAACGGCAGCCCACTTCATGTATCCAATGACTACTAATCATTCATAAAATATATTTTTTTTTATTAACATTTGTCAATAAAAAAAAATATATTATTCATTATGACGCATGACGTAGTTTGAAACAGCCTGTTATGAGCGCGGTGCGAGCCTTGCAGTTCATTCCACGCCGCCCTTGGAACGCAAGGCTCGTAACAGGGTGTTTCAAACTACGTCATGCGTCATATTTTTTTTTTTTTTTAATTATTCAAATGTTAATATTTTTTTTTTCTTTTATGAATGATTAGTAGTCATTGGATACATGAAGTGGGCTGCCTTTGTAAGACGACTATAATGCCACGGTGTATAAGGAATTTCTTCAATGATTTGCCTATTGAGCAAACGTAACATAAGATGTAGTAGTTATATAGGTACCGAGTCACTCAGGGCTACGCAAACTACACGCTTGAACGTAGAGTTGCGGACTCCAGTCCGTTATACATACAATGCATTATTTACAGATTTTGTTGACTGTACATACAAAGCTTGGTTAAAATACGATGTAGGGATGTATGTACCTGTAGAAATAATATATACCGTTGTGTAAAACGTAACATAATGTAAAAAGTCAAATAAACGTAGGTTCGTAATAAAAACATGGGTTATTATTTTAGGATAAAATAATAAGTTACGTTTTGCGAGAATGATAGAAAGATTTTGTACTGACATTCAGAACATTTTTTATATTAACTACAAGCATAAAGCAGAGACTACTATAAAAATTACATTCGTAACCATGCTACGATCGCGTAGCTCGCCTCTGCTACGCCGTAGTCGGCTACGCTACTACGACGTAGCACAGGCGAGCTACGCGATCGCATTTATTTTCTAAAGACGTTATGAGGTTGAAGCGCGGAGCATTTTGATAATTGTTTTTTGCAACATCGTTTTAGTGTGTATTTCTCGAAAAGAAGTGTTTTAAAACAATACCCACGAGAGACGGTACTTTAGGGGGAACCTCGTTACCAATACGAGTACCCGAACCAATTTATTCACCTGATTTTAAAAATACCAAGCCGTGCGTCCGAAGGGATTTCCCATCAGCAAAAAATTTCCCCTATTTAACCCCTTTAAAGGAAGAATTTTCAAAAATCTTTCCTTAGTGAAAGGAACTGTTATGAAACATTTCATGCTGTTAGAGCCAGCGATTAAGGCTGTACGTTGTCTGTCAGTCAATGAGTTTGTCACGTAGCGCGCGTCTCCTTATACCAAACTAATTAGCGGGGCACAGATGGTAGGTACACCCACACACTACACTCACCGTTGGACCTTCCACAGTATGATTGACGAGTTCCAATCATCAGGCGACTGCTGCAGACTGACGGCCGCTGAGTGATTGACTACCGCCTTTGATTGACGCTGGGATCTTATAACAACGAAAACTTGCCTGTATTTTGCTTATTACCAGTGATCGGAGTAGGTAGATTGAACTGGGGCCATTGATCCGAAACGTATATATTAATATGGACATTCCTCCGGAATTGGTGGATTATTAAAAAAAAACCGGAACTTATGTAGGAATTGTATTCTGCCAGAGTGGAAGGAGTCATTTGATGATTTGCCATCCTTAAAAAAAAAAGGTAGGAATTGTAATAAAATGAGCAATATTATATTCTTCATATTTTTTTTAACGGCACACAGTCAGTTGACGAAACTGACAGTTGGCAGTTGACTTGACGTAATTAAATGCTGTCCATTCGTATCGATAGATGTTATCGATGATGTGATTTAAAAATCTGAAATAGATTTTTCAGGTTTGCGAACCTCTCGATCGATGTGTCTTGATTAGTGAAACCCCTTTAAGAGACCCCCAAAAAGTGTTATTTTTGCTCCATCTCGAGATCTTCACAAGATATAGCGGTTTTTGTGTTTTTTTTGAGGAATCTTGGTACAAATATTTTATTTTGAAATTGAAACATCGTTTTATCGATAACATTGTTTTATTGATACGACAGGACAGCATGTATAAATGTCAAAGCAACTGTCAACTGTCACCTGTCAACGGGGCTGACGTTAAGGAGGAGCACTATATCAGACTATATCCGGTTTTACAGGCCAGGGTCTGAGAGGTTAAGTGCAACAATTTATAAAAAGTTCTAGCCATAAAAGGCTAAAAATAAAAAATAAACATTAAAGCTTCGATCGGAATTCGATTGTTTTTATTATTCAACAGATAAATAATGAATTAATTTAGTTTTGATACCTTCCTTTAAATTTTGAATTGAGTAGTAATAATATCACTACCAACATTAACAATATTTAATTGAATCCGGAAATACCGGAATTACTTTCCGGAAAAATGGCTTATCCATGTTATTCTTTCTGTGTGCATTTATGATACAAGTACCAAAAATCAATCTACCTACTCCGATCACTGCTTATTACGTATGATATAACGCCTTACCTATTATACAATATGTAACAAAAACCCTGTTGTTCCTTCTACCTACGTTTTCAGAATCGGTTTATATACGTAATAAAGCAAATCATTTATAAAAAAATGTTCAATAAAAATAATTAAAATAAATATTAAATTACTAATATTTTTAACTGATTTCTTACCTCTTTACTTCTTTGATTTTGACTTCTCGACTAGCCAATTCTTATTTTTTTTTAATTATAATTCCACCAATGTGGTGCTTGTAGGTAAATGTATACGTCCCTAAAAGGAACAACAGGGTTCTTGTTACATACTGTATATGGTCAAAACTTATGGAATTTTATAAAAGTTACATTTAGTATTTTATACTATAATATAATTAATTGCAGCCTGTTATTGTCCAATACCACAGGACAAAGGTAATAGGAATCTTCTCAGACGGAGAAATAAACTTCTATTGCTGATCATGCTTGCTGATGCAATAGTTTCCTTTGCTGAAAGTATAAGCTAAGAAAACGCGTCATATGGCAATGAGCAATCCACAGGCACATGCAACCATTCCAATTTAATACAGTGTTTTAAAAGCTGTTCCAAAAATGTCTATCTAGGCTACAGCTACTTTTTTTTTTGCCACCAAATCAGAATCTGATGAGGGGATCCCATGGAAATCGAGGGAAACCCTCAAATTTTATAGGCAAACCTATAGCGATTTCGGTATTCTTTTATAGTAACTCGTGCATTTGCTCTCGGAAAGCACCATTTGGTGAAGTGAAACTGATGATAGCGACCACAGATAGCCACCGGAACAATATAATAATGAGTAGGTACCTATTTAACGGGTTGCGATTCGATTGGGTACTTTAATTTGGTTGCTAAGCAATTTATGCTCGTCACTTGCATATGGTGAGTGGCAGTTCTCCTGGTTCTTACCAGGAGAACTCCTCAACAATTAACGTCCCAGCATCGGGAAAAGCAATATTTTGTAAAAGGTGATGAGCTGTTAATATTAGGCTATTATAACTTAGATAAATTCAAAACTGACCCACAAAAAAGTAAAAAATAAATAGCTTTTTACAAAAAAGCAATAACCGACTTCCAGAAAAAACTTTAATTTCGGAAGTCGGTAGCAAAAAACTCAAATACAGATCCAAAGACACCGACTTCCGAAATTAAAGTTATTTTTCACTTTGTAGTGTTATTTCTGGAAGTTGGTTATTATTCTTTTGTAAAAAGTTTTTTTTAGCAAAGGATTTTGTTGCGAAAAAACTTTTTTCGTCGAAGGATACGTAATTTCTTCACAACAATAGACTACGCATCATTAGGCGACTACCCACTCGTATATTGTCACCGCGACACAATACCTCTGTATTGACAACAAACTCATTTGTCTATGGCATGACAGTCATCCCTGACGTGACATAGCCGGCGTTACGTTCTGTAGATGTCATTGTATTGTTAAGTACAAAATAATGTGGGTCTGTTTACGGTGATGCTTGTTTCTTTTCTGTTTTTAAGATATTGACCTAACAAAAGTGCGTACGTTACGTGGCGGTCACTCAGTACACTCGGTTGGAAAACCTTCTCCCTTCACATACAGGGTGTCCGGTGGCAGATTTATGTTTTTAAAAGCAAATATCTCGAAAAGTTATAAACGGTGCGGGGGGAGGGCGGTGCTATTCGACGCTCCGAGAGTGCGGATTGTCAGTGACAATGCCGCAGTGGTCGGGACAACACCGAGCGTACGCCATTGAGGCGTTTTTTAAGAGTGGTGATTCTTACGTGGCAGCGCGTCGACAATTTTGTTTACATTACAATATTCGGCGTTTGAGTGACGCACCTAGTGTTAATTTGATACGGTCATGGGTGGAAAGGTTCCGCACAACATCTTCGGCTTTAAATACGCCTCAGCCAGGGCCCAGCAGAACATCAAGGACTGCTGAAAATATTGAAGAAGTTGAAAGAAGTTTGCGTTAAAATCCACGACTCTCGCTGAGAAAAAGAGCGGCCACTTTAGCACTCCCAAAAAGTACTGTTCACGAAATTTTGAAAAAAGACTTGAAGTTACATCCTTATAAGATTCAATTAGTCCAAGAACTGAAAGAAAATGACTTTAATTTACGAAAAAGCTTCTGTGAACAGATGTTGGAGAGATTTCGCACCGTCAACTGCATTTTTTGGAGCGATGAGGCCCACTTTCATTTAAATGGACACGTAAATAAACAAAACTGTCGCTACTGGGCACCACAAACACGTAATCCTCGTCTGAAACACCAACGTCCATTACATTGCCCAAAAGTTACAGTTTGGTGTGCATTATCCACAAACGGAATTATTGGGCCCTATTTTTTTGAAAATCCTAGGGGACAAGCCATAAACGTCAACGGTGAAAACTATAGACTCATGATCACAGAGTATTTTTTACCAAATTTGCGAGCACATCATTCCTACTCGACGCATACGTGGTTTCAACAAGATGGGGCGACTCCACATACCGCCAGAACGTCTATGGATTTGCTCCGCCAAAATTTTCCACAAAAATTGATCAGTCGCTTTGGAGACATCCCGTGGCCACCAAGGTCGCCAGATTTAACTCCTATGGATTTTTTTTTTATGGGGGTATCTTAAAAGTAAAGTATACGTCAATAACCCTCAGACTATCATGCAGTTGAAGGAAAATATTCGCAATGAAATACAGCAAATTGAGACGAGCCTGCTACAGCGCGTGGGACGTAATACGGTGGACCGTTTCCAACAGTGTGTGCGACTGAACGGACAGCATTTGGACGAAATTATTTTTAAAAACTAAAATCCGCATGATTTTGGTGTAATTTGAACTTTTTAATAAACCTATAAGTTCGTAAGTTTTTGTTTCATTAGCTTTTAAAATTGTAAATCCGCCACCGGACACCCTGTATAAAGGCAATGCTTGTACAGTCCCTAATCTTTCCCATAATTGACTATTGTGATGTATGTTACTATGGCCTGAATGCAGATCTCCTCAATAAACTTGACCGCCTTCAAAACAACTGCATTCGATTCGTTTTCAATCTTCGTACGTATGATCATGTGTCCGCGCACCGACTGGTTTTAAAATGGTTGCCCATTCGTCAGCGCAGAGAGTTGAGGGCTCTGTCTATGTTGTTTTCCATACTCACAAAACCCACTACTCCTATTTCTAACCTTACTTCCCATGTTCAATACTTGTGCTCTGCCCACAGTAAAAATCTTCGTTCCACCAACAATCGTCTTCTACGATGTCCTTCTCACCGCTCTGGTTTCATACACTCTTAATTTTTTGTCCAGGTTGTTTTTCTTTGGAATGCGCTCCCTCTGAGAATCAGGATGGCAACTAGTCTGTTAACATTTAAAGTGAAGGCACGGGAATATATTCGTAAGAAGTTGGCAGAATCTTCCCAGCGCTGATCGTTTTCTCCTCCACCAATCGTTATTTCTCCTGACACTTTTTATTTTGTTTAAAAGTATGTATGTATCTATGTATATATTGTTGTTTTTCGAGTTATATATCTCCCCTATGTTGCAGCTAGCATGTTTTGTCTCTGCATCACCCTAAGGTTGACTGGTAGAAAATGCCTCAGGCATTAAGTCCGCCTTTGTACAGTAGTTTTTTTTACTTGTGCATAAAGTTTTAATAAAACTTAATTTAAACTGGAACTATAGAAACACAGCTATCAAAGCAGAACAACATTTATATTACTTTGTGTAAATATTTATTCTACTCGGCAATTTTAAATCTGGTGGCCAGTGCAATGGAAAGCTTGTACAAAGAAACTGATTGGTTTAATTGTAATTTGTTTTTGTTTACCGTGTGGTACAACACAAATTATTTCAACTACGTACCTATTTGAATTAACGTTTAAGTGGTCTCTAATTGCTTCACTAAGGGTGCAACTTTTAACAATGGCTCTGGGAGACTCAACACAATGTTGTTACCTATATCAATAAACTCGGAGACATTGTAATTGCTTGTCTCGGAGAATTCAAATTTTCTGCCTTCATTCAAACTGTTGAAAGGCAATTTCTTCAACATAAATTTAAATTATCTTTAATATGTTTTACTTCGGAAAATTACTTTTGTTAATAATATGAAAACTGTTTTGTTTTTTGATATACGTACATATGAATATACGACCTTTTTAAAAGCAAATACAAAACTTTTTGGTAAAATATACGTGAGGTGCAGCTGTTAATTGTTTTCAGATACATGTTTCGTATTTCAGCTTGAATAAATACGAAATGTACCTATTCTTTATCACAGCAGCAAGATCAGTTTATTTGGACCGACAATTTACATTATGTTGCTTGTCCAGGGATTCAAGTGTAGTATGTAACACTAGCACTTCGCCCGCGACTTCGCGTGGATTTCGTACCTTCGCCTACAAAGTTCAACACTATCGCCTCCCGTTTAAAATATGGATTCCGAAAATTAATGGTTGCGATCTTTTTCTTTTATTATATTATGACAAACTTTATTATTCACTACAAACTTTATTTATTCAATTGTTTCTATTTTACAAAAAATAAAATGTGTAGGTAACGAATAGACTAACCGTAGGTCTGTTCACTAACACCGCGGCATTTTTCTTACTTTTAGCATTTGTATACCCTATTAGAAGTTACGACGAGCCGTAACTTCTAAACGAAAGGTCCAATTCGAATAATTTAAAGAGGAATTTACATGTACCTACATAATCATCCTAGCAGAGGTGAGTGGAAACGCCAGGAGGGGACGCCCTAGAAGGACATATAGTGACCAAATTGGAGATGTTCTTCAGAAAGGTCAGGTGCGTAGTACTCGCAACCGGCGTGCGTGTATGACTAGATTTATGAACGTAAGCGAAGCAAAAGGAGTATGTAAGGAGCGTAGCAAGTGGCGTTCTATAGTTTCTGTCTACCCCCATGGGAAGAAGGCGTGAGTTTATGTGTGTATAATCATCCTAGCTTTTGAAACTATTTAGTTAGATACTGATTATTATCATGATACGAAAGTCATCATCTTTCGATTATACCCAAATGTTTTGATTGACTAATTTGAATAAAAAATGGTGATTGTGACTTTACTATATTAGTTAGACATACGAGTATAGTAGCCTCGCGGACTTCTTTTATGTATCATCAATAGTTTCCGCAGCGCACGCCAAATAATGACTTTTATAGATACATTTTTGGTAACTTGGGTTACATTATTGTAATTTTCGTAGCGATCGCTATTTTTTTTGTAAATAAAATATAGTCCATGTTACTTGCTGATAATGTAGCTTTCTATAGGTGAAATAATTTAATTTAAAATCAGTTATGTAGTTTTTGAGTATAAACTCAAAAACTATTAAGATTTGATTTTTTTTTTGTTTGTAGTGGATAACCATTACAAACAAAAAAAATCAAATCTTTTCTCTTCATAATATTGTTATTATTATATTAATATTATTATTAGTATAGATGTAAAGTTATGATGATTGAAAGTCGAATCATTTAATTCAAATACAACGTCAAATTTTACAGAAAAATAGAAGTGGTTCTAGTTGCCCCTTCCAAAAGTTATTTTCGTATGGAAAAGAATGGGCTAGAAACTCCACCGTAACTTTTTTTAAATGTTTAATTATACACGAAGACGATGCACCTACAATATCCTAGCTTACAATAGGTAAAAATGTTCTGACACCACGGTTGGCGCAGTTAGTTAAGCGATTGACTGCTGTGCTGCGTGTCGCGGGTTCGATTCCCGCACGGAACAAATATTTGTATGACCTACAAGTAGTTGTTTCGGGTCTGGCTGTTTGTGTATGTGAATTTAAATGTTTGTAAACGCACCCACAATACAGGAGAAATTCCTAGTGTGGGGCAACATAAAAAAAAAAAAAAATAGAATAGAAGCAATGACAGATAAATTAATTATGTGATAGATACATAGTTAACATTTTAAAAGTAGACGATTTTCGTAAAATTTTAACTAGAAATAAGTCCGTGTGTGAGGAAAAGTAGTTACAGAATGTAAAATCAATGTCATAAAAATAATTAATTACCAACCAGTTTGATTTTGTCTAAACTCTAGATTGTCCTATGGAGCAGGACCAGCATGTTTCCAAGCGGCGAGTAAACCCCGAAAAAGGACATTGGATAACTTCAGTTTCTTACAGAATATCATCCTCAGCTAGTCCAGTAGCATTCCCAAGTTTAATAATCTTCAACAATATCTGTATCATGTTCGTCATAGTAAGCCGGCCGGTATTAATATTATAAAGGAGATCGAAATTTGTAATTCTGACAAGGTGTCGCTTCATACTGCCAGCGAGGCGAGGTATTTGCATAGCACAGGGACGGACTGAAATGCTTTGCAGGTACACACGAGATTTTATGTCAAAGGGAAGTATTAATGCTGGAGGAAATGTGTAGGAAGTAGGTGATAAGAGCCAGAATAGCCGGTACTTGTTGAAAAGATACAATTGATACTTAAAAGAAAACGCGGTTACGTGGTCGGTGGCGTACATACCATACTAGACTAATGTATTCCTCTGTTTTCTCCCTGGTTAATGATACTAGTCCAAATATTTTTTTACGATATAATGTCTAGATAAATATATAATTCTACTACTGCCATGTCACTATGTTTTATAATATATACAATTTATAATGAATTATATTAATTAGTTTATACAGGGTCAAATTAAATTAGCTAGCGAAACTCCGCAGATGTGATGCGTATCGATATCTAAAAATGGAAAAAGATTTGCTGATTTTTGTTTGGGGTCAACGACCGCTGGTAGTTATGTTATTGGAAGTATGAGTTGAAAAATCCGTTTTATTTTTATTTTATCGTGTTTAGGTATCTACTTATTTATACCCATCATATCTGTGAAGTTTACAAAAAAAAAACAATTTGTTTTATACTGATATTTCAATTGACTACATACGGTTGACGACCCAAAAAAAAGCTCCACAATTTTTGTTTTTGTTTTATCATGTTTAGATACCGATACCCATCACGTCTACGGAGTTTCGCTGGCTAATTTAATTTGACCCTGTATAGTTTAATAATATATATCATTATTATTATAATTATTTATATATTTTTTTTTCTTTCTAAAATGAAGACAGTCGCATTAGTCGGCTTGCAGCTAGATCCATATGTTCGTAGTGCGTCCCTGTCGGCTTGCTATAGGTTGGCTTCGATTGTGACGTACTAAAGCATGTTTGGCGCGAGGCAGCTGAGCTGACACGGCACACGATGATGTATGCCGCACACACAATATGCACTGCATCTCACTGAACGGATTATGTGTCTACTGGGTTACTGCGAAAATGTTTTTGTGTCACTGAAACACTTAAATGCTTTTGTATTTGTTTAGTCGTCACTCAATTTAAATACCTCGGTCACGGGTTCTCTCACAGATGACCAGGATATAGATAGGGAGCGCAGGGCGTTGGCAGCCCGATGCAATATGCTTGCCCGCAGATTTGCGCGATGCTCTGACGAGGTAAAACTGACGCTCTTCAGATCCTACTGCCAGTCGTTTTACTCGTGCAGCTTGTGGGTTAGGTATACGCTGAAGGCTTACAACGCTCTGCGCGTGCGATATAATAATACACTGAGGATATTGTTGAGACTGCCTCGGTTTTGCAGTGCATCGGGCATGTTTGCGAAAGCGCGAATAGATGACTTTCATGCCATCATGCGCAAATGGTGTGCATCGATGTGGCGGCGATTCAGGGGTAGCCCTATCAGTATTTTAGCTACACTGGCTGACAAGAATGATGGACCATTTATCAGACTCTGGGCTGGCAGACATAAATGCGTGCACATGTTTATGTAACCAATTAATGTTTATTTATTGTATTTTTAAGTTATTGATTTTACTAACATAGGCTTTCTATGGATCCCTTGGTGTGAAATATATATATATTTTAATTTGAATCTTACTTATTTTCGGTGTATTGTGTACCAAGACACGTATCTAAAGGTTATCCATAATTAGTATAATAAAAAAACCAGCTAAGTGCGTATCGGACCACGCACAATGAAGGTTTCCTAAGTTGGGATGAATTTATCCCAAGATCAAACTTAACATTGTAGTTGAAAAACATGTTCTCCCATACATTCCAACTGCAAATGTAAGTTGGTTGATTTTACTCGTTAACTTGTAAAGCCTACTAGACTTAATTTTTTTTTTGGTTGGGAAATTATCAAATAACTTTTCCCGCTCTGCGCGAAGCGAGGGCGTGTCGGACTTTTACTGACTAAACCCACCCATGTTCCTTCCGTTGCCTGTGTGCCAGGGCCACGATATCCCTTTTTGACAAACTCGCAACCCTGGCAGGCATCTGTCCTAACGGACCCCGTCAGTTGGTGCTGACATCTCTTTGAGGCGCGCGTGGAACACAACGCGCTGTCGACCCGGGCCTGGTCCTTATCGGACGGCGAGCTACCCATCGCTCACCGTCCGCAAGCCCGCGCCTACGGTGGCCGAAAGTCGGCTTGCGACTCCCGACGCTTGGGGCATCTCCTGCGGTGACTAGGGGCGCGAGGGCGCGAACCTTGCCTCTCCCTCACGCGTTCCGCCTCCTCCTTCGCAAGCATTAATGCTTCAGAGAAGGAGGTGACGGCCTCCCATGGACTCGCGCTCCGAACCATGGCCTGAATCAGGGCCGGACGCGAGAGATCGCCGCCCAAGCTGGGCAGACCTCCACCGTGTGCTCTACCGTGTCCTCCGGGCGATCCACACAGTGGTGACACCCGGGCGTTTCCTCCCGCTTTATCCTGAACAGGAACTTCCCGAAACAACCGTGTCCGGTGAGGACCTGTGTCAGGCGGAAGGTGAGGACGCCGTGGCGCCTCTCTAGCCACTCCTCAAAGAGAGGACTTATCGCCACAATTGTGGCGTGCCCAGCGCTGGGTTGCGACAATCGCACTCTCCATGCCGCCAAGAGATCCCGCCGGAGCTCTGTCCGCTGTGCCGTGATTTCTCGCGGCAGTGGAGTTTTGCCCCGGCGTTTCGGCTCCTCGCGCCACTCCCAGACGTGCGCGAGGACTTTTGCCTCCAGATCTCATGGCGGTAGTCCAGCAAGGAGGCTCGCCGCCTCACGGGAGACCGTGCGGTATCCTCGGACCAGCCTGATGGCCATGACCCTTTGGGACAGAGTCTCGCGAAATCCAAATAGGCATCGTGGAGGTTAATATACCTGCTGAGCTGAGCATCCAGAAGACCATCGAAGACCTTCGCCATCACAGTAGCCAGAGTGATAGGCCTATAATTATTCTTATCGGTTAGATCACCAGTGACATTCTTTGCTATAGGCACCACAATAGTTTCCGTCATCTTAGGTGGTAAGTACGAGTGACGCATGCAGAAAGTAAACAACATAGCCAGTACTCTAAATAAATGTTTACCCGCTGCAGGTGCTCAATGCTGAGTCCGTCACTGCCCGGAGATTTACCACGTTTCATGTTATTAATAAAAAATTTCACATCTTTAACAGAAAATCCAATCCAGTTCTCACAGACAGTGACGGCTCCAATATCCGCAACATCAGAACTAGCAAGCGGTGACTCTACTTTAAAATGATTTTTAAAAAGGTTACCTATTTCTCTAGGCTCACTACATTCGCCTACAGTCACAGGCAAATTAACTCTACCGTTCATTCTCTTAGTACCCTTCCAGAAAGATCGAAAGTTTTTAACCGTAACGTGTGTGGCTAATAAATCCATTTTAAGCTGGTCTTGGTGGTTTTAACAGTCTAGATTTAAATATTTTCCGCGTAAGATACATGCAGTTGTCATGAAATTATGTACCCCATAAAAAATACAGATATAAGTGTTGAGATTTCCATTACCATCCCTTCCTTGTTGCTATTCCACCAAATCGCACTAAGCGTTTCCAAATGTCTTTTATAATGCGCACAGCAAAAGAGTAGAACTCTCTACCTGCGTCTGTGTTTCCGAACGCATACAACCCTAATCTCTTCAAAGTTAGAGTGAACAGGCATCTTCTGGGTAAGCTCACTCCATCGTCGACTTTGTCTTAGTCATCTCTGCCCTAGACTAAGGTCAAGACCAAACCCATCCTAAATAAAAAATAATTTAATAATACGAGTAGGATAGCATTTATGCAGAGTTTCTCTTGAACGTGGAGTTTCTTGCCGGTTCTTCTACATAGGAATCCCCGAAACCATTCCCAAGCACTTTTGTGTAAACATTTTTGTCCAACAAAACATCTAGAATAGATCATGTGAACAATAACCGGTCCCGAAAAAGTAATTAATCAATTCGTAATCCTTCCCTACACCAAGTGATATAATCTGATTCTCTTTTCGTTCAAAAGATAATGGTTTCTCATTACTGTTAATAGTATCGTTGTTCGTGGCCACGTGCTGAAATAACGTGTTTCTGAGAACTGAGGGAGACAAATAGACATATTCTTAGCGCGTCATTGACATACGTTGTGATAATATTCCTCCCTTATTAAAGATCCTTCGTTAATTCTAATTGAATGTATTGCTTTGAAAAATCTAACTACACAAACAACATAACATAACGCCTGTATTCTCCGAAGGGTAAGCAGAGGTGTACCTATAGTGCGTACAGACGCCAGCACATCAAACTACTACGATCTGTCAAATTTCTTTAAAATATTTTCAACTTTATCGTTAAACCATAAGGTTCAAGGTTGATTGGGAAAATTTGACAGTTTCGGGTAGCTTGACCCTACTGGCGTCTGCACATTTCGCCGGTTATGTTTAAGTCCCGGGGGCGAGCCTATTGCCATCAACCGGGCACAAATCCAGACTCCGGGCTGAGAAATTCCAGATGGATATACCCAATAACACTTTGCCTGACCTGGGAATCGAACCCAGGACCTCTAATATCTATGCTCAGGAGCCGATGAATTCTGTAAAAATTCACGTTCAGAGAAAGAACTTCAAGATTAACATATACTTTTTCCGCTACCACAAACTATTAGATATTTGCCAATTTTTTTGTTTAAGACAAGTCTACTTTTATCATTTGCCTCTTGTCAGCGGCAGCTGAAGCTTTTTTTTTATGTAGTGGCGTGCAAATTATTTTACATTTGATGGTATAAATTCAACTCAGGTTCTATAATCTGAGAGATTCAAGTTTTCCAACTGAACAGACAGCTGTGCTTCTGGAGTGTTTGTTGCGTCACTTCTTCGTCCCAGCTAAAGCACTAGGAAGTGGTGAAGGGTGGGCGTTTTTGGGGAACTGTCTCATGTAATTTTTGACGTTCGAAAAGTGCTGATTCTCAGCCTAGTTTGAGTAAATGACTTAAGATTTTTATTTTTTATCCATTCACCCGTGGGTCTCTACTTACCCCGTTTTACCCGGTAGGTAAATGAAAAGCCGGACGTAAAGAATAGCACTCCCCTATTTCTTCCCGTGGGTGTCGTAAAAGGCGACTAAGGGACTTACTAGAGAATGGGCAGCAGCGTTCTCTATGCATTTTCAACACCATACTGCGATCGCCAACCCGCCTGCCAATCGTGGCGATTATGGCAAACCCCCCCTTTGGGGGAGGCCTATGTCCAGCAGTGGACGTCTTTCGGCTGAAATGATGATGAATGATGACCCGGTAGGTACCTACCTTCCAACGTTAATATACGAAACTCGTAAGTAACTAGGTACAATCTCTTGCGCGCGGGTCGTCGTGTGACCGTGCGCGATGTTGCCGTGTCGTGCATCGTGCTTCCGACGCCGCCCCGCTACCGCAAAATCTCTCATAGAAATTACTTTACATTAAAATAAAGAATCTATCATTAATAAAAAAAACGATTACCATAAAGTCCGCCATTTATTCTATCTATTACCTAAGAGAAAAAAGTGATTCCATTAAAAAACAAATAGGTTTATATCTATTTCAAGCCGTCGAAAATGGTACACCTTGGTTGTTATCTAAAAATGCCGTTATGAACCACTCGGTTGACAACGTAGTCAACCGGCTTCGCATCTGTAGTCGTACCTGACCTTATTCCCCCTATACTCAATACTCAAATCTTTGTTGCATTCCACAATGTATATGCTTAGGTGGTAAACATTAGGGTATAGTTCAATCGTGGACCCTGTCGGGCACAGCAAAAGAAAGATAGTAGGTAAATGAAGAAGCAGTTTCTCATTTCTTACAGCTGATTTCAGCCGATGACGTAGGGAAGACCATTAGCGATCTACTACAATTTCCGGCAGAGCAAAAGAAACTAAGTAAGTAATCGGAACTTGAAAATGAGGGCAAACCATGTATCTCTATAAAAGGCTGCCACTAGCTGTGGTTCCGTACATAATAAAAACGATTTAGTACTTTTATATCAATTTTATTAATGTATATTATCTTTCCTCTCGCTTTTTGTGGGAGTGATTTCGTCAAAAGGAACGGAAGTGTGTAACAAGAAGTGACAGCTTTAGCATGGAATAAGTAAGTACTTTTTAATAGATAATAAAAATTTCAGTGTTTGTGTTTTCATATTAGGCGATTTTAATGCACATCCACATTAATTATTTTTAGGGAAATAAACAATTTCTGCAATGACCGAGCCTGGCGATTTTGGCTCATAATCCGAAGAAAATGATTGACCGCTTGATTTTTTTGTGATTGAATGAATGTTATTGTAACAAAAAATATTAAATTAAAGATTGACCTTCCGTACCTACCATTGTATCATTTCTAAATACCTACAATATTAAAGTTAAAGTAAAATTTTCTAATAAGAAATTATCCAATGCACTTTACAATACTTACATAATCAAATCGATCAAATACTCATACAAACTTGAATCGATTTATCTAACTAGTGAAGTAGATAGATAGATCTATCTACTTCACTAGTTACGTCGCGATGACAAATGTCCAAACGGGCCTTTTATTTTTTGACAACTTTAGGTTTTAGTGTTAGTACTGCTTAATAGGTCGGCATTGTGCGCTAAGCATAGAAATAATTTCTTTGTTTAATTCAAGAAAACAACTTCGCGTTAGTTAAGAAAAAAAACAGTAACCTACAATTTTATTATGCCACAATCTTATTAAAAAAGTAATTTATGTGAGAGTTGGTTTATCTTGCTGAAGGGTTCCGTACCTAAGCACCAGGAGCGCGCATTGAGGCCTTGTAAATAAAACCAGTAAGTAGGTATTTTTGCCTCGAAATAATTTTTAATTTATTTTCAAGCACGAAATTGATATTATTTTAAGTTTATTTGAATAGTTAAATTCTGCGTTCTATTAATATGCATGTATGTATAGAATTACCTCTAAAATAACTTGTTATAATCAAGCATTAGATCATACATATTCATATTATTTCATTCATATTCTACAGGTCTTTCCTTTTTGTGCCAGGTTTAAAATAGTCGGTCAACGGAAAACACTTTATAGGTTTTGACGAGTTTAAGTTAACTCGTTAAAAGAATAAGTGGTCATGATTTATTGTTATTGTGATGCTAAGTTTGCTTGTGAACTTCTTTTTGTCTTCACGGATAATCGGACAGATCTTGTGTTTTCATTCCGACCTAGGGAACCCCAATACATACATAATATATACATAATCACAGTATTTTCTAATTCTCGTTATTCCTCCTCTTTGCTCTGTTATTACAGCGTAAATGAATTCCTGACCTCTGAGAATAATCTTACATTAGCTTAGAGATACAACATTTACATTTTTTTAATGGTAAAGTATCTTTAAATTCTTATTATATAGCTTTTTAGGGTTCCGTAACTCAAAAGGAAAAAACGGAACCATTATACGATCACTTCGTTCTCCGTCTGTAAGCCTGTCTGTCAGTCTGTCAAGACCCTTTTTCTAAGGAACGTGGAGGTATCAAATTGAAATTTATATGAAAAACGTAGGCCTACGGTTCCTTGGAGCTCTAAAAACCGACTTTCTAAGTCAACACAATAAAAAAATACGGTCATTTATGCGACATGTTTCAATACTCGAAAATAAATAAAACCTTTATGGTACTTCCCATTGCCCTAGAATCATGAAATATGACGAGAAGCAAGGCCTCACAGCACAATGAAGGAAAAAGTCTGAAAATCGTTAATTTGTAGATTTATCATAAAAAAACATTTTATTTGCGATTACAAACTAACATTTGCGATTGGAGAATTGACTGTGACGTATATCAATGTATGGAAGAACATGTTTTTCAACCATATATGCATCCCAACTACAGATCCGTTAATTGTGCGTGATCCGACACGCACTTGGCCGGGTTTTTAATGTTGGCTTTGAGTACCTTATCTGATGTTCAATGAGAAATTAAATGTAAATATTCTCTTTTGCAACCAATGACGTATTATATATAGACGCGTCATACACGAACATTAGTGCACTCAAAAACAGCGTAAGCCATGATTGGAGCTACATACTTGCGTACAATCATACAGCGCGTGAAAAAAAGTAAATACCTATACCGATATCTGTTGTTAGAAAGAGATGAACATACATATTTAGTTACTTCATTAGCTCCTGCATGTTCATTGACGCATACATAATAATAATAATTATTATTTTAAATGTTAGGCAATTGCCTGGCATTTACTTTGCCATTATTGAGCGCAGGTAACGCATCTAAGATATATATCATTGTTTGCAACACAGTTTTCTGTTTAACGAGTTCCTATTTCAACGTGTACGTATGTTTTAGCCTTATTTGTTCTGCCATCGTCTGCTTTATTGAAAATAAAAGATAATTGGCACACAACAAAAACTGCAATATCATTTACGTGCTGCTTTTCTACTTTTTCTCATGTGTTCTTTCTTGTTGTTGCTCCTTGTTATTCGTTTTTAGGGTTCCGTAGTAAACAAGGAACCCTTATAGTTTCGCCATGTCTGTTTGTCTGTCTATCCGTCCATCCGTCTGTCCCCGGCTTAGCTCAGAGACGCTTAGTCCTAGAAAGCTGTAATTTGGCATGGGTGTGACATATTAATCACGCCGAGAAAGTCGTAAAATAAAACCATGAAAAACATTTTTTTTTAGGGTACCTCCCTTGCACGTAAAACGGGGATGATATTTTTTTTCTCGTCTATTACATGGTGTGGGGTATCGTTGGATAGGCCGTTTAAAAATACTGTGTCAGTGAACAGTCTGTGAAAGACATTTTTCAATTCTAAGATCCGTTTGCGTAATATTAAGCTTTAAAGTGATATTTTTTATTAGAGTCAAGTGTCCGCCCTGCCAGCTAAAGCTAAGGCAGTAGTATATATAACGAAATTAAAAGGAAAACTATCACACCTAAGTAGGGTTTACAAGTTAACGACTAATAGTCGACCAACTTAAATTTGCAGTTGAAGAATTGACCGTAACGTATATCGATGTATGGGAGAGCATGTTTTTCAACTACAATGTTAAGTTTGTTTTTGGGATAAATTCATCCTAACCACGGAACCCTTCATTGTGGGTGGTCCGACACGCACTTGGCCGGTTCTTTTTTTTATTTCGTAAGTATATATTTACAAAATTAAATTCGTAATAATTTGTTCCGTACGGCAATGTGTACTGAAACCGTTTTATTTTCTTTTTGCAGGCTAGGTAGGGTACCTACTCTGAGGGTGTGATACCCCCGTGCCTCGGAAAGCGCATTAAGCCGTTGGTCCTGCGACTGATCTCTCTCCGGGTGTCAGATTGCCGTGCCATCGGACTATGAGCGTGAGGAAAAATAGAGTGCACCAGTGTCAAAATATCTCCCGCGTGGATGGCTATAAATCTCCGGTAAGAAATGAAATGAAATGAAATTGTTTATTCTGTAAATAGGATGTCGGAATCACTTTCACACGTCATGTATAAATAAAAAAAAACCGGCCAAGTGCGAGTCGGACTCGCGCACGAAGGGTTCCGTATCATTATAAAAATGGCAAAAACACGTTTGTTGTATGGGAGATAAATATTTGTTTTATTAAATATTTGTTTTATTTTAATTTAATTATTTATTTTTAAAGTCAAGCGTCTACCTATTGCCGTTATCAATATAGAGCAAAAAAATCACGTTTGTTGTATGGGAGCCTCCTTAAATATTTTTTTTTATTCTATTTTTTAGTATTTGTTGTTATAGCGGCAACAGAAATTCATCATCTGTGAAAATTTCAACTGTCTAGCTATCACGGTTCATTTGATACAGCCTGGTGACAGACGGACAGACAGACGGACAGACAGACAGACAGATGGCGAAGCCTTAGTAATAGGGTTCCCGTTTTACCCTTTGGGTACGGAACCCTAAAAAAGAAGCTAGATGAAGTCAACATTTGGCTTAGATACAACTCCAAAAAGAGTGAACTCCTAGTATTTAGAGCAGGTACATACTATCCCGCGTATGTTCCTCCTGTCATCCTTAACGGTGCAGCCTTAAGAGTAGTGGACAGGTCATATCGTAACAAGTGACCTTAAGGATGACGAGGACATAGAGAGGGAGCGCAGGGCTTTGGCGGTGAGAGGCAATATGCTCGCTCGCAGGTTCGCACGTTGCACCAACGAGGTGAAAATAACGCTTTTTAAGGCATTCTGCCAATCGTTCTACTCGAGTGGCCTGTGGGTGAAACATACGCAGCGAAGCTACGGAGCCCTGCGCACCCAGTATAATAACGCTTTTAGGATGCTGTTGGGGCTGCCGTGGCGCTGCAGCGCGTCTGGTATGTTTGCTGAAGCGCGTACGAATGGCTTTCAAGCTATCATGCGCAAGAAAGCAAACTCCTTGCTGCATCGTCTACGAAGCAGCGGCAACAGCATCCTAATTGCTATTGCTGCCCGTTTTGACTGTCCCTTCCAAAATCAGTGGATAAGGACGGCCATGGGCCTCAGTTAGGTATAGGTATTAACAATACTAACATAATTTTAGATACAATGTTTTATTACTAACACACTAATAGTTTTATGATTGTGTTGTTGTGTGATTTTAAATATGTTAACTTATATGGAGATTCTCTGAAATAAAAATTATATTATTATTATTATTATTTCCTGTCTGACTACCCCTGAGAAGAAATGGCGAAACAAAATCAGGGGTCAAAGTCTCTTTTAAAGTCCAGACATAATCTTGGTCAGGTCATGTGAGGACCATGTAGATCCGTGTCTGAAATGGTCTTTTGAGGAAAAACCACACAAATTTGAGTGGACCTGTCCAACCAGTGCAAGCATTTGTCAGTAATCGTGCAGCTCAACTCAAGACTTAAGGAGCTCAACGACTCGACGAACAATACCAAAGAAAAGACATTTGGGTAGGCCGCATAAATTGCTCAAAATGTCAGATCACCATTAAAACTAACTGAGAAAGAAAGAAAAAAAGGAGAAAAAAAAAATGACCCACATTCGCAATAATTAGTAATAAATATAAAACATTTCAAAGTAATATTTAGCAATGTCAATAATGATGTATATAAAAACTAAATAAAATGATGATTTTGCATAATAATAATTGAGACTAACTTTAAGACTGGCCTGCCATGGCTGAAATTTGGTCTGGAAGCTTATTATTATTGAAACGTCCCACATGTCACGAATTACAAACATTATTATCGAAAACATAAAAAACAAATAACATGAAATAGCAAAAAATAGCTGGGCTGGTATATACATTAATGAACATGGTACTTATACCTTGTTTATTCTTATAATATTGTTGTACAGTTGACTCCACAAACGAGCTCTGTACTCGTAATATTTTTCTGACCGCGACCTTTGTTTCCAGCGAGTGATTTTCGTGTAAATATATAAGGAAAACTCATTACTCGGAGGAAAAGTCGGGGCCCGAAAAACTATTGCTTTAGTTTCCAAGTTATTAAACTGCGGCCAACTTGTATAAACAAATATTGTGGCTGTAGGTAAGTACCTATTCGAGGTACGTATGCGCTTAGCAAAGGGCTTAAAGCCTTTGGGAATGCCCATCGGTTCACACTTGTAATTTCTATCCAAACTAAGCTCAGGATACTAAAGCAATTCAAATTATTCCATTTGTTTTACATACTCCTCTATTGCAACTAACGTGAGTGAAGATCTACAAAGGGAACTAATCAGAAACGCCGAGACGAAAGCGAGAAATGATTAAACTGTCTTGGGAACAGATTTTTAAACGTACTTGTTTTCTCATCCCTAGTTTTCATTACATCACATGCTATAAATACGTGTTACAATAACAATCTTGTGACCAAGAAAACAAAACCGATCTTTAAACCGGATATTAATTTACCCATCTTAAAATCCGGAACAAAATTAATCAAACGCGAAAATCATAAACTTTAGAACCGGAAGACGTATTTAAACCACGACGGATACACGTGCCGCTTTTATTCAAACTCCGAGGAAAACAACTCCTAAACCAAAACAGATAATTCCCCGAAATTTAAAAGAAATTCAAAGTTTAACCGCAAAAACAACCGCTGTTAATCTAACCCCCAAACATCCAATTCCGTTTCGAATAACACTCCAAAAAAGGCTTCCACAAACAAG
Source organism: Tiliacea aurago (assembly GCA_948098905.1). Lineage (NCBI taxonomy): Eukaryota > Metazoa > Arthropoda > Insecta > Lepidoptera > Noctuidae > Tiliacea > Tiliacea aurago. Next base: position 26,047,922 of record OX402588.1, on the reverse strand, counting down.
TTATTAAACAAACCTTTTTGTGAGTTCTATCGGCACCGGACGGGTTGAGTTTCCTCCCTAAGTTTCGTTCGCCCCGGTGCGGTGCGGATTGGAAACGCTCCAATGGGAGTACTTTGCGCTGATTAAACTTGCCTTCAGTTTTTCGAAGCTTCTCGTATATCAAATAGAAAAAGTTGTTGTTTTATGAAGTACTGGAGGAGGTGCTTTTTCCGACGAATTTTGAATCTTTTTTTCGTTTTTGCTGGTGAACTTGTAAAGGTAAGCTAGTGAGTAAGACTATGGTAGCATGGTCACATACGCAGTACATACTTACATTTAACAATGGGTTGAAAAAAAGTTACGTTACCTAGATTATATCTTAGATACTTAATCATCCTTCATTCATCATTTCAGCCGAAAGACGCCCACTGCTGGACATAGGCCTCCCCCAAAGAGGGGGGGGGTGCCATAATCACCACGCTTGGCAGGCGGGTTGGCGATCGCAGTATGGTGGTAAAATGCATAGAGATCGCTGCTACCCATTCTCTAGTCAGTCCCTTAGTCGCCTTTTACGACACCCACGAAGAAATATGATATGATTGAGAAAATGAAACTTTAGTATATGATTTGTTGGATCTGTTTCGATGTTGTAAGTAGTTACGTAATTGTAATACTTCATACGCATAAGCAGAATACAAAGGTCTAAAAAGTTAGTTAAGAACATTTTCGAAAAATAGTGTTACAGCCAAATTAGACCGATTTTTGTTGAGATACGGGCCTTTTGGCCTCGTACAAGACTTTCTGTTTTTTTGTTACAAGACTTTGTATTTTTAGTTTTGTTCTTTAAGTTTCTATGAGTGTGTTTTATTTTAATTTGTGATCTGTGCGAGTCGTAATAAATGCTTTTTCTTTCATTCTTTCTATTTTAAATTTTCCATAGAAACAGAGATTTCCAGTTATCTGTTTTTAAATAAGACATTTAGAAAATGTTCATAAATAACTTTTTAGACCTTTGTATCCTGCATATGCGTATGAGGTTTCATTAAAATCGGTTCAGTCATTTCGAAAAACAAGGGCTTGACAGTTTGTATGAAATGCCGTAAGGTGTAGGCGACGGTAACCGACTTTTAATGATTTTATACTGAAGATCATGTCTAAACGAGTAGTGTTCATTATTTGAAAAAAATATATGTTAAATAAGAGCATTTTCTCAATAACTTAATATGTGAATATTTTAGATTTTGTTTATATTACATAGTGAAATTAATTTGTAAAGATATGTCTAACGCGGATAAAAAACTGAGAATAGCGCAAAATCTACCAAGCGTATTATTCTGAAACCTTCACTAATTTAAAGATAATTTAATTATTGATCTTTTAGTATACGCGTTTTACTAAAATACCTTTTGTTTTGTGTATAATAAATTAATAATGCGTCAAATTGGGGACAGCGCTCCTTGATGAGCCAGTCCTATTATTGGCTGAATGTACGACGCGTTGCGTGAGCTCAGTACAAAATACGCAAGCTAACCACTCAAGGTCACTGGCATATATCTGCGTCTTAATCGACAAAACATAAAAGAGTTACAACGAGTAACGGGTCCAGCACATGTTGGCACACCACGGTATAAATATTCTCGTTAACTGCAGGCAAACCCAGAATAATAAGCTGAAATTGAATCGTATTGTTCACACAATCATGTTAAATGATGTGAAAACTACTTATAGACTGAAAATCATCATCATATGCCCAGCATTTTCCCAACTTTATTGGGGTCGGCTTCCGCTGAACACCAGTATTTTACATGGAGCGACTGCCTATCTGATCTCCACAACCCGTTACCCCTTGGAAAGACTGGTCGTCAGACTTTCCGACTTCTGACGACTCGTAACAACTGTCAATGAACTACAAGTAACAGCCGGGACCAACGGCTTAATGTAGTTTCTGAGGCACGGAGACGGAGGTGTCTTGGTATGTAAAGATGGACACCCATCTACGGACCAACCGCGGCAAGTGTAGCTTAACCTGATTGATCGACCCATGCGGCTGTTATAACTTAGCCACAACTACCCCCCACCCCTGTTAGCAACTATAGACTTACAATATCATCCAAGAATCACGTTTAATTTACATAAATGAAGCTCAATTACGTTTTAACCACCACTTGACGTTTATAGCCCCAGTCTGCGTATGTCTGCGGTGTACGACTATCAAAGTTAACGGTAAATACCGCAACCATCGCTGGTTTTATGTGAGAACTTGAAGTGAGACGAGTCGGCAACGAGCAATGAAATGCTAATCTGCTTCTGGTACAGCCATTTGAGATGTTAAATGGTACGGTCAGCTGAGGTTACCTAGGTGAGGAATAAAAACTTCTATCTTTTTCTCCATAGGTACATCACAAGTTAAATATTTCAGTGACTGCAACTGCAGCTTAACTTCTGGGAATAGAGATCTGAAACGAAAGTATTTATGTTCCTTGGAAGGTAGAGCTGCAGTCAGAATAAAAATACAATCCATCTCTGAGCATAATATGCTTAAGCGCATTACCTACTTAAAAAAACCGGTCAAGTGCGTGTTGAACCACGCACAATGAAGGGTTCCGTAGTTGGGATGAATTTATCCCAAGAACAAACTTCACATTGTAGTTGAAAGACATGCTCCCTAATAAATTCCAACTACAAATATAAGTTTGTACGCACAATATTGAATGATTTACCATGTTATTTTAAGACCATAGACATCTTATAAGGTTTCCTGTAATCTATAAGTAAATACATATTTTCTGTATTTCTTACAACAAACCCTTACAGTTGACATGTCACAAGTAGGTACCGATTGCAAAACTTTTTTTTAATTTTCTAGCTTTCTTTCAAAAAGTGACACCCATAATCAAAATTCATTTATTTACGTTACAAGTCCGTGTTTGGGTCACTGAAATTCATATATGTACCAAGTTTCAACTTAATCGGTCCAGTAGATTCGGGGCAAATTGGCTGTGATAGATGGACAGACAGACAGACACACGAGTGATCTTATAAAGGTTCCGTTTTTCCCTTTGAGGTACGGAACCCAAAAAACTAACTGGAAAATTCAAGAAAAGAAGAAAAGCTTACGTAATAAAACTACTTTGTAGGCAAAACAGAAGAGCTTAAACGCGATATAAACTAACTATGAATCAACTATAACTTAACTATGAAATAACTATCAAGTCGAGGAATATAAGAAAACCTGTGAAAATACTCCTATAAATCATATTATCTTTGTTCATGTGTATTCTGTTTTTATTTTTACTTTGTTTTATTTTTAGTTTTGTTCTGTTTCTATGAGTGTGTTTTATTTTTATTTGTGATCTGTGCGAGTCCCAATAAATGCTTTTTCTTTCTTTCTTTTGAAACACACAGTTGTGTATTATTATGACAGTTTCCCCATTAGCTCTTAAAGTTTTCACAAAACCGTATAAAAATATGTTTACAAGATGTGTATATATTAATAGGACATGAAAGATTAATAAATGTCTAGTTAGTATAGGTACCGAAGAAACTTAGCCTTAGCTGTAGTGCATGTATTAATCTTTCTGTAGGTGAACATGTAGGTATAATGTTCATAAGAAACAACATTGAATAACAGGTTGACACTGGCAATGAACATCAAAATTACCATAATCTCCGCTTGTCAGATGTAGAGCTCACATTTAACGGTAATAAAAAGACAGGAGACACTTTTATGACCCTAACAGCTAAGAAATGGTTTCCACAATCTTTGTACGGAGACAGAAGAAACAATGTAGATGTCACCTAACCTAACTATGAACTTTGCTAGTTATAATCTATCGGTATTATTTACGTTAGATTATAAACTGTAGAATTCTGTTTGTGCGTGTTGATTTGTTATTTTTTATTCAATATGTCTTACTTAAGCTGAATTTAAATTTTGACTGTTATTTTGAATTTAATTTAAATTTTGACATTGTAATTTCAATTTGATTTAAATTTTGACATTGTATTTTTTTTTTTGTATTGTTTGTCTAGTGCATCTAATTTTGTACGCCATGGCAAAACATGTAGCCACCTCATATTAATTATAAGACCTTCATACTGTACTCATGTTTTACAAAATAAATATTATCTTATCATAACTTATCATATCTTAACTGTCGAAAAATTGTGAACTGCATCAAACCATTTATAATTTAACACATTATTTTTAGATAGTTTATGTTATAATTTATCCATGGGAAACCAACAAACTGTGAACTGGTATCAAACTTGCTTGTAACGTAACGCACCTTGCACTGATACTAAGTAGCCTGCCTGCCTAGCTACGAGCAACTTGGAAGTGGCGCTCGCCGGCCACTACCGCGGCACATACCTTTACGCTTCGCTCGCTCGGCTCGCGCGCTGTTTGTCACGGTTCTAACCTAACCTAACCCATTTCAGTCGGCCCAGTTCAGTTTCAGTTCTCACAATCTGACGGTGACATCGATACTTTTGGTAAACATAAATGAATAAAAATAAAAAAAACAATATTTTCGTGTATGTGGTTGAGATTTTAAAATGTTGCTTCATAGTTTGGGGCCATTGAAGTCTTAAGGCGACGATAACCGACTGTTAATGATTTTATACTGAAGATCACGTCTAAACGAGTAGTGTTAATGATTAAAAAAAAAATATATGTTAAATTAGAGCATTTTCTATGCGAATATTTTAGATTATGTTTATATTACATAGTGAAATTAATTTGTAAAGTTATGTTTAACGCGGATAAAAAACTGAGAATGACGCAAAATCTACCAAGTTTTCTGAAACCTTCACCAATTTAAAGATAATTTAATTATTGATCTTTTAGTATACGCGTTTTATTAAAATACCTTTTGTTTTGTGTATAATAAATTAGTAATGCGTCAAATTGGGGACAGTGCTCCTTGATGGGCGAGTCCTATTACTGGCTGAACGTACGACGCGTTGCGTGAGCTCAGTACAGAACACGCAAGCTAACCACTCAAGGTCACTGGCATATATCTGCGTCTTAAAGTGGGTACCTAATGACTAGATAGGTACAGTCGACCGCACGTGAGTGTGCAATACCTACGGAGTTTCAATAGAATTTTAATAGAATACGAGGCCAGCTTAATATAATATACTTACTGGTTTTTTGTTACGTTGACGTGCGGTCGACTGTACTAAATAAATGGGCCTACGAAACTAAGCGACGAGTACCTGTACATAAGGCACATCTTATATTCACTACAGTATGTTTTAATCCATTAAGTGGCGAGCTAATTGCTTGTTCATCGACATTCGCTATTTTGAGTGCGCAAAAAGCAGATTAACGTGGAATTTTAAGCTCCGGGGAAAAGTACCGTGTAATCAACGCGGGGCTGTTATCTATCTACTCACGGTTCTACGTATTCGTAAATAAGTTAAAAAACTCTATTAAATTACCTTTACCTTTTTTACCTTTTCCTGGTGACAACACTGGCCGTCATTCGTTTATAAATACTTGTAACTTTTCCAATATCGAGGCGTAGTTTTCAAAGCTCTTTTGGAAACTAATACGAGTATTATCTTCTGAATCCTTTTTGTTGTTGTTGTATTTTAATGGCATTCGACGCAAACTGCCTGTCCTTTTTAGGGTTCCGTAGTAAACAAGGAACCCTTATAGTTTCGCCATGTCTGTCTGTCTGTCTATCTATCTGTCTGTCTGTCTGTCTGTCCGTCTGTCCCCGGCTTAGCTCAGAGACGCTTAGTCCTAGAAAGCTGTAATTTGGCATGGGTGTACATATTAATCACACCAAAAAAATCGTAACATAAAACCCTGCAAAACATTTTTTTTAGTCTCCCTTGCACGTAAAACGGGGATGATATTATTTTTTCTCGTCTAATACATGATGTGGGGTATCATTGGATAGGCCGTTCAAAAATATTGTGGACCTGTGAAAAACATTTTTCAATTCTGAGATCCGTTTGCGTAATATTAAGCTTTAAAGTGCTATTTTTTGTTAGAGTCAAGTGTCCCCCCCCCCTGCCAGCGAAATGGTTGATTTTGGGTATGTGAAAAAGTTCATGGCAATTAAACAAGTCAACAAATTAAAAGGAAAACTATCACAGCTAAGTAGGGTTTACAAGTTAACGAGTAATCGTCGACCAACTTAAATTTGCGGTTGAAGAATTGACCGTAACGTATATAGATGTATGGGAGAGCATGTTTTCAACTACAATGTTAAGTTTGTTTTTGGGATGAATTCATCCTAACTACGGAACCCTTCATTGTGCGTGGTCCGACACGTACTTGGCCGGTTTTTTAATTAAAGATCAGTAAGTAGGTACTAAGGTAAATAGTACAAATTAATGGGGCTAATATTGCCACCTCACCGCGTTTGGCAGAACAGACAGCTGGACTGCCAATGCTCATGTCAGATCAATTCTTGTACTTATAAAAAGTTCAAATTCTGACAATCAATGTCAAAAACATGTCACTAAATTCTATGGGTAAATTAGAGCCTTCTTTGACAGATTGAGAATGCGTAAGTTTAAACCGGACAAGTGCGAGTCGAACTCACGTGGTGAGGGGCCCGTACAATGAATATGTTATCTACCATGTTTTTATCCAAAGATTAAATTATTTATCCCAAGAACAAACTTAACATTGTAGTTGAAAAACCTGTTCTCCCATACGTTCTGACTGTAAATGTAAGTTTGTACGCACAATATTGAGAGATGTACAATGTTATTTTAGCTCTATAGACTTCTTATAGGTTTTACTGTAATCTACAAGTAAACAATTATTTCTGTATTTTTTTTTAATTGAAGGGTCTGTAGTGATGGATTATGGGCATAAAAGAAAAGAAGTATTGAGATTAAAATTGGTTTTATATTCTACAAGATATAAAACCAATTTATCACACACCACATCATTTAGCTTCAGTACAAAAAGGGGCGTTGACAGGTGACAGACAGCTGTCATTATTTCAATCTAAATTTTACAGAGTCCGATTAAACAATACATTGAATTGCGTTTACAGAGAACAATATCAATTACCAACATGTAGTTTTGGAAATAAGGGGAAGGGAGGAATTCTTAAATAACTTTAAAACTAAATTTTTTAAATTATAATAAAGTATATTTGAATCCCCCACTACAAGCCCTTTCATTTGATATGTCACAGGATACACTTAGCCAAACTTTTTTTAAATTTTTAATTAGCCCCCCAAAAGTGACGCTCACTTTCATAATTCATTTATTTACGTTACACGTCCGTATTTGGGTCACAGAAATTCATAATTTGTACCAAATTCTAACTTAATCGGTCCAGTAGATTCGGAGCAAATCGGCTGTGACAGACGGACAGACAGGCAGACACACGAGTGATCCTATAAGGGTTACGTTTTTTCCTTTTGAGGTACGGAACCCTAAACATACGGGAATTGCACCTCAGATTAAGTCCTACTTGCTAGTCAAGTAGCCTTTTAGAGAAAATTGCCTAATTGTCTATAAGCAGTTTTGAAATAAGTGTTGTAGCGTTCCTTTATTCTCAAATGACGGGGGAATAATTCCCGTCGTCGTTTTTAGCTACATGTTCCAAAATATCAGAGAATCCCTAGCGATCTCTCGCGAGATTATTATCTAATCTATTACGATAAGCAAGAGTTACATAATAGGTATTAAGGGAAAAGGTATTTGTTGAACATGTGTATAATCTTGCGGTTTCCTATAGGATAAACACGATGATTGATGGAGTATAGAATGAGCTGTCATCTCCCTCACCTCACCTTTTGTTTCAGGCCCGTCAAAGATGAGAGGTGATGGATATATCGCAGGGAATAAGAATTAATAACATTTGAGAAGATGACAGGTTATTGAAGCTTTAGGAAAATTGGTCTTGTTTATGAACGTGAAATAAATAAAATTAATGTTGTAATCGATCATCTTTATCTTGACAGACAGAGCTGATATAAAATGTCGGTCAAGGTTGTATAATGTCTTACAAAATACAACGCAAGGGTCTGTTTATAATCTTTGTTCGTTCTCGCCATTAAAAACAAAAACAATGAGAAAATTAATTGTCATTTCGTCAACAACCTCATATTTAAATTTTAATCAGACCTTTTGTTTTTCCAATTAGTTGGACGCGTCTCCAACTAGGTACCAGGAGGCCAGGACGCGGTAGGAGCTGTTTTGTTCTAATTAATCCTATCTAACCGCAGCCGTGACAATTTGAATCGTAAGTAAAGGATCAAAAGGGAGAAAATTGCTTGGCACCAATTACTTAATAGTGGAAGACTTCATTACCGCTTCGTGCTAAAGACTATTTTAACAAGATACCTCTCGACGTTATATTATGCTTTAAGTGGCGGCGTTAAGGTTGGTTTTTATTGTCCATTTAGTTCTGGTTAGGTTGGATGTTAGTGAGGTAATCAGGAAAGGAATGAGTGTTTATAGGGGCGCTCGCTTTATGATATAATTGTGTTGAATGTTTTTCTGGTGTGAGGGTTTATTACAGATTTGTGGTATATTTAATTAGTTAGTTAACACGTAGGTATTAATCTGCGAATATACGTTTAATAACGAAGAAGAGCAGGGACTTAGCGTCAAGCAAGTGATTGTTTCAATTTTTTTTTATAGATACCTGTATCATCACATCAGATATAGTTTTTTTATGCGAATTGTATATACTGGGAATAATAAAATATCGGTAGGTACGGTTTTCAACACAGTAAACAAAATAAGTGACAATCTGACCCGTATCCAATCTCTTTTGAAATCTGCGAAAATTGACTCCCTTTGGCAAATGTTAGAATATGCATGTGCCTTTAATTACCTTTACTGTGACAAGAGAGGCTATTTGCATATGCCTGGGTGGAGGGCGAAATTAATGATTTTGTTCTAGGTATAGAATTATACTTGTTTGAATATTAACATACATACCTAGGAGTAAATGTTACAACACAATCAGTGCCGCGTATTAATATTTATGATCAATGCATGCTTTAGGGATAAACGGTACCTAAATGCTTTAGGGATAAACGGGAAATTCATTTTTCATCAAATTGACTACCATCTTAAATTTTCCGTACATAATTATATTCAAATCAAAACTTCCATTCTTTGCAGTTGTATGAAATGATTATGACATGGCAAATTGACGCAGCGTGTCAATTTGCCTAACAATTACCTTCCCTAACTGTACATTGTGCGCACTCTGGGCGGTATTCTGGCCTGCTGATATATTTACCACTAGGGAAAACACTTCTGCCAAACTCAAACTCTTTTCAAATATACCAATTACAGGCACTTTTGAATTTTCACAGCATTTTGGAAAAACCATCGAACAGGTACTGCCTGCCATTGGGCAGGTAATGCGATTTTTTTCATTACAAAAACTAAACGCCCTCTATTCAATAACCAAAACACAAACGACATTAATAGCCACTAAACTAAATTAATTTAGCGCTAAACACTAAATCCTATTACTAAGGGTTACGTTAACGTATAAATTGTAGAGAGCGCTTCACGACGCGCTTGCAGGTACATTACGAGATTGCTTTTTGAAACATAGTTGCTTTTATGTGTTCATTCGTATGTTTCATTTCTGAGGTTTTGAAGTGTGTTTTCAAATAGAATAGCTAACTTATATCAGTGATAAATTGTCCTACTGCGAAGTTTTTATTAGGAAAAGTAGCGAACCAATCAAACTCAAAAGTCATTTTCTTCCAACCATTTTTTTTACCTAGTAATATCGTATTTGTTAACTAAAAATGCCAGCAGAAACCTGATCATTTCTGCGTCGCTAAAACAGTGCAGAAATGATTGTATGTATTTTCATTACTGCATCGCTAAAGCGATGCGGCAATGAGTGTATGGTTTTCATTGCTTCTTTGTTGTTACTTTTTTAAATTATTAATTTCATTGACCAAAAAGTTTTCATGTTCCATATAAAATGTACGCAGACAACCAAAGAGATTTAAAAATAATACGTGCTGGCTGTAAAGAAATAATACAAATAAAAAAGAAAACAAATTGGCGCGAACGCGAACTTCCATACCTCAATAGGGAAAAACGGAACCCTTCGTTCAAGGATAAAGGATCACTTCATTGTCCGTCTGTCTGTCTGTCTGTCTGTCTGTCAGTCTGTCAAGACCCTTTTTCTCACGAACGAGTAAAGGTATCAAGTTGAAATTAATATCAAATACGGTAGGTCTATGGTCCCTTAGACCTCTAAAAAATGCAAGCTCCTAAAGGCTTCTACAGACCGGCGTGACTCGCGACGTGACACAAAGGCACCGCTCGTCGCGCGATACGCGGGGCCTTTGTGTCGCGTCGCGTGTCGCGCCGGTCTGTAGAAGCTTTAAGTCAACGCAATAAAAAAATCGGCAATTTATGCGACATATTTTGAAACTCGCAAATAAATCAAAACCTATAGGGTACCTACTTCCCGTTGAACTAGAATCATGAAATTTGGCAAGCTACAAAGGTTTCTCACATCACAAGTAAAGGAAAAAGTCCGAAAATCGTTAAGAGCGTTTACCACCTTACGGCATTTCATACAAACTTTCAGGCCCTTGTTTTTCGAAATGACTGAACCGATTTTAATGAAACTTCATATGCATAAGCAGGATACAAAGGTCTAAAAAGTTATTTAAGAACATTTTCGCTCACGTAATTGTTTGTGTAGCTCAATTTAGTTTCCACATTTCGAACCACTCTTTTTAACTGCTCGCCCTGTGGAAACAGCGTCAAAATTCAATTAGCTGGTTTTGCGAGTTGCCAGAACTAATGAACAAATATTGAAACAAGTTGAAACAATAGTTCGTGGGTTTGACCTTTACAACGCTACTGTAAATAGGCGAATATAATGCTGTGATCCGTTTATGTATAATCAAAATTAAAACTTAATTGAATTGAAATAGGTGACGTAGTATTACCAATTTCTAACTTTCTAAAAATAAAATAATGCTTATTATTTTCGTTAAAACTGAGTTTTTGCGTTTTGTAGATAAATTGTAAGCACCTATAATATAAAATAACACCAAAATGTACACTTAGTTTTGCAAATAAATCTTTGACTTTGACTTTATGTAGATTTATATTTTTCTGTATAGACCGATGGAAGATAATTTGTACGCGTGCCTACGTCAGGCTTGCATTTAACATCGGTTTGTTAACTTTAAAACAATCTTGCGTACTTAAAAAGTTTAACGCGTCATTAAACATTCTGGCGTTTTCTAAATGAAGGTTGTATTGTATGTTGTCCGTTCCTAGTATAGTTTTATAAACTTTGCATGAAGTCATGAAGCCCGCCAATTCATTCAGTCATCTTGTAAACGTAAGCAGCTAAACTGACGTCAAAATGACACTTTATGATAAGCGTAAACAAAAGAATAATTCAAGAATGTTTTCCCAAGATTCCTCAAACAGACAGCTAACAGAATACGTCCGACAGGCGTCATGTCCGTACGTTCCACAGACGTACCCTGTGCAGTCTAGTCCGGCTATTGAATAACATACGGGACAGGTAAAATGTGTAGACGTTCAGCCGTTCCACGTTCTCTAAGAATAGAACACTCATGCGAGTTTGTGATGTTATGTTCTAGAGTTTCTTGGTCAGGTCGATAGAACAGAAACGGTTCACGGTTGATATTTAGGGAGCGTTAGCGGTGTCCGATTAGTTTCAGACTCACCGGGACTCTCACTTAAATAATGATGGTCGATGATTTTCTCTTCCAATTGCGGTAACAGGATTTTTCTTTAACCGTGTACGTTTATTTCGTTTATTTGTAAAACACTCTAACTTTGCAAATACTTAGACTATAACAATCTTTTCCTAACAAATATGTTTTCCGTGATATTACTGCTGTTGTAATGGGCTTCTAACATTCAAAATAGACAATCTGGTGCCAAAGTGGGTCATGGAAACAAAATCGATTCTCGATTAATAAAATTACCGCTGGAGTTACTAAGTTGTGTCAATATTATTTCGTCTTTGTAGTTATGCTTATCAGTTTATTTATTATTATTATTTATTAATTTTATCAAGTAACAATATAGACTCATACTAATTATTAGGCTCAAAGTTTCAATAACAACACCAATACAAACAAATACAAAAAAAAAACAATTCAATTTATTAAATCACATTACTGGTCATAAAAAACAAAACACTATAATTATAATTTTCTATACGGCATTGGAACAGCAATATGCCTGCCACAGCCATGCCGGACATAAGGGCAGTCCAGCGATCATTGTCAGGATGGCATTGGGGCTCGCCCACACCCGGCGCACCAGGGACGCACACTACTTGCGCATAGAAGCGTGGAAACAGTCACAATTGTGATACGTATATGACAGTTCTTAGCGTGTCGGTGGGAATCTATATTCAATTCAATTCAATTACATTAACAATTAATATTCAGGAACAATTCGCATTGTGTTTGAAATCATAAACAATAAATAAAAAATACAAAAAAATCACGATCATTAAAGTTATAAAACTAACGTATTCATAATACAATAATTATAGAAAATAAAACATTCAATACATTTAAAAATTCAATAACATTACAACCTACTACATACTAATAGTACCCAGTCTCACAATAACTAATAAAACGGATAATATAATATGTCATCGTCTATCGAATACAGACATTTCTCCAATATTTGAGTCTTGACTTAAATGAGCTCTTATAAATTATAGTTTTTAGGTTTAATGACAACCTGTTAAAAATCCGCACTGCTTGATATTAAGGACTATGTTGAACAATCCTAAGTTGGGGTATTATTTTGCTTTTAAAATCTTTCCTGCGTGCACTTTCCCACCAACAATTCTAAAACATAGAGGCTGGGCACAGTAAGGATTTAATTTATAAAGTGTGGCCGACAGCTCTCTATTTGTAATATCCGGACCATGTAGAGTTAGCCCAGAATTTGGCTACGAGCTTGGCACCTTCAGTAGCGTCCGTCAGTTCCTGTAACGAGCAGACAGCGGGACACGCTGGACACGATATTAAGTGTCCCATTGTTTGTGGGACATGGCAGCACCACATTTACACTCAAAGGCGGAGTCATCTATGAATCTCCACCTGATCTGGGTTTCTTTGCTTCGGCCTACCTGAGTCCGGAGTCAATTTAAAGACTTCCAGGTAAGCCAAGGTACTTACATATTGTTAAGTACCTGCATGTCTTGTTTTATTGCTTAGGATAATCAGTCTATGATGAACCCACTGCTGGGGTATAGGCCTCCTCTCTTCAAGAGGGGGTGGGCTGTAATCCACTACCGATGGTTTCCTTCACTGTTTTGAAAGCAGTGGTGATGAAAAAATTACACAAAGGGCCTGCCTGGGTTTGACACCGACTCGTAAGTCGGGCCCGATACCAGTGAGCCGGCACCGGTCTCTACTCGTTTTATTGCTTATTAAAATTTGCTTATAAAGAACCTGTTTCACAGATTCCAGATAGGCACTGTTTACCAGATAAGTCAATGTAGGATCTAATTATCTGCCAGATGAGTTGACCGGGAGATATCAGAAGGTGACAGGTCATCGACTTGCATCTAATCATCTCTTGAAATATTTTCTTGTAATAGCAATCATACCTGCTTTGATTGTTAATGTTTCATTACTGGAATTACTTAGTAGCAAAAAGAGAAATATGTAGTTCGTGATGTGTTTTACAAAACATAAAAATTAATAATAAAAACAACATTTTTAACAATTTATTTTATTTATCATTTCTTTGTAAGAAGCAATTAGGAATAATTGTAACCTTTAAAGTTAATTCTATTTTGAGTAAAATTAAGTTTTAATAGAATTTTTATATTCTGGCTTTTAAATAAAACCAAAGTAAGGAATATTATCCCGCGAAGGAAATGCTTGGTCAGTAAATCAAATGCGGCTGAAACGATTCGCTAACTAAAATATTTGTAAAAACGAATATTATGTAAGTTGCCATATTTGACCACATTATGTATAATGTAAGTAGGCTTTTAAATACCGGAAGCGAAACATATAATAAAGGAGAATGCAGTTAAGGAATTCTTGGCACCCAATATTCGAATTCAGGCGTAGATTACTGTTCCACCCTTCATCTAGTCGGCATGTGGGAATTATACCTACCAACATTCTTCGATAGCAGGGATCGAATCCCGGTAGCCGCGGTCCAATAGGAACACGTCGTTAGGACTTATATACCAATGTCAATGCCTCTTCTCGCATCAGGCTGCGCATAAAGGCTCGTGCAGACTGGCGCGATATCGCAACTAGCGCGACAGCGCGACATGCAGCGCGACACGTCCCATGAAGTTTTCATAGAAATTGTGCTACTAGTGTGCGGGTTCGCTGGTGCCCATTATCTAGTAAGTCCCTTAGTTGCCTTTTACGACACCCACGGGAAGAAATAGGGTGGTGCTATTCTTTACGTCGGGCACCCAACCGGTACCGGAGCCTTAATTGTTTCATACGAAATACTTAATTTTCACTTGTGACATTATTGTGTTCAAAATACAAAGATATTTGATAACCAATAAAAGCTTGAAAAGTTGTATATTTGCATATCCGACTTTCTTAGTAGGGATCAGGAGAAGTCTTCATAAATGAGATTCTCCCTGATGAGATCTTTCTATTGGTATATGTATATCTTAACGCTACTGAGGTTGGGCAGACACGCCTAATCTCCTTTACGAGAGACTCGCCGGTGCTTCGCACGGTTGTACGCCTTGACAAAACATTGAGATTTCATTATTATGTTCACATTCAAAATTAATCTACTTTTTTAATTAATGTTGTATACACTTAAACCTTCCGGAATAAATTCTCTACATGATGGTGGAAACCGCATCAAAATCCGTAGTGGAGTGTAGAAGAACACCGCAGTCTTAAAATGTTTAATAAATAAATAAATAAAACAAATGAAAATCTACTTTTAAAATATAATAAGTAACAAAGTAAGTAAGCAGGCAGGGGGGGGGGTAGTAGTAATATAGTAAGTAAGCAGTGTTTTATTATGTATCTACAGATGTTTTTTTTAATATTCTAGATGAGTTTCATAATGACAAATCTCTATAATTATATTATGCTGACACAAATTTTAATAATCTTTTAAACTAACTTGACTTTAAATTGTAATATGAGATGAAATTGACTCTGAATTGTAATAAAATAAAATTTAATAATACATGCGTTAATTTAATAAAATGACTCAAGTACTAAGGTATTAAGGTACTAAGGTATTTTTCTATGGGCCTATGTCGCCTGAAATAAATGGTATTATTATTATTATTTTTATTTTAAATAATTATATTGTAACCGAATCATTTCTAGGTCACTCAGCGTGCTATGGAGCGGGCTATGCTCGGAGTTTCTCTGAAGCATAAGATCAGAAATGAAGTTATCCGGAAGAGAACCGGAGTTACCGACATAGCCGGCAGAGAGAGCAAGCTGAAGTGGCAGTGGGCTGGCCATTTTTGTCGAAGGACCGATGGCCGGTGGAGCAGACGAGTCCTGGAGTGGAGACCGCGTATCGGCAAGCGTAGTGTGGGACGCCCCCCAGCGACGATGGACCGACGACCTTAAAAAGGTGGCTGGGACAGACTGGATGCGGAAGGCGGAGGACTGGGTGTTGTGGCGCAGCCTGGGAGAGGCCTATGTCCAGCAGTGGACTGCTATAGGAAGAGTTGAGAATCATTAAAATTTTATAATACTGAATTAATAGCTTTTAATAATCAATCAATCAATCTGCCCGCCTTTTAATAATCAATTAATCTGCCCGCCTTTTCCCAACTGTGCTATTCAGTTGCTTCCGGTCTAACCGGAAGCAGCTGAATTTCAATATTTTAATAATATTAATCATTTGAATAAATTATTATATTCTATTCTATATTATACTAGCTGCGCCCCGCGGTTTCACCCGCGTAAGGCTTAACACTTAGGGGTATAAAAAATTGATAATAGCCGATTCTCAGACCTACTGAATATACATACAAAATTTCGTCAAAATCGGTCGAGCCGTTTCGGAGGAGTATGGTAACTAACATTGTGAGACGAGAATTTTATATATAAGATAATATCCTATATTCGATGAAATTAAACAATGCTATCTGCGACAGTTAAAATAATTACCTATCCAATCCGCCAAGTTACCGAAAGCAGTCAAGAATTCGGTAACTGCTCGAATGGAATAAATTAATATTTGGGACTGACCTAAATCTTAATTGAAAAAAATATCCTTCTTTGATGTGGGTGCGACTGAGCTTAATATCAATTTGGTTTATATTGGAAGTTTCTAAGAAGCCCGCAGAACGCGAAATTAATATCCCCATACTTTTGGCTTGTCGTCTGCAATCGTTCCGAGCAGACTCCTCAATTACAGGCAACCGGTGGCTCAGACATGCTTAGCTTACGTTGTGACAAGATTTATCTTATTTCGTCGTGAAAAGGGAAAAGGTGTGGCGCTCGCTACACATTTTGAATTTTTTTATCAGTTTTATGTTTGTTTAGTATCAGCATGTATCGTGTGGTGCCGGACGTAAAGAATAGCACCATCCCATTTCTTCTCGTGGATTTCGTAAAAGGCGACTAAGGGACTAGAGAATGGGCAGCGTTCTCTATGCTTTTTAACACCATACTGCGATTGCCAACCCGCCTGCCAAGCGTGGCGATTATGGCAAACTGCCTTTGGGTGAGGCCTATGTCCAGCAGTGGACGTTTTTCGGCTGAAATGATGATGAATGATGAGTATCAGCTATCTTATAATTAAAACATTTGCAAATAGCCTCCTTCAAATTTAAAGAACAATGTTGGATAGGCATTGTTTAAAAATCATGGCTAAATTGAACCTAATTCACCTTGACATGACAGAAGCTGACAGTTTCTTCCCGAAATAATAAACCAACAAGTTATTTGGAATATTATTGAGAATTTAATTTGATTAATATATTTTCCTAATATACATTTTCCTTGTTCTTGTTTCCTGCTTTCCATTTATTTATGACGACATTTAGAATCCAATTACAGAGCTAAATGTCTAGTCCTGATCCTAATAGGCATTTTAATGTTAATGAGCGGGCGTTTGCTAGTACATTGAGTTTTGTAAGTAGGTAAGTACCTAATAAAAGCATCTGTCCGGAGTCCCCCATAAATGGTATAAGACTTGCCCCTATAATTATAATATATTATTTTCATATGTTTTATGCAAGTTTCAGGTCAGTGTCAGGTTGTATGTTGAAAATACAGGTATTAGAATAGAATAGAATTTTCTTATCCGCTCGAATGCGAAGCAAAATAACAAACATGGCCGCTCAAGTGTCAGATATCAAATAACAAAATGGCGTCCGAGTGCAAGGTCAGATTACGTAATCGC
Organism: Tiliacea aurago; assembly: GCA_948098905.1. NCBI lineage: Eukaryota > Metazoa > Arthropoda > Insecta > Lepidoptera > Noctuidae > Tiliacea > Tiliacea aurago. Next base: position 26,030,584 of record OX402588.1, on the reverse strand, counting down.
CGTGGGTGATCCCCGAGCGCCAGATATTTGTAAAATAAGTCCAGCACTTTACGGAATTTTAAAAACAAAAACACCGTAAAGTGCTGTTGGGAACTACAGTTCCCAAAAAAAATTACACCGTAAAGTGACGTATTGGAACTAGAGTTCCCAATCTGCACTCTACGGTGTTTTATTTTGGGAACTGTAGTTCCCAACAGCACTTTACGATGTTTTTTTTTTTTATTCGAGCGGTATCGAGTAACCAAGACTCAACAAGATTTGTTAGTAAAACTTACGACTATGTTAGTTAGCAGAGACACTAAACAAAAACAATACAACAGATAATGATTGGTCACCGTTGCGACATCCCATGAGATACGGCACTACAGTGACCCACGTAAACACAGTCCAGGCGACTCGCGCTTAAGACACTTGAGCTGCCCCGCACCCTGCGCACCAGGGAAGCGCACCTTTTACGCATTGTTGCATAAAAGCAACCTACATGCGCATCTGCAAACATCCCTGACGTAGTACAGAAACGGGGCAACCCCACCAGTATCCTAGACGCATCGTTATATTGAACGCGGAGAGCGCTGTACGATCTTTGTTTGATCTTTTTTTATCACGCACAGGCTGCACGTGTTAAAAACAGTACAGTAGGCTCGAAAGAGCGTGATTTTAACAGGAAGTTAACATCGTGAAAACCCTGGAGCCAGCGTGTTCGCTCTAACCGACAACGCCCTCCGCTCCCGTTCAATGTCATCATCGTCTTTGAGGTTGGGAGTCAATATATGACCAAGTTATTTAAACCTGTAGACTCTCTGCAAAGGTGTACCATAAAGTAGTACAAGTGGTACTGCATCAGCCAGGGTTGCGAGTTTGTCCGAAAGGGATATCGTGGCCCTGGCACACAGGCAATGGAAGAAACACGGGTGGGTTTTAGTCAGTAAAAGTCTGACACTCACGCTCCGCGTAGAGCGGGATAAGTTATTTGATAATTTCCCACCCAAAAAAAATAAAAAAGTATGATGTAAGTAGATATTTATTAAAGACACTGCAGGTAAGAAAATAGATCAAAGTTCTGATCATACTGTATCTATATTTATTAAAGCTGAAACCTTAAAGGCCCTTGCAGACAGGCGCGACGCGACACTAGTAGCACAATTTCTATGAAAACCCCATGGAAAGTGTCGCTCACGCGATATCGCGCCAGTCTGCACTAGCCTTAATACCAAGATTTTTGAATGACATAGTAATTTTGCAATAACATTATTTAATTTTCAACATAACATCATCATCATCATCATTTCATCCGAAAGAAGTCCACTGCTGGACTTGCCATAATCGCCACGCTTGACAGGCGGGTTGGCGATCGCAGTATGGTTTTAAAAATGCATAGAGAACGTTGCTGCTCATTCTCTAGTAAGTCCCTTAGTCGCCTTTTACGACACCCACGGGAAGAAATGGGATGGAGCTATTCTTTACGTCCGGCACCAAACGGAACATAACACATTAAACAAATACTCACATACATACAAATACTTTCTGTTTTCATCACCTACTTATCCCTTACATAAAGTAACATATACGAACAATGTACGTAATAGTTACGTTACGACAAGATACGGGATGCTGCAAAGATACGAAGGTTTTGGAAAGTAAACTTAGGTCGGTGAGGCCGTATTTTTTGCGCGTACTTGGCGGTGCCTCTACCGTGCGTTCTAATAAATTAGAACGAACACTTTGTGATCCCCAGCGGGCTGTAAAAGCGATAGAGGCAATAACTTGGGATAGTAAACTGTCATGGGGAATTTATGTTATAGATTTGTTAGCTTGGTTTTATTGTTGTATGTGTCATTAAGGTACTAGTTATTTGTTTCATTATATTCGGTCGATAAACTTGTGAACATGAGCCTCTCAATGACCACTATAAGTAATTCAAAGGGCATATTGCCATATAAAAGAAAGAAGTGCTGTAAAGTTCACTTCGATCTTTACTCAAGTTATAACTTGCGTAAAGTTTGAAGTGAACTTTCAAGCAAATGAGTTCGATTTAGAATTGTAGGTATAATAGTCGGTGACCTGCATAACCTGACCCCTCTTCAATTATTCTTCGTTGTAAAAGGGGTCAGGTAATGCAGGGCACTGACTAAACCTACAATTCGATATCGTACTCATTTGTTTTGAGGGAAAAACATGGCGCATTCTCACACCGTTTGAATTTCGAAGTGATGTCTAGCTATAGATTCAGCCTAATAATAGTCCTAGTCAGCTAACTACCCAATCTGTTGACTGACTAATAATAGTCCTAGTCAGCTAACTACCCAATCTGTTGACTGACTAATAATTTGACCATAGTATGAATGAAGCGATAAAAAAATCAACGTTGCGTGTGGTGCCGGGCGTAAAGAATAGCTGCACTACCCTATTTCTTCCCGTGGGTGTCGTAAAAGGCGACTAAGGGACTTACTAGAGAATGGGAAGCAGCGTTCTCTATGCATTTTAACACCATACTGCGATCGCCAACCCGCCTGTCAAGCGTGGCGATTATGGCAAGTCCAGCAGTGGACGCTTATCGGCTGAAATTATGAAAATGAATGATGAGCGATAATGATCATTTCTCGAGAACTCGTAGTGACACATGAGAAAGCAAGTTTGAGATATTAATAAACCGCTTCTAGCGTACACCTTAGTATTTATCAGAGTGCATGACACAATAATCCACAATCAAACCACATTACCAGGAAATTCAATCTATGCCTACATTAATTAATTAAATTATCTCCCATGATAGATACGCGATACGATTCCATGCAGCTATAAAACAGATACTAATTAACATAATTAGTGATTAGGTGATATTAATTGAAGACTATTGTTGCGATAATTGGTTACGGTAGTAATTCTATCCAGATAGGTATTACCTAACTGAATCAATATCAGTTGGGCATTTAGGAAAGCTTATGGTTTAATGAAAGTGAGGTGTGGATGGATAAATAATTATCTACTTACCTCCGTGAGCTCGGATGTCATACGTAAGTATTACAAAAGTACGCCTAAGTACCTAACGATGACAGTTTCAACGGACTATCTGTAACACACGGTCAGTCCATCATCATCATCATAATCATCATCATCATCATTTTAGCCGAAAGACGTCCACTGCTGGACATAGGCCTCCCCCAAAGCGGTTTGCCATAATCGCCACGCTTGGCAGGCGGGTTGGCGATCGCAGTATGGTGTTAAAATGCATAGAGAACGCTGCTGCCCATTCTCTAGTAAGTCCCTTAGTCGCCTTTTACGACACCCACGGGAAGAAATAGGGGGGTGCTATTCTTTACGTCCAGCACCACACAGACATCATGGTTATTCAGAAATAATATACAAATACTTGAATCAAATACTTGAACCATATTGTTCAGTGAAATGGGTCTGCAAAAAGAAACTAAAAGGGTTTTCTGTCCTCTTTCAATAACGGATGCTCGTCCATGCCGAAAAACTAGGGGCGATTATATCAACATATAACACACACACATAACATCACGCTTGTTATCCCCGAAGGGTAAGGTAGAGGCTATAGTACACCGACATTTCGCCAGATATGTTTTAAGTCCCATGTAATAGGGGGCGAGCCTATTGCCATCAACCGGACAAATCCTGCGGACTCCAGCCTGGGCCGGGAGATTAAGGCGACGATAACCGAATTTTAATGATTTTATACTGAAGATCACGTCTAAACGAGTAGTGATAATGATTTGAAAAAAACATATGTTAAATTAGAGTGTTTTTTCAATAATTTAATATGTGAATATTTTAGATTATGTTTATATTACATAGTGAAATTAATTTGTAAAGTTATATCTAACGCGGATAAAAAACTGAGAATGGCGCAAAATCTACCAAGCGTGTTTTTCTGAAACCGTCACCAATTTAAAGATAATTTAATTATTGATCTTTTAATATACGCGTTTTATTAAAATACCTTTTGGTTTGTGTATAATAAATTAATAATGCGTCAAATTGGGGACAGCGCTCCTTGATGGGCGAGTCCTATTACTGGCTGTACGTACGACGCGTTGCGTGAGCTCAGTACAGAACACGCAAGCTAACCACTCAAGGTCACTGGCATATATCTCCGTCTTAAGTCAAGAGGCAAAAAATTACGTTAAAATATCATTTGAATGAAAATTATAAGAATGTAAAATCGCTTTTGCTTCAAAAGTGGGCCTATAATTTAATAACAGCCAGACGGTGGGTAATTATTAGTTTAACTCAACTTTAATCAAGTGATTAATTAAGCATGTTAGAGTTTATTGCGAGATAATCAAAAATCTGAATACCTGGAATTAGGCGACTGTTATTGCATTAGGGCTTAATTTCTGACACGTGTATTACAACGTTATTTAAAGTTGGTTTTATATTAATGTTTTGACAGCTATACTGATGAGTGAGACATTCTGAGTTTGATTTCAGACTGGGTGCATTCTAAATGAGCTTTGTTTGGCAAAAACAAGCTTATGTCTGCGTTTCCATTGAGGCGGAGCTGGGCGGAGCGGAGCTTAGCGGTCCATGAATTAATCAATCACAATGCTCGGAGTCACCGCTTCGCTTTAGTGGAAATAGTGTAAGCGGAGTGGAGCGGACCTGAACGGACTTCACATAAAATATGTATGAGCGCGCGATACCGAGAGGGATATAACGGAGACGAGCGAAGCGGTGTTGAGCCGAGGACAGCGAGGCAGCGCGTTGCGGAGCGGTTGGCAGGGGCAGTATGACGCGAGCGGAGAGGCAATCAATGTTACTTCAACTGCTTCGTTACGATAGTCTTCTAGTAGAGAAAGATATAAAAACGCTGTTTTCTTTTTCAACGATAACATGACGTATGATGATCTCTCTGAGAGATTGAGTGTTACTGATCGGCGCATCGTAAAAGAAGTCGCTCAACGCCGCTCCACGTCACCCCGCTTAAGTGGAAACACTTACCACTTTTCACTGTTCTCCGCTCCGCACCGCCTAGCTCCGCCTCAGTGGAAACGCAGCCTAACAATGTATGTACAGTAGGCTGTACGTCGCACACTTTGACCTTGAGCCTAGCGTAGACGGAGTTTCAATAGAATACGGTCAGCTTATACTGGTTTTGTTACCACAGACATAGTCTACCGTACGGTAGGACTGCTGAGAAAAGGTATGTTATGTTCGCACAAGTAGGACGTTCTGGCTTTTAAAGTTTCCTCTTTCGGCTATTAAGCACCTTTAGAGGCATGAGGAACAGGGTGTAAAGTTCACTCATCCTCCATAGAAAAGGGAGGATCCTCCGACCAGACGGGTGTTGTGTCTGGTGCGCAACTGCCCAACGGTTGATGTCGGGACGTTGTATATATGCTAGTCGCGCGGTAAACTCTGCTTGCGTGATGCAGGATTTTGCGAAGAAGATAATAAAACTCTCACAAACGTTATAGGTAAAAACTGTTTGACAACAAAGTACTTAGGTAAAACATTGACGACGAGTTTGTGGGTACAAAATTGTTGTGTTAATTTTGAGGGAAGTTTAGTACAAGCAGCTGTAACTTTCTCTTGCACTGAACCTAACCATCGCTTGAATTGCCACTTAAAAAGTTTGGCGTTCCACCGGTGTTGCAACAACTTTAGGAACCGCTTTTGTCGTGCAAATAACTATAATGCTGCAATGACGTTGACAGTGACGTCTTGTCTTAACCAGAGACCGTACAACCCCGGTTAAGGGTTAAGCCTTTCGAACGGGGGACCCCATTCAATGGGCTACCTTTATCATGATGTAACCCATTGAAAGGGTTCCATAATATGATAACCCATTGAATGGGTTTTACACTTGAAACCCAGTGAAAGGGTTACATGATAACCCATTTCAATGGGTTATATACCTACTTGAAACCCAGTAACATGAAAATATCATAATATTATGTTATTTCGATATCCGCCCAGCACACGTAACATGACCAATTCTATCTCTATTCTACCCAGGGACCATTTTGGTTACCATTTTAGAAAAACGAAAAAAGTTTTTCTAAGCAGTTAATCAAAAACCCATACGGTGTGGGTAAATTTGAATGGCTTAAAGTAAGCTGTTCAAAAGGGTTACCCATACCGTATGGGTTTTTATCGAAAACCCTTTCAATGGGTTATCAAAATTTAATTTAAGCCATTCATAAGGGTTACCCTTATCGTATGGATTTTTGTTTAACCGCTTAGAAAAACCCTATCGAAAACCCTTTCAATGGGTAACCAAAATGGTCCCTGGTCTTAACTGCATATTTGACCTCTTTCTACTAATAAATTCTGTATAACCAGTGACATTCAATTTATTTTATTTTGTATTGTATAATGATTAATGACATACTTACCATAATTCAATGTACTAAGCTAAGAATAATTTGACATGACATGATTGTATTTATTACCTATCTCTTATCTTTTTCGACTACCTACCTACTAATAGTATCTGACTTAAAGGCTGTATCTGTGTTTTTTTTTGTGTGTTATTGGACAACATAACGACATCTAAACATATTTTTTTTTGTAATTTAATGTGGTGTTTTTTTTTAAAAGTTTTGACAAAATTTATGCGATGTACTAATTAATGTTGGTGGCCCAGTGGTAACGGCCCCGACTTACGAGTTGTAGGTCGTGGGTTCAAACCTAGGCAGGCGCTTTACTTTGTGTAAATAATTTCATCACCATTGCTCTCAAAATGGTGAAAGAAAACATCGTGAGGAAACCGGCATGTCCTAGAACCAACAATTTGAAGACATGTGACATCCACCAACCCGCACTGGGCCCGCGTGATGGAATACTGCCCACTCCCTCTCGAAGAGAGGAGGTCTGTGTCCCAGCAGTGGGAACATTATAGGCTGATTATGATGAACAGCAAACCAACAATAAGTTTTGCAGTGCCCTGACAGGGTTCAGGTACAAAAGCCGATAGTCATTTATTGTAATTTATTGTAAACTGTGTGATGTGCGTGAGAACAAATAAATATATACAGGTAAAATAGTTGGTTTGTATGTTTTTAAAGGTAATCTCTGGAACTACATACTGATCCGATTACAAAAACTCATACAGTGATAGAAAGCTACTCTATTGCTGAGTGCCATGTTTTAGGTTAAAACACGCGGGTGAAGTCGCGGGAAGAAGCTAGTTAAGTACCTACACACACCCTACCTATATCTATACTTGTACCTATACTTTTTTTTACTTAAGTTATTATTTAATAGTTATTTTTTTGTGTAGACTCAAATCTTTTATGGTTTATTCTAAATCAAAAATATTTTAATTTGTACACACGGCTAGACATCAAGCTATACATTTCCAGTATAAGCTGATCTCGCATTGTGTAGGATTTCCGTAAAATGAGAGATATGCGTAAACTGGAAATGTATAGCTTGATGTCTAGCCGTGTGTACGCTAGAAATGGCAAAACATGCAGATCTACTTGTTATTCTAAGACCTTGCACATATTATTTGATGTATACTCATGTTTTACAATAAATATATTCTATTCTATTCTATAAACTCCTTACATCATCTGCCTTTTCCCAAATATGTGGGTTGGCTTCCAGTCCAACTGGATGCATTCGAATACCAGTATTTTACATGGAGTGACTAGCTATCTGACATCCACAATCCAGCTACTGAGTGACACGATACCCCTTGGTAGGACTGGTTGTCAGACTCAGGTTTTTGACTACCCGTAACGACTGTCAAAGTTCTACATGCACCAATCAGCATGGCCTTCACATGATCTGACCAAGATTATGTCTGGACTTTAAGAGACTGTGACTTCTGAGTTTGTTTCGGCCTTTCTTCTCAGAGTAGTCAGATAGGAAACGCCGACCTCATCCAGTTTTTAAAATATGATTGACGTGTAAAAGTGTTTGTACAAACCTACTTACAGAAATAAAAATCATTTATCATTTACAAATAACAGCACTAACTAAAACCCAGAAGAAACTACTTAGCTAGACAAAAAATAGTTTTTTTGGAATCGCACAGAAAATGAGAGAAGCGACTGAAAAAATACCTGCACTATTGATTTCATCTACCTCAGTAGGAATATGGTAGAGGTCTATAGTTTCGGAGCTTCCTCACGTACCGTCGTTTTGTAATACTAGGCTTAGCAGAAACAATATACTTACAGCTCACAGACTGAGATCTGTGGGCTAATTGCGTAACACACTATCAGTAGTAATCGGTTTCATTTTGACAGCTCAACAACATACATTGCGTTATTCATACACACACACACATTCCACAAAACACAAATTTCATTGGTTACATTTCCACTCGGCAATGCGCATTTTGTTTTGTTTGTTAATTTGTTTGTTGTCATTTACTAATACCGAAATCGCAACTATTGTCTTTTGTCTTTGGCCTGCCTTGACAAGCCCTGACACTGACATCAAGCAATTGACAACATTGTCAAACTTTTAACTTTTAAGGTTTTGAAATAGCAATTATTATTTATTATTTTTCTTATTTTTATTTCTAGTTATTATATAAACTTCATAGTCTTAAAATATGATTGCAATTTGGCTACTTGTATTAGAGTGTTTTTTTCGTCAATTTGTATTTTATTTTTGTAATGTGTGTTTTGTTTGTGCAGAATAAACAATTTTTCTTTCTTTCTTCTTTTTTTCTTTTATTAACGTTGTAGACAAATTTTTCTAACTTAAGAAGCAATGGTTTAGCAATATACTTAAAATCATTCCGATTCCGATTCAAACTGTGTTATGTAATTATTACACATGCCGCTCAATAATTTTGGATTTTTAATTTAAAAAAATTGATTCACCTAATTGTGAGGTATGTGGCACACTGGAATTTGTTATCCATTTATTGACGGAGTGTGTCAGATTTCAGTCTGCAAGAGGAGCTCTACTTAGAGAGTTTGAGATAAATATGTACGATGTTTGCATGTTCCATCATATTTTGTCGTCACCTAACTCCGAAGCTGCTTAGTCTAATTAAGTTTGTGCTGTTACGTTTTACATTATAAGTTCCGATGGGACTGGCATATACAATTGTATAAAAGTCCCTAATAATAAATAAAGAGAAAAAGAAACCGGCCAAGTGCGAGTCGGACTCGCGCACGAAGGGTTCCGTACCATTATCTATAAAAATGGCAAAATAAATCACGTTTGTTAGTATGGGAGCCCCCCTTAAATATTTTGTTTATTTTCATTTAATTATTTATTTTTAAAGTGAATATAAAACTAAATATTCTGTGAATATTTCAAGCGTCTACCTGTTGCCGTTATCAATATAGAACAAAAACGAGCAAAAAAAACACGTTTGTTGTATGGGAGCCCCCTTAAATATTTAATTTATTCGGTTTTTTTAGTTTTTTAGTTATAGCGGCAACAGAAATACATCATCTGTGAAAATTTCAACTGTCAAACTATCACGGTTCATGAGTTACAGCCTGGTGACAGACGGACAGACAGACAGAACGACAGACAGACGGCGGAGCCTTAGTAATATGGTTCCCGTTTTACCCTTTGGGTACGGAACCCTAAAAACTACCTCAGTATACTACGACTTAAACAATACTAGTGTCGATGGAAGCGTAAACATTCTAGGGTTCAGTTACACCAGCGAACCGGTTAACAGTTTCATAACAAGTTCGCGTGAGTTCGCGTCAAACTTAATACCAAAACAAAACAACTGCACATGCATTCGGTTCACAGCTACAAACAAACTATGCTATCCACGTTTTCCATTCCAGAAAGTGGGACTGTAATCGAATGCTACGCTTGTGAGGACTAATCCGAAGGACTCGGTTCGTGTGAACTGCGGAGCAGCTGCAGTGAGCTTCGTATCAATTTGCTTCATGATAATATTCTGAGGAATTGTTTGAAATAAAACGACTTCAGTTGGACTTGGACTTGTTTAAGTATAGAAATTGTTGTTATATTGTAAATACATACAAAATAAATTTCCAAATACTTTTATAAAAAAACCTAAAAGCAAATATTAAAAAAAGAATGCGTGTGTCAGCTCCGAGGCTCCGACGCGTGACTGGAGTTTACTCCTTAAAAGGCGCGCAAAGTACGTTGCGCAGAAAAACGATGCGCTTTTGAGTTAACGCTTATATTAATTTCACTCCTCATAAACCATACCGCAGGCTCTATATGAAAATCGATTCTTAAGACGCAGATATAAGCCAGTGACCTTGAGTGGTTAGCTTGCGTGTTCTGTACTGAGCTCACGCAACGCGTCGTACGTTCAGCCAGCAATAGGACTCGCCCATCAAGGAGCGCTGTCCCCAATTTGACACATTATTAATTTATTATACACAAAAAAAAGGTGTTTTAATAAAACGCGTATACTAAAAGATCAATAATTAAATTGTCTTTAAATTGGTGAAAGTTTCAGGAAAATACGCTTTGTAGATTTTGCGCCATTCGCAGTTTTTTATCCGCGTTAGACATAACTTTACGAATTAATTTCACTATATAAACATAATCTAAAATATTCGTATATTAAGTTATTGAAAAAATGCTTTAGTTTAACATATATTTTTTCAAATCATTAACACTACTTGTTTAGACGTGATCTTCAGTATAAAATCACTAAAAGTCAGTTATCGTCGCCTTAAGGAGTAAAGTCCAATAAAAAATTAATAGCCCACCTGAATTTCAGACATGTTTCATCAGACTAAAATAAAAATATAATGATTAGACCAGACTGATCATCGACGAGTCACGCCGATTTCATTCTAGAGCCCGGCTTCTAAAAAAGAAAACAGTCGGGTGGTGTCGGGGACACCCGCAGGGAATTGCGTAACACACTATCAGTTGGAATCGGTTTCAATTTGACAGTTCAACAACACTCATTGCGTTATTTACGTTGTTAAGCAGACATTTTTTTCTAACATATGATGAATGGATCAGCATTATAAGTACTTCAAAATCATTCTGATTCCGATTCAAAGTGGATTACGCAATTCGGGTGCTGCTTAGAACGAAGTTCCTGTCTCTGTGTACTAGCTTCTGCCCGTGACTTCATCCGCGTGAAATTTCTTGTTCCCCCGCCCCACTGACCCGCGCTATTACTTCCTTTTCGCTTAGCGTTCTTTCGGACTTTTTTTCATTTTGCTCGGCTCCTAAGAGTCCTAGCGTGATGTTAAATAGTCTTTAACCTACCTCAAGAAATGGGCTATCAAATGCAAAAAGATTTTTTCAAATCCTACTGGTAGTTCAGAAAGAGAAAGAAAGAAATTATTTATTTGCTGATAATGTAGGTATACATTTAAGTTGGAATATTTATTAAGTGTCCGGTACATTGTACCTTACGGCATGCAAAATATTAGGTTTGAATTAATAATATAGATACAGCTATTACAATTATTATTAGCCATAGTCGAATTGAACAGATCAGACAAAAAAAAAAAGAAGTTAATTAAACATAAATCTCTCGCAAATTATACAATCAAGAATATAAGTCAGAGTGTAATGTCAAAAGCTTAATGTAAAAATATTCCAAAACATTAAGAACAATCACAATTATTATTATGTATAGAATTTAGATAATCTGATAATGTCAAAATCTGTTATGTCAAATTACAATATAACAACAACCATAAAAAAATCGCTAAAAAATCAATAACAATGTCAATAATATAATCTTAAACATTCGCAATTGCAAAGACAACGTACATTTATCAATAACATTTTCCTGTATAGTATTGTCATTTAAAAAGTCTGTAATTGTGTAATAACATTTCTCCAGCAATAGTTTTGTTAAAATTGTTTTTTAAACATTTTTATGGGTAGGTCTTTTAAATTTTCAGGTAATACGGCTTCCAGTCAAGAATCCAGTTCAAGAGATTATAATTATACCCCCTACATACAAACAAACAAATTTTACCTCTTTATAATATTTCTATGGATTAATACAGAGCCATCTACTATGGTAAATCGAGTTTCATACTTTTTATAAGTTTCTCAAGTTTTATAACGTTTTAGCAAGCTTATACTAGACGGAGGAGCTCGTGGCTAAGTAATGAAACTCAAAACTCAAAACATTTATTTCAATTAAACCTATTACAGGCACTTTTGAATTGTCAAAGAGTCGGTCAGTTAGTCAGAAAGTTGCCCATTCTAAAACTAAGTAGGTACCTATGGAGAAGAACGGGATGCAGTTAGTCAGAAAGTTGAAGCTATTTGCTTATTTAAAAAAACAGCCGCACGGGGCGATCCATCAGGTTAAGCTGCGCTTGCCGGGGTTGGTCCGTGGATGGGTGACCATCTTCACATGCCCTGACTCCTTCGTGCCTCGGAAAGCACGTTAAGCCGTTGGTACCGGCTGTCATTCGTGGATCTTTGACAGTCGTTACGGGTCGTCAGAACCCGAAAGTCTGACAACCAGTCGTACCAAGGGGTATCGTATTACCCAGTTACTGGGTTGTGGCGGTCAGATAGGTATTCGATTCATGTAAAATACTGGTATTCGACTGTGGATGCGGTAGACTGAAAGGCGAGCCTAGCATAGTTGGAACCTGCCAGGGTTGCGAGCCTGTCCGGAAGGGATATCGTGGCCCTGGCACACAGGCATTTGAAGGAACACGGTGGGTCAGTAAAAGTCTGACACTCCCTCCCGCTCCGCCCAGAGCGGGAGAAGTTATTTGATGATTTCCCAACCAAAAAAAAAAAAAAGCATAGTTGGGAAAAGGCGGGCAGATTGATTTTTTTTATACTAGACGGCTTAATAAACAGACAATGTTGACACTTGAAACTGACTTTTTCGGGCAGAACGCTTTTTCGTTACGTGAGTTTTCTAACAGATCTAGAATAAAACACATTTCTATAAACACCCTTGAATTTATTTTCTATAACAAGATTAAATGAAACTTTTGTAATCTTCTAATGACGTCGAAAGACAGACGAAGCGTAATCAGTGATCACGCAGCGATTAGTTCGAGACGTTTGCTCGCCTCACTCCCAATGTAAATAACGGAAAATACTTCTAACGAGAAATAAAACGTGTTTCTGAGCCTCTGAGGATGTGTTTATTTAGTGGCGAAAGCCTGATTGTAGGAGCGGGATAGATTAGAAGAATTTTCTTCTTAGCAGTAGGGAGATAGATCAAACAGTTATACGCGATTTGTGATTATATAAGTATTTTTCAGATTTCACAGAGGAGATAAATATTAATACTTGCCAAGTATTATTATTTAAATTTCAGAAAACTGAACGTGGTAGCTATATGGTCTAAAACTCGACTACGTCTTTGCTACGGCTGCTACGGCGTAGCAGCTACGCGGTTACGCACGCAGCTGCGTAGCTATGCATCGTGTGACGGCCAAAGTATTAGTCGGTTCGTGTAATAACTTGCTACAAGTTTTGGTTCTGCAAGACCACATAATTATGTACTTGGCAAGCTGAAGGAAAATAACGAGTTTTCACGTCTAGCAGACCTCATTTTCCATTTGTGATTATCTGTATAAGTGGGTATTTTCCTATGTTTCTTTTCCATTCTAAAGTTTCTCAGCCTGTATTTTGTTGAAACAGTCAGTGGCATGTTTCGTACATTGCTCGCGTGTCTTTGCCCTTGTATTGACGCACAGAGCTCGGAGACGCCTCTGCGGCCGCTGTTGGACGCGGCATGTCAACAGTATCCATACAGACTAAGCGTGTTACGGGTGTCATCGTTTACTCGCACTACGAAAATGTCGTAATTTCAGAATCTTTTAGCAGCATTTGATCCATACCACCGTGCAATAAAACAGGGTGCTGTTTTTGTAAAAAAACGGGTTCGATTCTTGGCTCAGGTAGCTTTATAAAAAATACAATTGTATTATCTTGCTTATTACCCATAGTTTCGAATTCAGCCTGATGTGCCTTCGTAATAATGATGTACATTTAGACGCCTGACATAAATATATCCCCTACTTCAATGCAGCTGACTGTTTGTTTTTTTTGGGTTGAAGATGATCCTAAATTCAAAGGTTTTGCTGCAGTATGAAATTACTTTTTTTAAAGTTTTATTTACAACTTTGTCATGCTGTAACTTTAGATCCCCCTTTGGGTGCGGCGACTGACTCTCATGATTACTGAATGTTAAACAACTACTAGAAATAAAATTTATGCGGTATAAAATTGATCGCAACAATCGAGCAGTACCTCCCCTACCCACAGTAGCGCCGTGCCTAGACATTGCCGCCGCAGAGGTTCCGTGCTCTGCGGGCTGAAGCAAGCTTTACTTTCCGAGCTAGTACGCGCGGTACATTTCCCTTCTCCCCGCTATTTCCTGCGCTTGTGTCAACGTAATCTTGTCATGTGATCGGTGGTACGTGAACGTTGATTACTCTCCCCATTTGAAATTATTTTTCGTACCTATGTTTGGCGTTTCTTCAGCGTAGCACAATTATTTAAGGTTTGATGAAATGTCTGTCAATGAATGTACGTTTGAAGTTTTTTAATACGCTTTTTTATGTATCGGTAAATAAGTAAAAAAAAACATGTATAGTTGTTTTTATGGCAGAAAAAAAAAGGAAAACATAATCCGAGGACGGCGCAATGGCGCATGTTTAAAAATAAACTGAAAGAATTTTTAATTCATAAAAGTTACTACTCCACAACTGAGTTAATGGAGGACACCACTGACATTTAGATTTTTGCAATATTTCATTTAGATTATTATTATTTTGACATTGGTAATTGTGTGTTAGTACGTAAGAAATTGTGTGTTAGTGTAAGTAATTGAATTATTTAAAATGTGTGTCTGTTGTTTCGACACAACTAACTGTATTATTATTTGTATGCTCTCGAGTAAAATGTAGCGAACTAACCATTATATTACTACATTAACGAATAAATTTGATTTGATTTTGATTTGATTCGCATCTGATGGAAGGTGTTTAATTACCACTGCCTAAATGAAACTTGGAGAAAAAACTGAAATGTAGCTATAATTTTTTAACCGTTTTAAACCAGAAGTACTATGTCATTAGGGAAGTTAACAATCTCTGTACTTCTTTATATCTGATACACTTGAGTTAAATATTAAAACCAGACTTCTATTATTTGTCTAATCTCCACGTGTGTATCTTCAATCAGATTACGTATCAAAGTAATCAGTGTCCTCAATCAAGTGTTTAGGCTTGCAAGTGTTCTGTTGTGCTCTGACGTGTCCCGACATGTTTACACACGCTACACACGCCCTCGCACGTCTTTGTGCAGCACTAACTAACTGTGGCACAGTCATTACTGTGGTTCGGGGATTTGATACGTCTGCTAACATGATCTTTTAAATATTATAAGAACATGTTACAAGGGCTAATAGTTTTTTTGTATACCATATTCTTTCTTATGTTTTTATAAGTAGGGGGTGGTAGGGTAAGGGACGGGGGAGGGGCTAAATGATACAACCGCACGGGGCGATCGAAGGTTAAGCTACGCTTGTCGCGACCGGTTCGTGGATGGGTGACCATACATTTTATATCGAGACCTCCGTGCCTCGGAAAGCACGTTAAGCCGTTGGTCCCGGCAGTCATTCGATCGAGTCAGTCGATCTTTGACAGTAGGTACGGTTAGTCAGAAGCCCTAAAGTCTGACAACCAGTCTTACCAAGAAGTATCTTTTTACCTAGTAACTGGGACAGTCGCTCCATAATATACTGGTGGTCAGGTGCATCTGGTTAGATTGCAAGCCGACCTTAACAATAATGGATAAAAATAATAGGCAGATTGATGAATGAAATGAAATAAAAAAATTTATTCTGTAAATAGGATGTCGGAATCACTTTTACACGTCATGTTATAAATAAAAAAAAGAAGCTAGATGAAGTCGAAATTTCCTCGTCTCGTCTCTTTTAAAGTCCAGACATAATCTTGGTCAGATCATGTGAGGACCATGTAGATCCGTGTCTGTAAAAGTCTTTTGAGGAAATAACCACACAAATTTGAGTGGACCTGTCCAATCAGTGCAAGCATTTGTCAGAAATCGTGCAGCTCAATGCAGGTATAGGAAGGCTAATGGTTGGCATAGCTGCCTCGTTCAAGAACTCAACCCTGTATATTGTCACATTAGCTGGAAGCCCCATTAGCTCATCTGGCCAAGTGATGGCGGGGTGCTGCCGGTGAGCATAAGATTACAGGCATTTTTACTTTTCTAAATAATTTCGTGAGTTCTACTTAAGGCGACGATAGCTGACTTTTAATGATTTTATACTGAAGATCACGTCTAAAGAAGTAATGTTAATGATTTGAAAAAAATATATGTTAAATTTCTTTTTCTCAATAATTTAATATGTGAATATTTTAGATTATGTTTATATTACATAGTGAAATCAATTTGTAAAGTTATGTCTAATGCGGATAAAAAACTTAGAATGGCGCAAAATCTAACAAGCGCATTTTTCTGAAAGCTTCACCAATTTAAAGATAATGTAATGATTGATCTTTTAGTATACGCGTTTTATTAAAATACCTTTTGGTTTGTGTATAATAAATTAATAATGCGTCAAATAGAGGACAGCACTCCTTGATGGGCGAGTCCTATTACTGGCTGAACGTACGACGCGTTGCGAGAGCTCAGTACAGAACACGCAAGCTAACCAGTCAAGGTCACTGGCATATATCTGCGTCTTAATGGTATAAGCTAGACAAGTTTATGGCACTATTAGTTAGACACACACAGCAAGACATGTTATATTTATATTTACCATAGATTTATAGCACCTTTATTTTATAAACGAACTAAGAAATTGATACAACGTGTTTAATCACAAACGGCATATCATGTGTCAACGGCCGTGGTACTCGTACTAAAATGAGTCTATTTACCTCCGTGCCATTATGAGAAACGGTCCTATATCCAGGCGAGTGTTTATTTGTTTGACAAATAAACACTCGCATGGTTATAGGAGCTTTAGCAGATAAATAAAAAATAACAAAAAGAAATGAGGTGGATTGTAAGTCTATTGAGGGGCTCGTGGTTAAACGATAATATCCACATGGATCGATCGAAGATTAATCTACGCTTGCCGCGGTTGGTTCGAAGATGATCCATTAAAAAAAACAAAATCAAAATATTTTAATTTCAACATAAACCTACATGGGCACTTATGAAACGTCAGAAGCTAGATGCACGGTTCCAATTGTTTGTCTTCTATGGAGAAGAGCCGGCAAGAAACTCCACGGTTACTCTTTTAAAAAATAATTGGCTTTTACAGTGACAGTGTTAATAGGTATGGGAGGACAGCGAAGGTCCGTCAACAAGTACCAGGTACTTAACAAAATTGATAATTGTCTACAAATCTAGTCTATTATAGTCATTATAGTCTTCGTTGTCCATCTGTCTGTATGTCAGACTGTCAAGACCCTGTTTCTCAAGAACGCGTGGAAGTACCAAGTTGAAATTAATATCAAATAAGTAGGTCTACGGTCCTTTGGAGCTCTAAAAATCAAGCTTCTAAGTCAATGCAATAAAAAATACGGCGATTCATGCGACATATTTTGATACTCGCAAATAAATCACTATTTTACTAGAGAATGGGCAGCAGCGTTCTCTATGCATTTTAACACCATACTGCGATCACCAACCCGCCTGCCAAGCGTGGCGATTATGGCACCCCCCCCCCCCTTTAGGGGAGGCCATGTCCAGCAGTGGACGTCTTTCAGCTGAAATGATGAATGATGAAATAAATCAAATCCTATACCCCCTTATTACAAAACAAGGTTTATCTTCAGACCCAGATTTAAAACATGGAGCCATTATTGATTTTCGGACTTTATTCCGACTACGGTAAAGTTCCTAAACACAAAACTGACAACTTAGTACCGAACTAAGTTTTCAGTTTTGTAAAAAGAACGGTATTTCAATCGCTGTTACTTTCTTATTGCAAAAACTGGTTCCATGGTTTAAGCCATGTCAAATATAAATCTTGTTTTGTAATAAGGCGGATAGGGTACTTCCCGTTGACCTAGCATCATGAAATTTGGCAAGTAGCAAAGTTTAACAGCACAAAAACTCTGAAACTCTCTCTTCGTCCGAAAATAGTTAATTTGTAGTTTTATCACATATTTGTTTTTTTTTTGCGGTTATAAACTTACATTTTACATTTTCAGTCGGAAAATTGACGTGGCGTATGTCGATGTATGGAAGAACATGTTTCTCAACTACAATGTTAAGCTTTTTTTGGGATTAATTCATCCCAACTACGGAACCCTCCATTGCGCGGGTTACAACACGCACTGGGCCGGTTTTTTAACTGAGACATAGCACTAATATATAATCCCTCCGTTTTGACTTGACGCAAAATCTTGATTGATTGATTGATTGATTGAAAAATGAAATCAAAATCTTGATTGCACCCGTGCGAAGTAGAGTAGTAAATAATCGCAATACACACAAATTTAATGAAGTAAAACACGAATACCTACTCCAATCCCAAACTCATAGTACTCGTAAGTACTCACAATGGCCACAATGCTGCAATGGCTCGAATACTTCAACAATTCTGTAATTTGCCGACGCATTGTTCGAAACAGATAAGTTTAATTTGTTCTAAAATAAGTGATAAGATAAATAAGCTAAGAAATAATAGAACAGGCGGACTAGCTAAATGACGATTATTTAAGACCAATTTTGAGAGATTGATATCAGTAATATATTGAGCCCGAAATTGTGAATTAAGGTGATAGGCACCTGTCAATGTCGAAGGTCTGTGGTTGGCAGGCCAATAACCTGGGGTTTTAAATAGATAGGATTTTTATTAGATTTTTTTTCTGAGAAAACGTTTTATTTATTATGAAAGAGATATTTAATTTAATAAAGCTTTCAACTTAGTAGAGACCGCAGTTTTATCTAACTAATCCTTACTAATATTATAAATGTGAAAGTCAGTTTGTTTGTTTCTTTCACGCTAAAACGGCTGAACGGATTTGGGTGAAATTTGGCACATGGGTAGACCATGACCTGGGTTAATACTTACATATATAGTCGGGGATTGCGGAAGTAATAATAGATCCCAAGATCCCCGGTGCAAGTGTGGGAGGGGAACACTGGGGTGGTTTTTAGTCAGTAAGAGTCTGACAGACCCCTCCGCCCGCCCCAGGGCGGAGGACATCCATGAGGATTTTCCACCCCGTGAACAAAAAAAAAATGACATAATATATATTACACTACTGCAGTGGCCAGCATAAGAGGCATTGATGGACGAACGTGTAAACGTGCACACATACATGAGTCCATCAATGCCTAGTTGCGGCCAAGGCTTTTATAGTGCATTTCTCAAATAATGCGCGGAAATTCAAACTAAGTAAATTTAGATAAGTTCCAGATTCAATGACGAACAACGATAATTTTTCACGCGCCAATTTGTTCATTTGTTTTTTTAACTTAACAGCTTTCTATTTGCCCGAAATTTAAATAATAAAACCTTTGGTAAGTTACCTCCTTGTTTTGGAGTAAAAGATCGTTCTACTTTTAAATTAGACGATAGTTATATGAGTTTACTATGTAATTTATTTGGCCGCCAAACCACGACACATGGATTTTCATACAACTTTTGGCGGCCGCTGCTTCCATGTACTTGGCCAGTACAGCAATTTCGATTTATCTCGAAGAAGATTCTCAAAATAATGCTCGAATTTGTCAAGCATGTTTGAGACAATACTTTTTATCCCAGTACTACGTTCCCGTGGGATAATTTCCGCCAAGCACGGGGGCGAAGTCGCTGGCAAAAGCTAATAAGTAGGTATTATAAATGCGAAAGTGAGTTTGTTTGTTTGTTACGCTTTCACGCTAAAACAGCTGAACGGATTCGTAAGAAATTTGGCACATGAGTAGACTATGATCTGGGTTAGGATATAGGATTCTATTGATCCCGATATTCCCACAGGATCGGGACCTATGCGGGTAAAACCACCGGGCCCAGCAAGTGTTAAGTATTTTACTTAGTCTTACCTTCAATTCCCATAAGAAATAAAAAGCGGCCAACTGCGAGTTGGATTCGCACACGAAGGTTTACCACCGTATAATATTTAACACAACATATTGAATTAACACGTTTCTTGTATGGGGAACGCCTTTAATTTTTAACTTTATTTTATTTTATTATTTGTAGTTATAGTAGCCATAATAGTACACACTCTGTGAAAATTTCAAGTGTCTACCTATTGCAGTTCGAAAGATACAGCCCTGTGACAGACGGACGGACGTGCAGCAGAGTCTTAGTAATGGGGTCTCCTTGGCACCCTTTGGGTACGGAACCCTAAAAACCACGATCTGTTCACGATTTTTACCATGCTTTTAGTATGATATTCATACATTTTGATTGATACTTCATGATTTATGCAACATGTTCTTAGATGCTTCATGTTTTTAGAGAAATTATTGTCTTTGCTAAAGTGCTAATCGGCACCTTTCCGACTGCTAATAATTAAATCTTCTTAGTGTGTATGGAGCATTGTAATTGTTTAAAACGACTAGACTCATGATTGACTCTTCCTAGCTAGGCTTTTTGGAGCTCATCAAATATCTGAGCTAATGACAAGGGCTCTAGCTAAGTTGATTGGCAACCTCAAAGACATCCGTCCGGCTAACAACCGGCAACGGCTTGAAGCCGGCTGATTGGGATTAATCACAGTTAATTGGTGTGTGTTATTAGTTTTCCCAGAAGATTACTGTTTCTGAACTGTTGCTGCTTGATACTAGATTCATCTTACGTTACCATAGCTGACCTTGTTTACCTGTGGCTTTCAAGAAAGGAAAAACTGTCGGTGTCGAAGAGAAAGTTATCAGTTTATTAATTATATCTGTTTTTTGCATAAAGTCTTTTAATAATAATAATATAATATTTTTTTATGTTGAGCTACTATTTCTTATATTTTGAATGTAGAAAGACTTTTATTTTTATTATAATCTTGTTGGTTGCTACGTTACACTAAACGAATTAATATTGTCAGAAACGCGAAACACAGTCAGGTTAAAAA
Source organism: Tiliacea aurago (assembly GCA_948098905.1). Classification (NCBI taxonomy): domain Eukaryota; kingdom Metazoa; phylum Arthropoda; class Insecta; order Lepidoptera; family Noctuidae; genus Tiliacea; species Tiliacea aurago. The sequence continues at coordinate 26,009,630 of OX402588.1, read as the reverse complement.
CATGATACAAATGAGTAGTTAACCGCACAAATTCGTAGACATAAAAATATTTGCATACACAGCCCTCGAAGAAAAAGTGCTTTAATATAAAAATACAGGTGTCTTTTTAAAAGGACAGCCACAATGCAGCTTTACAAAATAATCTTTAAACTTGTCATCTCACAGCATGTAACTTCGAATAATCCTGTCATACCCTCAAAGCTGGCATTATTCGCGAAAAGAGCACGAAAGACATTTAATAACTGGCTCGGAAAATACGACCTCGAAAAGTTGAAAAGGCGGTGCTCCGTATGGCCAGATTTAGGGACATTTTCTGTACAAAAAAGATTATTTTCGGACACGTTGCGAGAGAATGGCTTTGTGCCGACACCCCGACGTACCGACACTCGAGTATTTGCATATTATTATAATGTTATGTTATTAAACGGCACGGCAAGGGACTGACAGGTTATTATGGGACGTCTGTGTGTGGGCGCTGGTTTAGGGTCGACATACATAACATTAATTATAAACTCCTGTTTTGAGGACGTTATTAATTGTGAAAAATACTTCAAAGACTTGTTTTTGTTTTTAATTGGAATCGAATGTCGATGACCAACAGAGTACGTTTTTGTTAAAAAAAAGTTGTTGGCTTGGTGTCTAATTTAACTAATTGAGTAGGTACCTAAGATAGAAGATCATTTAGGAAGAAGTAACTTGGTTGGGTGTCTTTTGCAGCGATGAATATCGAGTCTCTCTCTCTCAATTCTATTTCCTTTTTTATGCTCGTATTGTGTTACCATAGTCTAAATCACAAACATTTACTATATAATAGGATAGAATAGATTATAGAATACTTGCTTCATTATCGAGTTATCGAGTCCTCAATAAGAGACCATGAAAGTGTTGCTTTTAATCTGAACTTGAGCGCTAAGTTAGCTTGCGATAGAAAGTCTTATAATCGTTTTGACTACAAAGAATAGTCGTAAAACCTGTATATCAAGTTTCGTACAGATCGGTTATTAAATACGACCTGTAGAGGAGTAACTACAAACTGACAGAGAAAAGGAAATTATGCCAGACTTGAAGCAGCGACGCTTCGCTCGCTCGGTCAACAAGTAATTACTCACTCCTCCCATTACGTATATCTGTAACCTTGCCCTTTCTACGGGCGTTTTCCTCCGGTCTTTAAATCCGCTCTAATTATACCCATCTTCAAGAGCGGCGACAGAGACTGGGTCAATAACTATAGGCCAATCTCAATACTACCAACTTTGTCTAAGATCTTAGAGCGTCTAATGGACAACCGCCTAATGAGTTTCTTGGAATAACAAACCTTTCAACGTTGCAATTCGGTTTTCGTTGCGGAAAATCTCCTGCTGACTCTATGCATAAGCTTACTAATGCTATTGTTTCCAATTTAGAATCCAAAAGACAAAGCTTAACCATATTTTTGGATCTCGCTAAGGCTTTTGACATTCCCTCCTACTTTTTGAAGACTATCTCAACAACCATACAACCCATCTCTTCGCCTAGGCGTTTATACCAACAAAAAAATCCTTTTCAAGTTATAAACGTATAGGGGAGGGGAAGAGATGGGAAGGGGAAGAGATGGGTCTAAGCCACACAGAGAGTCAGAATAAACAACTGGACTGTAATGTGGACTGAATGTAAGCTATGGTGTTCCGCAAGGAAGTATACTTGGACCTACACTATTTTAGTGTATATCAACGAACGATCTTTGTCAGCTACGACTTCATAACGGAAGAATATTAACCTTCGCTGATGACAATGCGCTCTTGTTCTATGGAAATGCCACACACAGTGTTTGACAGCACGGTTGGCGCAGTGGTTAAGCAATTGAGCGGGAGATCTCGTCCGCTCACCCGGCCCGCAGCAGGCGCACCGGGCGTCGGCGGAGGGCCGATAACGCCCTCTTCCAGCCCCCATAAATGGGTCCAGGGACGGCGGACTCGGTGATGTCCGCCGCCCCCTATCACATTGGACCCGAGGTGGCGGCGCGTAGTGTTCCACGCGCGCCCCTATCAGACGTCGCGGGGAGGTCAGACACCTCACCCCCCCCCCTCCCAGACTTGATGTGGCCCGCAGAGGCGGGCCGGCACTAGCCGGGGATTGCGGAAGGAATAACAGATCCCAAGATCCCCGGTGCAAGTGTGGGAGGGGAACACTGGGGTGGTTTTTAGTCAGTAAGAGTCTGACAGACCGCTCCGCCCGCCCCAGGGCGGAGGACATCCATGAGGATTTTCCACCCCGTGAACAAAAAAAAAAAAAAAAGTGGTTAAGCAATTGGCCGCTGCGCTGTATGTCGCGGGTTCGATTCCAGCATGGAACAAATATTTGTATGACCTACAAGTAGTTGTCTGGCTGTTTGTGTATGTGAGTTTAAATGTTTGTAAACGCACCCACAACACAGGAGAAATTCCTAGAAAAAAAATGTGGGGACGATATTTTTCGTAATGCGCAGGATTGATTTTAGATCGTTTGCACATGGCTGAAGGACAATATTTTTACGCTAAATGCCACTAAAACGAAATACATAACATTTGCTCTTAAAAAAACCTTCTACCTCCTACGGCTCTATCTATCACTGCTCATTCATGTTACCACCTGCCGTTGACTGGTGTCACTATATCTACAACAAGGTTAACACCGCTCTTTCCATCTACCAGAAGCCCAAAAGTGGTTGTAAGGTATCTATGAGTGGCTGAAAACTATGGATTATGAAGTAACTGAATAATGATTGATTCCTTTAAGTGGACTCTTCTTGCTTACACATTATCTCACATAAAACTACAAACGCTATCCCTACACAAATCAACTCACTCACACTAACGCATGCACACAACACACAGTCAAATCCACTTTCGAAAGTTTCCATTATCGTTATGTTATTTCGATTACGTTACGTTGTTATTGATCTTATTTGTATTTTTTTCTTTCTAATATTGTTAATTCTCTTCTGTCTCACAAAAGCATCCAATGTAAGCTTGTACATACGAAGCGTCGTGGGATCCTGCCAACCTGGTGACTTGTACTACAGGCGTTGTTTACAATGACTATTTCAAGCACCAGTCCCTCACAAATGTAAACTTTTCCTTAAGGCAACGATAGCCGATTTTTAATGATTTTATACTGAAAATCACGTCTAAACGAGTAGTGTTAATGATTTGAAAAAAAAAATATGTTAAATTAGAGCATTTTCTCAATTACTTAATATGTGAATATTTTAGATTATGTTTATATTACATAGTGAAAATAATTTATAAAGCTATGTCTAACGCGGATAAAAAACTGAGAATGGCGCAAAATCTACCAAGCGTATTTTTCTGAAACCTTCACCAATTTAAAGATAATTGAATTATTGATCTTTTAGTATACGCGTTTTATTAAAATACCTTTTGTTTTGTTTATAATAAATTAATAATGCGTCAAATTGGGGACAGCGCTCCTTGATGGGCGAGTCCGATTACTGGCTAAACGTACGACGCGTTGCGTGTGCTCAGTACAGAACACGCAAGCTAACCACTCAAGGTTACTGGCATTTATCTCCGTCTTAAGCTAGTTTTAAGCACTACTACTGCACATTTGTGAAGAGAAAATAAATATACTTACTTTGCCTAAATTGATAGCTATAATAATATCACAACATTCACCAACAACAACATGTCCTATGTTATGTTCAACAAAGGTACACGCACGCTTCAATTTAGTTTATGGTGCCAATACACTTAGCTGATGTCAATCAGCAGTAAAAAATTTAGCGTAGGTACTAAATTGTTCACGTAAACACCAATTTTATTGTAATTCAGTAAGTAAATCTCTTTTTAATCGGGGTTATTTAGTACCAATTCATTATTTAAGATGTATAATCGACACAAGACCACAATAAATGAATAAATAATGGTCACAATCACAACAAATCAATACAAACTGGTCCGCTAGATGGCGCAGTACGTAGATCAGTAGATATATTATTACAGGAATACTGATCGCTACTGGCAGTTAACTCGGTTAATATGAATGCAAATGCAAATTGAGCCGGGATTGGATTCACACAATAACACTTCACCTAAGTTTTTACAGTGAGATTTTTACAGAATAGGGTCGGTTGTTGTGGCAATACTTGGGGGCTATGTCCAGCAGTGGAACTATATAAGGCTGATTGAGGATAATGATGATCCTGTAGCCTGAGAGGGCCAGGGCTTAAGTTGTGAATAAAGTTAATGCGAACGAAGTAAAAGCGTGTAGGTACCTAATAAAACACTCTTTTTAAGCATTTTTTTAAAACTGTCCTGGTCACCGATGTTATTTTCAGTTATTGACGCAATCCCATGATATTCCAAATAACACAACATTTTCAATTCTGCGAATAAAATGTAGGCTTGACAAAATGAAAATCTAAACAAATCGTTCGATCCAAATTAATATAATGTTAGGCACCTACCTACTTCGATCTGGAAGCTAAAGTCCTCGCGCACATTTGGGAGTGGCGCGCCCGCGCGGGGCGTAACTCCACTGCCGCGAGAAATCACGGCACAGCGCACGGAGCTCCAGCGGGATCTCATGGCGGCATGGAGAGTGCGATTGTCGCATCCCAGCGCTGGGCACGCCACAATTGTGGCGATAAGTCCCCTCTTTGAGGAGTGGCTAGAGAGGCGCCACGGCGTCCTCACCTTCCGCCTGACGCAGGTCCTCACCGGACATGGTTGTTTCGGGAGGTTCCTGTTCAGGATAAAGCGGGAGGAAACGCCCGGGTGTCACCACTGTGTGGATCGCCCGGAGGACACGGTGGAGCATACGGTGGAGGTCTGCCCGGCTTGGGTGGAGCACCACCGTGTCCTCACGGAGGCGATCGGCGGCGACGATCTCTCGCGTCCGGCCCTGGTTCGGACCATGGTTCGGAGCGAGAGTGCATGGGAGGCCGTCACCTCCTTCTTCGAAGCAGTAATGCTTGCAAAGGAGGAGGCGGAACGCGTGAGGGAGAGGCAAAGTTCACGCCCTCGCGCCCCTAGTCGCCGCAGGAGACGCCCCGGGCATCGAGAGTCGCAAGCCGATTTCCGGCCACCATAGGCGCGGGCTTGCGGACGGTGAGCGATGGGTAGCTCGCCGTCCGATAAGGATCAGGCCCGGGTCGACGGCGCGTTGTATTCCACGCGCGCCTCAAAGAGTTGTCAGCAGCAACTGGCGGGGTCCATTAGGGCCAATGCCTGCCAGGGTTGCGAGTTTGTCCGAAAGGGATATCGTGGCCCTGGCACACAGGCAAATGAAAGAATACGGGTGGGTTTTAGTCAGTAAAAGTCTGACACGCCCTCCCGCTCCGCCCAGAGTGGGAGAACTTATTTGACAATTTCCCACCCAAAAAAAAAAAAAGCGTTTACCAATTTCCCGCATTGTTCAATAACTATATTTGAATTGTATGCTCACGAAAATATGTTTCTATATTCTTTACAAGTATGTACTCGTAAGCAGGTATTGAATATTTATTACAAAGAAGTTTCGTTATTTCGTACTTACTCGTATTGCCTATTTGTTTTTCCATATTTTTTGTAATGTTTTTCCATATTTTTTGTATTGAGTTTCATATTTTTATATGTGAAAATAGTTTTTCAATAGTGAGGTGGTTCCACTCTAAATTATTTTGAGGGAAATATTATTGAGTTGGTAACCGTATTGTATTATTACATAGCCATTTATTTACGTCTATTCATAGATAAGGTTAACCGAGAAATGGCAAACGACATAGAGGAAGGCAGAGAAAACGCTGGAGCGACGAGATGGAAATTACGGCAGGAAAATTATGGACTCGAATAGTAGTCGATTGAGAAAAATGGAAGGAAATAGAGGAGGCCTTTGCCAATGGAGACACAGATCAAAACAGCCGGTGTCAGTAATAGAATTATTTTTATTTTACTTTTCAACTTTATTTATTTTTTACAACTTGCCAATAATTTTATTTTAGTAGCATAAGTTTCAAGTGGTCTGAATAGATGGCTTTTATTATTATTATTATAGATAAGGTTACGGGTACTTTGACAACTTTATGTAGATAAATAAAGTTGTCAAAGTTATTAAAGTCAATCAAACAGGGTTTCTTGCCCATCCTTCTCCATACGAAACTACCTCTAGGAAGAGGCAAGTATAAAATCAATTCTACATACATACCTACTTACATAAACTCACGCCTACTACCCATAGGGGTATGCAGAAACTATAGAACACCACCTGCTACGCTCCTTACATACTCCTTTTACTTCGTTTACGTTCATACATCTGGTCATACACGCACGCCGGTTGCGAGTACTACGCACCTGACCTCTCTGAAGAACACAGTGGATGGTGTTACATAGTGGATGGTGTGAACACCTTATTAAAGTTAAATGTAGGAAAGCTGATATTGTGTGCATTTCCTTATCTGACACTTTATCAGATGATGATAATAATTATATTTTTAGGTTGAATAGTACTATTCATAGACTGACATGTTGTCATAGTGACAAATTATTGTATTTTGACACTAATAAGTTTGTTAGTGGTTTTAAGCTGACTCAGAGAACTTTATCTCTGTCCGGGAAATGTAGACATATGATTGCTATGTTGATAGCATATAATATTAACAAGGTTATAGCTAATATAACAGATTGTAGTATTAGTGACGAGTCTGTGTTGTCTAGATATACTAACAACACAGTGATTAATTATGAATCATCATGTTGTACGAAGGAGGATCCACCTATAATACCAACATCCTTGGAGGCCACTACCAGTCAGATAGAGTATTCTCTTCCTGCTGGAACTCATACGGCCATTTTTGACTCTTCAGTTGTAGTTGTGGAGGTCACTCCGGATAATTCTTAAAACTAGGCAGTAAGACAACAGAAGTTACCGCTTCAAATAACCAATTATTAATATTAGAGAATAATAAAAAGGTATCTTCTGGCAATAGTAAAAAACCAAAGGGAGAGCAACATACTTTAAAATTATTTAATCAAAATATCCAAGGTTGCTCTTCGAAGTTACTGGAAATAGAATTGTTTTTAGAAAATACCAAGTTTGATGTCATTTGTTTAACAGAACATTGGTTAAAAGATCATCAAGTGATGTCAATTAATTTTTAAAATTATTGTGTAGTTAGCCATTTTAGCCGAAAACGTATGATACATGGCGGATCATTAATATTAATTAAAAATACTATTAAATCGAAAGAACGAAAAGACATCATTGGACTATCTGTTGAACACACCATTGAACTGTCCTGTGTTGAGCTCGATAAGCATGTTATAGTATGTGTATACAGACCTCCAAGTTACCAGAACCTATCCGTGTTTGATTCTGTAATGGAAGATGTATTAAAAAAACTTAGTACAAATAGTAAGTCAATAATCATATGTGGTGATTTTAATATTAACTTATTAGAAAATAACGCGAATACTATCAGATTATTAAGTCTTTTTAGGTCATTTGATTTGTCAAACGTTTTTGATGAACCAACCCGAGTGACGGCTTCTTCTGCCACTTGTATAGATAATATTTTTTGTAATTGTGATTACTTACACAAACAAATTGTAAATAAGTTGCCATCTGATCACAGTGGACAAACAATAACATTTTGCTCTTCTATTCCTTTATAAAAAAATTAAATAAGGTTTAGGGCAATCACAAGTAAAAATTTAGAGAAATTAAATAATTCTTTGGCCAGTAAATTATGTGTTCAGAGTTTTAATCATATGTGTGACCCAAATGAGTTCTACGCCGCGTTCCACTAAAGACTAAAAGCATTTACACAAAGTTCTTATTTAGTGATTGGGCGACTCCAGGAATTCGGAAAAGCAGGGAAAATCTTTTTGAACTTTATGGCCTAAAGCAACATATGAATAATACTAGCTTTCATCAGCATGTTGCAAAATATTCTAAAACTTTTAAAAGTGTGTGCAAATTAGCTAAAGCTCTTTATATTAGCAATAAAATAAAATCTGCTGATGATAAAATAAAAACTACCTGGAAAATAATAAATAATGAAACAGGTAGGAAAAAACAGCGTAATACTGAATTTAATTTAGAGACTGCACATGGGCCCATCACTTCAGATGTAGATATAGCTCAGGAATTCGAAAACTCTTTTGCTAATATTCCCCTTAAAACTACTGAAACTTTAAATTCCTCACCCGCGCTTTCTGCTGCCTTACTTAGAAATAATGTAAAGGCTTGCCCTATGGAGTTTAGGTTTCAGCATACAAACTCCGAGGCTGTTATAAAAGCTTTTAAAGATCTTAAAATTAAATCAACAGAAGATCTCTGGGGGATGTCTGTAAAAGTCTGTAGATCTATCATAGAAACCATTGCGCCCTATTTAGCTTTCATATTTAACACCAGTGTGGACCAAGGAGTCTTTCCGGATCTCATGAAGCACAGTAAAGTAGTTCCTTTGTTCAAATCCGGAGATAGTAAAGAACCCAACAATTATAGGCCTGTGTCAGTTCTGCCAGTTCTCAGTAAGGTGTTTGAAAAGTTGATGCTCAATCAAATGTTACGTCACTTTAATAAAAATTCCATCTTTCATGAACAACAGTACGGTTTCACCAAAGGGCGTTGTACCACTGACGCCGGTGTCTCCCTAATAAAGAACATTTTTAACGCCTGGGAGGAAGCACAAGATGCCATTGGAATCTTTTGCGACCTCTCTAAGGCGTTCGATTGCGTAAACCATGAGACACTTTTGCTGAAATTAGAGCACTATGGGATTAGGTATACAGCTCTTGATTTACTAAGATCATACCTGAAAGATAGAAAGGTTAAAGTTCAAGTGAACGGCGTAAACTCATTGGGCTCTGAAATGGCAATGGGCGTTCCTCAAGGTTCAATATTGGGTCCATTCCTCTTTTTAGTTTATATTAACGATTTACCCCAATTATTTCAAAATCAACCGAAGATGGTGTTATTTGCAGATGACACATCATTGATATTTAAAGTAGACCGACGGTCACAAAATCTTGACGACGTTAATAACTCTATTCTTCAGGTCCAAGATTGGTTTACGGTAAATAATTTGGTACTAAATAAAGCAAAAACCAAATGCATTCGATTTAAATTACCTAATGTTAGAAGTAGTGAATGTAATATCATATTGAATGGAGCAAAACTGGAATTTATTAATCAAACGGTTTTCCTAGGAATCACTCTAGACGAGAAATTACAATGGGGACCACATATAATATCTCTTGCGGGGCGGCTAAGCTCGGCGGCTTATGTTGTTAGAAAGATAAGACAGTTAACAGATGTAGAAACCGCGCGTTTGGTCTATTTTAGCTACTTCCACAGCATTATGTCGTACGGCATTTTACTGTGGGGTCGGGCTGCTGACATTGAGTCCATCTTTATTTTGCAAAAGAGAGCTGTCAGAGCAAATTATAATCTAAGTCGCCGCGAATCTCTTAGGGAACTATTTAAAAATATTAATATCATGACGGTACCTTGCCAATTCATTTATGAAAATATTATGTATGTAAGGAAAAATCTACATCTTTTTAATAAAATAAGTGATAGACATAATTTTAATACTAGAAATAAAGACAAAATAGATCAACCATTTTTCAGGTTATCTAAAGTACATACATCTTTTATGGGGTACTGTGT